>CM022300.1:50923970-51575720 GCA_011799875.1 Thinopyrum elongatum
TGATGCGGAGGCATCTTATAAGGTCGCTTGGCAATAGGAACGGTGCCAGGCTTCAAGTCGATGACGAACTCGACAGCTCTAGCCGGGGGTATTCCTGGAAGTTCTTCTGGAAAGACGTCTGGAAAATCTCGAACGACAGGAACGTTCTCGATCCCTTCCAGAGGTGAGGCGTTCAAAGCATTCATAACATATATCTCAGCTTCAGCGTCTCGAGTAATGCGGGCGGTACAGTTCACTATCTCATCGGTGGGGTGAAGAAGTTGGACGACTTTAGTGGCACAATTGATCGAAGCAATGTGAGCTTTCAACCAATCCATTCCGAGTATGAGGTCTATGGTGGAAGACTTCAGGATAATAGGGGAAGCTAGGAATTCAAATTCCTCGATTTCAACAGGGACATTATGTGCCATCATAGTGGTTTGACATTGGCCTCCAGGGGTACGGACAACTATTGGCAGGTTCATCTTTTCAAATGCAATGTCATGAGATAATGCAAATGCTTCAGACATGAATGAATGCGATGCTCCTGAATCAAATAATACAGAAGCAGGTACTGAGTTAACAAGAAGGGTACCCATCACAGTAGCAGGTTGATCCTGGACTTCTTCAATGTCAATGTTGTAAGCTTGACCACGACCACGTGAAGCAGACCCAGTATTATAGCTGCGGGTCTGATTGTTGCCACGGCCATATCCACGGCCAGCACGAGGAAAATCTAACTGATTCTGAGTCTGGCGGCAGTCTTTAGCCTGGTGGCCTGGTTTGCGGCACTTGAAACACAAACCATCTTCAGGACGAAGAGGGGCATGGTTCTGAATAGCTTGAGCCTTTGACGGCCTCGGTGGTGGAGGAGGCAGACGTAGTGCAGCATTGTTCTTTGGCGCAGAGGCATTGGGACGGAACGCGTTGTTGGGAATCCAAACTCTACGCTTCGGTGCTGAGCCCAAAGATGAGCCAGCATCACGATAGCGCTTCTGCGAGTCCTTGTGTTCCATCTGAGCGGTCTCAACGAGAATAGCCTTGTTCACTAGAGTTGAGAAGTCATTGATGTCTTGAGCAGCTAGTGCAAGCTTGAGGTCAGGGTGTAGTCCATTACGGAACTTCTCCTGTCTGCGAGCATCTGCGGCGATGTCTTCTTCAGCATAGCGGGAGAGATCAAGAAATTCCCGCTGATAAGCTTCGACGGTTTTATTGCCCTGAGTGAGGTTGCGGAACTGGGTCTTCATGCGTTCCATAATTGCTTGAGGGATGTAACGTGTACGAAAAGCAGCCTGGAACTCATACCAAGTGATGATTGTTCCAACAGGCAGAGTACGCTTGTGTGTGTCCCACCATTGAGCAGCGGGGCCCTTTAAGAAAAAGGCCGCGAAGGTGACAAAGTTGGCGGGGGCGACATTAGCAGACTCCATCTCGTGAGTGATGTCGCGGAGCCAGTCATCGGCATCCAGGGGCTTGTCAGAGTTGCGAAACTGCGTTGGGTTGAGTCGCGTAAACTCTGTCAAAGTTACTGAAGCTGGGTTCTGGTTCTGGTTGTTCTGATGCGGAAACTGAGCCATGATTCCAACCATGAACTGGCGGTTAAGCTCGAACTGTTGCATCATAGCTGCCATATAGTCTGGCGGTGGTGGACGTTCAGGGGTACGACCACGACCACGACCACCTGGTCTAACCATCCTGCTACGTATCAACAGGGGGTAGTTTAGTAAAAGCAATTGCGAGTGTTTAGCGACAAGTATGATGTAACACGACAATACCTTAAGCAGTGTAATAGATACATAACAGTAGTCGATTAAGACATACAGATCCATACACAAAGTCGGTTACATGCAGACAGCATAACGGCGCAAATTATAAGCTAGACATACTAGGCGGCGCGCAGGCACGCGGTAAGGAAGTACACAATGAGACATAGCAAAGGCTACATCAACGTCGGAGAAAACCACTGTAACGGGGTAACTGCGAGTGCGGACGACGAATATTCGTCGCGGAAGGATCCTGTGCTCCATGTGCACTCTGATGCAGAACCCGGTCTCGAACTGTAAGAAGAGGTCCACGTGTAGGTGTGTGACCTCCAACAGCAGGCCAGTCAATACCAGCATACATCTGAGTCCTGCGCGGGTAAAGGATGTGCTCCGGATGTATCCCTGCACGAACAGCGGGCATCAACTGCGTCATAGCATCGTAGAGACGTGCTCGAGTGGCAACCAACTCGACGGCAAGAGCCCGAACAGTGCGATCCAGAGCCTGAGTGCACTGAATCAGAACGCGGTGGTCATATCGGCGAGGCTCGTACGGGGCACAGATAGCTGTGTAGTATCCGGTAGCATCTCCAGCAGGGGCATATAGAATGTATCGGAACTCAGAGTCATCCAAGATATCACTGAACTATCCTCGAAGACGTGCGACAGCAGAGTAGGCGGCATCATGTACTGCCATCTCAATCGTCACGCCGATACCGTGGAAAAGGTGCAGCTCGGTGTCTGAGTCATTCTGCCGATCATAGATACGAACATCAGCATGGTACTGCTCCTGATTAAACTCGCGGTAATCCTCGTAAACCATGTACTCAGGGTACCAGCGGTAGCCAAGTCTGGTCATGAGAGCGATCAGGACAGCTGGAAACCCAGGGGTATTACGAGCCCAAGTGCGAAGCACAAGCTGTGTCGTAGGACGCGGTGGAAACAAACGGTCCATCTGAAACAGAGGAAATTCAGATTTGTCAAATGACAACGAGAAGTTTAACACAACTCGGAGAGAAAGGTTAAACAAAACAATGGAAAGGAAAATGATTATCAGACTAATCAGATCAATGACTGGGAAATCGCACAGATATCCAGCTCTCCGGGTAGACGGGATTTACGAGATCCTAAGTGTCGGCGTTAGTAAACTTTATTTAACCCGAATATAAGAGATATTAGAGTCCCAGAGTATAGACGAGGAATAAAAGATCCTAATACCACCCAGTTGGCGACGTGGGCCCGTAAGCCACACAGCCAAGTTAGTAAATTAGTTTCTCGGTTTCTAGACTCAACTTCGGCCAAGGAATTTGGAGGGGGGCTTCCTACAGGCAGTCGGCTCTGATACCAACTTGTGACGCCCCCGGTTCAATCGTACACTAATCATACACGCAAACGTGTACGATCAAACCCAGGGACTCACGGGAAGATATCACAACACAACTCTAAACACAAATAAACGGAGGTCCACAATATTACAGACCAGGGATCCGAAGATCCGAATACATAAGTCAGTCATACAAATAATATCTGGGTACAGACATAGTTAGACAAGTTATGCCTTAAGAAGGCTAGCACAAACAGCGACACTAGATCGAAAGGCGTTGGCCTCCTGCCTGGGAGCCTCCGATCCTACTCCTGGTCAGCTGGCTCGATCCAGTAGTACGTGCCCTCTGGACCCGCCTGGTAGTAGGCTCCGGTGGTGGCGTCTGGCTCCTGGACTCCATCGTCTGGTGTATCACCAAGGTGGGGTATATGGGGGAAAAGAGAAAATAAAGCAACCGTGAGTACTCATCCGAAGTACTCAGCAAGCAAGGATCTATACTACATATGCAACATTATCAATGGAGAAAAGGCTGTATATGTGGACTGGGCTGCAGAAATGCCAGAATAGAGAGAAAGGCCTAGTCCTATCGAAGACTAGCATCTTCAAACATCTTCTCAAAGCCATCATCTTGCAGCAGTAGAAGAGCGTAGAATAGCATTTTATTTAGCAAACATGTTGAAGTACAGCTCAAAGATCCTTCCTCGACTCCCAGCGAGAAAGTAATCCCGAAGCTTCAATTAAGTAACAAGTATCCAGTTTAAGTAGTAGATCGGGATACACAAACTGAGCGTCCTTTACCGTAGGACCGGCTATCGATAGAAGATTCATCCCTGCAGGGGTGCACTACTGTTACCCAACACGCTCGATCAACTCTGGCCGGACATACTTGCTGGGTAATGCCCGTCCTCGGAAGATCAACACGAAGCAGCGCTCTACCTAGGCTCAGCAGAGAGGTCAGCACGCCGGACTAACCTATGCACCCAGGGGTCTCGGGCCATCGCCCTGGGCACCCTGCGCGTTGCGTGGCTGGCCGGGGTGCAGGCGCGACACTGAACTCGCCAGTGAAGTATCCAGCCCAATCCCGACGATCAGCCCGCATGGTGAATCGTGACGTCAGATAAGCTTTCGGCGAAACGTACATCGCAGAGGGCCCCATAACCATTATCCCGCGTGGTGGCAGTGCGTATAGGGCACGTCGACCCACTCAGATCACACACCCAAATCCAATAGGCTCAATTAGTATCAAGCGGAGACAATCAGAGTCTCTGATGCTCCGCCACAATGTCACACTCGAGTGCCCTTCCGGCACACCCGAAATCATAGATCCCCAGCGGGTACCCACCAGGGTGGACCCGCCTGTGAAAAAGGTCAAGTAACCGTGTGGTCATAATCATCAGGGTGAACGTAAGAGGTATCACCCTCGAGGTTCACACTGAGGGGTTGCACGACAGAGTCGTATCGGACATGGAGAAGGAGGAATCACCCTCGATGACCACGACCGTACAGCTATGCTGCAGAGTATTCATCAAGAGTGCGTTACGAGGTATCACCCTCGGCACTCGATAGTTACTACGCAGAGTCGTACAACTAAGGGGGGGTGTGAAGTGAGGCATCTGTCTCTGATCGACGATCACGTTGATCGAGTCGTTGATGAACAAGCAGGGGCGACAAAGTAAGGTGGTGGGGTCACAGATGGTTCATACCAACCTATACTAAACAGTTTATCATAGGCAGGTAAAATAGCAATGAACAGGTTACAACAGCAGGCTATGCATCAGAATAGGAGCATACATTAACAGTAGCGAAATCTAATGCAAGCAGGAGAATAGAATGGGCGATATTGGAATGCTCAAGGGGGGGGGGGGGCTTGCCTGGTTGCTCTGGCAAGAGAGGAGGTCGTCAACGGGCTGCTCGTCAGTAGCGTAGTCGTACTCGACAGCAGCGACGTCGGTCGCGGCGTCTATCGAGAGAGAAGGAGGGGGAGAGAAACAATAAATTCACGGCAACAATGCAAACAATATGTATGACATGCCTAAATGATATGCCGGGGTGTTCTACTGCCTAACTAAACGATTTAGTTAATTTAGGAATTTATTTGGATTTATTTAATTAAAGTTGGGCACTATTCATTTATCGAAATCGGTCTAATTGTTCAACGTTCTTATAGTTGCGGGCATCTGACGGGAATACAGAGGGCGTATCCGGGTTCGTATCATCGTTCTGAGCAAGTTTCATGTATAAAATATTTTCATCGGAGTTACGGATTATTTAATATGATTTTCTAAAGTTTTTATTAATTTCTAAAATTTAATTAATTATTTAATTCAACATTATCCGAAACAGTGATTGATGACGTCAGCATGACATCATGCTGACGTCAGCAGCCACCTGACAGGGTGGGTCCCACCTGTCATAGGCTGTTAGGTTAATTAGGTTTAATTAATTTAATTACTGATTAATTAACACTAATTAGTTAATTAGATTAACCTAATCAGGATTAATTAACTAATTAATTAGCTAATTAATTATTTTATTTATTTCTATTTTTATTTTCTATTTCTTTTAAATCGTTTTTAGGGGGTGGGCCCCATTTGTCAGCGCACAGGGGGGGCAGGGCCCACCGGGCAGTGGCCCATACGGCCACACGGGGCGGGCGTGGGCGCAGCCCGAGCGGGCGCGTCCAGGGTGCGCCCGGGCGCCGGCCACGGGCGCCGGCGAGGCGCGGCTGGACGGGTCGGTGGTGAGCGCGGGGCCACGGCGCGCGATGCGGACGAGCGCGCGGGCGAGGTGTGGGGGCGCGCGCGCGTGCGGGTGGCCGCGGCGAGCGGAGGCAGAGGCGAGAGGACGAGCGGCAGCGGCGGCTGGAGTGGGCGCGAGCGGGGCGCGCGCAGCGCAGTCGGGCGCGAGCCGGGGCGCGGCGACGCGTGAGCATGCGCGCAGCGCGGTGAGCGGCGGCACGGGGGCGCGGTGCGCGCGGCGAGGTGCGGGAGCAGAGAGGGGGAGGAGAGGCCCGAGGCCTCACCGTGATCCGTAGGGACGGGGCAGCGGGGGGTCGGGGTGGTCGACGGGGACGACGGCGATGGGGAGGCAGGCCGGCGGGGAGGCGCGGGCTCCGGGCGGCGGCGAGGTCGTCGCGGCGTCGGGCGACGGGATCGGGGGTTTGCCCCGATCCGGATCCAGTCGAGGGAGGGGGCGACCGAGCGCCAGGCGGCTGGTCGGGGAAGAGGAGAGGACGGGGCGACGTCGGTGTGGCGGCGGCGTCGGCGCTGGCCGATCGGCGCGGGAGCGGGGCGGCGTCGGCGAGCGGCGTCGGCGACGGGGCCGTTCCCGCGATCCCGATCCCGATCTGGATCGGGAGGTGGGGGCTGACGAGGGGGAGGCGGCGACGGGGCGGCGTCGGCGACGGCGTAGGCGACGGGGCGGACGGGATCGGGAGATCCCGATCCAGACGAGGGGGGAGGAGAGGAGCGAGGGGAGTGGGGGGGTGGGGATTAGGGTTCGGTCGGCTGGGGGCCATATAGGCCAGGGGGGGGCACAAGTGGGCCGGCCGGCTGGGCTTCGGCCCAGTTGGGCCGGAGGAGGGGGGGTCCTTCTTCTTCTTTTCTGTTTCATTTTTCTTTTATCTTTTTCTTTATTCTCCTTTCTCAGTTTAGTAAATAGTCAGGCCTCAAAATGGTTTTTGTAAAACATGAGACCTAGTTCATAAATACCAGTGCATTATACCTTAACATCTAAAATTAGTTTGGACAAAACATAATTCCATATTTATTTCAGATTTAATAAATGGTTACTAAATATTATCTTTATCCACTGTTTGAGGTTGTTCGAGTCACTTATCCAATTCCAATGATGTTGGTTTCAATTTTAGAATAGCCTCTGGAATATTTGTTATTTATCTGACATTTTAGCTCCTATGTTGGACAACTTTTATATTCCACTTTCATTTAAATTTGAATTTGACTTAGGAGTTGAAATGCAATATGATGCTAATGATGATTATGCACTGTTGATCATGCTAACATGTCATTATCAAAAGTGATTACTGTTGCTAATCACCGGGGGTGTTACATCTACAGAGTTAACATCAGAAGTGCTATACGAGGTATCACCCTCGGCACTCGATGGTGACGCTGCAGTGTCGTACAACTAAGGGGGGTGTTGTGCAGTGCCGGGGGCTGGCTGTCGACCCCGTTGATCGAGTCATCTGATAATCCAGCGGGGCAACTGGGGACAAAGTGGGGTCTCTGGTAGGTCTCTACCCAGCCTATACAAAACAGTTTAGGATAAGCAGGTAAGGTTTCAATAGCAGGTTACAATAAACAGGCTATGCATCAGAATAGGTAAAGCAGTAGCAGCAGCAATTCTAATGCAAGCATAAGAGAGAAGAGAATCGGCGATATAGGCATGCTCAAAGGGGGGGTGCTTGCCTGGTTGCTCGGCGGCAAAGGCAAGGTCGTCAACGGTGTCGTCGGGCTCCTGAGCTGCGTCGGTCTCGGGGACGACATCGGTGTCGGGGTCTACCGAGAGAGAAGAGGGGGAGGAAACAAATGAATACACGACAAACATATGCAACACAGAGCAGGCTATGCTAACGTGCAGTGCAGGGTTGCCTAAAAGCATGTCTAAACCATTTTAGTTATTTTAGGATTAAAGTTGGATTTATTAACCGGTAGGTATGCACTATTCATTTACCGAAAACAGGCTAAAAGTTGCGGGTTCACCTCTGTAGAGGGTCTCGACACGGAAATAGATAGCACGGTTGGATTCATCTCGTCGTTCTGAGCAACTTTCATGTATTAAGTTTTTCAATCCGAGCTACGGTTTAATTTCTATAATTTTACAAAGTTTTATTGATTTTTTGGATTTATTTAATCATTTTAAATCAACATTATCCGAAACAGTGTATTATGACATCAGCAGAACGTCATGATGACGTCAGCAGGTCAACTGACCGGCTGGCCAGGTCAAACCCGACATGTGGGGTCACTGGGACCCACATGTCAGTGTCTGTGGCACTTGACAAAAGGGTTAGTCTAACCTAATTAAGTTATTAGTGGGTGGGGCCTACTGTCAGTGGGTGATTAGTGATTTAGTAAACTAATTAACTGATTAACTATTTATTTTAATTCATTTAACGAAGTGGGACCCGCATGTCAGTGAGACAGGGCGCGGCCACATCAGTGTTGACGGGGTCAACGGGTCAACTGCGGCCCATGGGGCCCGCAGTCAGCGAATGTGAGATGGGGCTAGGCCGTCCACGTCGGCGTCGACCGGCGACTCATCGTCGGTGACCAAAAACAACGGCGGCGCGCGTCGGGAGGGCTCGGGTTTTGCGCACACAGCGCCATTTCGAGCGCAGCCGGGCTCGCGCGAACAGCAAGACAACGACGAGGCATTTGGTGGCAGTGGCGGAGGCTGCGGTGGCCGGAGTCGAGCACTATGGCGATGGCGGCTGGCGGCGTGTTCGGCCGGAGTTCGGGAACGGCGATACGCTGCGATATCGAGCAAAAGGAGGGGCTAACCGGGCTCTTCTCGATGCGGCGAGTGCAACGGTGGCACGCACGGGACCCTATGGTCACCGTGCTACGCCGGCGGCGAGGCCAGGCGGCGGAGGGTGCGGCCTAACGCCGGAGCAGGGGCTAAGGGCGACTAGAGGGGCAGGGAAGGGCGCGTTCGGCGCAGGAGCTCACCGTGGGGACGTAGGGACTAGGCAGTGAGCTCGGGGAGGACCAATGAAGAAGATCGACGGCGAGGTCGTGCGGTGGCCGTAGAGGAAGAAGAGGAAGAATGCGACGCCGTAAGGCGTTCCCGGGCTCGATCCGGCTGCGTAGTCGAAGTAGATGTTCACGGCGATGCTCCAGGACTTATCGGGGCGGCGGACGGGTGACGGTGGCCGCGGCTACGGCGAACGGCGGTGAGGGTGGCGCTCGGGCATCCGCCCAAATCGAAGCAGAGAGGGGGCGAGGGGGAAATGGTGGCTAGGGTTTGCCAGAGGGGTGTGGGGAAATGCCCTTATCCACCCCGGCGAGCGCGGCGTGCTGTCGACCGCAAGGAGGGGGGAGGCCTGGCTGCGCGCGCGCCAGGTGCTCGACAGCGAGCGGGATGAGCAGTGCGGGAGGAGGGAGGAGGTGCGGGGTGGGCTGGGCCGGCACTGTGGCCACTTAGGCCCAGTAGCACGGGCCTTTTTCTTTTCTTTCTTTTCTTTTCTGTTTTCTTTCTTTTCTCCCTTTTGCAAAATGTGTGGCCTCAAATATAGTTTTGTAAAATAGGTAATTTAGTCCAATAAATATAGTGCAATATTTAGCACTGTCAGAAAATGGTTTGGAGCCAAAGTGATTTCATTTGCATTTTATTTCATGTTAAATGGATTAAATATCTCTATTTTGGTTCTGTTTTAGGTTGTTAGAGTTAATTAACTAATTAAGTATATGTTGGTTATAATTTTAGAATTGTCTCTGGATTATTTACAATATTATGAACATTTTAGTTTCCAGTTTGGAACAACTTTTATTTTTTCTTTAAATTAATTTGAAGTTTGAATTATGAGTTTGAAATGCAATATGATGCAAATGATGACTATGCACTGTTAATCTTGCTGACATGGCATTAGCTAAGGGTGATCACTGTGGCTAATTACATGGGGTGTTACAATTCTCCTCCACTAACAAGAATTCTCGTCCCGAGAATTAAGAAGAAGACTGAAAAAAGGGGTATTCTTGGAAGTTGTTCCGAAGAAACGTCCGGAAAATCTCGAACGACTGGAATGTTTTCGATCCCCTCAAGCGGAGAAGCGTTCAACGCATTCAAGGTGTATATTTTAGCCTCGGCATTTGAGTTATCTGGGCACGGTAATTAACTAGCCCAGCTGTTGGGTGCATGAGATGTACAACTTTAGTGGCACAATTGATTGAGGCGTAGTGAGCCTTCAGCCAATCCATTCTGAGGATGAGGTCTATGGTGGATGATTTGAAGACGATGGGTGGGGCAAGGAATTCCAATCCTTTAATTTCGACGGTAACGTTAGGTGCCATCACGTCAGCATGACAATGATCTCCGGGAGTTTTAACGACTAACGGAGTATGCAGCATGACAATGATCTCCGGGAGTTTTAACGACTAACGGAGTATGCAGCATGACAATGATCTCCGGGAGTTTTAACGACTAACGGAGTATGCATCTTCTCATAATGAATGGCATGCATGAATGAAAATTTTCCCAGAGATGAAATGAATGTGATGCTCCTGAATCAAATAAAATAGAAGTAGGTATTGAGTTAACGAGAAGGGTACCCATCACAGTGGCAGGTTGATCCTGGACTTCTTCAATATCAATGTTGTAAGCGTGTCCACGACCATGAGCAACAGACCCAGTATTATAGTTGCGGGTCTGATTGTTGCCACGACCATTGCCACGGCCAGTACGAGGGAAAGTCAACTGATTCTGAGTCTGGCGGCAGTCCTTAGCAAGGTGGCCTGGTTTGTGACACTTGAAGCACAGACCATCTTCAGGACGAAGAGGAGCATTGGGTGGAATACGTGGTGTAGTATAGTTGTTCCTTGGCGCATGGGCAGCTGGACGAAACACGTTGTTGGGAATCCAGACTCGACGCTTCTGTGCTGAGCCTGAAGATGAGCCAACATCACGATAGCGCTTCTGCGACTCCTTATGCATCATTTGAGCAGTCTCAATCAGAATAGCCTTGTTCACAAGAGTAGTAAAGTTGATGAAGTCTTGAGAAGCAAGTGCAAGCTCGATGTCTGGGTGGAGTCCATTACGGAACTTCTCTTGTCTACGGGCATCCATGGCGATGTCTTCTTCAGCATAGCGGGATAGGTCAAGGAATTCTCGCTGATAAGCTTCGACAGTCTTGTTGCCCTGAGTGAGGTTGCAGAACTGGGTTTTCATCCAGTCCATGATTCCTTGAGGAATATATCAGGCACGAAAAGCAGCCTGGAACTCAGGCCAAGTAACGGCTGTTCCAGCAGGCAGTGTACGTTTGTGGGTGTCCCACCATTGAGCAGCGGGACCCTTTAAGAAAAAGGACGCGAAGGCGACAAAGTTGGCAGGGGAGACATTTGCAGACTCCATCTCGTGAGTGATATCACTAATCCAGTCATCAGCATCCAGTGGCTTCTCAGAGTTGCGGAACTAAGTGGGGTTAAGACGCATAAATTCCGGCAGAGTTATTGAAGGAGGGTTCTGGTTCTGGTTGTTCAGATGCGGGAACTGAGTCATAATCCCAGTCATGAACTGGCAGTTGAGCTCAAATTGTTGCATCATAGCTGCCATATAATCTGGCGGTGGTGGGCATTCAGGGGCACGACCACGACCACGACCACCCGGTCTAACCATCCTGCTACGTTTCAACAGGGATAGTTCAGTAAAAGCAGTTGCGAGTGTTTAGCGACAAGCATGATGTAACACGACAATAATTAAGCAGTGTACTAGATACTTAACAGTAGTCAATTAAGACATACAGATCCATACACAGAGTCGGGTACATGCGGGTAGCATAACAGCGCAAATTTAAAAGCTAGACATGCTAGGCGGCACGCAGGCACGCGGTAAGGAAGTACACCACGAGACATAGCAAAGGCTACATCAACGTCGGGAAGATCCACTGAAACGTTGTAACTGCAAGTGCGGACGACGAATGGCCGTCGCAGGAAATTCCTGCGCTCCATGTGCACTCTGATGCAGAACCCGGTCTCGAGCTGAAAGAACAGGTCCACGTGCAGGTGTGTGACCTCCAACAGCAGGCCAATCAATACCAGTATACATCTGAGTCCTGCACGGGTAAAGGATGTGCTCCGGATGTATCCCTGCACGAACAGCGGGTAGCAACTGCGTCATAGCATCGTAGAGACGTGCTCGAGTGGCAAACAACTCAACGGCAAGAGCCCGAACAGTGCGATCCAGAGCCTGAGTGCACTGAATCAGAACATGCGGGTCATAACGACGACGCTCGTACGGGGCACAGATAGCTGTGTAGTATCCAGTAGCATCTCCAGCAGGGGCATACGGAATGTATCGGAACTCAGAGGCATCCAAGATAACGCTGGACTCTCCTCGGAGACGTGCAACAACAGAGTAGGCGGCATCATGGACTGCCATCTCAATCGTCACATCGATACCGTGGAAAAGGTGCAGCTCAGTGTCTGAGTCATCGCGCTGATCATAGATACGAACATCAGCATGGTACTGCTCCTGGTTGAACTCGCGGTAATCCTCGTAGACCATGTACTCGGGGTAGCAGCGGTAGCCCGGTCTGGTCAAGAGGGCGATCAGGACAGCTGGAAAACCAGGGGCATCACGAGCCCAAGTGCGAAGCACAAGCTGCATCGTAGGGCGTGGTGGAAACAAACGATCCATCTGAAACAGAGGAAATTCAGGATTGTCAAATGACAATGAGAAGTATAATACAACTCGGAGAGAAAGGTTAAACAAAACAATGGAAAGGAAAATGATTATCAGACTAATCAGATCAATGGTAAGGAATTAAGCACAGATATCCAGCTCTCCGGGTAGACGAGATTTACGAGATCCTAAGTGTCGGCGTTAGTAAAATTAATTTAACCCGAATAGAAGAGAGATCAGAGTCCCAGAGTAAAGACGAGGAATAAAAGATCCTAATACCACCCAGTTGGCGACGTGGGCCCGTAAGCCACACAACCAAGTTAGTAAAACGGTTTTCAAGTACTAGACTCAACTTCGGCCAAGGAGTTCGAAAGGGGGATCCTACAGGCAGTCGGCTTTGATACCAACCTGTGACGCCCCCGGCTCAATCATGCACTAATCATACATGCAAATGCACACGATCAAGCCTAAGGACTCACTTGAAGATATCACAACACAACTCTAAAACATAAATAAAGTCATAGAAGCTTTATATTACAAGCCAGGGGCCTCGAGGGCTCGAATACATAAGCTTGCATACAAGCGTCAGCGGAAGCATCAGATATCTGAGTACAGATATAAAAGATAAAACAGATAAGCCTTTATGTAGGCGGGGCAAAAGAAAACACTACGATCGAAAGGCGCAGGCCTCCTGCCTGGGACCCTCCGATCCTACTCCTGGTCGTCGGCCAACTCATAGTAGTAACCACCCTCGGGGTGGTAGTAGTAGTCGTCGGCGGGGGCAGCTGTCTCCGGGGCTCCGTCATCTGGTTGCGCCAAAAGGATATGGGGGAAAAAGAAAGCAAAGCAACCGTGAGTACTCATTCGAAGTACTCAGCAAGCAAGGATCTACACTACATATGCAACATTATCAAAGGGAGGCTGTATATGTGGACTGGGCTGCAGAAATGCCAGAATAGAGAGAAAGCCTAGTCCTAGCGAAGACTAGCATCTTCAGCGGTCTTGCAGCATTAGAAGAGTGTAGATTAGCACAATATAAGGTAGTAGTAGTGTTATCAACCTCGCCCAGAGATCCTTTCTCGACTCCCTGCGAGAAAACAATCCCAGAGCCATACTATCCATTTCTCGTCACAAGTATCCAGTTCTAGTTGTATCAATCGGGATACAACTCCGAGCGTCCGTTACCGAGGATCCGGCTATGCATAGATTAGTTCTTCCCTGCAGGGGTGCACCAACTTACCCACCACGCTCGCTTAACTCCGATCGGACACACTTTTCTGGGTCATGCCCGGCCTCGGCCAAAAGACACACCGCAGCCCTACCTAGAGCTCACCAGAGAGGTCCCCGCCGGTCTACAACCTAAGCGCTCAGGGGTCTTGGGCCATCGCCCTGTGCACTCCGGGTCGTTGTGTGCAGGGTGGATACCAGCACCGCCTCCGATGGTCGGCATGATCCGACCGTGCCACAATGCTGAACTGGATGTCTGTCAGAGCTTTCGGCTGATGCCACGATGTAGAGTACCCATATTTATTCCCGCGTGATGGTTAGTGCTATCGGGCCAGAGGCCCACTCGAATCAAATATCCAAATCGTAGTGTGTTGGTAGTGCGGTAACGAGCAGAGACTCACGATCGATGTGACCCCGTCGCCCCATCTCGAGGACTTGTGGCAAGGGCCAAGAATGCCCGGGCATGCCTCGTATTCATCACTCGGGCTCCGTTCAGGTCAACCCGTCTCGCAAAAGACTGTCGGGAACTCAGGTCCACCTCTACTAGGTGGTACCGCCTGTCCCTCCAGTTCTGCAGTAAAAGTAACTCCCTCGGGTCCCCCTCGGGGCCGACCCATTTCTAACAAGGTTCAGGGGTAAAGTCACAGTAACCGTGTGTCCATAACATCAGGGGAATCCGAGGTATCACCCTCGACGGATGCCCACTCGATGTACCCGTCAAGTTGAACTTAGGAGGAATCACCCTCGAGGTTCACACTCGAAGTGGTGCGCGACAGGGTCATATCGGAAGTGGAGAAGGAGGAATCACCCTCGATGACCACGACCAAATAGCTACTCTACAGAGTTAACATCAGAAGTGCTATACGAGGTATCACCCTCGGCACTCGATGGTGACGCTGCAGTGTCGTACAACTAAGGGGGGTGTTGTGCAGTGTCGGGGGCTGGCTGTCAACCCCGTTGATCGAGTCATCTGATAATCCAGCGGGGCAACTGGGGACAAAGTGGAGTCTCTGGTAGATCTCTACCCAGCCTATACAAAACAGTTTAGGATAAGCAGGTAAGGTTTCAATAGCAGGTTACAATAAACAGGCTATGCATCAGAATAGGTAAAGCAGTAGCAGCAGCAATTCTAATGCAAGCATAAGAGAGAAGAGAATCGGCGATATAGGCATGCTCAAAGGGGGGGGTGCTTGCCTGGTTGCTCGGCGGCAAAGGCAAGGTCGTTAACGGTGTCGTCGGGCTCTTGAGCTGCGTCGGTCTCGGGACGACGTCGGTGTCAGGGTCTACCGAGAGAGAAGAGGGAGAGGGGGGAAACAAATAAATACACAGCAAACATATGCAACACGGAGCAAGCTATGCTAACGTGCAGTGCAGGGTTGCCTAAAAGCATGTCTAAACCATTTTAGTTATTTTAGGATTAAAGTTGGATTTATTAACCGGTAGGTATGCACTATTCATTTACCGAAAATAGGCTAAAAGTTGCGGGCTCACCTCTGTAGAGGGCCCCGACACGGAAACAGATAGCACGGTTGGATTCGTCTTGTCGTTCTGAGCAACTTTCATGTATTAAGTTTTTCAATCCGAGCTACGGTTTAATTTCTATGATTTTACAAAGTTTTATTGATTTTCTGGATTTATTTAATCATTTTAAATCAACATTATATGAAACAGTGTATTACGACGTCAGCAGAACATCATGATGATGTCAGCAGGTCAACTGACCGACTGGCCAGGTCAAACCCGACATGTGGGGTCACTAGGACCCACATGTCAGTGTCTGTGGCACTTGATAGAAGGGTTAGTCTAACCTAATTAAGTTATTAGTGGGTGGGGCCTACTGGCAGTGGGTGATTAGTGATTTAATTAACTAATTAACTGACTAACTATTTATTTTAATTCGTTTAAAGAAGTGGGGCCCGCATGTCAGTGAGACAGGGCGCAGCCACGTCAGCGTTGACGGGGTCAACGGGTCAACTAGGGCCCGTGGGGCCCGCAGTCAGCGACTGTGAGATGGGGCTAGGCCGTCCATGTCGGCGTCGACCGGCGACTCATCGCCGGCGACCAAAAACAACGGCGGCGCTTGTCGGGAGGGCTCGGGTTTTGCGCACACAACGCCATTTCGAGCGCAGCCGGGCTCGCGCGAATGGCAGGACAATGACGAGGCGTTTGGTGGCGGTGGCGGAGGCTGCGGTGGCCGGAGTCGAGCACTATGGCGACGACTGCGGGCGGCGTGTTCGGTCGGAGTTCGGGAACGGTGATACGGCGCGATATCGAGCAAAAGGAGGGCTAACCGGGCTCTTCTCGACGCGGCGAGTGCAACGGTGGCACGCACGGGACCCTATGGTCACCGTGCTACGCCGGCGATGAGGCCAGGCGGTGGAGGGTGCGGCCTAACGCCGGAGCAGGGGCTACGGGCGACTAGAGGGGCAGGGAAGGGCGCGCTCGGCACAGGAGCTCACCGCGGGGACGTAGGGACTAGGCAGTGAGCTCGGGGAGGACCGGTGAAGCAGATCGACGGTGAGGTGGCGCGATGGCCGTAGAGGAAGAAGAGGAAGAATGCGACGCCGTGAGGGGTTCCCGGGCTCGATCCGGCTGCGTAGTCGAAGTAGATGTTCACGGCGATGCTCCAGGACTTGTCGGGGCGGCGGATGGGTGACAGTGGCCGCGGCGAGGGTGGCGCTCGGGCATCCGCCCAAATCGAAGAAGAGAGGGGGCGAGGGGGAAATGGTGGCTAGGGTTTGCCAGAGGGGTGCGGGGAGATGCCCTTATCCACCCCGGCGAGCGCGGCGTGCTGTCGACCACAAGGAGGGGGGAGGCCTGGCTGCGCGCGTGCCAGGTGCTCGACAGCAAGCGGGATGAGCAGTGCGGGAGGAGGGAGGAGGTGCGGGGTGGGCTGGGCCGGCACTGTGGCCACTTAGGCCCAGTAGCACGGGCCTTTTTCTTTTCTTTCTTTTCTTTTCTGTTTTCTTTCTTTTCTCTCTTTTGCAAAATGTGTGGCCTCAAATATAGTTTTGTAAAATAGGTAATTTAGTCCAATAAATATAGTGCAATATTTAGCACTGTCAGAAAATGGTTTGGAGCCAAAGTGATTTCATTTGCATTTTATTTCATGTTAAATGGATTAAATATCTCTGTTTTGGTTCTGTTTTAGGCTGTTAGAGTCAATTAACTAATTAAGTATATGTTGGTTATAATTTTAAAATTGTCTCTGGATTATTTACAATATTATGAACATTTTAGTTTCCAATTTGGAACAACTTTTATTTTCTCTTTAAATTATTTTGAAGTTTGAATTATGAGTTTGAAATGCAATGTGATGCAAATGATGACTATGCACTGTTAATCTTGCTGACATGGCATTAACTAAGGGTGATCACTGTGGCTAATTACATGGGGTGTTACACTTAGCCCATTATTTGGGGAATTCTTCACCCCTTCTGACGCTTGTGGGGTCAGTAGTTTGTGCAGGAGCCAGAGATGGCCTCTGATGTTGGCTTGAACTACGTCGGTATTTCCCCAAAGAGGAAGGGATGATGCAGCACATCAACGGTAGGTATTTTCCTCAGTGATGAGACCAAGGTTATCGAACCAGTAGAAGAACCAAGCAACACTACGTAAACAGCACCCGCACATAAAGAACAAATACTTGCAACCCGACGTGTTAAAGGGGTTGTCAATCCCTTTTGGGTAACGGCGCCAGAAATTGGCAAACGGACGGGAGATAAATTGTAGTAGATTGGATAAATAGATCGCGAATAAAATAAAGTGAAGCAAAATATTTTTGGGTTTTTAGAAATATAGATCTGAAAATAAAAGTGGCAAATAAATAAAAAGGAAAATAGAAAAATAGATCTGAAAATATATGATGAGAAAATAGACCCGGGGGCCGTAGATTTCACTAGTGGCTTCTCTCGAGAAAAATAGCATACGCTGGGTAAACAAATTACTGTTGGGCAATTGATAGAACTTCAAATAATTATGACGATATCTAGGCAATGATCATTATATAGGCATCACGTCCAAGATTAGTAGACCGACTCCTGCCTGCATCTACTACTATTACTCCACACATCGACCGCTATCCAGCATGCATCTAGTGTATTAAGTTCATGGAGAAACGGAGTAATGCAATAAGAACGATGACATGATGTAGACAAGATCTATTTATGTAGAGATAGACCCCATCTTGTTATCCTTAATAGCAACGATACATACGTGTCGGTTCCCCTTCTGTCACTGGGATCAAGCACCGTAAGATCGAACCCATCACAAAGCACCTCTTCCCATGGCAAGAAAAATCGATCTAGTTGGCCTAACTAAACCAAAGATTCGAAGAAGAAATATGAGGCTATAAGCAATCATGCATATAAGAGATCAAGAGACTCAAATAACTTTCATGGATAAAAACATAGATCTGATCATAAACTCAAAGTTCATCGGATCCCAACAAACACACCGCAAAAAAGAGTTACATCAAATAGATCTCCAATAGACCATTGTATTGAGAATCAAAAGAGAGAGAGAAAGCCATCTAGCTACTGCCTACGGACCCGTAGGTCTACAATGAACTACTCACGCATCATCAGAGAAGCACCAATGAGGATGATGAACCCCTCAGTGATGGTGTCTAGATTGGATCTGTGGTTTCTGGAACTTGCGGCGGCTGGAATTGATTTTCGTCGACTCCCCTAGGGTTTCTGGAATATTAGGGTATTTATAGAGTAAATAGGCAGTGCGGGAGGTGGCCGAGGTGGGCACAACCCACCTGGGCGCGCCTGGGCCCCCAGGCGCACCCTGGTGGGTTGTGCTCCCCTCGGAGCCCCCCTCAGGTAATTTCTTGGCCCAACTGGTGTCTTCTGATCCAGAAAAAATCACCAAAAAGTTTCACTGCGTTTGGAGTCCGTTTGGTATTGATTTCCTGCGAAGTAAAAAACAAGAAAAAAACAGCAACTGGCACTGGGCACCATGTCAATAGGTTAGTCCCAAAAAATGATATAAAGTTGCTTTAAAATGATTGTAAAACATCCAAGAATGATAATATAACAGCATGGAACAATAAAAAATTATAGATACGTTGGAGACGTATCAGCATCCCCAAGCTTAATTCCTGCTCGTCCTCGAGTAGGTAAATGATAAAAACAGAATTTTTGATGTGGAATGCTGCCTAACATGTTCATCACATATTCTTTTCTTGTAGCATGGACATTTGGACTTTTATATGATTCAAAGCAATAGTCTAGTTTTGACATGAAGATTTCAATACTCAAGCATATCAACAAGCAACCATGTCTTTTAAAATATCAACACTAAAGCAAGCTATCCCTAGCCCATTATGCTCAATCATTGATCCATTCATGAAACACACTCGCATATTAGCTACACCCAATGCTCAAGTACAATCATAGTGCCCCTTAGTTGGTGCTTTATAAGAGAAGATGGAGACTCAAAAATAAAAATTGCATAAAGTAAAAGAAAGGCCCTTCCCAGAGGGGAGTAGGGATTTGTAGAGGTGCCAAAGCTCAAAGCGAAAAAAGTAGAGATAAAACATTTTGGGTGGCATGCTTTTCCTGTCAACGAAAGCGATCGAGTAGTTCCCAATACTTTCCATGCTAGATATATCATAGGCGGTTCCCAAACAGAAAATAAAGTTTATTCCTTTTTCCACCATACTTTCACTTTCCATGGCTAGCCGTATCCATGGGTGCCCTCCATACCAACACTTTCCAAGGAATTTATTATTTGACAACATAAAGTAAATTCATTTTTCATTTCGGGACTGGGCATCCCTAATACCTTTGTCGTACTCTCGTGCAATGACAAGTGAATAAACACTCATCTTGAGAATAACACATCTAGCATGGAAATATATCAGCCACCCCCTACCGTTTCATGAGAGGTACGAGCACACAAAAGAGAAATTTATTTTCAAATTAGAGATGGCACATACAAATTTGCTTAGAACGGCACGGAAATACCGCATATAGGTAGGTATAGTGGACTCATATGGCAAAACTGGCTTAAGGATTTTGGATGCACAAGTAGTGATCATACTTAGTGCAAATGAAGGCTAGCAAAAGATTGAGAAGCATCCAACCAAGAAACGAAAAATCTCATAAGCGAGCATTAAGCATAACTAACACCGAATAATGCACCACAAGTAGGATGTAATTTCATTGCATAACTATTGAGTTTTGTGCTTGCATAGGGAATCACAAACCTTAACACCAATATTCTTACTAAAGCATAATTACTCATCAACATGACTCACATATTATATCAACATATCGCAAAACTATTACAAAGAGTCAAGTTTATTTTGTCCAATGATCTTCATGAAAGTTTTTATTATATCCCTCTTGGATATCTATCACTTTGGGACTAATTTTATATGTTGCTTTTGATAGCTCAAACAAATCTAAGTGAAGAACATGAGCATAAAATTTTCTTCTCTCAAAATAATTTAAGTGAAGCAAGAGAGAATTTCTAAAAAAAATTACTAACTCTCAAATAAATCTAAGTGAAGCATGAGAGCATTTCTTCAAAAATATTAAAGCACACCGTGCTCAAAAAGATATAAGTGAGGCACTAGAGCAATTCCATAGCTCATAAAGATTTAAGTGAAGCATAGAGAGCAATTCTAATAAGTCATAGCGTAATTTTGGCTCCCTCAAATAGGTGTGTCCAGCAAGGATTCATGACTTAAAATAAAAAGCAAAACAAGCAAAGACTCATATCATACAAGAAGCTGATGTCTACTACACAACTTGTTCTTGTAGACTCGTGTTGGGCCTCCAAGCGAAGAGTTTTGTAGGACAGTAGCAAATTTCCCTCAAGTGAATGACCTAAGGTTTATCAATCCGTGGGAGGCGTAGGATGAAGATGGTCTCTCTCAAACAACCCTGCAACCAAATAGCAAAAAGTCTCTTGTGTCCCCAACACACCAAATACACTGGTAAATTGTATAGGTGCACAAGTTCGGCGAAGAGATGGTGATACAAGTGTAATATGGATGGCAGAAATATATTTTTATAATCTAAATAAATAAAAACAGCAAGGTAGCAAGTGATAAAACAGAGCACAAACGGTATTGCAATGCTTGAAAATGAGGCCTAGGGTCCGTACTTTCACTAGTGCAACCTCTCAACAATGCTAATATAATTGGATCATATAACCATCCCTCAAAGTGCGATGAAGAATCACTCCAAAGTTCCTATCTAGCGGAGAACATAAGAATAAATTGTTTGTAGGGTACGAAACCACCTCAAAGCTATTCTTTCCGATCGATCTATCCAAGAGTTCGTACTAAAATAACACCAAAGCAAATTCAGATTCGTAATGCTCAATCCAACACAAAGAACCTCAAAGAGTGCCCCAAGATTTCTACCGGAGAAACAAAGACAAGAACGTGCATCAACCCCTATGCATAGATTACCCCAATGTCACCTCGGGAATCCGCGAGTTGAGTGCCAAAACATATATCAAGTGAATCAATATGATACCCCATTGTCACCACGGGTATTCATAGCAAGACATACATAAAGTGTTCTCAAATCCATAGAAGTATTCAGTCCGATAAAACGAAATCTCAAAGGGAAACCTCAATTCATCACAACAAGATAGAGAGGGGAAAACACCATATGATCTGACTATATTAACATAGCCCGCGATACATCAAGATTGTGATATCTCAAGAACACGAGAGAGAGAGAGAGAGAGAGAGAGAGAGAGAGATTAAACACATAGCTACTGGTACAAACCCTCAGCCCCGTGGGTGGACTACTCCCTCCTCATCATGGTTGCCACCGGGATGATGAAGATGGCAGCCGGTGATGATTTCCCCCTCCGGCAGGGTGCCGGAACGGGGTCTAGATTGGATCTCATGGATACAGAGGCTTGCGGCAGCGGAACTTCTCATCTAGGGCAACCCCGAGGGTTTTTGGAATATTTGGGAATTTATAGGGCGAAGAGGTGGTGCGGGAGGCCACTGAGGTGGGCACAACCCACCGGGGCGCGCCTGGGGGCCCAGGCGCGCCCTGGTGGGTTGTGCCTCCCTCGGGGCACCTCCCCAGGTGCTGCTCTGGCCCATTGGATGTCTTCCGGTCCATAAAAAATCCACAAAAAGTTTCGCGGCGTTTGCACTCCGTTTGGTATTGATTTTCTGCGATGTAAAAAACAAGCAAAAAACAGCAACTGGCACTAGGCACTATGTCAATAAGTTAGTCCCAAAAAATGATATAAAGTTGCTATAAAATGATTGTAAAACATCCAAGAATGATAATATAGCAGCATGAATACTTCATAAATTATAGATACGTTGGAGACGTATCAGCATCCCCAAGCTTAATTCCTACTCGTCCTCGAGTAGGTAAATGATAAAATAAATAATTTATGAAGTGTGAATGCTAGCAAAGTGCATAAGTTTGATCAATAGTAATTTCAATCACTTTTCCTAGCATCATAACAGCAACTCTTTCTTATAAAACTTCTCATGTTAAAGTAGCAACCAATTCACATGTTAAGGTTCAAACAATGAATTCTCTTGAAACTCAACAACCTATGTTCTCAGTCACCAAACAATTGCAATTCAACTTATTCAACAGAGTCTAAGTAAGAGCTCCACATACTCAAACATCATATAGTCTTCTATGATTGCTAACACTCACCGCATACACATGAGCAAAATGTTTCAACCGGACACATAGAAAGATGGGGGCTTATAATTTCGTCTCCCAACGTATTCACCTCAAGGGTGATGTCAACAATAATAACTCATGCTACCCATATCCAACTGGATATATGTGCCTAGATCTTTCCTCACCACATGATGCTTGCCAAAAGAGAAAAATAAAAAGGAATAGAGAGAAAAACTTTGACTCTTGCATAAAAGTAAATACATAAAAGTAAAAGATAGGCCCTTCGCAGAGGGAAGCAGAGGTTGCCATGCGCTTATTTGTTTGTATGCTCAACCCCTTAGTGCGGCGGTGGAACTTCTGATCTAGGGTCTCCGCAAGGGTTTTGGAATATTTGGCAATTTATAGGGCGAAGAGGCGGTGCGGGAGGCCACCGAGGTGGGCACAACCCATCGGGGCGCGCCCTGGTGGGTTGTGCCCCCCTCGGGGCACCCCCCAGGTGCTGCTCTGGCCCAGGTGCCCCCCTCAAAAAGTTTCGCTGCGTTTGGACTCCGTTTGGTATTGATTTTCTGCGATGTAAAAAACAAGCAAAAAACAGCAACTGGCACTGGGCATTATGTCAATAAGTTCATCCCAAAAAATGATATAAAGTTGCTATAAAATGATTGTAAAACATCCAAGAATGATAATATAGCAGCATGAATACTTCATAAATTATAGATACGTTGGAGACGTATCAGCATCCCCAAGCTTAATTCCTACTCGTCCTCGAGTAGGTAAATGATAAAAGAAATAATTTATGAAGTGTGAATGCTAGCAAAGTGCATAAGTTTGATCAATAGTAATTTCAGTCACTTTTCCTAGCATCATAACAGCAACTCTTTCTCATAAAACTCATCATGTTAAAGTAGCAACCAATTCACATGTTAAGGTTCAAACAATGAATTCTCTTGAAACTCAACAACCTATATTCTTAGTCACCAAACAATTGCAATTCAACTTATTCGATAGAGTCTAAGTAAGAGCTCCATATACTCAACCATCATATAGTCTTCTATGATTGCTAACACTCACCGCATACACATGAGCAAAACGTTTCAACCGGACACATAGAAAGATAGGGGCTTATAATTTCGCTTCCCAACGTATTCACCTCAAGGGTGATGTCAACAATAATAACTCATGCTACCCATATCCAACTGGATATATGTGCCTAGATCTTTCCTCACCACATGATGCTTGCCAAAAGAGAAAAATAAAAAGGAATAGAGAGAAAAACTTTGACTCTTGCATGAAAGTAAATACATAAAAGTAAAAGGTAGGCCCTTCGCAGAGGGAAGCAGAGGTTGCCATGCGCTTTTTGTTTGTATGCTCAATCCCTTAGTGCAAAAGAACGTCACGTTATATTGCCCCTTATGATAGCAACCTTTATTATGCAGTCTGTCGCTTTTATTCTTTGCCATCACAAGTTCGTACAACGCTCAATTTTCTCTTACACTAAATGATCTAACACTTTTAGAAGCAATTTTTATTGCCTTATCGCACCGATGAAAACTTACTTGAAGGATCTTACTCAATCCTTAGGTAGGTATGGTGGACTCTTGAAAATAAGATTTGGGTTTAAGGGTTTTCGGATGCACAAGTAGTATCTCTACTTGGTGCAGAATTTTTGGCTTGCAAAGATGGGGGGCAAGCACCACATGTTGAAGGATCTATGACAATATAACTTCTATGTGAATATGAATAAACATAAACCATTACGTTGTCTTCCTTGTCCAACGTCAACAATTTTGGCATATAATATTTTGATGGGGGCTCACAATCACAAAAGATTTCCAAGATAGTGTATTTGCATGTGAAAGTTCTCTTCCTTATAGTAATCATTCATGAATTGCTTGTATGACCAATATTGTGATTGTCAAGCTTCAAAAGATTTCACTTTCTAAACCCAATGTGAAGGTACCACTAGGCATGATATCAACATATGAAGCACATATAATTTCAACTTTAGGATATTCAATTCATTCAACAATTTACTCGTAGGATATAAGTGAAGCACGAGAGTAAATGACAAACTACTCCAAAAAGATATAAGTGAAGATCAAACGAGTAGTCATGTAAATGGGTAGCTATTTGAGAACTCTATTTTATTTAAAAACTTTCAGATCTAAGTATTTTATTAAAATAGCAAACAAAACAAAATAAAATGACAATCCAAGAATAGCACACATCATGTGAAGAAGCAAGAACTTAGGCTCAACCGATACTAACCGATAATTGTTGATGAAGAAAGGTGGGATGCCTACCGGGGCATCCTCAAGCTTAGATGCTTGAGACTTCTTGAAATATTATCTTGGGATGCGTTGGGCATCCCCAAGCTTGAGCTTTTGTGTCTCCTTAATTCATTTTATATCATGGTTTCCCTAAATCTTAAAAACTTCATCCACACAAAACTCAACAAAACTCGTGAGATAAGTTAGTATAAATCAATGCAATAACCTTATCATTCTCTACTGTAGCAAATCACTAAAATTATTATTCAACATTGCATACTAAATGCCTTTGCATATTTAATACTCCTATCCTCAAATAGAATCATTAAACAAGCAAACATAACAGCAATCTGTCTAAACAGTACAGTCTGTAAAGAGTGCAATATTCATCATACTTCCCTAACTCCAAAAGTTCTAAAAAATTACCACACTGTAGAAAATTTATTATATCTTACTATGCAAAAAAATTCAACCTTTTATCACATTCTGAATTTTCTAGAGAATTATTGCAACAGCGATAAACTTTCTGTTTTGAAACAGCAACTCATATATTTGCAAGACAAGCATGGTGAAGGCTATCCTTGCCACTTTTATTGAAATAAAAGATGCAAAACATTATTATAAATAAAATCAAGCAAATGCTAATAAAATAAAATGACTCTCCAAGCAAAACTCATATCATGTGACGAATGAAAATATAGCTCCAAGTGAGGTTACCGATAATGTTGAAGACGAAAGAGGGGATGCCTTTCGGGGCATCCCAAAGCTTAGTTGCTTGGATCTTCCTTGAATATTGCCTTGGGGGTGCCTTGGGCATCCCCAAGCTTAGGGTCTTGTCACTCCTTATTCTCCTCATATCGATATCTCACCCAAAACTTGAAAACTTCAATCACACAAAACTTAACGGAACTTCGTGAGATGGGTTAGTATGATAAAGACAAATCATTCACTTTGGTACTGTCAAAGACAAGATTCATAATTGTTCTCAAATAATACCTACTGTACTCTACAATTTTCATAATTTATATTAAGCAATATAAGCCATAGAAACCATAAAACAAGCAAACTATGCATTGAAAACAGAATCTGTCAAAAACAGAACAGTACGTAAAGATCTGAATTAAGGTCATACTTATGTAACTCCAAAAATTATGAAACATAATGAAAATGTATAAAATTTGTATACCCATCAACTGTAAAAAATTCAGAATTTTTACACGTTCCAGTAAAATACAGGAATTTCTGCACTGGACGCCAAAGTTTCTGTTTTTGCACAGAATCAAGTCAACTATCATCCACACTATCCTAAAGGCTTTACTTGTCACTTTATTGAAACAAAATCTCTAAAACAAGATCACTACAGTAGCCTAACCATGTGAACACACAAAAACAGTAGGTAAAAGTGTTGGGTTGTCTCCCAACAAGCGCTTTTCTTTAATGCCTTTTAAGCTAGGCATGATGATTTCCATGATGCTCACATAAAAGATAAGAATTGAAACATAAAGAGAGTATCATGAATCACATGACAAGCACATTTAAGTCTAACCCACTTCCTATGCATAGGGATTTTGTGATCAAATAATTTATGGAAGCAAGAATCAACTAGCATAGGAAGGCAAAACAAGTGCAACTTCAAAACTTTCAACATAAAGGGAGGAAACTTGATATTATTGCAATTCCTACAAGCATAAGTCCCTCCCTCATAATAATTTTCAGTAGCATCATGAATGAATTCAATAATATAGCTATCACATAAAGCATTCTTTTCATGATTCACAAGCATAGAAATTTTATTATTCTCCACATAAGCAAATTTATTCTCATTCATAGTAGTGGGAGCAAACTCAACAAAATAACTATCATGAGATTGAAAATTAAAATCATGATGACAAGTTTCATGGTTATCATTATTCAATATAGCATACATGTCATCACCATAATCATCATAGATAGCAACTTTGTTATCATAGTCAATTGAAACCTCTTCCAAAATAGTGGATTCATCACTAAATAAAGTCATGACCTCTCCAAATCCACTTTCATAATTATCACAATAAGATTCAACCCCCACCAAAATAGTGGGATCATCATTACATAGAGTTGACACTCTTCCAAACCCACTTTCATCAATATAATCATCATAAATAGGAGGCATGCAATCATTATAACAAATTTGCACATCAAATCTTGGGGGACTAAAAATATCATCTTCATCAAATATAGCATCCCCAAGCTTATGGCTTTGCATATCATTAGCATCATGAATATTCAAAGAATTCATACCAACAGCATTGCAATCATGCTCATCATTTAAAGATTTTTGTCAAACATTTTATTGAATTCTTCTTCTATCAATTGGGCACAATTTTCCTTTCCATCATTTTCAAGAAAGACATTACAAAGACGAATAATATGATGCAACCTTAATTCCATTTTTTTGTAGTTTTCTTTTTATAAACCAAACTAGTGATAAAACAAGAAACTAAAAGATTCAATTGCAAGATCTAAAGATATAACTTCAAGCACTCACCTCCCCGGCAACGGCGCCAGAAAAGAGCTTGATGTCTACTACACAACTTGTTCTTGTAGACTCGTGTTCGGCCTCCAAGCGCAGAGTTTTGTAGGACAGTAGCAAATTTCCCTCAAGTGGATGACCTAAGGTTTATCAATCCGTGGGAGGCGTAGGATGAAGATGGTCTCTCTCAAACAACCCTGCAACCAAATAGCAAAAAGTCTCTTGTGTCCCCAACACACCAAATACAATGGTAAATTGTATAGGTGCACTAGTTCGGCGAAGAGATGGTGATACAAGTGTAATATGGATGGTAGAAATATATTTTTATAATCTGAATAAATAAAAACAGCAAGGTAGCAAGTGATAAAACGGAGCACAAACGGTATTGCAATGCTTGAAAATGAGGCCTAGGGTCCATACTTTCACTAGTGCAACTTCTCAACAATGCTAATATAATTGGATCATATAACCATCCCTCAAAGTGCGATGAAGAATCACTCCAAAGTTCCTATCTAGCGGAGAACATAAGAATAAATTGTTTGTAGGGTACGAAACCACCTCAAAGCTATTCTTTCCGATCGATCTATCCAAGAGTTCGTACTAAAATAACACCAAAGCAAATTCAGATTCGTAATGCTCAATCCAACACAAAGAACCTCAAAGAGTGCCCCAAGATTTCTACCGGAGAAACAAAGACAAGAACATGCATCAACCCCTATGCATAGATTACCCTAATGTCACCTCGGGAATCCGTGAGTTGAGTGCCAAAACATATATCAAGTGAATCAATACGATACCCCATTGTCACCACGGGTATTCATAGCAAGACATACATAAAGTGATCTCAAATCCATAAAAGTATTCAATCCGATAAAACGAAATCTCAAAGGGAAAACTCAATTCATCACAACAAGATAGAGAGGGGAAAACACCATATGATCTGACTATATTAACAAAGCCCGCGATACATCAAGATCGTGACATCTTAAGAACACGAGAGAGAGAGAGAGATTAAACAAATAGCTACTGGTACAAACCCTCAGCCCCGAGGGTGGACTACTCCCTCCTCATCATGGTGGCCGCCGGGATGATGAAGATGGCCATCAGTGATGATTTCTCCCTCCGGCAGGGTGCCGGAACGGGGTCTAGATTGGATCTCATGGATACAGAGGCTTGCGGCGGCGGAACTTCTGATCTAGGGCAACCCCGAGGGTTTTTGGAATATTTGGGAATTTATAGGGTGAAGAGGCGGTGCGGGAGGCCACCGAGGTGGGCACAACCCACCGGGGCGCGCCCTGGTGGGTTGTGCCCCCCTCGGGGCACCCTGTAGGTGCTGCTCTGGCCCATTGGATGTCTTCTGGTCCATAAAAATCCACAAAAAGTTTCACGGCGTTTGGACTCCGTTTGGTATTGATTTTCTGCGATGTAAAAAACAAGCAAAAACAGCAACTGGCACTAGGCACTATGTCAATAAGTTAGTCCCAAAAAATGATATAAAGTTGCTATAAAATGATTGTAAAACATCCAAGAATGATAATATAGCAGCATGAATACTTCATAAATTATAGATACGTTGGAGACGTATCATACGCTCCAAGCAAAACTCCTGATATGTGACGAATAAAAATATAGCTCCAAGTAAAATACCGATGGTCGTTAGAAGAAAGAGGGGATGCCACTCGGGCATCCCCAAGCTTAGTTGCTTGCTTCTCTTTGGATAATGGCTTGGGGTACCATGGGGCATCCCCAAGCTTAGGCTCTTCTTACTCCTTATTCCTTCATCCATCGTAATCTCACCCAAAACTTGAAAACTTCAATCACACAAAACTCAACAAAACCTTCATGAGATCCGTTAGTATAAGAAAACTAATCTTTATTTTAAGTACTGTAGAAAACCCATTCAAATTTTGTTCTTGCATTATATATACTGTATTCTAACTTTACCATGGCTCATACCCTCCGATAAAAACCATAGATTCATCAAAATAAGCACACAATGCAAAGAAAACATAATCTGTCAAAAACAGAACAGTCTGCAAAGATAGTAATTGTTCTCATACTTATGTAACTCCAAAAATTCTGAAAAATTATGAAAACACAGGCAATTTGTATATAAATCTTGTGTAAAAATTTCAGAATTTGTTGTCGGTTCTGTTAATTTTAAAAATTGGTTTACTGGATGAAAAAGTTTCTGTTTTCCAACAAGATCAAATCAACTATCACCAAAGCTATCCTAAAGGCTTTACTTGGCACAAACACTAATTAAAACACAAAAAACACAATCATAACAGTAGCATAATTGTGCAAACACCCAAGAATAGAAAGAAAAAGACAAAAATAAATTTTATTCATTGGGTTGCCTCCTAACAAGTGCTATCGTTTTACGCCCTTAGCTAGGCATAATGCAAAGATCTAAGTATTGTCATCTTTGTTTCTAGATCCATAAGATGCCCTCATGATTGATTCATATGGTGGCTTAAATATTGTTCTAGGGGAGTGTTCCATACCCTTTCTCAAAGGAAATTGGAATTTGATGTTCCCTTCTTTCATATCAATCACGGCACCTATAGTGCGCAAAAACGGTCTACCAAGAATAATTGGACAAGACGGATTGCAATCAATATCAAGAACAATAAAATCTATGGGCACATAATTCCTATTTGTAAGAAAAAGAACATCATTAATTATTCCCATAGGCTTTTTAATAGTAGAATCCGCCAAGTACAAATTTAAAGAACATTCTTCAATATCGGTAAAACCAAGCACATCACATAAAGATTTCGGAATTGTAGAAACACTAGCACCCAAATCACATAAAGCAAAACACTCATAATTTTTAATCTTGACTTTGATAGTAGGTTCCCATTCATCATGTAATTTTCTAGGAATTGAAATCTCTAATTCCAACTTTTCTTCCAAAGCTTTCATCATAGCATCAACAATATGTTTAGTAAAAGCTTTATTTTGTTCATAGGCATGGGGTGAATTTGTCATGGATTGCAACAAAGAAATACAATCAATCAAAGAGCAATTATCACAATTAAAGTCTTTGTAATCCAAAAGAGTGGGCACATCACTAGTTAAAGTTTTGACCTCTCCAAACCCACTTTTATCAATTTTCTCAACAAGATTTTCACCCTCCAAATTATCGGGGCGCCTTCTAGCTAAAGTTGACTCTTCTTCAGTCCTTTTTTCATCAATTTTAATTTTACTAAACAGGGAATCAATAGAAGAAACACCAATCACTTTAAGATCTTCATTTTTATCTTCTAACGAGATTGGTTTGGCGCCCATTTGATTTACTAGGGTAGTTTGTGCATCGGATATTTTCCCTAGCAAACTTTCAGCAAAAGCATACTTAGATTGAAGATTACAAACTTCTCTACTAATATCATCAAGTTGTTTTGTTATGGCATCCAACACAACAGAGTGTTCCTTAAGTTCTTCAGTAAAATATTTATTGTGCTCAAATTGTGTAGTCATATATTCCTTAGTACTTTTCTCAATTTCAAGCAAAATATTGGGGTAAGGAACATCATAATATTTTCTTTGAGGCATCATGACTACGCAAACAAAATTGCACTCAAAAACAGATCTGACGAGAAAACTGCGAATGAGAAAGAGGGTGAATAAAACGGTAATTTTTTGTGAAGTGGGGAAGAGGAAAACGAGAGGCAAATGGCAAATAATGTAAATTGCAAGGAGATGAGATTTGTGATTAGGAACATGGTATATGTTGATGATGTTTCCCCGGCAACGGCGCCAGAAATTCCTTTTAAGTTGGCTTGAACTACGTCGGTATTTCCCCAAAGAGGAAGGGATGATGCAGCACAGCAACGGTAGGTATTTCCCTCAGTGATGAGACCAAGGTTATTGAACCAGTAGGAGAACCAAGCAACACTACGTAAACAACACCTACACACAAAGAACAAATACTTGCAACCCGATGTGTTAAAGGGGTTGTCAATCCCTTTCGGATAACGGCGCCAGAAATTGGCAAACGGACGGGAGATAAATTGTAGTAGATTGGATAAATAGATCGCGAATAAAATAAAGTGAAGCAAAATATGTTTGGGTTTTTAGAAATATAGATCTGAAAATAAAAGTGGCAAATAAATAAAAAGGCAAATAGCAAAATAGATCTGAAAATATATGATGAGAAAATAGACCCGGGGGCTGTAGATTTCACTAGTGGCTTCTCTCGAGAAAAATAGCATACGCTGGGTAAACAAATTACTGTTGGGCAATTGATAGAACTTCAAATAATTATGACGATATCTAGGCAATGATCATTATATAGGCATCACGTCCAAGATTAGTAGACCGACTCCTGCCTGCATCTACTACTATTACTCCACACATCAACCGCTATCCAGCATGCATCTAGTGTATTAAGTTCATGGAGAAACGGAGTAATGCAATAAGAACGATAACATGATGTAGACAAGATCTATTTATGTAGAGATAGACCCCATCTTGTTATCCTTAATAGCAATGATACATACGTGTCGGTTCCCCTTCTGTCACTGGGATCAAGCACCGTAAGATCGAACCCATCACAAAGCACCTCTTCCCATGGCAAGAAAAATCGATCTAGTTGGCCTAACTAAACCAAAGATTCGAAGAAGAAATACGAGGCTATAAGCAATCATGCATATAAGAGATCAAGAGACTCAAATAACTTTCATGGATAAAAACATAGATCTGATCATAAACTCAAAGTTCATCGGATCCCAACAAACACACTGCAAAAAAGAGTTACATCAAATAGATCTCCAAGAGACCATTGTATTGAGAATCAAAAGAGAGAGAGAGGAAGCCATCTAGCTACTGCCTACGGACCCGTAGGTCTACAATGAACTACTCACGCATCATCGGAGAGGCACCAATGAGGATGATGAACCCCTCCGTGATGGTGTCTAGATTGGATCTGTGGTTTCTGGAACTTGCGGCGGCTGGAACTGATTTTCGTCGACTCCCCTAGGGTTTCTGGAATATTGGGGTATTTATAGAGCAAAGAGGCGGTGCGGGAGGTGGCCAAGGTGGGCACAACCCACCCAGGCGTGCCCTGGTGGGTTGTGCTCCCCTCGGAGCCCCCCTCAGGTACTTTCTTGGCCCAACTGGTGTCTTCTGGTCCAGAAAAAATCACCAAAAAGTTTTACTGCGTTTGGACTCCGTTTGGTATTGATTTCCTGCGAAGTAAAAAACAAGCAAAAAACAGCAACTGGCACTGGGCACTATGTCAATAGGTTAGTCCCAAAAAATGATATAAAGTTGCTATAAAATGATTGTAAAACATCCAAGAATGATAATATAACAGCATGGAATAATCAAAAATTATAGATACGTTGGAGACGTATCAGCCTCTTACACGGATGCTTAACTGCGAAGTCTTTCATGTACTTGGCGGTGACGTATCTATAGTCTCTCCATTCATATGTCCAGTACCTCTTGATCTTTTGCATGCGCGTCTTGTGCTGCTCCTTGGTTTCTTTACCATGAGTTGCTTCATCAAGAGTACAGTATCCTGAGTATATGCCCTTAGGGATCTCAAAGGCAGTGTGTTTTTCCTTCCTTTTGGCTCCCTTCTGAGGATTTTTACCATCTGCCATTTTCTTTGACTGAGGAAGTTGAACTCTTGAGGACTTTGAAGAAGTCTGAAGATTTTCCTCAAGCAATGCTGCAAATGAATTAATTTAGTGAGAACCTAGTGATTTGTCAGCAGACATGTGTACCTGTGAATGGAGTACAGTTGCGAGGAAATTGGGAAGAGTCACATGCGTTCTCAGATGTTTTTCAAAATAAACCAGTTGAGGAAGTTGACCCTTATCGTCTTGAAGAAATTAACTAAGTGTTCTTGACTTAGGTTCCAGAGTTGTACAGATTGAAACAATTGCACAATTGAGGAATCTAACAGTTAAGCATAACTTAGATGAAATAATCAAACTGGCCAAAAGGAAGTGCTGAAGAATATGGAAGTTGAAGTAAAAACAACACTTGAAGAACTTTGGGTAGTGAAGAGATTAAACTGGGCAGTTAAAATGAAATTTTATTTACCCAAGGATGAAATCGATGAACTAGACGACAAATCGAAGGATATCATCAGCTCAAACCTTTCGTGCCCTAACTTGGCAATGAAAAACAGCTATAGCGGCGGCGGAGGTGAAGAAATACGCAGCCGACACGAGTACGTCGACGAAGAAGTCAAGGCAATGAAGCTTTTCTTCTCCGACGACGATGAAATCCAGCGGCAACGCTAGGGTTTGGGAGTGAGAGCGACAGGGGCGAGGGAGCAAAGTGAAATGAGGGTTGACGAGGTCAAGCCTTTATATAGGCGCAGTAAAAACCAAGCGGTCCGAAGATTTTGGACGGATAAGCCCCTAGCATTTCGCATCTCAGTGACACGCATCACCATGCGGTATGGATGATCTTATCCACGCATCGGATGCACGGGATTAAGTTATTGTGGCAACCGCCAAAAGTTTGATTTGAATTTTTTAAATGTGTTCACAATTTCTTCAGCTAACAAGGACACAGTGAAGACTTTAACAGTGTCAATTAGAACGCACATGAAAAATTTGTGAACAGAGTGGGTTGAGTTTAGCATAGAGGGGAGCGGGTCCGATCACATCCACAAAGGCAAAGAAAAACAACTTGGAGAATTAACAATATGTACGTATGTATGTATAAATAAATCAGCACAAGCACTGAAGAATAACCTCAAATGACGAATTTGAAAAGTTTGACGAAATCGCAAAATGATGAAAAACTCAAATTTGAAGTATGTCAAAAAGAGGGTGGTGGCATTACCCATCGTATAAGAATATGTTGATTACAGACACCGCGTACAATTGTCGTAGGGTTCTGAGGTTTAAATTCTTCATTAATTTCTTCACACTTAGAGGGTAAGTCTTCATTGATTGAAGAAATACGTTACTTCGTGTGTTGTGCATCAAAGTCATCAAGAATGCATAAGCGTTAGGATGTATGTCCTTTTCAGAGGTCATTCAAAGATTCTAGGATGTTTAGCTCACACCGCAACATGCAACACCTTCTCTCATCGAAGGCCTTAGTGAAGATATCAGCAAGCTGGTCTTCAGTCTTCACGTGGTTGATGACAATGTCTTTCTTCATCACATGATCACGAAGAAAATGGTGACGAATCTCAATATGCTTCGTCCTTGAATGTTGCACTGGGTTGTGGGCGATCTTGATAGCACTCTCATTGTCACAGTAGAGAGGGATTTTCTTCACGTTGACACCATAGTCCTTCAGGGTCTGCTTCATCCATAGCAACTGAGAGCAACAGACACCAGCAGTAATGTACTCAGCCTCTGCTGTGGAAAATGATACGTAGTTCTGCTTCTTCAAGGACTAAGAGACAAGAATCGTCTGAGGAAATGATAGGTGCCTCATTTTGACTTGCGATCCACACAATGTCCAGCAATCAGAATCAGAAAATCCAGCTAGATCAAAAGATGAGCCCTTGGGATATCATAACCCAAGTGTTGGTGCGTGAGCTAAATATCAAAGAATTCGCTTCACAGCCTGATGCTATGATTGCTTCGGTGCCGCTTGAAATCGGCCACACATGCAAACTCTAAGCATAATATCTGGCCTAGATGCACATAGGTAAAGCAACGAACCAATGATGGAGCGATATACCTTCTGATAGAAATCTTTACCATTTTCGGAAGTGCTGAGTTGGCCATTTGTAGGCATCAGAATTTTGAGGCCTTTGTAGTCTTGCATGTCGAATTTCTTCAGGCAATCTTTGAGGTATTTCTCTTGAGAAATGAAGATGCCATTGGGTTGTTGACGAATTTGAAGACCAAGGAAGAATTTCAACTCCGCCATCATAGACATCTGATATTCTTCAATGTGACGCTCAATTCTTGTGGGTGCAATTTTGTATTCTCTTGCATGTGATAAATAAATAGAATTTGGTTGTACAAAATACACGAGAAACAAATACAATTGTTATATTTCCAAGTTGTTAAGAATTCTAGGTTTGGTTAGCTGTCTGATCTTCTAGCATGTTCTATTGTGCAATGTGGTGCTCAGTTAATTGTTTGGTTCATTCGTTGCGGTGCTTAGTTAACTGTTTGGTTCAATTCTGCAATGCGATGTTCAATTGTTGTGGGTACAACTTTGTATTGTTATGCACGTGAGAAATAAATCGAATTTGGCTGTACTAAACACATGAGAAACATATACAATTGCTATATTTTTTCCTAGTTCTTAAGCATGCTTGTTTTGGATAAATGGCTTTTCCATGTGTCTCGAAATAATCTACTGAATCTGCAATGTGTTTATTTTTCATCAACATATTTTACTAATAGTATGCCAACCCTCACTTAACCTGATCAATAACTACCTTACATGTGTTGCAGGGAAACAATGGGAGGCACTGAGGTTTACCATCGAGGTTTGTACATGCATGGTCCTTTGTCTAATAGCACTTTACTATGTAATTGCAGGAACCATTCTAATATTTAGGCTTTTAACATTTTGGTCTTGCACATGTAGGTCCAGCTATCAGAGGTTTTGACCCACTGTTCGACCCATTTTGTATATGGGGAAATGAGATGTCCATGAATATCAGTCAAGTCAAGAAACTGAGAAAGATTGTTAGGATAAAGAAACTAGCGACGAAAAACAACAAGATCTTTGTCTGCACAATGAAGAAGACATCAGTGAACTACATGATGGTACTAAGTCTTATACCTTGTTTTTTTAATTCCTTTGCGCCATTTCAAAATTTAGAGAAGATATTTATGCATATCTTTGTTTTCAGGCCTTTCCAAAGCAGCTCACTGATGATTACCTCTCAAACCACCTGTATGGTCAAGAGGCGAGGAAGGTGTTCATACAACACCCACGGTACAATATTGAAGTCTACCTCAAGAGGACGAAGGATGGGCGGTTAATCATCCATAGACACTGGCCTAAAGTTGCAAGGACCTTCAACATCATTGAATGCTCAATATTCGCCTTCCGCTTCAGCAGTTTTCTAGATGAGATTCATTTCTCTATTTACCATCTATGATGCTAATTTCCAAAGGTTTTAGATGTTGCATGTGAAACTTGGTGTTGTTGTGTAATGGGGTAGCTAGCTATATGCCTATATGGTGTAAATGTGTGCTGAAGCTATATGATGTTGTACTATGATGAATTTCAATTATGAAATCCTGGTTCTGTAATACAAAAATGAAATATATTGTGTGTTTAATATGAAATGTCAATTTGATTATGCTAACCCACAAGTATAGGGGGTCAATTGTAGCCTTTCTCGATAAGTAAGAGTATCGAACCCAACGAGGAGCTAAAGGTAAAATGAATATTCCCTTCAAGTTCTATCGACCACCGATACAACTCTACGCACACTTAACGTTCGCTTTACCTAGAACAAGTATGAAACTATTTTGTAGGTGATAGGATAAGTTTTCAAGAATAAAACTAGGAGTACTTAGCTAGAATAAAACTACGAATAATTTGCAAGATAATACAAGTTAGTTGTTTAGTAGAAAGCTTTTGTAGCACAAGAGAAAGATTGGTCCCTAGGCAATCGATAACTAAACCGGTAATCATTATTGCAATTTCATATGAGGGAGAGGCATGAGCTAACATACTTTCCATACTTGGATCATATGCACTTATGATTGGAACTCTAGCAAGCATCCGCAACTACCAAAGATCATTAAGGTAAAACCCAACCATAGCATTAAGTATCAAGTCCTCTTTACTCCCATGCGCGATAACCCCCTTACTTGGGTATAAGCTTCTGTCACTCTCGCCACCCACTATAAGAGAATCATGAACGTATTGCAACACCCTATAGCGGGAATCCCACACGCTTGCGCGATGCGGAGGGCACCATAGGGCAGCACCAAAATAAAACATACAACTCAAACCAATCACGATCATCAATCAACCCATAGGACAAAAAAAGAATCTACTCAAACATCATAGGTTGGCAACACATCATTGGATAATAACATGTAGCATTAAGCACCATGTTTAAGTAGAGATTACAACAGGGAGAAGAGGTGTTACAGCGCTGCATAGAGGGGGAGAGAGTTGGTGTTGACGGCGGCAAAGTTGTTGGTGTAGATCGCTGTCACGATGATTGCCCCGGCGGCGCTCCGGCGCCATCGGGAGAGAGGGGGAGAGAGCCCCCTCCTTCTTCTTCCTTGGCCTCCCCCCTAGATGGGAGGAGAGTTCCCCCTCTGGTCCGTGGCCGCCATGGCGGCGGAGGGGTAGGATCCCCTCCGAGATTGGATCTCTCTCTCTCTCTCCGTTCTCTTCTGTTTCACATTTTTGTTTTCTGGCCTTTCACCGTTTCTTAAATTCCTAGAGATCCGTAACTCCGATTGGGCTGAAATTCTGAGGGAATATTCTTCAGGATATTATCTTTCTTGCGGTGAAAGAAGGCACCAACCACCTTACAGGGGTTCCACAAGCCTACAGGTCGCGCCTGGGGTAGGGGGGCGCGCCCCTCGAGCTTATGGCCCCCTCGGGCATCGTATCGCGTTGATTCTTTTTTCCCAAAAATCACATATATTCCAAAATAATTCTCCATAAATTTTTATCGCTCTCCGTAAATTTTTATCGCGTTTGGACTTCGTTTGATATGGGTATTCTGCGAAACAAAAAACATGCAACAAACAAGAACTGGCACTGGCACTGGATCAATATATTAGTCTAATAAATCATATAAATTGTTGCCAAAAGTATGTGAAAGTTGTATAATATTGGCATGGAACAATCAAAAATTATAGATACGACGGAGATGTATCAGCATCCCCAAGCTTAATGCCTGCTCGTCCTCGAGTAGGTAAATGATAAAAGAATTTTTTTGATGTGGAATGCTACCTAGCGTAATCTTGATCATATAATCATGGCATGAATATTAAGACACGAGTGATTCAAAGCTATAGTCTATAATTTGATATAAAGACATCAATACTCAGGCATCCCAACAAACAATCATGTCTTTCAAAATACCAATGCTAAAAAACGTTATCCCTACAAAATCATATAGCCTTGTCATGCCCCATCTTCTTAACACAAAGTATTTATCATGCACAACCCTGATGACAAGCCGAGTAATTGGTTCATACTTTTTAACGTGCTTTAGCTTTTTCAACCCCCACGCAATACATGAGCGCAAGCCATGGACATAGCACTAGGGGTGGAATAGAGTATGATGATAGGGGTAAATATGGAGAAGACAAAAAGTAAGAAAGTCTCACGTCGACGCGGCTAATCAATGGGCTATGGAGATGCCTATCAATTGATGTCAATGCGAGGAGTAGGGATTGCCATGCAATAGACGCACTAAGAGCTATAAGTGTATGAAAGCTCAATATGAAAACTAAGTGGGTGTGCATCCAACTTGCTTGCTCAAGACCTCGGGCAATTGAGGAAGCCCATCATCGGAATATACAAGCCAAGTTCTATAATGAAAAATTCCCACTAGTATATGAAAGTGACTACATAGGAGACTCTCTATATGAAAAACATGGTGCTACTCTGAAGCACAAGTGTGGTAAAGGATAGTAACATTGCCCCTTCTCTCTTTTTCTCTCATTTTTTTGTTTTCTCTCTTTTTTCTTTTTTTCTTTTTTTGTTGGGCTCTTTTTGGCCTCCTTTTTTATTTTATTTTATTTACGTCCGGAGTATCATCCCGACTTGTGGGGGAATCATAGTCTCCATCATCCTTTCTTCACCAGGACAATTCTCAAATAACGAATAATGATGATCATCACACTTCTGTTTACTTACAACTCAAAATTACAACTCGATACTAGAACAATATATGACTCTATATGAACAGGATGTGTAATGATCTAGCATGGCAAAGATATCAAAAAAATAGACAAGCCATGAAAATATCGTGCTAGCTATCTTACGATCATGCAAAGCAATATAACAATGAATGCTCAAGTCATGTATATGATGATGATGGAAGTTGCATGGCAATATATCTCGGAATAGCTATGGAAATGCCATAATAGGTAGGTATGGTGGCTGTTTTGAGGAAGATATTATGAGGCTTATATGTGATAGAGCGTATCATATCACGGGGTTTGGATGCACCGGCAAAGTTTGCACCGACTCTCGAGGCGAGAAAGGGCAATGCACGGTACCGAAGAGGCTAGCAAATTACGGAAAGGTAAGAGTGCGTATAATCCACAGACTCACATTAGTCATAAAGAACTCACATACTTATTGCGAAAGTTTATTAGCCCTCAAAGCAAAGTACTACTACGCATGCCCCTAGGGGGATAGATTGGTAGGAAAAACCATCGCTCATCCCCGACTGCCACTCATAAGGAAGACAATCAATAATAAATCATGCTCCAACTTCTTAGCATAACGAGAGGCTACACGTGCATGCTTCGCGAATCACAAACTTTAACACCAATATTCTTACTAAACCACAATCATTCACTAGTACCTCCCACATATTATCATCTCTATATCGCAAAACTATTGCAAGGAATCAAACATATCATATTCAGTGATCTACAAGTTTTATGTAGGATTTTATGACTAACCATGCAAATGACCCATTCTTATTGTCTCTCTAAATAGATATAAGTGAAGCATGAGAGTTTAATTCTTTCTACAAAATATTTGCTCACGCTCTAACAAATATAAGTGAAGCAAAAGAGCATTCTACAAATGGCGGTTTTCCTATGTAGAGAAACAGCCATCCAATCATCAAATGATATAAGTGAAGCACATGAAGCATTCTATAAAGCCATACTCAAAAGATATAAGTGAAGTGCAAAGAGCATTCTATAAATCAACCAAGGACTATCTCATACCAGCATGGTGCATAAAAGAAAAAGGGGGAAATAAACACAAAAGACGCTCCAAGAATTTACGCATATCATGTGACGAATAAAAATATAGCTCCAAGTAAAATTATCGATGGTCGATAGAAGAAAGAGGGAATGCCTTCCGGGGCATCCCCAAGCTTAGTTGCTTCGGAGTCCTTGAATATTACCTTGGGGTGCCTCGGGCATCCCCAAGCTTAGGCTCTTGCCACTCCTTATTTCTTCATCCATCGTGATCTCACCCAAAACTTGAAAACTTCAATCACTCAAAACTTAACAAAACCCTCGTGAGATCCGTTAGTATAATAAAGCAAATCACCACTTTAAGTATTGTTGCAAACCCATTCATATTTTATTTTTGTATTATACCTACTGTATTCTAATTTCACCATGGCTTATACCTACCGATACAGTCCATAGATTCATCAAAACAAGCAAGCACCGCATCAAAAACAGAATCTGTCCAAAATAGAACAGTGTGTAGTAATCTGAACATTGACCACTTCTGTGACTCTAAAAATTCTGAAAAATTAGGAAAAAAATAAACAATTTGCATAGCAGTACCGTGTAAAAATTTCAAAAACTTTTGACGTTCCAGTAAAAAAAATGTAAATTCACGCACTGCAGCCAAAGTTTCTGTTTTTGCACTGCACATACCAAACAAGCAATCTAAACATCCTAAAGGCAAATCTTGGCACATTATTTTTATAATGGATTTGTGCAAGGGGATAATTATTTTTGTTGAAAAGTTTCTGTAATTCAAGATTTGCAAATTTTCCATGGGCATGGACAAAGTTCAAGGAGCTCCCCCACTTCAACGGTGCTCGTCTTTCTTACTTTCACTTTTCTTTTTGAAAAGTTTTAGGTTCGCCTCTATTTTTTTGTTTTGAAACTTTTTAAAAGCACACAACAGAATAAAATTACTCTCTAAAACTTCCGGGTTGTCTCCCTGGTAGCGCTTTCTTTAAAGCCATTAAGCTAGGCATATGGTGCTCAAGTAATTGGTCCACCCGGATCCCAAGGTATATTAAAGCCAATTTTAATTAACAATGATTTGTAATTTAGTAGTGAGCACAAAGCAACATATATCATGCAATGACGAAGTCTAACTCTCTTCCTATGCATCATCATGTCATAAAAGAACAATTCATGCACACATAATAAAGGCCGATACATAGCATAAACAGTTTCTTGCAATTTTATCGTATTGGAAACATGGAGAGGTGGAGATGTAGTTCCTCTCTCATAATAATTGCACATAGGAGCAGCAAGCACATGCATATTATATTCATCAAATCATCATGTGTAGTAGTAAAACGCAACCCATCAATATAATCCTTAATAAGAGCAAACTTCTCTGATATAGTGTAGTTTGGAGAATTCAAAAAGATAATAGGACTATCATGTGTAGGTGCAATAGCAGCAATTTCATTCTTAACATAAGGAACTATAGCAAGTTCATCTCCATAAGCATAATTCATATTGGCATCATGGCCACAAGCATAGCAAGCATCAATTTCATCGAAAAGGGATATTTCAAATGAATCCAAGGGATCATAGCAATTATCATAGCATTCATCCTTCAGTAAGCACGAAGGGAAATTAAACAATGTATGAGTTGAAGAGTTACTCTCATTAGAAGGTGGGCACGGGTAGCTAATCCGCTCTTCCTCCTTTTGTTCTTCGCTCTTCTCCTCATCTTTTTCATCTAATGAGCTCACAGTTTCAGCAATTTCTTCTTCCATAGATTCCTACAAAATATTAGTCTCTTCTTGGACAGCGGAGAATTTCTCAATAAATTCATCAATATGGGCATTGTATTTATAATTATCATAGCAATATTTAAGTATAGCAAAAATTTCAGATCTGTAAACAACATCATCACAATCTTCATACTTTTCAAACAAAGATTCAATTTCATAAGCACCCTTAAAAGCAACAAATTCTTCTATTCGTTCCAGATCATAGTAATTGTATATACCATTGGCATAAGAAGCCAAGGTTTCTTTATCATTAAATTCACATGAAAAGGGAAGGTGTGGAGCCTTCATCCTAGAGCAACAAGTATAATCATATCTCAAGCATAAATCCCAAGCATACCCATTGCAACATTTTAATTTGATCCCATAAGAGTTTCCCTTTTTGAGTCAAGCGATAATCCCTAAAGTATTCATGTTGATCCAACGTGTGTCCCATTATTAAGTTGAATGGGGTTTTCTCAGGATTATCAAAGTAGTGTTTAATATTTTCCACATAACGAGCATCGAGGGTTTTAGGAGGTTCCCCATCTCCATGAGTAGCAAGTACAACTATTTTTTTTGGTATTTCGTGTTCCATATCCATAACTAAAGATAGAGAACAACTTAGAATAGAAAATGAAATCTACTTAGTGATAAAGCAAACAAGCACACACGAGAATATCAACCCCACGCTATTGCTCCCTGGCAACTACGCCAGAAAAAGGTCTTGATAACCCACAAGTATAGGGGGTCAATTGTAGCCTTTCTCGATAAGTAAGAGTGTCGAACCCAACGAGGAGCTAAAGGTAAAATTAATATTCCCTTCAAGTTCTATCGACCACCGATACAACTCTACGCACACTTAACGTTCGCTTTAGCTAGAACAAGTATGAAACTATTTTATAGGTGATAGGATAAGTTTTCAAGAATAAAACTATGAATAATTTGCAAGATAATAAAAGTCAGTTGTTTAGTAGAAAGCTTTTGTAGAACAAGAGAAAGATTTGTCCTTAGGCAACCGATAACTAAACTGGTAATCATTATTGCAATTTTATATGAGGGAGAGGCATGAGCTAACATACTTTCCGTACTTGGATCATATGCACTTATGATAGGAACTCTAGCAAGCATCTGCAACTACCAAAGATCATTAAGGTAAAACCCAACCATAGCATTAAGTATCAAGTCCTCTTTACTCCCATACGCAACAACCCCCTTACTCGGGTATAAGCTTCTGTCACTCTCGCCACCCACTATAAGAGAATCATGAACGTATTGCAACACCCTACAGAAGGAATCGCACACGCTTGCGCGACACGGAGGGCACCATAGGACAGCGCCAAAATAAAACATACAACTCAAACCAATCACGATCATCAATCAACCCATAGGACAAAAAAGAATCTACTCAAACATCATAGGATGGCAACACATCATTGGATAATAACATGTAGCATTAAGCACCATGTTTAAGTAGAGATTACAGCGGGGAGAAGAGGTGTTACATCGCTGCTTAGAGGGGGAGAGAGTTGGTGTTGACGGCAGCGAAGTTGTTGGTGAAGATCGCTGTCAAGATGATTGCCCCGGCGGAGCTCCGGCGCCCAAGGGAGAGAGCGGTAGAGAGACCCCCTCCTTCTTCTTCTTTCTTGGCCTCCCCCTAGATTGGATCTCTCTCTTTGTTCTCTTCTGTTTCACGTTTTTGTTTTCTGGCCTTTCACCGTTTCTTAAATTCTCGGAGATCTGTAACTCCAGTTGGGCTGAAATTTTGAGAGAATATTCTTCGAAATATTATCTTTCTTGCGGCGAAAGAAGGGCACCAACCGCCTTACAGGGGTGCCACAAGCCTGCAGGCCGCACCTAGGGTAGGGGGGCGCGCCCCTCGAGCTTGTGGCCCCCTCGGACATCGTCTCGCGTTGATTCTTTTTCCCCAAAAATCACATATATTCCAAAATAATTCTCCATAAAATTTTATTGCGTTTGGACTTCGTTTGATATGGGTATTCTGCGAAACAAAAAATATGCAACAAACAGGAACTGGCACTGGCCACTGGATCAATATGTCCAACAAATCATATAAATTATTGCCAAAAGTATGTGAAATTTTAATAATATTGGCATGGAACAATCAAAAATTATAGATACGATGGAGACGTATCAGATTACTACATGGATTAAAAATAATAAGCCAATTAGCCTGCTTATTGGGTTTTTCTATTGCAAACGGTTATTGAGACAACACCGTGGGCGATGACGTCGGACAACCCACACAGTTTCTAGGAAGTAAACGTGTTGGATCAATGAACAATCACACACGACTTCCTCTGGACAACTGTTTGCGTTAGACCACTTTGCACAAACGTTTTTCACATAAAAAGTGTATGTGATAGACGGTCTATGCCACACAGTTTCTTCTAGGCACCGTGCGTGATGCGTTCAATAACACAAACGATAAAATTATTAATATCGTATGCAATGACAACGTTATCAGATATGATGTGATGGGGAAAATTGTGTGTGATGTACGTACGAACGGAAACGTTTGTCTGGGATTCACTGTGTGAGATGTATATAGAACGGAAACGTTTGTCTTGGATTCACCGTCTGGGATGTACATACGAACGGAAACGTTTGTCTTGGATTCACTGTGTGGGATGTACATACGAACGGAAACAATTGGGCCTATATGATTGTCTGCGATGGCTCGCCCGATCGCACATGAGCTCTTTTTGCCCCGTGTGTGTGACCGGAGGACCTATCGCCGACGGTTTTTGGATCGTATGGGAAGGACCCCCCCCCCCCCTATCGCACACAGGCAAGGCGGCGGTTTAAAACTCCGTCGTGGAAAGGGGGTAAAAACCATTTGTATAGCACGTCGCTGCACTAGTGGGAAAGCGATGAATTCATATGCTCCGTCGGACGAGGAGTATGGACCGACTGAGATTGATAAAATGATTGAAGATGAGTTCTTTGATTCGTCGGATGCGGACAAGGAAGTGGACATGATCATGCTCATGAGTATGCAAGAGGAAATGGACCAACAGGTGGAGCATATTCTCAACTTCAAGGGCTCAATCAAAAGGAGAAGAGTGATCAATCGGGATAGGGTCTCCGGAGCACGGCTACTGCATAAGGACTACTTTGCTTCGGACCCAACTTTCCCAGACAATCCAAGGTTTCGTCATCGTTTTCGTATGCGCAAACCATTGTTTTTGCACATTGTGGAGGGAGTGGATGCACACAATGACTACTTCAAGCTCACAAGGGATTGTTGCGGCCAACTTTCTCTCTCTGTTAATCAGAAATGCACGGCTGCTCCGAGGATGGTTGCACTTGGTACTGCGGCAGATGCCATTGGTGAGATGGTCCGGATGAGGGAGAGCACATGCCTAAAAACTAATGTCAAGTTTGCCCGCGCCGTGGTGCAGGTGTTTGAAGCAGAGTATCTGAGAGAACCAAATGTGCAGGACACAGAAAAGTTGTTGGCTATTGGAGAGGCCAGAGGGTTTCCAGGAATGCTTGGATCAATTGATTGCATACATTGGCAATGGAAGATCTGCCCCAAAAGTTTACGGGGAATGTATCAAGGTCACACCAAAGAGGCCACCATTATACTGAAAGCAGTGGCATCACATGACTTATGGATTTGGCATGATTTCTTTGGAATGTCGGGTTCTCACAATGATCTCCCGTGTTCAGGAGGCTTTGTAATAGGGAATTGCCGCCGTGCAACTACACTGTCAACGGTCGTGATCACAACATGTGATACTATCTTGCCGATGGCATCTATCCTCAGTGGACGACGTTTGTGAAGACCATATCCAAACCACACGGCAACAAACAAAGCCACTTTGCAATAATGTAGGAAGCAGTTAGGAAGGATGTGGAGAGGGCACTCGGAGTGGTTCAAGCTCATTGGGGAATTGTTGGTGGAGCTGCAATGATGTGGGAATCGAAAACTTTGTAGCAACTGATGACATGTATTATTTTACACAATATGATTGTCGAGGATTTTGCGTGATGGTGTTGTCCAAACCAATGATTTTGAAGCGTCTGAAAAACAAGTTCAAATCCCAAAAAATCAAGATGCAAATCAGGCTATGAACTTAACGCGCAGCTACTCAGTGATCTTTTGAAGCATATGTGGGCCCACAATGAAAACCAAGAGCTAATGTTTGAGTTGTGCACTTAAAATAAATTTTATGGCTGAACTATGTATTTCCGCTATCAACATTTGTTATTTACACGTGACATTGCGGTGTATAACGGACGTGCATGGATTTGCACGTACTTGAGTATGTCGATACCGGGCACAAAGATATGAGGGGCTTGCCCGGGCGCGTCCGCAGATTTGAAGATGGATCTCTTTCAACTCACATGAGTTGTGGTGTTTCTAAACCGATCTCCGTTAGCGCACTCATACACTGTGCATCCGAATAATGTCACAAGCAATAACCATAGCTTCAGTCTAGTAGTGGTATATAATACTTTTTTTTGCAGGTGGTATATAATACTGGTGTAGCCAGTCAAAGGGCATGGCAAATTAAAGAGGTTTTCAGGTCAAGCCGGAGACATGCATGCTGCAGCATGCACTGACGGCAAGAGAGGTCAATACCCGTAATTCTCGCTACGAGTTCTCTGCTCGAGATGCAACACACAGCGGATCTTATTTTATTACACTGATGAATCAACAGCCTGTGGTCCATTAAACATTTACATGCATGCATGCACACTACTGAAGCATGGAAGAGAGAAAAGAACCTACGAGCGGCCCAGACAGACTTTACAGGAACATACATAGGCCCAGCACTCCTTTACCATGGGTGGTTCTACCTGTTCTACTGTAGTATATCTCCAATACTTTTTACCCCATCCTTTTCCTACCCAATTGAAATTGGCATCCAAATAGAAGAAGAGAAATAAATTGGTATCCAAATAGAAGAAGAGACAGAAATCGGCACCGCCACATTATCGCTCCATGTTAGTAGAGAAAATGGTCGATCATGTGGAAAATCACATCAGCCCCATCAGAGTTGAAGAAATACGTCTTCACCTGCGACATGAAAGAAATGAGAAAAAGAACGAATCAGTTTTTCAGACGGTGCCAACTTGGTAAATTTGCTTCATCAACACACATATCAACTGACTCGTCACTCGTGCATTGTACTCTCTCCGTAAATAAATATAAGAGCGTTTAGATCACTAAAGATATTTCTTTACAGAGGGAGCATCACATTTCAGTTTTTGCACTGCAGCTTAGTATTACACAAGCATTAACTCATAGTACGGGCAAGGATAGCTCTGTTCTTTTTTTCCTTTTTTCTGTTTTCAGGAAACAAAGTGGATAGAGCTACCCAGCCAGCCATGCAAGTTGGGCTAAACCTTGTGCTCCTGAGCTTGCAGCAACTTATAACGCAAATGTAGCAAAGCTATCCTGAATAGGCATAAAATGGAGAGAGGGCGTGCTGTTTTTGACAGCAAGGACTGCATCCGTATTTGGTCCGTGATAACCTACCTACCAACTTAAATGGTAGCCTTTTCTAGCCCTTGTGTCGGTGGAGCCATACGCCCCACATGATCAACTACGACTATATCATCAGAGAAGAATCTGTACTGTTCCGACAATCAGCAGTGCAAGCAGTGACAGTATTGCAGTTAATCATTAAAGTGTGACCATTCTTCCAATGTCTTCTTTTTTTTTACCCGAAACTGTGAGAATTTCTTCCCACAGTATATTTTTATATATTTTCAAATAAAAGGGTTATGTACAGGAGAAAGAATAAAGAATGAAGGAATAAAGGAACTATGCCATTGCATTTCCTGTTTGAATTTCTAAACCATAAGCAAAATCTCTTGACTGCTAAATTTCTAGAACAAATGGCAATGCTTAAACAAAACTTTTGTAGCCAAGAGCTTTCAGTGGACAGATGCTAATGAAACTTTAAAATGTAGCCTTCCAAAGGGGGTCTCTTTTTTGGTGCCAACATGTAAAGCAATCACAGTGTAGAAACTTTTATCCAACAGACATGAAGAATAAGGACCAGAAGGCCATGGGATTTATAACATACCTGAATAGTGCTATGGGCAAAAATCCTTTGTCTACTTCTCTTGAAGCTAACATCTACCCTTTCCCAGGGAGTTCTATTTAGGCTTTTCAGCATTACCTCTGAAATTGAAGACATGTCAACTCAGGTACAGAACATATCATCTTAATCACCCCGGAGAAATGGAAGTATGGAACGGTATTGGATATAATACAAAACACACGAAATAACAACAAAATTTTAGCTCCAATACAAACATTAACCAGCGTAAAGAGTACATCATGGAAATCCTGGTACTACTATAACTCCAATTCAGTACCTTACCTTCCATTTCACTTGTAGTTTTTGCCTGATAAATCATTTCATCCGAAAAATCAACATCCTGAGCCTTTGGTTTTTCCACATATACAACATGTGGATATCTTACATCATCCACAAAATCTTCTTTCTGATGCCAGAGGAGTTTGAAACATAAAAACCCTGTTACAGACCAAATATGGGCTGATAATAAATAGATCATTACCTTGGGAAGCTCATGTTGACGGCGTATTGAAGATGTCTTCCAGCCAACAACGACTGAACTTTTAGTCAAGGCCATAAAATAAAGTGCTTTAAATTCAGAATTGGTAAACAGATAGCCAATATGTTTATATTGATCTGCTAAGTACAAATATTCATGGCACAAGGATACAATCGCCACAAACATTTGAGTAAGCAACACAACGCTTGAAAGAACGAAGAGCTGATCTGCACGTAGAAACAAAGTATAAGATACGCTGAAATAAGGAGATCTATTTCTGTAGTTATTCATCTAAAACAACATTTATGTGGCATACATAAAATGGAGATCCCCATAATCAGTAACCATCTGAAGAAGTAATGGTGGCTTCTCATCTTCAACATCCTTTAGAAAAAGATGTTTTCCACTTCTCCCAGCAAGCCAGGACATACCAAAAGCCATCTTTTCCAATCTATAGGAACCACGGAGAAGGGGCATCTGCGTGTAGCAATCAACAATGGAGTCAATTAATCTGATCCAGTCAATATGCCAGTTTGTCACACCATCGTACGAGATGCACCCACTAGAATCAGAAGGCTACTAATTGCCAGTGATGGATATTAGGAGGAAGAAAGTTGCACATATTTAATACATCGAAACAAAAACAAGTAACACTGAGAGGTATGGTAGCAACCAGGTGAATGAAATGGAAAAAGGAACAACTTAAATCGAAACGGCATAACTGTATTTACATCAAATTAATACCTTTACTGAAGTTCATATTTGCCATTAATATAAATAATTAATTAATTCAAATTTATCCTCTTTGTATCTGCCCTTCCATACTCCTTCTGGTTTAATATAATGCAGGGATATGTTGGTTTGTCAAAAAAAAAAGATATCTAGTTATGCAAGCTCAAATTAAACCACAATAGGTTGCCATCTGGCCAAGGCTTGATATGAAGGCAGAATGCACTGCAAAATTTGTAAATAACCTGTTTATGTGATCTTGTGCCAAGGTGTGGTGTTGCAAAAGTTATAAAGTTCATGGGCTCCAAACCAGCAATCTTGCCTTGACCCATCGGTTGGTTGCTACGAGCATCATTGACATCCTTCTCATACTCCTCATGACAATCTGTTTGTATAGCAGGCTCATATAGTAGTGCAATGGCGTATCTTGCAATCAACCCACCCAATGAGTGTGCAACAAAGGAGATCTTCTGAAGTTCTGGTCTACACTGAACAACTGAAATCACCTAAAAACACAAAATAGAGGTTAATTTGAAGTAAGGAAGACAAGGCAAAGAGTAATAGGAGCTGATATAATGATAAAGCATATAAAGGTGTGCTTTTCAGTAATCAGCGGTGGGGGGATTCCCCACCTGGAATAGTAAGGTTGTTTATCATGAAAGAGAAGAGTAGAAAAAAAAAATGTAGATTAAAGATCATTGAGGCTAGCTCAGCTCTGTACATTAATTTTTCCAACATGAATTTACCAATACTCACCTCCTCCGCTAATCTCCTTCCCATCACATCAACACCATCGAAAGTTCGAGTTGCTGAGTTGCATCCACTGCCTGTGCCACACAACACAACATTCCCATTTATTTTCTCCCACAGGGGATGTGACATTAATGATAGTGTGACTACTTAATTCACTATCCAAAATAGTGGTCCATTCCCAACTGAAAGAGTACTAGTTTTGGGGTTGAACGTACTTGCACATAAATAGTAAAATACTTTAATTAATGCTGTTCAACTTACAATGAACAACCACATCCTCAGGGTGTTTTCTGATGAAATGTTTTGCTGCGTAACCCCAATTTTCTGCACTGCACTAGAAAAGTCAAACATTTGAAAAAAAGAAGTGGAAATAGATGTCTTCTCACGACACAACTGCACTGCATGATAGAAACTAAGGTAAAATGGAAATAGAAGTTTCCTCAGAACACATTGTAGAACTGCATGTTAGCTCACAACACATTCTAGAAACTAAGGTAAAATATACTATGATTTTGCACATTATTACATGTCTTGAACACTTGCACGCCCTTCTGTTTGTGAGTACAGCCAAATATACTCCCTCCGTCTCAAAATAAGTGTCTCAAGCTTAGTACAACTTTGTATTAGAGCTAGTACAAAGTTGAGACAGTTATTTTGGGACGGAGGGAGTACATGTACAAGTAGTGAAGTATCACTGCTAGTACCTAACACTTGCACGCCCTTCTGTTTATGCGTTTACAAGTGTATCAATTCGTGCAGGTTGACTGACATTTTACATGAACAAGTGTATCAATAATATACAGTTACAAGTGTATATTAAAATAAATTATGTTTCTGTGGATTCGAATGTTTATATTTGTTTGAACCAAAGTTTTGACAAGATTAAGAGCAACTTCTGTAGTGTGAAAGTGTGACAAATACTCAGCTATCTTGTTCCTCAGGGATCCAACATTCCAATAGGCAATAGCATCCACTAAAAGTTAGGCCTTAAACACTCATGATTTGCAATGGATTGTTCTCCTTTCCATCATAGGTTCATTAGATTGACCGATAGATTCAAAACGATTCTAAAACTGCCAACTATTTTGTCCACATAGCCTTTAGTTCAAAAGTCAAGGAGCTAACGTAGACGACTGCGTGCGAGTGGTCCGGGATTAACGCCGAAAAGCAGTAAAGAAACGGGGACGGAGGGGAGAAAAAAAGAGATGGAAATAATCACCTGCCGACGATCCCATTGACGGTCACGATCAGATGCGTCGGCGCCCGCCTGCTTCCCCCGTCTCCGCCCACCTCGTCGGCGCCGGAGCCGGAGCCCGAGGGCCCCTCGTCGGTGGCGGACACCGTGAAGCACCCGGGCCGCGGGAGGCACGCCGCTGGCAGCCACCTCCTCCCCTTCTTCTCCCCCGGCGCCATTCTTACTTGGATTTGACTTGGCCGCCGCCGCCTGGGGAGTCGCCCAGAACTAACAAGAACTTTCTTCAGTGGCGCGGGAGGCGCGAGGTGGGTGCTGATGAGGTGAGGGGGCGGCGCGGGAGCTCAACCGCCCGGTGGGTCGCTTCTGGTTCCTGCTTCTGTCTGTTTGCGGGCGGGGTGGGAGACGGAGAGCGCTGGACCTGGTGCTGGTGGTGGATCACCACTTCACTCCGCGGACCGGCTCACCTCACCGGCAGCAGCCTTTACCTTTTCTCTTCTTTTTTTCCCCTTCTCCTGCCCTCCGGTGATGGGATCAAATCGCAGGGTGATGCGTCGTCGTCGTCGGGGTGGATCTGGTGCGATCTGTAACATTCGAGATGCGATGATGCCTCCTAAAGCTCTCCTTTTTCTTCCACGAGAACCTGATATGCGCTCCTGTCTCTGCAATCCGTTATATGTTCGCTGTGTCCGGATAAAACCGGACTGTTCTAAGAGAGGGGACAAGTCCAGATGGCAATTTTTCCTTCTCTACTAGTAGATCTACAATAGTATAGTCGTTTGCCGTCGTGGATTTGTGCCATTTGACTGACCGTTTCAGCTTTCTGGAACTGTATTATTTTATCATCAGGCGGCTTGTAATTGGTAAACTAATTCAAGGGTCACCGTTAGGCGAGCAACCAAGGGAAATAATGCGCATTGACATTCAGAGATCCAAACCACTGTATGTATACCAGTCAGCAATTCCTCATTCGTCCCAAATCTAGAAGGGTGCGTAACAGACACCAATTTTCAGTAATTAGGCTGGCACACTTCTTTCATCTCTAGAAGTGGACGCCAATTTCGTAGAAACAAATGGGAATTTTGACCCCTTGCAGCTCCATTGATGACATCTAGATCATGACGACCGGCCTTCAGCAGGCGACCTAGATCTTCTTGTTCTCTTCCCTGTTCCTTTTTACTGGTCCGCCTGAAACCTGGAACCACACCTGCTTGAAGGTCATTATCAAGAAGCACACGCTGGAAGGTGGAAACATGCTAAGTTTCCATAACTTAGTTTATATCCAGACAAACCGCTCACATTAAGCCAACTTCAGCATCTCGATTTGTAAATGCGAAGAAGGCAGGTTCAGCTGTCGGTGCTCTTCACGGCGACAGGCTCACTGCAGTAAGGGCAGTTCCCGAACAGAACATCGAACGACCTGCAGAGAACACATGACAAGAACGATCAGACATGGAGTACATTGCACATCAATCCAATGCGTATGGTGGGGGGGGGGGGGGGAGCATAATCGCTTTAGGGTGTCATCATTTCGACGTACTGCCTTGTCGTAGTAATGGTGCGCAGCCAGTCTCTCAGGCACACGGAGTGGAAGGCTCTGCTGCAGCTAGGGTTTTCGCACTTGTAGTCCGCCGCGCACCCGCTCTGAGTCCCGAGTTCGTCATCTTCATTCAGGAGCAAAGACAGAAGACATTATCGTCAGGGAACTAGGTTACAGGTAGAAAAGGGTGCAACCAGAGGCGGAATAGATTGACTAACCAACTGGCAGATGCGTGGCGTAACATATCCCACAATCAGCTTGCTGGTCATCTTTTATACTCACAGAAGGGGGTTGCGGCGGTGCAAAATCTAAGACGGTTGCCAGGTTTTCATGGAACTTTCTGTCAGCACTCCTAGCATCAGAAAAAGGATATTTGTAACACCTCGTCGCATGGCCTCTAATGTAACACTAGAGAAATTTCAATTTCATTTATAGACTCCTAGTTTAATATTATTCCACAAGAACATACTCATAGGACTTTCAGAAAGAGTTAAGCAGGACTAACTTCAATAGGCTATAATACATCTGAACATGACATATTTTGGTAGCATATACTAGTACTAAAGAAGTAGGAAAGGTACAATAGAACACTTAATGCAGGAAACCTAAGAATATACCATCTCTTACGATTTTTTCTCCAATTCTTTACCAGCCTTTCCAGTTTCCCATCCATGCCTAGGAAGCGGCACCTGGAAATTTGTTGATGATCAACAATGATGCTTTCATTTTCACGTACAGACTTGACATCTGAGCTTACTCTGGTAAGGAGTTGGGCTTGAGCGCATCAACATGTAGTAAAATATAGCAATCATCTCCCAAGGCTATACGACGATGAGACATAGCATATGTCGGCTTTGCAGGATCGACCACCCAAAGGGCCTTGTCAATGTCATCCATTGCAGACCAGTAATCTTGCAATACCTTCAGGTGCTAATTGTTTACTCCAAACATAATAAGTTGATAGGTTATTACCCATAAATATGCAGTTCATGAGGTGGAAGTGTAAGAAGTGGAACTAATGAAAAGATTGAAAATAATATCGCCCCAACCTCTTGGAACTGGCAGAGAACATCCTTCAGTCTTGAGCTTTTTGACCACTGTAATTTAGGGAGATAAGGAACATCCTGTAAGTAGACAACCATATAGTTTGTGTGATCCTTCCGAAATATCTGACATTGCACAATACGGTGAAAACAGTTCTGACAGATGCTTTGAAAATTAGATGAAATGTACCGCAGCAATTGAAGGAGGACATGCCGGGTAGTTCATGGGCAGTGTGATCTCCAGTAAATGGTGCCGTCGCTGCTCATCCCTGACAATCAGAGATGCCACAAGCCAAGAGTTTATGTAACGCAAATGCAATCACAGAACAGAAACACTGAATGCATTGTCAAAGGAACTTCATGGTATCATCATATCCAAGCTACAGCTCAAAGTTCTTGATAAACGGTAACCCGTCAACCTGATAAGGAACAACGCATGAAACTGCTGAACTTCAGTTAGTTTTTTTTTTGGAGGTAATTCAGTTAGTTGTTCGTGCACAGGTGCGCTAAGTCTGATGATCGTAGTGTCACCGAACAACAATACTTCACTCCAGACCATCAAAACATCAAATGCACAAACATCAGGCATCACGGAAACGTCAGCCAGGTAAGGCGAGAAATCCCTTACATGACGCGGAAGGTGAGGCACGACACGCCGTCATCGCCTGTGGCGCTCACTAGCTGCCCCCACCCGACCTCTTCGATCTGCGAGAACGAAACGGTAACGCGGGATCACCTGCCAGACTACCACGCCACTCGCAGGGAGCAGAAAGCGAGAAAACTATCGGCCACGCCCGGTGCGGCATTTCGTCGAACGGGTGGCGCACCTGCGCGAACACAGAGCTGTAGAACGCGGGCGGTCTGCGCGGGCGCGGCGGCCCCGCTTCCCCCTGGACGTCCTGCGCAGGGCAGGAGTGAGCTCTGGCGTCGTGTGAGAGGGTGGCGGGTAGCACCATGGCTCGAGAGGGCCAACCGCCGCCGCTGTCGCGCGCCCACCGCTTCTGCTCGCCGCGGCTTCGCTTTTTTTTTTTTTTTTGGAGCGAACGCACGGCTTGGCTAGAACCGGACAGAGAGGCTCCGGCATCCGGGTGTAGGGCTTGCCGGCCGGCCCAGTATTGGCTTGGTCGGCCAGTTCCGCAGCTGGCCCCCCGCTGTGCAAGGCACGGCACATGCATGAAGGCCGACCTGACATGACACGGTGGTTTAGATTCACGGTCCATTCCGCTAGCCTGCGTCCCCTGCCCGTCGATTAGATTTACCCCGCGAGTGTGGACTATACCTGGCCAAACCTCGGGCCGGGCCGGGCCTAGCCAAGCCCGAGGCAAAAAACCTAGGCCCGGGCCCGGCCCGGCTCGATCATCGGGCCTGTTTTTTGGGTCCAAACCCGGCCCGAACGCGTAAAAGCCCGCCGGGCCTCGGGCCGGGCCCCTTCAGAAAAGAGCAAAATTGACGGGCCCGGGCCCGGCCCAGCCCGGCCATCAGGCTCAAAATCTAGGCCCGAGCTCGGCCCGGGAGCAGCGTCGGGCCGGGCTTTTTCGGGCCGGGCCAGGCTTCCCATGGCCAGGACTAGTGTGGACCCTTTATCTGACCATTCAGTTTACGTCAAGATTTATGCTAACCTTTTTTTTGGGGTGAAATAATTGTATTACTCAACTCACCAAGTACTTACAATCTTCAGCAGCTAGCGCTAGAGACTCATCAGGCCAGAACCTACCCAAGTCATGGTTCTCCCTTCAGTACGAGCAAAATTAGCTAGACTATCACTAACTCTATTTTGTGAGCGAGCTACATGAGTAATACAACAATCACGAAGATTCATATAAGATACCTAATCTCCTTGGTAAGTGAAGTAAAAATCGATCTATCTGTTTCCTTCGCCTGGATAAGCTTGACTGCAACGATTGAATCTATCTCAATGATAACCGGAAGATCACTTCTCTCAATGGCAAACGAAAGACCCTCCATGCATGCACACAATTCCACTTCGAGTGCATCTCTACAATAAAATAGTTGTCTGCAGGAAGAAAAGATAATACTACCCATGTCATCTCTGAGCACCATACCTGCTCCAGCTAAGCCGTCCCCATCATATGATCCATCAGTATTTAATTTAACCCAACCAGTTCGAGGCAGAATCCACTTAGCAGGTGTCGGAGACGTAATCACATGTGGCCGAACCAGAAGTTTATATATGTGACAATTTGCTTTCCCTTATTGGAATCAGATGATAGGTCCAACTTAAGGCCGATCAACGAATTAAGATAACTAACAAGAAAACGTTTGGAGGCTTCCATAGGCGGTGGTGGCTTGTGATGAACGACCTCATTACGGATATGCCACGCTCGCCAAAGTGTCATCAACACCATACTTCGCCCAATGTCAGAAAGGGGTTCTAGAACATGAAGTAGCCATTCACTTCCATTGTTCTCGATCGAGGCTAGGTTCGGCAGTGTCCAAACATTAGACATGGCATTCCATAACTCACGTGATAGAGGGCAGCGACATAAGGAATGAAAATTGTCCTTCGGTACAGTGGAGCATCTCGGGCATAAATCATCAATCTCCAATCCCCTGGTAAACTTCTTTTGCCAAGTAGGGAGCGAGTTAGTGGCCACTCTCCACGCAAAATTCTGTACCGTTGGAGGTACATCACATGACCAAATCAACTTCCAACAACTCCTACTCCCATCAGGTCTAGAACTAGAACCAGTGGACGCCTCCCTGTGTGCCTCATCGAAAGCCAAATTATAAGCACTCTTGACCGAGAAAATTCCGTAATTACCTAGACCCCAAGCGACCGTGTCCTCCTCTAACCTCGGAGAGGCTCGAATTTTGATGATTTCAGAAACATCTGCAGGCAGAAAATATTCCTGAAGTAGTCCATGATTCCATGCCCCGTTATCATTGAGCAGTTCAGACACAAAACGTATTCGACATCTACCCTGCACCGTGATGGGCTTATATGAGAAAGGCCTCGGAATCCAGTTATCACGCCACATGTGTATGCTCCTGTCATTACCAACTCTCCATACAAGACCCTTCTTCAAAAGCTCGAGACCATAGCTTATTGCTTGCCATGTAGATGATGCATTACCAGTAAAAACCGTATCCTCCAACTTCCCCTCCGGGTAATATCTAGCTTTCAAAATTTGAGCACATAGGCTATTGGGATTAGAAATTAATCTCCATGCTTGTCGAGCAAGTAGAGCTTGGTTAAAGAGACGGAAGTCTCGAAAACCAGCCCCACCCCTGTCCTTCGGTTGCATTAAATCGTCCCAAGCACGCCAATGTACTTTCCTCTTACCATTAGCTGAACCCCAATAGAAGCTTCTCACCATCCTAGTGAGTTCATCACATACCGAGAATGGAAATTTGAATACACCCATGATATATGTCGGCAATGCTTGAGCAACCGATTTGATAAGTGTCTCTCTGCCAGGTTGAGCAAGAAGTCCATCCCCCCACTGAATTAGTCGTTTAGTCAACCTCATTTGCAAATTTTGGAATCTTCCTTTAGACATTCAGCCATCAGGAGTTGGAAGACCCAGATATTTCTCATCAAAAACCGAAGTAGTAACATTCAAAGCCTCTCTAACTTCCTCCTGGATGAGAACAGGGCATGAACTACCAAAGAGTATTGAGCACTTATTAAAGTTTAAACTCTGTCCTATTGCATTGCTATAAAGATCCAGGGCATGTTTAATTCTTTCAGCTTGAAGACGAGAAGCCTCAAAAACATTGTATCATCAGCAAACAATAGATGAGAAATACCAGGAGCTCTTCTGCATACCTTAATAGGAGTAATTTCATTCGCCCAAACACTATGATTGAGAATTGCAGATAAACCATCAGCCACAAACAGGAATAAAAACGGAGAGAGAGGGTCGCCTTGCCGAAGACCACACGACGGTGCAAATGAATCCAAGAGGGTCCCGTTTAATTTGATAGAATACCTCACCGATGTGACACAAGACATTATCCAATCCACCCAACGGCGAGAGAAACCCAACTTTTGCATCACCTGCTCCAAGAACACCCAATCAACCCTGTCATAAGCCTTAGAGAGATCAAGCTTATATGCACAGAAACTTTCCGTAGGATCCTTTTCCTACTTGATGTGATGAATGCATTCAACCGCAATAAGAGCATTATCTGTTATCAATCAGCCAGGAATAAAAGTACTTTGCTCAGGAGAGATAATATCTTCCAACAATGGCCGAAGCCAGTTCACTAGGCATTTAGAAATAACTTTGTAGATGACATTGCAGAGACTTATTAGCCTATAATCAGATAAACCAACGGCGTTAGGAATTTTTGGAATGAGGACTATGGACGTAGAATTTACCCATTCCGGCATAACTCGTGTCCTAAAGAATTCTTTCACCGAGCCAATAACACTGTCCTTCAGAGTGCCCCAATTACGCTGAAAAAATCTCTTCAAATAAGAAATTTCTTCTTTTCTTTCTTTCAAATAAGAGAACATTTGACTTTGAAACTTTCCAGGTTAACTATAAACAAGAGTAACTCTTTGTATAAAATGTTTCTGATTTTCTTTATGAAACATAAATTTATCAATTTTTGAATAAGTTATAACATTTAAAAAAAATTATGGTGCCAAAATATCTGAAAACATTTATGCGCATGGTAGTACCGTGTGATGTTGATTTACAAAGTTTCGAGTTCAAATGTTTTTTTATTTGGGAGAAACAGAAAAGAGAAGTTTGCTTGCACAAACTTCAATGCCGAAAATGGACGGTGAGGATAATAGGTACAGTGGTATGGTAGTATAATCACATCTTTCCCTTTACCCCATGGCGCCATGTCGCCATTGCCGTCCCTCTCCCCTGCTGCAACGATGTCAGTCTGTTGCAGCGCTGCCGCCTGATGAGAGGTATGTATGTACCCTCGCTCACTCTCTTCGACATCATCTCCTTCCATCTCGTCGTTTTCTTTGCATACATATCAGAGCCTTCATCACAATCAATACCCCTTGTCATAACCTAAGTATAATTTGAACGCCTTGATCACCTGACGATATGAGAACTGCAGACCGATGGTAGTGCATTGGCCCCCGTGGTAGCACACTGTTAGAAGAAACTAGCATGCTCCCTCCATGCTCGAATAAGCTAATAGAAAAATTATCAACATCTATAGTAGTACCAGATCAGTACCATTAGATTCGTCATAAAAGTTATTTTCATATCATATATTTTGATACTGTGACTGTCGATATATTTTTCCTATACAGTTGATCCAACTTTGGTCAAACTTCACAAAGTTTGACTTAGGACAAATTCAACATGCACTACATTTTAGCACGGAGAATGAAATAATAAAATAGTATGCGTGCAAAAGTAGAATTCACGAAAATCGTATGTACATCAGTGATTGCTATAACGTTGCATTTGGATGTATGTATTGGAAGCCTCCGTATTGAATTAGTTTCAATACCAATTCGGCAAGGAAACTCTAATGGGCATGAATATGAATTCACTTGTTTGGATGCTCATTGAATTGGCTCATGGAATCTCAGTGAGGTTTTCATGGCTTGTAAGTGCACATAGTTTAGTTATAATCTTTTTGAAGCAAGAGTATCGATCCCACAGGCAGAACAGGAATCAGTCATTGTCTTTTGTAATGATTTAAATTAAAGTGCCTGCAAGTTAGTTGCGATCGAAAGCAAAGCGGAAGTGGAAGTTTAAAAATATTGACCGATTGGTGTGAACAACAAAGTAAACTGTGGAAGTAAAATGATGTAACGCAAGAAGTGAGTAACGGTTGTTGGAATAAATAGGACTAAAGCGTTCCTAGGTGTCGGGATTCCCCATTAGTATGTATCTAACATGACCAATAGCGAAGCATATTTCTAAGTCGGATTCCTAAGCCACTTTATATGTTCCTCTTTGTGGGACAAGTACAGATATGTGTATACATGCAGCAGCCCCGTATCCCATACACCACTACCATTCATCCCCACTCTGGTTACACAATGGGGTTTAAGGGTATCCCTGTGGACGTGGCTAAGAAGGTCTCTGTTTACCCTCTATTGCAATGGTCCAGGAAGGAGGAAGATAAGTACTGTCACCACCGACCTCCACTTCCCACCTTCACACCAATAGTAACAACCTTCTGTCCAAAAGAGGCATATGTTGAATGGTCATCTTCACCAAACATCAAGAAGATTATTAAGATAAACATATAATGAGGATATAAAATCTTTATTATCTTCCTCCATATCCTCGAGAACTAGGAAAGCTACTCGTACATCGAGAGTACAAACATCACAGGATGAATCATGATGAACATGGTGGTAGCCTCACAATAATACCAAAGTGAATCCACGCCGATTAATGTATTACAAAGAGAGACGAATGGTGATGATATCCTCTCGATGCGGTAATGCGGCGGCGGAGTCCTTCGATCAAATTTCCCTCCGAAATCCTCCCGGAGGCTAGGATTCTTTGTTCTGGGCGTGTTTCGGGATACGTTCTGCCTCTCCTCCCCCGATCCGTATGCACTGGGGGAAGTAGTTGACCAGGCGGAGGCGACTGTAGGCGGTACGACTGCTCGTACGTGCGTGTGCGCTCGTACCAGACGCCATCTTGCGGTCTAGAGCCCTATGCGTGGGTTGTTTCTTCTCCCATTTGCTCATCAGATATAAGACTCTTCCCTCGATCAAAGAAAGCGATGATCCACTTTTATTCCAACTAAAACAAACTAAACCTTAAATTGAAAAATAACTAAGCAGAACAATAAAGGGAGATACAAGGGTTTCAAAATGTACCCAAGCTTAACATGCTAAGCCGACGAGTTCTATTTAGTTCCCTTTTTGCCGATACCGGGGTTCTTTGCAGGTGCGGGCGAGTTTTCCTAGAAGAAGCCCGTTGGTCGTCTCCAAGTTCGCGATGCGGATCTTGTGCACGCAAACCATCTCCTCCAAGTTTGTGATGATCCTCATGCTCGTCGTGGCCAAGGCTTTATTGGTCTTCTCGGTGATCCCGTTCTCCATCTCCTTGATACGACCACACAAAAGTTCACTTTGAATTTTAGAACTAGTAGCTTGTACCTCAAGATGATGAACGCGATGCTGGATCGGGGACGTGGTCGGTATCTGCCAGAAACTTCTTTCTTGGAAGCTGACGGAGATGTGAGCTACGACGGTGAACCCTTTGTGTGCCTTCGGTTGCTCTTGTGGTATCTTCTCCAATGACTCATGAATCGTACAACCACGAAAGCCACCATGAGCCGCAGTGGTTGGATCAAACTTGATGAAGTCGAGGCGATCGCCGGTGCTACTGAGCTTGACTAACTCGATGGGGATTGCCTCTGATGTCTTGTATCCTTCTTCCTCTTCCTCCTAGTTCCTCCTTCGATGAAGACCTGTCGCTCTCCATGTGGTGTTCCCTCTCCCTCTTAGACCCATGGGGTGAGTCTCGGTCCTCGAGCTTTCGATCTTCCTCCTCTAGGGAAGAGGTTTGCCTCTCGTCCCATGAATGTGCCATGGCTTCCCTCTACATAAGCTTAAAGAAACTCTGGCTAGATTGGTTTCGTTAGTCGTGGAGAGAAAAGAAGCATTGGATCAGTATATAAGAAGGTTAGGTCACATGTAATCTCGAGATAAGGTAGATTGAAAAGAAATAGGAAACAGACCAAGCAAAGTTAGGTAATATACGAACCGGGCTCCCAGATCACGCAACGGCTTCAGGTATGAGCGCGTGTGCTTGTACCGCCTCTTTTGCTTTGACTCAATTTTCAATAGAGCGTTTGATGGCCTAAGGTATGAGCACACTTGCTCTTACCGCTGGTCGTACTTCCCCTCACCCCCCCCCCCCGGGGTCAAAGATATTCTTTTTCAAAATTAACCTTTAGGTCAGAGCAAAAGACGACCTACAGTACTAGTGCAAATGCTCGTACCTGGGTCATACCATATTCAGCATGGGGTAACAGGAAGTCCTGGATTCAGAGACGGCGTCCAAAACGATCGTGAGCGATTGTACAGACTGGTAAAACCACTAGTTTTCACATAATTTCAAGCCGGAGCCAAATAAGTTGAAATTTCTTGGTTTCAGGCGAACCTAAAGAGATGACAAACACTACTCTTGCACTTCTCCCAAGACTTGTTCATCAGAAACATCTTAGTTCCAACCCTCTTCTCTCTTTTCATTGGTTTTGGCGGAGAATTCGTCCTAGGAAGCTTGCTGGGATACAAAATCTTACGATAATTAGTCACATCAAAATATCGTTCTTTTCTTACCTCTATCTTTGAAGAAGGGACCTCCGTACAAATCAATGGAGGTCCAGTATTCTAGAAGGTACGTGTGTTGACTCTATCCAGTGCCACAGTAGTACCATAAGGAATACAAACCAACTTCTCTTGATTTTATCAATTTAGTTTTATAAACTAGACAATAACTTTGGCATCATCTATTTACTATGATACAGTATCTTCATATCAAATTATTGTAGAAGAAGAGCCCATCGATTCCATCTTGGCTTCGCATCTTTCTTCGACAATACCTCTTTTACTGCTTGAGAGTCCGTGTAAACAACGATTTTTGTCTTTGTAATATAAGGCATGAACTTTTCATAAGAAAATATCATTGCATAAAATTATCTATCATTTTTAGCATAATTCCTTTGGGCTTCATTCAAATTGTGACTAGCATAGTAAATAACATTAAATTTGTTACCTTCAGGTTGTCCCAATACATCACTTACCACATTGCCATCAGTTTCACAAACAACTTCAAAGGGTTGACCCCATTTGGGTGGCTTGATGAGTGGTTTCGTGATCCAAGCTTACTTTAGTTGTTCGAAGGCTACCACTCCTTGTTGAATTCGACCGAGACACTTTTCTACAAAAGGTTAGACAAAGGCTTTGGGATACTAGTGAAATATTTAATGAAACATCTATAAAAGCCTACATGTCCTAGAAAACTCTGTATCCTTTTATGTCTCGTGGATATAGAAACTTCTCTATTGCATCAATTATTGCTCTATCTACCTCGATACCTTCTTCGGATATATCTGTTCTAACACAATTCCTTCTTTCACCATAAAGTGACACTTTTCCCAATTTAAGACCAATTTGGTGTCCTCGCACCTCTGCAAAACTTTGTTAAGGTTGTGAGTTTCATAAACCGAAAAATCATCCATTAAAACTTACATGATCTCTTAAAAAATCAACAAATGTGGCATTCATGCATATTTGAGAAGTAGCAGGAGCATTACACAGACCGAATGTCATGCGGCGATAAGCATACTTACCGAAGGGACATGTGAATGTGGTTTTCTCTTGATCCACAAGATGTACGACTATTTATGAAAATCTAGAATATCCATCAAGAAAGAAAAAGTGAGTGTGCTTGGCCAACTGTTCACCCAACATCAAGAAGATTATTAACATAAACATATAAAGAGGATATCAAATATTATTATCAGCATTCGTAAACATACTATGGTTCTTCCATATCCCAGAGAACACGGAAACTACTCTCACATCGAGAGTACAAACATTGTGGGAGGAATCGTGATGAACATAGTGGTAGCATAACCTTAAAACAAAAGTGAATCCACATCGGCTAATGTATTACAAAGACATGGAGATGGAGATGGTGATGATGTCCTCTCGAAGCGGTGATGAGGCGGCGAAGTCCTTGGATTAGTTCTCCCTCTGGAATCCTTCCAGAGGCTATGGTTCTTTATTCTAGGCGTGTTTCTGGATGAGTTCTTTCTCTCCTCCCGATCCGTCTGCACGTGGGCGAAGTAGTTGACCAGGCGGAGGTGGCGGAAGGCAGTATGACCGCTGGTACGAGCGTGTGCGCTCGTACCAGATGTCGTCTTGTGGTTTGGATCCCTCTACATGAGTTGTTTCTTATCCCATTTGCTTTACTTATTTATGGTAATGTTTATCACACTAATTAGCATGATTTATCACCATAATTTGGCATTCTTTTGTTAGACTCCAAATAATTTCCGTGCATAACATCTTGGTAAAAACATACATAAAGAGGTGCACAAACGCGATAAAATCTGAAGAATACTATGGAATGAAATAAAAGGCGTAAATTGTCATATAAATTGGACTCGCCAGGTTTCAATACCAAATCCTGTTTGGGTATCAAACTGTGGAATTGCATATTGCTTTTTGATGCATCAAATCAAAATTTGTACAATGCGTGACTGTAATTGAATGATTATGTAGCAATAGAAATTAACAAATATCATATCATCTATTCTGCCGTAAAAATATTATAGTTTATATTTGTTATTTCATTTTTATTTACATTCAATCTACTCTAAACAGACAATACTCAGTCTTCTATAATAGACGGACAAAAACTAAACAAAAATCCTTTTGCTGCAAACAAATCATGCATCTCAAGCAACTCTTGGTATTGAACCGAAGAAAAATCCTTTGGTATTGCTAAATGAGACAAAATGCATAAATTTGAGTAAGCAATAATTCCCGCTTTCAGTTCAGAAGAAAAAAAACAGCCATGCCATCATAAACTTCTCCCACCATGTCTAAAAAATGGATGAAAAACCTAATTGCAAAAGCTTTAGTATGCATTTAATCAGTTAAATTTATTTGTAAACTTCTGTGATGATGACACTAACACCTGTGCAAACATTCAAGCAGAATTTTCAGATCTACAAAAATAATTCTGGTCAAATATGTAGTGATAGCCAAGTCTCTGCTCTTTGGCATCCCTCTGAAGCAATGCCATTCAAGTGACTGTGAGAACATCTTCTCACGGACTGTCATGTTGGTGTTGTGACAAAATACATATTTGAATTGATGCCAACAAACAATTTATAGCTGCCTAGTTGATAGCATCCAGATCATCGTCATAAATAAACGAGACATAGCAATACTCACTACAAGAAGCCAATGTTTTTACATGAATAATATACACCACAGAGTAGGAAATGGCCGGCAAAGGAGACCGGGTGGCAGAGGAGGAAGAGGTACAGTGGACGCCGGAGTAGGGATAGAGGAGGAGGCGGTGGGAGGGGCGCTAGGTATTAGTCGGGGCGACCATGGAGGAGGAGATGGGTGACCGAGGAGATAGGGTGGCAGAGGAGATGGAGCGGCCATAGGAGGAGGGGAACGAGCTGCGGTGGTGAAGATGCATGTGACGGAGTATGAATAGGACGAGGGCTGGAGAAGCAATTTTGTTTCTATATCAATTACAAAGCACATGTCAACTTAATACCGATCCCAATTTGCAAAAGAAACATCTGCCAATGGTTCAGTTTATACTTTACAACTTTGTATAAATATGCTTATCCAATCATACACTAGAAGCCACTATTAAGACATTTCTTAGACTGTGTGCTTTACGTATCTCTAACAACTCATGCACAGAAATATATACACACTATACAATTTATGCAATTGTCAAAATTAATAAAAATGTCATAATTTATAATATTTAATTTTAAATTAGTAAAAAAATAAAAAATATTATATATGTTAGAATAGTATAACAAATAACACTATAGTTAATATTTAGCAACATTGTTATGTGGTTAGCTACATTAACTAAGTAATAGAAACGTATACTCGCTACGATAGTAGTATGATAAAGAACATAGAAAATTTTAGTATAAAATATATTGGCGCCCGACGTGCTTAGCGTGCATGTGATCGTGAAGTTCTTAGTATGGGATGTATTAGTGACGTTGGCGGTTCCAATAATGATTTTTTTTCATATGCATACACAACCAACACCACCATGCCAGCAAGGCCACCACCGCTCCATGTGCACCACATGTTTCTCATGGAGCATAGAACTCTCCTCTTCTCCACCTTTGCCTGTGCGGCCATCGGGGACATAATACCCGGGGTGTGCCCTAGACTGACACTGCCGCAATCAGGCATGGACGAAGAGAGCCATGAGTAGGAGGGCATGAGCGAAGATTGTGGAGGCAAGGGGATCGAAGAAAGTGACAACAACAAAATGATATGAGGTGACGAGAAAAATGACTTTGGCATAAGATTAGAGAAGGAAGATGGTGATGGAAGCTAGAGCAAGTATACATTTTTAAAAGTTTATTCAACCGACTCAAGATTTTAGACCCATCACTGTGTGGTAGGCCCATGGTGAGGTGGGAGCCGACATCTACAAAAAGGATAGGGAAAACTTTGAGTAATAAGTATTCATCCCACCAATCTAGCCGGAGAGTGATACCTCTCCAACGTATCTATAATTTATGAGGTATTCATGCCATGTTGACAACAATTTTATTTGGTTTTGGTATGATTTGAATGGAACTAACCCGGACTGACGCTATTTTCAGTAGAACTACCGTGGTGTTATTTTTTGTGCAGAAATAAAAGTTCTCGGAATGGGCTAAAAATTTACGTGATTTTTTGTGGACAAAAAGAGACCCCCGAAGCTTCGAGGAAGGACCAGAAGCCTCACGATGAAGCGACAAGCCTGAGGGGCATGCCCACCCCCCAGGGCGCGTGGGGCAGGCTTGTCGCTCCCTCGTGGGCCCCCTTGACGTGAAACCGACGCCAAAAATTCCTATAAATCCAGAAAACCCTAGAACTTCCGCTCTACCGCCGCAAGCCTCTGTACCAAAGTGATCTCATCTGGAGGCCTTCTCTAGCACCCTGCAGGAGGGGGAAATCATCACCGAAGGCCATCTTCATCATCCCGGCGGTCTCCATGACGAGGAGGGAGTAGTTCACCCTCGGGGCTGAGGGTATGTACCAGTAGCTATGTGTTTGATCTCTCTCTCTCTCTCTCTCGTGTTCTTGATTTGGCACGATCTTGATGTACCGCGAGCTTTGTTAATATAGTTAGATCATATGGTGTTTCTCCCTCTCTATCTTGTTGTGATGAATTGAGTTTTTACCTTTGAGGTTTCACTATTATCGGATTCAATACTTTTTGGATTTGAGAACACTTGATGTATGTCTTGCATATGGATACCCTAGTGACAGTGCGGTGTTCTATTGATTCACTTGATATATGTTTTGGTATTCAACTTGCGGATTATCGTGACATTGGGGTAATCTATGCATAGGGGTTGATACACGTTTTCGTCCTTCTTTCTCCGGTAGAAACCTTGGGCACTCTTTGAAGTTCTTTGTGTTGGATTGAATATTATGAATCTGAAGTTGTTTGATGCGTATCATATGGTGTTATTTTAGTATGAACTCTAGGGATGTTTGTGACACTTACAATGATGGCTCAATAGATTGATAGGAAAAGATAACGTTGAGGTGGTTTCGTACCCTACAACAATTTCATCTTATGTTCTTCACTAGATCAGAACTTTGGAGTGATTCTTTGTCGCACGTTGAGGGATTGTTATATGATTCAGTTATGTTAGCACTGTTGAGAGATTGCACCGGTGAAAGTATGAACCCTAGGCCTTGTTTCTAAGCATTGCAATACCGTTTGTGCTCACTTTTGTTACTTGTTACCTTGTTGTTTTTATATTTTCAGATTACAAAAACCTATATCTACTATCCATACTACACTTGTTTCACCATCTCTTCGTCGAACTAGTGCACCTATATAATTTGCCATTGTATTGGGTGTGTTGGGGACACAAGAGATTTCTTGTATTTGATTGCAGTGTTGTTTGAGAGAGACCATCTTCATCCTACGCCTCCCACATATTGATAAACCTTTGGTCATCCACTTGAGGGAAAATTTCTATTGTCCTACAAAACTCTGTGCTTGAAGGCCCAACACGAGTCTACAAGAATAAGTTGTGTAGTAGACATCAAGCTCTTTTCTGGCGCCTTTGTCGGGGAGGTGAGTGGTTGAAGGTATATCTTTAGATCTTGCAATTGAATCTTTTAGTTTGTTGTTTTATCACTTGTTTGGTTTATAAAAGAAAACTACAAAAAAATGGAATTGAGGTTGCCTCAAATGCTTTATCTCTATAATGCCTTTCTTGAAAATGATGGATCGGAAAATTGTGCCAAAGTGTTAGAACAAGAATTCAATAAAATGTTTGGCATAAAATCCTTGAATGATAAGCATGATTGCAATGTTGTTAGTATGCTTTCTATGAATATCCATGATGCTAATGATATGCAAAGCCATAAGCTTGGGGATGTTATGTTTGACGAATATGATATTTTTAGTCCCCAAGTTTTGATGAGCAAATTTATTATGATGATTGCATGCCTCCTATTTATGATGATTATAATGACGAAAGTGGGTTTGGAAGAGTGTCAACTCTAGGAAATAATGATCCCACTAGTTTGGAGGGTGTTGAATCTTATTGTAATAATTATGAAAGTGGATTAGGAGAGGTCATGACTTTATTTAGTGATGAATCCACTATTTTGGAAGAGGTTTCAATTGATTATGACAACAAAGTTGCTATATATGATGATTATCGTGATGACATGTATGCTATAAAGAGTAATGATAACCATGAAACTTGTCATCATGATTTTAATATTCAATTTGGTTATGTCAATCAAGTATCTCATGATAGTTATTTTGTTGAGTTTGCTCCCACTATTATTGACGAGAAGAAATTTGCTTATGTGGAGAGTAATGAAATTGTTATGCATGTGGATCATGAAAAGAATGCTTTATGCAATATCCATATATATGATACATCTCCAACGTATCTATAATTTTTTATTGTTCCATGCTATTATATTATCTGTTTTGGATGTTTTATATGCATTAATATGATATTTTATATTATTTTTGGGACTAACCTATTAACCTAGAGCCGAGTGCCAGTTTCGGTTTTTTCCTTGTTTTTGAGTTTTACAGAAAAGGAATATCAAACGGAGTCCAAACAGAATAAAACTGTCACGATGATTTTTCTTGGACCAAAAGACACCCAGAAGACTTAGGGAGGGGGTCAGAAGACTCACGAGGAGCCCACAAGCCCTCAGGGCATGCCCTAGGGGGGGCGCCCCCTAGCTTGTGGACCCCTCGGGAGTCCCCCAACCCTAATCTTTGCACTATAAATTCCAAAATATTCCCCAAACATCAGAAGCGTCCACCAAAATACTTTTCCACCGCGCGCAAGCCTCTGTTCCCGTGAGATCCCATCTTGGGGCCTTTTCCGGCGATCTGCCGGAGGGGGATTCGATCATGGAGGGCCTCTACATCAACCTTGCTACCCTTCCGATGATGTGTGAGTAGTTTACCTCAGACCTACGGGTCCATAGCTAGTAGCTAGATGGCTTCTTCTCTCTCTTTGATCTTCAATACAATGTTCTCCTTGCTAGTTCTTGAGCTTGCGTTGGTTTTTTCCCTTGAAGAGGAAAGGGTGATGCAGCAAAGTAGAGATAAGTATTTCCCTCAGTTAAGAACCAAGGTATCAAATCCAGTAGGAGATACAAGCAAGTCCCCAATCTATGCACCTACACAAACAATCAAACACTTGCACCCAACGTGATAAAGGGGTTGTCAATCCCTTCAAGGTCACTTGCAAGGATGAGATCTGATAGAGATAGATATAAAAGATTACTAAAACGTAAAAAAAATAAACAAGGTATTTTTGGGTTTTTTGGTTTATAGATCTGAAAATATATGATGGAAAATAGACCCGGGGGCCATAGGTTTCACTAGAGGCTTCTCTCTTGAAGGCAAATAATACGGTGGGTGAACAAATTACTGTCGAGCAATTGATAGAAAAGCGCAAAGTTATGACGATATCCAAGGCAATGATTATGCATATAGGCATCACGTCCGTGTCAAGTAGACCGAAATGATTCTGCATCTACTACTATTACTCCACACATCGATTGCTATCCAGCATGCATCTAGAGTATTAAGTTCATAAAGAACGGAGTAACGCCTTAAGTAAGATGACATGATGTAGAGGGATAAACCCAAGCAATATGATGAAAACCCCATCTTTTAACCCTTGGTGGCAACAATACAAATACGTGCCTCGCTACCCCTACTTTGTCACTAGGTGAGGACACCACAAGATTGAACCCAAAACTAAGCACCTCTCCCATTGCAAGAAGAACCAATCTAGTTGGCTAAACCAAACCGATAATTCGAAGAGAAATACAAAGACATCAAGTCATGCATATAAGAATTCAGAGAAGATTCAAATAATATTCATAGATAATCTGATCATAAATCCACAATTCATCGGATCTCGACAAACACACTGCAAAACAATATTACATCGGATAGATCCCCAAGAACATCAAGGAGAACATGGTATTGAGAATCAAAGAGAGAGAAGAAGCCATCTAGCTACTAGCTATGGAACCGTAGGTCTGTGGTAAACTACTCACGCTTCATCGGAAGGGCAATAGAGTTGATGTAGAAGCCCTTCGTGATCGAATCCCCCTCCGGCAGGATGCCGGAAAAGGCCCCAAGATGGGATCTCACGGGTACAGAAGGTTACGGTGGCGGAAAAGTATTTTGGTGGACGCTTCTGGTCGTTTGGGAATATTTCTGAATTTATAGGCCAAAGATTAGGGTTGGAGGACTCCCGTGGGGCCCACAAGCCAGGGGGATTCTTCTGACTTCCTCTCCTAGTCCTACGTGTGTCTTTTGGTCCAAGAAAAATCATCGTAAAGTTTTATTCCGTTTGGACTCCGTTTGATATTCCTTTTCTGTAAAACTCAAAAACAAGGAAAAAACAGAAACTGGCACTGGACTCTAGGTTAATAAGTTAGTCACAAAAATAATATAAAATAGCATATTAATGCATCTATAACATCCAAAATAGATAATATAATAGCATGGAACAATCAAAAATTATAGATACGTTGGAGACGTATCAAGCATCCCCAAGCTTAATTCCAGCTTGTCCTCGAGTAGGTAAATGATAAAAACAGAATTTTGATGTGGAATACTACCTAACATATTTATCCATGTAATTTTCTTTATTGTGGCATGAATATTCAGATCCATAAGATTCAAAACAAAAGTTTAATTTTGACATAAAAACAATAATACTTCAAGCATACTAATAAAGCAATCATGTCTTCTCAAAATAACATGGCCAAAGAAAGTTATCCCTACAAAATCATATAGTCTGGCTATGCTCCATCTTCATCACACAAAGTATTAAATCATGCACAACCCCGATGACAAGCTAGGCAATTGTTTCATACTTTTGATGTTCTCAAACTTTTTCAACTTTCACGCAATACATGAGCATGAGCCATGGATATAGCACTATAGGTGGAATAGAATATGGTGATTGCGGGGAAGACAAAAAGAAGGAGATAGTCTCACATCAACTAGGTGTATCAACGGGCTATGGAGATGCCCATCAATAGATATCAATGTGAGTGAGTAGGGATTGCCATGCAACGGGTGCACTAGAGCTATAAGTTTATGAAAGCTCAAAAATAAACTAAGTGGGTGTGCATCCAACTCGCTTGCTCATGAAGACCTAGGGCAATTTGAGGAAGCCCATCATTGGAATATAGAAGCCAAGTTCTATAATGAAAAATTCCCACTAGTATATGAAAGTGACAACATAGGAGACTCTCTATCATGAAGATCATGACTCTCTATCTTTTCTCTCATTTTTTTTCTCTTTTTTTATTTGGGCTTCTTTGGCCTCTTTTATTTTTTTGTAAAGTCCGGGGACTCATCCCAACTTGTGAGGGAATCATAGCTTCCATCATCCTTTCCTCACATGGGAAAATGCTCTAATAATGATGATCATCACACTTTTATTTACTTACAACTCGATACTTAGAACAAAAATATGACTCTATATGAATGCCTCCGGCGGTGTACCAGGATGTGCAATGATCTAGCATAGCAATGACATCAAAAAACGGACAAGCCATGAAAACATCATGCTAGCTATCTTACGATCATGCAAAGCAATATGACAATGATGGTGTGTGTCATAATAAACGGAACGGTGGAAGTTGCAATGCAATATATCTCGGAATGGCTATGGAAATGCCATAATAGGTAGGTATGGTGGCTATTTTGAGGAAGGATATATGGTGGGTGTAGTGCACCGGCGAAAGTTGCGCGGTACTAGAGAGGCTAGCAATGGTGGAAGGGTGAGAGTGCGTATAATCCATGGACTCAACATTAGTCATAAAGAACTCACATACTTATTGCAAAAGTCTATTAGCTATCAAAACAAAGTACTACACGCATGCTCCTAGGGGGATAGATTGGTAGGAAAATACCATCACTCGTCCCCAACCGCCACTCATAAGGAAGACAATCAATAAATAAATCATGCTCCGACTTCATCACATAACGGTTCACCATACATGCATGCTACGGGAATCACAAACTTTAACACAAGTATTTCTACCAATCCACATTACTCACTAGCATGACTTTAATATCACCATCTTTATATCTCAAAACAATCATAAGGAATCAAACTTCTCATAGTATTCAATGCTCTTTATATGAAAGTTTTTATTATATCCCTCTTGGATGCCCATCATATTAGGACTAAATTCATAACCTATGCAAATTACCATGCTATTTAGAGAGACTCTCAAAATAATATAAGTGAATCATGAGATTTCAACAATTTCTATAAAATAAAGCCACCGCCGTGCTCTAAAAAGATATAAGTGAATCACTAGAGCAAAATTGCCTAGCTCAAAAGATATAAGTGAAGCACATAGAGTATTCTAATAAATTCACGATTCATGCGTGCCCCTCTCAAAAGGTGTGTACAGCAAGGATGATTGTGACAAACTAAAAAGCAAAGACTCAAATCATACAAGAGGCTCCAAGCAAAACACATATCATGTGGTGAATAAAAATATAGCCTCAAGTAAATTTACCAATAGACGAAGACGAAAGAGGTGATGCCATCCGGGGCATCTCCAAGCTTAGATGCTTGGTTGTACTTGAATATTACCTTGGGGTGCCTTGGGCATCCCCAAGCTTAGGCTCTTGCCACTCCTTATTCCATAGTCCATCAAATCTATACCCAAAACTTGAAAACTTCACAACACAAAACTCAACAGAAAACTCATGAGATCCGTTAGTATAAGAAAACAAATCACCACTTTTTGGTACTGTTGTGAACTCATTATTTATTTATATTGGTGTAATATCTACTGTATTCCAACTTCTCCATGGTTCATACCTCCCGATACTACCCATAGATTCATTAAAATAAGCAAACAACACATAGAAAACAGAATCTGTTAAAAACAGAACAGTCTGCGAAGATCTGAATTGTTCTAATACTTACCTAACTCAAAATTTTCCGAAACATTAGAAAAACATAGAAAATTTGTATATAAATCTTGTGTAAAAAATTCAGGGTTTTTCCACTCTCCAGTGAATTTGAACAATTATTTTACTGGACGCAAAAGTTTCTGTTTTTCAGCAAGATCAAATCAACTATCACTGTAAGCCATCCCAAAGGTCTTACTTGGCTCAAACACTAATTAAAACACTAAAACACAATTACTACAGAGGTAATAATGTGTATTTATTGAAAAACAGAACCAAAAACAAAAAACATAAAAATAAAATTGGGTTGCCTCCCAACAAGCGCTATTGTTTAACGCCCCTAGCTAGGCACAAAACATAGATCTAGGTATTGTCATCTTTGGTATGCAACACCTCAATTCCACACTTATAACCCTTAGGAGATTCTTTGGTTTTATCAATAATCACACTCCTAGGCAAGAAATCAAGAAATTCACTCGTGGCAATTGGTTCCTTAATAATATTAATAAAGCTAGGGCGAACACTTATCATCTTAAGATCTTTGTTTCCTTTACTAGAAGATTCACCCTTATTTTTAGGAACATAAATAAACTTAGTAACTTTAGTAGGAGGAAAATTTGGAGTAGTTTTAACAGAGGCAAAAGCAGATCCCAAGTTGGTAATAATATCTTCTAGCTTGCCAATCCTAGTAGAATCTTGATCTATCTTTTCATTAACTATGGGTTCCTTTTCCCTTAGATTCTTTAAAGTAACTACTACCTTAGATCCATATTGAATGATATGATTATGAATCTTTTTATCCAAGTTTTCAACAAGCTCTACGGTAGCAATTTTATTCTCAATAATATCAAGCCTTTGCATCACATGTTCCAAAGTTAGAATTGTTTCATTAACCATGAGTGGTGGTGAGCCTACCAAATCTATCATAGCATTATAAGCATCCAAAGTATGGCTCCCCAAGAAATTCCCCCCGGTGATGGTATCTAGAACATATCTATTCCAAGGAGTAACACCCACATAAAAATTACGGAGGAGAACGGTAGTAGATTGCTTACGAGTAGACCTATTTTGAGCATTGCAAATTCTATACCAAGCATCTTTTAAATTTTCTCCCTCCTTTTGCTTAAAATTGAGAACCTCACTTTTTGGGGTACTAACAATGGTAGAAGGACTAGCCATGATAGCAAAACAAACGAACTAGCGTACGAGCAACCAAAAAGCAAACGAAAAGACGAACGGAAAAAAGGTGAATAAAAAGGCAAATTTTTTTGTATTTTTCTGAAAATCGTTTTAGAAGTGGGGGAGAGGAAAACGAGAGGCAAATGGCAAATAATGTACTGCAAGAGATGAGAGTTTATGGTGGGTACTTGGTAGGCTTGATGTAGATCTCCCCGGCAACGACGCCAGAAATTCTTCCTGCTACTTCTTGAGCTTGCATTGGTTTTTCCCTTGAAGAGGAAAGGGTGATGCAGCAAAGTAGAGATAAGTATTTCCCTCAGTTAAGAACCAAGGTATCAAATCCAATAGGAGATACAAGCAAGTCCCCTATCTATGCACCTACACAAATAATCAAACACTTGCACCCAACGCGATAAAGGGGTTGTCAATCCCTTCACGATCACTTGCAAGGATGAGATCTGATAGAGATAGATATAAAAGATTACTAAAACGTAAAAAAATAAACAAGGTATTTTTGGGTTTTTTGGTTTATAGATCTGAAAATATATGATGGAAAATAGACCCGGGGGCCATAGGTTTCACTAGAGGCTTCTCTCTTGAAGGCAAATAATACGGTGGGTGAACAAATTACTGTCGAGCAATTGATAGAAAAGCACAAAGTTATGACGATATCCAAGGCAATGATTATGCATATAGGCATCACATCCGTGTCAAGTAGACCGAAACGATTCTGCATCTACTACTATTACTCCACACATCGACCGCTATCCAGCATGCATCTAGAGTATTAAGTTCATAAAGAACGGAGTAACGCCTTACGTAAGATGACATGATGTAGAGGGATAAACTCAAGCAATATGATGAAAACCCCATCTTTTTACCCTTGATGGCAACAATACAAATATGTGCCTCGCTACCCCTACTTTGTCACTGGGTGAGGACACCGCAAGATTGAACCCAAAACTAAGCACCTCTCCCATTGAAAGAAGAACCAATCTAGTTGGCTAAACCAAACCGATAATTCGAAGAGAAATACAAAGATTTCAAATCATGCATATAAGAATTCAGAGAAGATTCAAATAATATTCATAGATAATCTGATCATAAATCCACAATTCATCGGATCTCAACAAACACACCGCAAAAGAATATTACATCGGATAGATCTCCAAGAACATCGAGGAGAACATGGTATTGAGAATCAAAGAGAGAGAAGAAGCCATCTAGCTACTAGCTATGGACCCGTAGGTGTGTGGTAAACTACTCATGCTTCATCAGAAGGGCAATAGAGTTGATGTAGAAGCCCTCCGTGATCGAATCCCCCTCCGGCAGGATGCCGGAAAAGGCCCCAAGATGGGATCTCATGGGTACAGAAGGTTACGGCGGCGGAAAAGTATTTTGGTGGATGCTTCTGGTCGTTTGGGAATATTTTTGAATTTATAGGCCAAAGATTAGGGTTGGAGGACTCCCGTGGGGCCCACAAGCCAGGGGGATTCTTCTGACTTCCTCTCCAAGTCCTACGTGTGTCTTCTGGTCCAAGAAAAATCATCGTAAAGTTTTATTCTGTTTGGACTCCGTTTGATATTCCTTTTCTGTAAAACACAAAAACAAGGAAAAAACATAAACTTGCACTGGGCTCTAGGTTAATAAGTTAGTCCCAAAAATAATATAAAATAGCATATTAATTTATATAAAACATCCAAAACAGATAATATAATAGCATGGAACAATCAAAAATTATAGATACGTTGGAGACGTATCACTCCTCGATGTTCTTGGAGATCTATTCGATGTAATACTTTTCTGCGGTGTGTTTGTTTGAGTCTTATCTGAACTCTTTTATGCATGATTAAGATATCTTTATATTTCTCTTCGAACTATCAGTTTGGTTTGGCCAACTAGATTGGTTTTTCTTTTAATGGGAGAGGTGCTTAGTTTTTGGTTCAATCTTGCGGTGTCCTCACCCAGTGACAGAAGGGGTAGCGAGGCACACCTTGTATTGTTGCCATCAAGGATTAAAAGATGGGGTTTATATCATATTGCTTGAGTTTATCCCTCTACATCATGTCATCTTACTTAAGGCGTTACTCCGTTCTTATGAACTTAATACTCTAGATGCATGCTGGATAGCGGTCGATGTGTGGAGTAATAGTAGTAGATGCAGGCAGGAGTCGGTCTACTTGTCACGGGCGTGATGCCTATATTCATGATCATTGCCTTAGATATCGTCATAACTTTGCGCTTTTCTATCAATTGCTCAATAGTAATTTGTTTACCCACCGTATGCTATCTTCAAGAGAGAAGCCTCTAGTGAAACCTATGGCCCCCGGGTCTATTTTCCATCATATATTTTCAGATCTATATACCAAAAAACCCAAAAATACCTTGCTGCAATTTATTTATATTTACTTTAGTTTGCTCTTTTATTTATCTTTTATACCTATCTCTATTAGATCTCACTCTTGTTCGTGACCATGAAGGGATTGACAACCCCTTTCTCGCATTGAGTGCAAGTGTTTGTTAGTTTGTGTAGGTGCATAGATTGGAGACTTGCTTGTGCCTCCTACTGGATTGATACCTTGGTTCTTAACTGAGGGAAATACTTATCTCTACTTTGCTGCATCACGCTTTCCTCTTCAAGGGAAAAATCAACGCAAGCTCAAGAAGTAGCAGGAAGAATTTCTGGCGCCGTTGCCGGGGAGGTTCTACATCAAGCCTACCAAGTACCCTTCATAAACTCTCATCTCTTGCATTACATTATTTTCCATTTGCCTCTTGTTTTCCTCTCCCCCACTTCTAAAACATTTTCAAAAAAACACAAAAATATTTTCCTTTTTATTCGCCCTTCTTTCGTTCGGCTTTTCATTTTCTCGTGTGCTAGATTGCTTGCCTTGTCACGATGTCTCAAGAAAATACCAAATTGTGTGACTTTTTCGATACTAATAATAATGATTTTATTAGTACTCCGATTGCCCCGCCACTAGTGCAGAATCTTATGAAATTAATGCCGCTTTGTTGAATCTTGTTATGAAAGAACAATTTTCCAGCCTTCCTAGTGAAGATGCCGCATCCCATCTAAATACTTTCGTTGAGTTATGTGATATGCAAAAGAAAAAAGATGTGGATAATGATATTGTTAAATTGAATCTATTCTGTTCTCACTACGAGATCGTGCTAAAACTTGGTTTTCATCTTTGCCTAAAAATAGTATTGATTCATGGAATAAGTGTAAAGATGCTTTTATTTCCAAGTATTTTCCTCCCGCTAAGATCATCTCCCTTAGGAATGATATAATGAATTTTAAGTAACTTGATCATGGACATGTTGCACAATCTTGGGAGAGGATGAAATTGATGATAAGAAATTGCCCTACTCATGGTTTAAGTTTATGGATGATCATACAAAAAATTTATGCCGGATTGAATTTTGCATCTAGAAATCTTTTAGATTCCACCGCGGGAGGTACTTTTATGGAAATTACATTAGGAGAAGCTACTAAACTCCTAGATAATGTTATGGCAAATTACTCTCAATGGCATACCAAAAGATCTTCCACTAGTAAAAAAGTGCATGCGATTGAAGAAATCAATACTTTGAGTGGAAAGATGGATAAAATTGTTTGCTAGTAAGAGTGTTCCTATTGATCCTAATGATATGCCTTTGTCCACTTTGATTGGGAATAATAATGAATCTATGGATGCGAATTTTGTTGGTAGGAACAATTTTGGTAATAACGCGTATAGAGGTAATTTCAACCCTAGGCCGTTTCCTAGTAATTTCTCTAATAATTATGGTAATTCCTACAAAAATTCTTATGGATATTATAATAAAATACCCTTTGATCTTGAGAATAATATTAAAGATTTCATTAATTCTCAAAAGAATTTCAATGCTATGGTAGAAGAAAAATTGCTTAAGATTGATGATTTGGCTAGGAACGTTGATAGAATTTCTCTTGAGATTGATTCTTTGAAGATTAGATCTATACCACACAAGCATGATACTAATTAATCTCTAAAATCTATTAAAATTTCTATGGATGAATGTGAAGAAAGAACCGCTAGGATGCGTGCTAAGCCAGATTGGTTTGTAAAAGCGTGTTCTTCTAGTTTTTGTGAAAATAATGATGAAGATCTTAAAGTGATTGGTGTGACTCCTATTGAATCTTTGTTTTATAATATAAATCTTGATAAATATGGGACTGGAGATGAGTCAACTTTAGCTAGAAGGCGTCCCAATAATTTGGAGTTTAAAGATCTTAATGAAAAAATTGATAAAAGTGGGATTGGAGAGGTCAAAATTTTAAGTAGCGATGAACCCACTCTTTTGGATTTCAAGGACTTTAATTATGATAATTGTTCTTTGATAGATTGTATTTCCTTGTTGCAATCCATGTTAAATTCACCTCATGCTTACAATCAAAATAATGCTTTTACTAAACATATCGTTGATGCTATGATGAAATCTTTTGAAGAAAAACTTGAGTTGGAAGTTTCTATCCCTAGAAATGTTTATGATGAGTGGGAACCTACTATTAAGATTAAAATTAAATATTATGAGTGCAATGCTTTGTGTGATTTGGGTGCTAGCGTTTCCACTATTCCGAAAACTTTATGTGATGTGCTAGGTTTCCGTGAATTTGATGATTGTTCTTTGAATTTGCATCTAGCGGATTCCACTATTAAGAAACCTATGGGAAGAATTAATGATGTTCTTATTGTTGCAAATAGTAATTATGTGCCCGTAGATTTTATTGTGCTTGATATAGATTGCAATCCTACATGTCCTATTATTCTTGGTAGACCTTTCCTTAGAATGATTGGTGCAATTATTGATATGAAAGAAGGAAACATTAGATTTCAATTTCCGTTAAGGAAGGGCATGGGACACTTTCCAAGAAATAAAAAGTTGCCATATGAATCTATTATGAGGGCTACTTATGGATTGCATACCAAAGATGACAATACCTAGATCTATGTTTTATGCCTAGCTAGGGGCGTTAAACATTAGCGTTTGTTGGGAGGCAACCCAATTTTATTTTTATGTTTTTTGTTTTTGGTTCTGTTCTTCAATAAATACACATTATTACCTCTGTAGTAATTGTGTTTTGGTGTTTTAATTTGTTTTGAGCCAAGTAAGACCTTTGGGATGGTCTACGGTGATAGTTGATTTGATCTTGCTGAAAAACAGAAACTTTTGCGCTCATTGCCAGAAATTTAGAAAATCACAGAAACGTGATTTTGATATGAATTTTTTACACAAGATTGATATAAAAATTGCCTAAATTTTCCTAATTTTTTTAGAATTTTTAGAGTTACATAAGTATACAAAATTTCCAGATTACTACAGACTGTTCTGTTTTTGACAGATTCTGTTTTCTATGTGTTGTTTGCTTATTTTGATGATTCTATGGGTAGTATTGGGGGGTATGAACCATGGAGAAGTTGGAATATAGTATATATAACACCAATAAATTAAGAATGAGTTCGTAACAGTACCTAAAGTGGTGATTTATTTTATTATACTAACGGATCTTATGAGTTTTCTATTGAGTTTTGTGTTGTGAAGTTTTCAAGTTTTGGGTAAAGAATTGATGGACAACGGAATAAGGAGTGGAAAGAGCCTAAGATTGGGGATGCCCAAGGCACCCCATGGTAATATTAAAGGACAACCAAGCATCTAAGCTTGGGGATGCCCCGGATGGCATCCCCTCTTTTGTCTTCAATCCATCGGTAAATTTACTTGAGGCTATATTTTTATTCACCACATGATATGTGTTTTGCTTGAACTGTCTTGTATGATATAAGTCTTTGCTTTTTAGTTTTCCACAATCATCCTTGCTGTACACACATTTTGAGAGGGACACACATTAATTGCGAATTTATTAGAATACTCTATGTGCTTCACTTATATCTTTTGAGCTAGGCAGTTTGCTCTAGTGCTTCACTTATATCTTTTTAGAGCACGACAGTGGCTTTATTTTATAGAAATTGTTGAACTCTCATGCTTCACTAATATTATTTTGAGAGTCTTAAACAGCATGGTAATTTGCTTAGGTTATGAAATTAGTCCTAATATGATGGGCATCCAAGAGGGATATAATAAAAACTTTCATATAAAGAGCATTGAATAGATGAGAAGTTTGATTCCTTGCATTTGTTTTGAGATATAAAGATGGTGATATTATATTCATGCTAGTGAGTAATTGTGGATTGGTAGAAATACTTGTGTTAAAGTTTGTGATTCCCGTAGCATGCACGTATGGTGAACCATTATGTGATGAAGTCGGAGCATGATTTATTTTTTATTGTCTTCCTTATGGGTGGCGGTCGGGGATGAGCGATGGTCTTTTCCTACCAATCAATCCCCCTAGGAGCATGCGTGTAGTACTTTGTTTCGATGGCTAATAAATTTTTGCAATAAGTATGTGAGTTCTTTATGACTAATGTTGAGTCCATGGATTATACGCACTCTCACCCTTCCACCATTGCTAGCCTCTCTAGTACCGCGCAACTTTCGCCGGTGCATTAAACCCACCATATACCCTTCCTCAAAAAGCCACCATACCTACCTATTATGGCATTTCCATAGCCATTCCGAGATATATTGCCATGCAACTTCCACCGTTTCGTTTTATTATGACACGCACCATCATTGTCATATTGCTTTGCATGATCATGTAGTTGGCATAGTATTTGTGGCAAGGCCACCGTTCATATTTTTTATACATGTCACTCTTGATCATAGCACATCCTGGTATACCGCCGGAGGCATTCATATAGAGTCATATCTAGTTCTATTATCGAGTTGTAATTCTTGAGTTGTAAGTAAATAAAAGTGTGATGATCATCATTATTAGAGCATTGTCCCATGTGAGGAAAGGATGAAGGAAGCTATGATTCCCTCACAAGTTGGGATGAGTCTCCAGACTTTATAAAAAATAAAAGAGGCCAAAGAAGCCCAAACAAGAAAAACAAAAAGAGAAAAGAAAAAACATGAGAGAAAAGAGAGAAAGGACAATGTTACTATCCTTTTTCCACACTTGTGCTTCAAAGTAGCACCATGATCTTCATGATAGAGAGTCTCCTATTTTGTCACTTTCATATAATAGTGGGAATTTTTCATTATAGAACTTGGCTTGTATATTACAATGACGGGCTTCCTCAAATTACCCTAGGTCTTCGTGAGCAAGCAAGTTGGATGCACACCCACTTAGTTTCTTTTTGAGCTTTCATACACTTATAGCTCTAGTGCATCCGTTGCATGGTAATCCCTACTCACTTGCATCGATATCTATTGATGGGCATCTCCATAGCCCATTAATTTGCCTAGTTGATGTGAGACTTTCTCCTTCTTTTTGTCTTCTCCACAACCACCATATTCTATTCCACCTATAGTGCTATATCCATGGCTCACGCTCATGTATTGCGTGAAAGTTGAAAAAGTTTGAGAACACCAAAAGTATGAAACAATTGCTTGGCTTGTCATCGGGGTTGTGCATGATGAAATACTTTGTGTGATGAAGATGGAGCATAGGCAAAATATATGATTTTGTAGGGATAACTTTCTTTGGCCATGTTATTTTGAGAAGACATGATTGCTTTATTAGTATGCTTGAAGCATTATTGTTTTTATGTCAATATTAAACTTTTGTTTTGAATCTTATGGATCTGAATATTCATGCCACAATAAAGAAGATTACATTGATAAATATGTTAGGTAGCATTCCACATCAAAAAATTCTGCTTTTATCATTTACCTACTCGAGGACGAGCAGGAATTAAACTTGGGGATGCTTGATACGTCTCCAACGTATCTATAATTTTTTATTGTTCCATGCTATTATATTATCTGTTTTGGATGTTTTATATGCATTAATATGCTATTTTATATTATTTTTGGGACTAACCTATTAACCTAGAGCCCAGTGCCACTTTCTGTTTTTACCTTGTTTTTGAGTTTTACAAAAAAGGAATATCAAATGGAGTCCAAACAGAATAAACTTTCACAATGATTTTTCTTGGACCAGAAGACACCCAGAAGACTTGGGGAGGGGGTCATAAGACTCACGAGGAGCCCACAAGCCCTCAGGGCGCGCCTAGGGGGGCGCCCCTGGCTTGTGGACCCCTCGGGAGTCCCCCAACCCTAATCTTTGCACTATAAATTCCAAAATATTCCCCAAACATCAGAAGCATCCACCAAAATACTTTTCCGCCGCTGCAAGCCTCTATTCCCGTGAGATGCCATCTTGGGGCCTTTTCCGGTGATCTGCCGGAGGGGGATTCGATCACGGAGGGCCTCTACATCAACCTTGCTGCCCTTTCGGTGATGTGTGAGTAGTTTACCACAGACCTACGGGTCCATAGCTAGTAGCTAGATGGCTTCTTCTCTCTCTTTGATCTTCAATACAATGTTCTCCTCGATGTTCTTGGAGATCTATTCGATGTAATACTTTTTTGCGGTGTGTTTGTTGAGATCCGATGAATTTTGGATTTATGATCAGATTATCTATGAATATTATTTGAGTATTCTCTGAACTCTTTTATGCACGATTAAGATATCTTTGTATTTCTCTTCGAACTATCCGTTTGGTTTGGACAACTAGATTGGTTTTTCTTGCAATGGGAGAGGTGCTTAGTTTTGGGTTCAATCTTGCGGTGTCCTCACCCAGTGACAAAAGGGGTAGCGAGGCACATATAGTATTGTTGCCATCAAGGATAAAAAGATGGGGTTTATATCATATTGCTTGAGTTTATCCCTCTACATCATGTCATCTTACTTAAGGCATTACTCCGTTCTTATGAACTTAATACTCTAGATGCATGCTGGATAGCGGTCGATGTGTGGAGTAATAGTAGTAGATGCAGGCAGGAGCCGGTCTACTTGTCACGGACGTGATGCTTATATTCATGATCATCGCCTTAGATATCGTCATAACTTTGCGCTTTTCTATAAATTGCTCTACAGTAATTTGTTTACCCACCATATGCTATCTTCAAGAGAGAAGCCTCTAGTGAAACCAATAGCCCCCGGGTCTATTTTCCATCATATATTTTTAATTCTATAAACCAAAAAACCCAAAAATACCTTGCTGCAATTTATTTATATTTACTTTAGTTTGCTCTTTTATTTATCTTTTATACCTATCTCTATTAGATCTCACTCTTGTTCGTGATCGTGAAGGGATTGACAACCCCTTTTTCATGTTGAGTGCAAGTGTTTGTTAGTTTGTGCATGTGCATAGATTGGAGACTTGCTTGTGCCTCCTACTGGATTGATACCTTGGTTCTTAACTGAGGGAAATACTTATCTCTACTTTGCCGCATCACCCTTTCCTCTTCAAGGGAAAAATCAACGCAAGCTCAAGAAGTAGCACCATATTGTTGAATTTATTCATGATGCTACTGAAAATTATTATGAGAGAGTAACATATGCTTGTAGGCATCTCAATAATATCAAGTTTCCTCTCTATGTGTTGAAAGTTTTGAAGTCATGCTTGTTTTGCCTTCCTATGCTAGTTGATTCTTGCTCCCATAAATTGTTTGCTCACAAAATCCCTATGCATAGGAAGTGGGTTAGGTTTAAATGTGTGTGCCATGTTATTCATGATGCTCTCTTATATGTATCAATTCCTATTATTATGTGAGCATCATTGAAATCATCATGCCTAGCTAAAAAGGCATTAAAGAAAAGCGCTTGTTGGGAGACAACCCAATACTTATACCTACTATTTTTTGTGTGTTCACATGATTAAGCTACTTTAGTAATCATGTTTTATAGCTTTTGTTTCAATAAAGTGCCAATTAAGGCCTTTGTGATAGTGTGGATGATAGTTGACTTGATTCTGTGCAAAAACAAAAACGTTTGTGCCTAGTTCTGGAATTACCATAATTCACTGGGATGTGATAAAATTCTGAAAATTTTACACATGATTGATACACAAATTTTCTACGCTTTCCTAATTTTTCAGAATTTTGGAGTTACTGGAGTATGGTTTTTGTTCATATCATTACAGACTATTCTATTTTTGACAGATTCTATTTTCAATGCATAGTTTGCTTGTTTTATAGTTTCTATGGCTTATATTAGTCAATATAAATTTTGGAAATGATAGAGTACAGTAGGCATTATGTGAGAAAAATTATGAATCTTGTCTTGACAACACCAAAGTGAATGGTTTTCTCTTTATCATACTAACCTATCTCACGAAGTTCCATTAAGTTTTGTGCGATTGAAGTTTTCAAGTTTTGGGTGAGATGTCGATATGAGGAGAATAAGGAGTGGCAAGACCCTAATATTGGGGATGCCCAAGGCACCCCAGACCCAAGCATCCAAGCTTGGGGATGCCCCAGAAAGCTTCCCCTCTTTCGTCTTCAACATTATTGGTAACCTCACTTAGAGCTATATTTTTATCCGTCACATGATATGAGTTTTGCTTGGAGCGTCATTTTCTTTTGTTGAGGTTTACTTGCTATTATTTAGAATAATGTTGGTGTATTTGATTTCAATAAAAATGTCAAGTATAGCCTTTACCATGCTTATTTTGCAGTTCTATATGTTGCTATTTGAAAACAGAAAGTTTTCTATTATTGTTTGAATTCAGCAGAAAAGTCAGAACGTGATAAAATCTTGAAATTTTTACACAGTAAGCTACAACAAAATTTCTACAGTGTGGTAGTTTTTCAAAATTTTGGAGTTCAATAATTATGAATCTTCTTCCATCCTTTACAGACTGTTCTGTTTAGACAGATTACTATTATGCTTGCATTGTTTGCATATGTTTGCTTGTTTAATGATTCTATTTGAGGATAGGAGTATTAAATATGCAGAGGCATTTAGTATGCAATGTCAAATTATAATTTTAGTGATTTTCTACATTAGAGAATGATAAGGTTTTGCATTGATTTATACTAACTTATCTCACGAGTTCTTGTTGAGTTTTGTGTGGATGAAGTTTTTGCGATTTAGGGAAACCGTGGTATGAGAGGAATTAAGGAAACACAAAAGCTCAAGCTTGGGGATGCCCAAGGCATCCCAATTTAATATTCCAATAAGTCTCAAGCATCTATACTTGGGGATGCCCCGGTAAGCATCCCACCTTTCTTCATCAACAATTATTGGTTAGTATCGGTTGAGCCTAAGTTTTTGCTTCTTCGCATGAGATGTGCTATTCTTGGAATGTCATTTTATTTTGTTTGTTATTTGAATAAAATACTTAGATCTGAAAGTTTTAAATGAGAGAGAGTCCTCACATAGCTACTTAATTATTTAACTACTCATTTGATCTTCACTTATATCTTTTTGGAGTAGTTTGTCATTTACTCTTGTGCTTCACTTATATCCTAAGAGTAAATTGTTGAATGAATTAAATATCATAAATCTGAAATTATATATGCTTCAAATGCTTAGTAGTAGTTTCACATTTGGTTAGAAAGTAAAATCTATTGAAGTTTGACAATCACCATATAGGTCATACAAGCAATTCTTGAATGATTAGTATATGGAAGAGAAATTTCACATACAAATATATTATCTTGGACATATTTTATGATTGTGAATACCCATTAATTATTTTCAAACTTGAGCAAATTAGTTGAAGTTGGACAAGGAAGACAACATAATGAGTTATTTTTGGGTATATTTGCATCGAAGTTATATTGTTATGGATCCTCCAACATGTGGTGCTTGTTTAGAATCTTTTTGCTAGCCAAAATCTCCACACTAAGCGGGAATATTGCTTGTGCGTAGAAATCCTTGAGCCAAGTTTCTTCCATGAGTGTCCACCAAATCTACCTATATACGGTATTACCCTACCGTTCAAAGTAAATTTGCATGTGCCATCTCTAAATCTTCAAATAAACATCTGTTTTGTGTGCCCGTGCCGCTCATGAAGCGGTAGGGGGTGGTTAGTATCTTCCATGCTAAGCGGGTTATTCTCACGATGGGTGTTTATTCACTTGTCATTGCACGAGAGAGACTGGTAATTGGGATGCCCACTTCCATGATCAAAACGAAAAATAAAGAAACGAACTCCCCCGGAAAGTTGATTGTATGGAGGGCACCCGAGGATTCGGCTAGCCATGGCTTGTGTTTGAATGGTTGAGGGGGAGTAAAATTTACCTTTCCACTTGGGAACCACCTATAATGTGTTTAGCATGGAAGATATTGAGAACTCTTGATCGTGACGTTGACAGGAAAGGCATGCCTCTCAAAATTATATTCATCTATGTTTAAAGCCTCGAGTTCTGGCACCTCTCCAAATCCATGCTTCCTTCTGCGAAGGGCTTACCTTTTACTTTTTCTGTTAATTTTATTTTTGTTGAGTCAATTTCTTATTCCAACCTACTCTTAGCATCATGTGGTGGGAAAGATCTAGGCATATATGGCCATTCAAATATATTTGATCATGAAATATTATTGTTGACAATTTATCTCTATGATAAATAAGTTGGGAGGTGAAACATTAAGCCCCTATCTTTCTCTGTGTTCGATGAATACTATTTGTTCTAAAAATATGCTTTGAGTACTAGCAATCATAGAAGACTATATGATAATTGAGTATGTGGAGCTCTTACTTAGACTTTGTTGAAGATACGTTGAATTGCAATTGTTTGGTGACTAAAAACATAGGTTGTTAAGTTTCAAGAGAATGCATTGTTTGAACCATAACATATGGATTGCTTGCTACTTTATCAAGATGAGTTCTATGAGAAATAGTTGCTGTTATGATGCTAGGAAAAGTGATTGAAATTACCATTGATCAAACTTATGCACTATGCTAGCATTCACACTTCATAAATTATTTCTTTTATCATTTATCTACTCAAGGACGAGCAGGAATTAAGCTTGGGGATGCTGATATGTCTCCAACATATCTATAATTTATGAAGTATTCATGCCATGTTTACAACAATTTTATATGGTTTTGGTATGATTTGAATGGAACTAACCCGGACTGACGCTGTTTTCAGCAGAACTACCGTGGTGTTGTTTTTTGTGCAGAAATAAAAGTTCTCGGAATGGGATGAAAATTTGGAGTGACTTTTTGTGGACCAAAAGAGACCCCTGAAGCTTCGAGGAAGGACTCGAAGCCTCACGAGGAAGTGAAAAGCTTGGGGGGTGCGCCCACCCCCCTAGGGCGCGCGGGGAAGGCTTGTCGCTCCCTCGTGGGGCCCCCTTGGCGTGAAACCGACGCCAAAAATTCCTATAAATCCAGAAAACCCTAGAACTTGACTTGGAACTTCCGCTTTGCCATCGCAAGACTTTGTACCGAAGCGATCTCATCTGGAGGCCTTCTCTGGCACCGTGTCAGAGTGGGAAATCATCATCGAAGGCCATCTTCATCATCCCGGCGGTCTCCATGACGAGGAGGGAGTAGTTCACCCTCGGGGCTGAGGGTATGTACCACTAGCTATGTGTTTGATCTCTCTCTCTCTCTCTCATGTTCTTGATTAGGCACGATCTTGATGTACCGCGAGGTTTGTTAATATAGTTGGATCATATGGTGTTTCTCCCTCTCTATCTTGTTGTGATGAATTGAGTTTTTACCTTTGAGGTTTCAGTATTATCAGGTTGAATACTTTTTGGATTTGAGAACACTTGATGTATGCCTTGCATATGGATAACTGTGGTGACAATGGGGTGTTCTATTGATTCACTTGATATATGTTTTGGTATTGAACTTGCGGATTATCATGACATTGGGGTAACCTATGCATAGGGGTTGATACACGTTTTCGTCCTTCTTTCTCCGATAGAAACCTTGGGCACTCTTTAAAGTTCTTTGTGTTGGATTGAATATTATGAATCTGAAGTTGTTTGATGCATATCGAATAATTAACTCACGGATACTTGTGGTGACATTGGAGTATCTAGGTGACATTAGAGTTGGTTGATGCGTATCATATGGTGTTATTTTAGTACGAACTCTAGGGTTGTTTGTGACACTTATAGGGATGGCTTAATAGATTGATCGGAAAAGATAACTTTGAGGTGGTTTCGTACCCTACAACACTTTCATCTTATGTTCTTCGCTAGATAAAAACTTTGGAGTGATTCTTTGTCGCACATTGAGGGATTTTTATATGATTCAATTATGTTAGCATTGTTGAGAGATTGCACTCGTGAAAGTATGAACCCTAGGCCTTGTTTCTAAGCATTGCAATACCGTTTGTGCTCACTTTTGTTACTTGTTACCTTGCTGTTTTTATATTTTAAGATTACAAAAACCTATATCTACTATCCATACTACACTTGTATCACCGTCTCTTCGCCGAACTAGTGCAACTATATAATTTTCCATTGTATTGGGTGTGTTGGGGACACAAGATTTTTCTTGTATTTGATTGCAGGGTTGTTTGAGAGAGACCATCTTCATCCTACGTCTCCCACGGATTGATAAACCTTAGGTCATCCACTTGAGGGAAAATTGCTACTTTCCTACAAAACTCTGCGCTTGGAGGCCCAACACGAGTCTACAATATTAAGTTGTGTAGTAGACATTAGAGAGCCAAGATGAATTTCCACCATAATCTAACAATCGATATCGTGTCTCATTGAGAGTATCTTACTAGCATAGGCAATTATTGGGTTCAAAATTATGACCAATATCATAATTATAAGAACAAGGGTGAACTCCATTTTTTATTCCCTGCCTATTCCTACTATTTGTGATTTTGTGATAGTGCTTGCCAAGTTTCAAAAAAGTCTAGTTTACATGTTAAACCATTTGGTTGTGACTTTGTCATGGATTTGAATCTATTTATATTTTATCCAAGCCGACAAGGCAGGACCACGTTGTGACGCCCCCGGCCCGATCGTGCACTAATCATACACGCAAATGCACACGATCAAGCCTAAGGACTCACGGGAAGATATCACAACACAACTCTAAAACATAAATAAAGTCATACAAGCTTTATATTACAAGCCAGGGGCCTCGAGGGCTCGAATACATAAGCTTGCGAACAAGCGTCAGCGGAAGCATCAGATATCTGAGTACAGATATGAAATAGAAACAGAAAGGCCTTTAGAAAGGCGGGGCAAAATAAAACACTACGATCGAAAGGCGAAGGCCTCCTGCCTGGGACCCTCCGATCCTACTCCTGGTCGTCAGTCAACTCGTAGTAGTATCCATCCTCTGGGTAGTAGTAGTAGCGATCGTCGGGGCATCTGTCTCAGGGGGCTCCGTCCTCTGGTCACGTCAAACTGATATGGGGAGAAAAAGGTAAACAAAGCAACCGTGAGTACTCAGAAGTACTCAGCAAGCAAGGATCTACACTACATATGCAACATTTTCAAAGGGAGGCTGTATATGTGGACTGGGCTGCAGAAATGCCAGAATAGAGAGAAGGCCTAGTCCTATCGAAGACTAGCATCTTCAGCGGTCTTGCAGCAGTAGAAGAGAGTAGAACAATACCATATAATGTAGCAGTAATAATATCAACCTCACCCAGAGATCCTTTCTCGACTCCCTGCGAGAAAGCAATCCCAGAGCCATAAAGTCATCAAACCTCGTCCTGAGATCCCTTCTCGACTCCCTGTGAAAAGCGATCCCAGAGCCAATACAGTCATCAACCTGTTAACGTCTCAAGGGTCCAGTTCTAGTTGTATCGATCGGGATACAACTCCGAGTGTCCTTTACCGTAGGACCGGCTATCGATAGAAGTGTTCTTCCCTGCAGGGGTGCACCAACTTACCCAACACGCTCGATTAACTTCGGCCGGACACACTTTCCTGGGTCATGCCCGGCCTCGGCCAAACGACACATCGCAACCCTACCTACAGCTCAGCAGAGAGGTCCCCGTCGGTCTACATCCTAAGCGCTCAGAGGTCTTGGGCCATCGCCCTGTGCACTCCGAGTCGTTGCGTGCAGGGGGAAGCCAGGCACCAGGGGGGCGCCGGTCCGTCCCGGCCGCAAGGCTGAACTAGACGTCTGACAGAGCTTTCGGTTGATGCTACGATGCAGAACGCCCATACTATGCCCACGTGATGGTTAGTGCTATCAGACCAGAGGCCTGCTCGGATCAAATATCCAAATCGTTAGGACTAGGGGCTTGCGGTAACGAGCAGAGACTCACGAAAGATGTGACCCCGTCGCCCCGTCTCGAGGACTTGCTGCAAGGGTTAAGAATGCCCGGTCGCGCCTCGTATTCACCACTCGGGCACCACACTGGCAACCCGCCTTCACATCACACGCGGGTACCCCTCAGGGTCGACCCGCCTTTCCAAGTAACATTGTAAAGTCCAAGTATCCGTGTGTCCATAACATCAGGGAATCCGAGGTATCACCCTCATTGAATTCCCACTCGATGTATCCGTCAAGGTGAACTCGGAGGAATCACCCTCACTGGGTCCACACTTGAGGTGTTGTACGACAGCGTCGTTATCGGAAGCGGTGAAGGAGGAATCACCCTCGATGACCACGACCGAATAGCTACTCTACAGAGTTAACATCAGAAGTGCTACATGAGGTTTCACCCTCGGCACTCGATAGTAACGCTGCAGTGTCGTTACAACTAAGGGGGGTGATGTGCGGTGTCGGGTCCTGGTCTTCAATCCCATTGATCGGGTCTTCTGACGATCCAGCGCGGCAGTCGGGGTAAGTGGGGTCACTGATAGGTCTCTACCCAGCCTAGACTAAACAGTTTAGGATATGCAGGTAAATATCAACAGCAGGCTACAATAAACAGGCTATGCATCAGAATAGGTAAAGCAGTAGCAGCAGCAATTCTAATGCAAGCATGGGAAATTAGAATGGGCGATATCGGGATGATCAAAGGGGGGGGGCTTGCCTGGTTGCTCGGCGGCAAGGGCAAGGTCGTCAATGGTGTCTTCGGGCTCCGGAGCTGCGTCGGTCTCGGGGACGACGTCGGTGTCGGGGTCTAACGAGAGAGAAGAGGGGGAGGAAACAGTATAAATACACAGCAAATCATGAGCAACGCAAAGTACGGCATGACAATATGCAGTGCCGGGTGTGTTCTAACGTGTGGTTGCACGTCACCGAGGAAGGAGGAATCCATCCGGGAATGTTTTCCCGGTTCCGGACATTTGTCAGACAGATGACCGGAGGGGAACGGTTGCACGTTCGGATAGTTAGGGACGCGTGACGGACAAACGGAGCGCGTATTCGAATTCGTCTCGTCGTTCTGAGCAACTCTCATGTACAAAGTTTTTCCATTGGAGTTACGGATTAAAAGATATGATTTTCTAAAGTTTTTATTGATTTCTGAAATTTATTTAATTTATTTAAATCAAACATTATCCGAAACAGTGTCTTGCTGACGTCAGCATGATGTCAGCATGACGTCAGGACCAGTGGGTCCCACCTGTCATACTCACATTAGGCTAATTAGGTTAACTAATTAATTTACTGTTTAATTAACACTAACTACTTAATTAGATTAACCTAATCAGGATTAATTAACTTAATTAATTAACTAATTAATTATTTTTATTTATTTTAATTTTTAATTTTTCAAAAAAAAACGTTTCGGGGTGGGGCCCTGGGGTCAGTGGCCCAGGGGCGGACATGTCCGCGGCGCGCACGTCTGGGCGCCGGACATGTCTGGTGTCCAGAGGGAGTGCACGCGCGGGCGCGCGGGCGGAGGGGGGGCCGCGGGCGCGGGGCCAGGCCACGCAGCGGCGCGGCGTCGGGCAAGCGCGAGCGGGCGCTGGGCGCGGCGACCGCGGTCGTGCGGGAGCAGGGCGGCGCGAGCAAGGCGAGGCGCGCGGCGTAGGGACGGGCGCGGTCCGGTGCGGCGCATCGGGAGGGATGGCGGAGCAGCGGGCAACGGACGACGTGCGGGCGTGCGCGAGGCCACGCGAGCGCGTGCTCGGGCGCGGGGTCGCACCAGCGAGCGCGGACGAGCGCGGTGGGGCGGTGCGCGTGCGTGCGTGCGCGGTAGACAGGCAACGGGCGCGCGGCGCGAACGGCGCAACGCCGACGCGTCGGTGGAGGCACGGGAGTGGGGGGGGGAGGCGCGGCGCGCGGCCGGTCGGTGGTCGAAGGACAGAGAGGGGGGCGAAGGGGTTCGGGGTCTCACCCCCGTGGCAGGGGATCAGGCGGCGAGGCGCGAGGGAGCCGGTCGGGGAGGAGGCGAGGACGACGCGGCGAGTTCGAGGCGGAGGCGACGCGGTTCCGGGCGGCGGGGGCCGTGCCGCGCTCGGGCCGCCGGTGGCGCCGAGGAGAGAGAGGAGGCGAGGGGGGGAAATGGGGGAAGGGTGTGGGTTAGGGTTCGGTGGTGGACCGGGGGGGGGGGGGGGGGGTTATACGGGGGCGACTGGGCCGGCCTGGCGGCCCGATGGCTTGCTGGGCCGGGCCCAGTGGGGGGGGGCGGGTGCTTTTCCCCTTTTTTTCTTTTTCTTTTCTCTTTTCTTTTCTTTATTCCTATTCTCTGTTTAGTAAATTGTTAGGCCCTCAAATTGAATTTTGTAAAACATAGGAACTGTTCCAATACTAAATGACTAGTCATCCTCTACCACTGTCAAAAACTAGTTTGGAGTTAAAGGGATCTCACACAATTTTTATAATAATTAAAATGCATTAATCCTAGCTATTTTGACAATGTTAGAGCCACCTAATTATTTTATTTATTGTTGGTTTCAATTTTAGAATAGTCTCTGTAATATTTTCCATTTAATGAACAATTTAGTTTTATGTTGGACAACTTTTATTTTCCACTTTCATTTAAATTTGAATTTGAGGTTAGGAGTTGAAATGCAATATGATGTTAATGATGATCATGCACTGTTAATCATGCTGACTTGGCATTATCAAAATGGAATTACTGTGGCTAACCACTGGGGGTGTTACACACGTGTCAGGAGCTCTCTTTGGTTTCTATCACTCGAAAATAAATGAATAAAAATAATACATGAATAGAATGTCATGGTAGGTGGAATCAAGTAGAATCGAAAAATATGATAACAAGTACTGGAAGTTGTTTGGTTGCACCATAGGAAAAACACATAAGTTTTCTATGGAATTTGAGTTCATGTCATAATTTTCAGACACAGAGGAATGTCTACAACATGTGTAGCCTCTTGTTAGGAATCCTATATGATTGTAGTGTTGCAAAGCAGTCCTTACAAAATTCAAAGGGTTGTCTTTTGAACCAAATGTATTCTAAATAAAACATTTCTATAGTTTGCAATCATAGAAATTCCTTTAGATATCCTTTGAACCAATGAAACCATAACTTGGGCCCATATTCGTTGTAGTGTAACTGACATAGTTTGGGAATTTGATAGAAGTTAATTAAATTTTGGGGAATTTCACATAGTCAGCAAACACATCCTCCTAGCAAGGTGGATCCAACTTATCAAGTTATGGGAAAATTTAAAAAAGGCTAAAGTTATCACGATGCTATAAGTAAATTAAAAACATGGTAAACTTTTTTATTAGAATAAAAGATGCCAAGTTCTGATTTTTGAACCAATTGTCTATAACATAGCAGATTAAATCACATTTCATCTTCAAGGACATTTTAAATCTGAGATTTTGCAAACACAACCCTGCTTTGAATCACATGTAAGTTATTTAAGCCGTTCTTATATGATCGCCCCGTTTGCCCTGGGTGAGATGGCACTTTTTTGCTTGACACATTACATGCCAACTAGGATGTGTATTTTGCAAAATACATGTCTAACGTAGTAAAGGATAAATGCCATGTGGCAAAGGTTAACTGAGGTCTGCCATATGACATGATAGAGCTATATTTAGAGTTTGCGGTAGCTAGGAAGATCAACATGGCCTACCACACTAGAGGTGTATTTGCAAAATGCATGTCCTACTTGGCCATCCATGTTTCCACATCATTCTGATGAGAGATATCATTAAAACCCACTTTAAATGTTAAAATACAGTTTAAATTAGAGTTCGTTATGCAGAATTCTGGTTCATAGTGGCACAAAAAATAATTGGATTGACATGTCATTAATTTATAAATATATTTTTCAAAATGGAATTTACTTTGTTAGAATACCTTCTTTTGATAGAGACAAAAAATTGAATATATTGAATCTATATAGAGGGGGCCTAGCACGGTGGTGGTCTCTCCACTTGTGGCCAGGATATCCCGGATTCAAACCAACCTCCTTGCAGAATTATTATGCCATGTCTAGAATTCTCTTCCCCGGACCCCACCTTGTGTGGGAGCTTTTGGCTCTAGGTATGATCTTTATTTGCATAGTTTGTTGGATTTGCTAATCTTTTGCCGACTGACAATCACTTAAGTCCGTATCACTTCATGGAACTATACATAATTTAAATAACCCTTGTTGTCATTAACCTTAAATTCCACATATGCCATTGTTTAGATTTTTTTTGGTTAGTTCGATTTCATAAATTTAGGAACAGTATAAATCCAGTATAGTGCCCCTCTTGAATTTTATAGGGTCAAAATATTTGACATAACACGTATTTTACTACACAACATCAAAAACTAGAAACTCATTCAACTTATGAAGTTTTCATATGAGGTTAGGCAATGGAGATAATTCATCCAAATTGAATGCGAAAGACGTTCAATCAAAAAACACCGTGGTTTTTCATGCTAAAATCCAATAATGCCTTTTTTTTACTAAAAAGGACGCCCTTCGACCTAGCTTTTATAGAAAAAATAGGACATTCCTTTATATAGAAACTAAACATGGCCTGCTGGAGAGACCATCTTACACACAAAGCAGACAATATCAAACAATCTTTAGAGGCAATAGTCTAAAGATGCGGATGCGAGGCAGCTGAGTGACAACGGGTTGAGGCGTGACGACGGTAGAGCTTGGGGCAGGCACAATGCTCCGGTTGGGAGGCGTGGCGCCAATCTAGCGAATGTGCGCTCCTGATATAACGGTGACTGTGCTTCGTGTGGGCTGATACGTCCATTTTGCATCATGATTTACTACTATTATTTATATTGTTTTTGGTCATTATTCCACTTTATGATGCAATTCTAATGTCGTTTCTCTCTTAATTTGCAAGGTTTACATGGAGAGGGGGATTACCGACAGCTAGAATTCTGGACCTGAAAAAGCTACAACAGAGATACCTATTCTACAAAACTCAAAATGACCTGAAACTTCACAGTGATTTTTTATTGAGGATAAAAATAATACCAGAGGGGGGGCACCACCTACCCACAAGGCAACAGGGCGAGGCCACTCCCCCTAGGCGCGCCCTGATGCCTTGTGGTTCCCACAGGTGGCCTCCGGTGCCCATCTTCTGCTATATGAGGAGTTTTGACCTAGAAAAAAATAAGAGGAATATTTTCGGGACGAATCACCGCCGTCTCGAGGCGGAACCTGGGCAAGGGCACTTTTGCTCTCCAGCGGAGCGATTCCTCCAGGGACACTTCCCTCCGGGAGGGGGAAATCGAAGCCATCGACATCACCAACAATCCTCTCATCGTGGGAGGACCAATCTTCATCAATATCTTCACCAGCACCATCTCATCTCAAACCCTAGTTCATCTCTTATATTCAATCTTTGTCCCAAAACCTCAGATTGGTACCTATGGGTTGCTAGTAGTGTTGATTGCATCTTGTAGTTGATGCTAGTTGGTTTATTTGGAGGAAGATTATATGTTCAGATCCTTAATGATATTCAATACCCCTCTGATCTTGAACATGAATATGATTTTTGACTAGTTACTTTTGTTCTTGAGGACATGGGAGAAGTCTTGTTATAATTAATCATGTGAAGTTGGCATTCGTTCGATATTTTGATGATATGTATGTTATTGCTTCCTTTAGTGGTGTCATGTGAACGTCGACTACATGACACTTCACCATATTTGGGCCTAAAGGAAGGCATTATGGAGTAATAAGTAGATGATGGGTTGCTAGAGTGACAGAAGCTTAAACCCTAGTTTATGCGTTATTCCGTAAGGGGCTAATTTGGATCCATATGTTTCATGCTATGGTTAGATTTATCTTAATTCTTCATTCGTAGTTGCGGATGCTTGCGAGAGGGGGTAATCATAAGTGGGTTGCTTGTTCAAGTAAGAACATCACCCAAGCACTGGTCCACCCACATATTAAATTATCAAAGTAGCGAACGCGAATCAACTAAACATGATGAACGTGACTAGACGACAATTCCCATGTGTCCACAAGAGCACTTTGCTTTATATAAGAGAACATTTCAGCTTGTCCTTTGCTATAAAAAGGATTGGTCCACCTTGCTACACCCTTGCTACTATTGTTACTTGTTACATGTTATGAATTATCTTGCTACAAAACTATCTATCACTGTTACTTACAGCACTTGCAGAGAATACCTTGCTGAAAACCGCTTGTCATTTCCTTTTGCTCCTCGTTGGGTTCGACACTCTTACTTATCGAAAGGATTGCGATTGATCCCCTATACTTATGGGTCATCGAGACTCTTTCTAGCGCTGTTGCCGGGGATTAAAGTGCCTTTGGTAAGTGGAATTTGGTAAGGAAACATTTTTATTACGTGCTGAAATTTTCTGTCACTTGTTACTATGGGAAATAATCCTTTAAGGGGTTTGTTCGGGGTATCTTCACCTCGACCTGAAGCAATAAGAGTTGCCCCTCAATCTACTGAACCTACTAAATTTTTTTATTATGAGATTCCTTCGGGTATGTTAGAGAAACTGCTAGCTAATCATTTTGCAAGAGATGGAACAATACATCCTGATATGCACTTGATCTATGTGGATGAAATTTGTGGATTGTTTAAGCTTGCAGGTTTATCCGAGGATGGAGCTAAGAAGAAGGTTGATACGTCTCCAACGTATTTATAATTTTTGCTTGTTCCATGCTGTTATATTATCATTCTTGGATGTTTTATTATCATTTTATAGCAACTTTATATCATTTTTTGGGACTAACCTACTGACATAGTGCCCAGTGCGAGTTGCTATTTTTTGCTTGTTTTTTACATCGCAGAAAATCAATACCAAACGGAGTCCAAACACAGTGACACTTTTTGGAGAATTTTTCTGGACCAGAAGACACAAGATGGGCCAAAAAAGTACCAGAGGGGTGCCCCGAGGGGGGCACAACCCACCTAGGCACGCCTGGGGGCCCAGGCGCGCCCTGGTGGGTTGTGCCCACCTCGGTGGCCTCCCGCACCGCCTCTTTGCTCTATAAATACCCCAATATTCCAAATACCCTAGGGGAGGCGACGAAACATAATTCCAGCCGCCGCAAGTTCCAAAACCACCAGATCCAATCTAGACACCATCACAGAGGGGTTCATCATCCTCATTGGTGCCTCTTCGATGATGCGTGAGTAGTTCATTGTAGACCTACGGGTCCGTAGTTAGTAGCTAGATGGCTTCCTCTCTCTCTCTCTCTCTTGATTCTCAATACAATGGTCTCTTGGAGATCTATTTGATGTAACTCTTTTTTGCGGTGTGTGTTGGGATCCGATGAACTTTGAGTTTATGATCAGATCTATTTTATCCATGAAAGTTATTTGAGTCTTCTTTTGATCTCTTATATGCATGATTACTTATAGCCTCATATTTCTTCTTCGAATCTTTGGTTTAGTTAGGCCGACTAGATAGATTTTTCTTGCCATGGGAAGATGTGCTTTGTGATGGGTTCGGTCGTGCGGTGTTCTTTCCCAGTGACAAAAGGGGCAGCAAGACACGTATTGATCTTGTCTACATCATGTCATCGTTCTTATTGCATTACTCCATTTCTCCATGAAGTTAATACACTAGATGCATGCTGGATAGCGGTTGATGTGTGGAGTAATAGTAGTAGATGCAGGCAGGAATCAGTCTACTAATCTTGGACGTGATGCCTATATAATGATCATTGCCTGGATATCGTCATGATTATTTGAAGTTCTATCAATTGCCCAACAGTAATTTGTTTACCCACCGTATGCTATTTTTCTCGAGAGAAGCCACTAGTGAAATCTACGGCACCCGGGTCTATTCTTCATCATATCTGCTTTCCGATCTATTATTTGCCACTTTTATTTTCAGATCTATTATTCCAAAAACCCAAAAATACCTTGCTGCACTTTTTTGTTACTTTTTTATTTCGCGTTTATTCGAGATCTATTTATCCAATCTATCATAATTTTTATCCCGTCAACTCGCCAATTTCTGGCACCGTTACCCATTGAGGGATTGACAACCCCTCCTAATTGTCGGGTTGCAAGTATTTGTTCTTTGTGTGCAGGTACCGTTTACATAGTGTTGCTTGGTTCTCCTACTGGATTGATACCTTGGCTTCATAACTGAGGGAAATACCTACCGTAGCTGTGCTGCATCATCCGTTCCTTTTTGGGGAAATACCGACGTAGTTCAAGCGACATCAAAAGGAATTTCTGGCGCCGTTGCCGGGGAGGATCAAGTCAAAATAGTCTCCCGGCCACGCGCCAATTTCTGGCGCCGTTGCCGGGGAGACATCATCAACATCTATCAGGCTCCTAATCACAAATCTCATCTCCTTGTAATTTACATTATTTGCCATTTGCCTCTTGTTTTCATCTCCCCCACTTCACACAAATTTGCCATTTTATTTGCCCTCTTTTTCGTTCGTCGTTTTCTCGTCAGATCTGTTTTTTGTGTGCAATCTTGTTTGCGTAGTCACGATGACTCAAGAAAACACAAAGTTGTGTGATTTTTCCAATACTAATAATAATGATTTTATTAGCACTCCGATTGCTCCTCCCGCCACTAGTGCAGAATCTTGTGATATTAATGCCGCTTTGGTGAATCTTGTTATGAAAGATCAATTTTTCGGTACTCCTAATGAGGATGCCGCGTCCCATCTTAACACATTCGTAGAATTATGCGATATGCAAAAGAAAAAAGATGTGGACAATGATATTGTGAAGTTGAAACTATTTCCGTTTTCTTTGCGAGACCGTGCAAAATTTTGATTTTCTTCTTTGCCTCGCAATAGTATTGATTCTTGGGATAAGTGCAAGGATGCTTTTATTACTAAGTATTTCCCGCCCGCGAAAATTATTTCCCTTAGAACTCAGATCATGAATTTTAAGCAACTTGAGCATGAACATGTTGCACAATCTTGGGAAGGAATGAAATTGATGCTAAGAAATTGTCCTACTCATGGTTTAAATCTTTGGATGATCATACAATTTTTTATGCGGGATTGAATTTTGTCTCTAGAAATCTTTTAGATTCCACCGTGGGTGGTACTTTTATGGAAATTACTTTGGGTGAAGCTACTAAATTGCTTGATAATATTATGGCAAATTATTCACAATGGCATACCGAAAGACCTCCTAGCAGTAAAAAAGTTAATTCGGTCGAAGAAATAAATTCTTTGAGTGAAAAAGTTGATGCTCTTATGAAATTGGTTGCTAATAAAAGTGCTCCTATTGATCTTAATGATTTGCCTTTGTCTACTTTGATTGAGCAAAATAGTGATGCCGTACATGTGAATTTTGTCTCGCGAAATAATTTTAATAACAATGCTTATAGAAGTAATTTTAATCCTAGGCCTTTTCCTGGAAATTCCTCTAATAATTATGGTGGTTCCTATGGTAATCCTTCTTATAATAATAATAGGAACACCTCTGATCTTGAGAATAATATTAAAGAATTTATCAATGCTCAAAAAGTTTTCAATAATACGATAGAAGAAAAGTTGAATAAGATTGATGATATGTCTAGAAGCATTGATAGAATTTCTCATGATGTAGAAAATCTCAAGTTGAAAGCTTTTGTGCCTAAGGTTGAAGAATCAATTAAAGCTTTATATGTTTCTATGGATGAAAGTAAGAAAAGAACCGCTATGCTTAGAGCTAAAAGAGAATTTTCAGAAAGAGCATTTTCTAGTGATTGCTTTCATAAAAATGATGAAGATCTTAAAGTGATTGGTGTTTCTTCTATTGATTCCTTGTTTAGTAAAATTAAAATTGATGACAAAGGGACTGAAGAAGAGTCAACTTTAGCTAGAAGGCGTCCCGATAATTCGGAGGGTGAAAATCTTGATGAAAAAATTGATAAAAGTGGGTTTGGAGAGGTCAAAACTTTAACTAGTGATGTGCCCACTCTTTTCGATTACAAAGACTTTAATTATGATAGTTGCTCTTTGATTGATTGTATTTCTTTGTTGCAATCAATGATTAATTCACCCCATGCTTATGAACAAAATAAAGCTTTTACTAAACATATTGTTGATGCGATGATGAAAGCTTTTGAAGAAAAATTGGAATTAGAGATCTCAATTCCTAGAAAATTACATGATGAATGGGAACCCACCATCAAATTCAAGATAAAAAATTATGAGTTTGTTGCTTTATGTGATTTGGGTGCTAGTGTTTCCACAATTCTGAAATCTTTATGTGATGTTCTTGGTCTTACCAATATTGAAGAGTGTGTTCTTTAAACTTGCACTTGGCGGATTCCACTATTAAAAAGCCTTTGGGAAGAATTAATGATGTTCTTATTCTTGCAAATAGGAATTATGTGCCCATAAATTTTATTGTTCTTGATATTGATTGCAATCCGTCTTGTCCAATTATACTTGGTAGACCGTTTTTACTTACTATTGGTGCCGTGATTGATATGAAAGAGGGCAATATTAAATTTCAATTTCCACTAAGGAAGGGTATGGAACACTTCCCTTGAACAAGAATTAAGTCTCCATATGAATCAATCATGAGGGCATCCTATGGATCTAGAAATAAAGATGACAATACTTGAATCTATGCTTTATGCCTAGCTAGGGGCGTAAAATGATAGCGCTTGTTGGGAGGCAACCCAATGAATAAAATTTATTTTTGCCTTTTTATTTCTATTATTGAGTGTTTGCACAATTATGCCTATGTTATGATTGTGTTTTTTATGTTTTAATTAGTGTTTGTGCCAAGTAAAGCCTTTGGGATAGCTTTGGTGATAGTTGATTTGATCTTGTTGGAAAAAAGAAACTTTTGCGTCAATTAAAATAATTTTCTAAAATCATATAAGAGACAAAAAATTATGAATATTTTACAAAAGATTGATATACAAATTTCCTATGTTTTCCTTATTTTTCAGAATTTTTTGAGTTACATAAGTATGAGAAAAATTCGCATCTTTATAGATTGTTCTGTTTTTGACAGATTCTATTTTCTTTGCATTGTGTGCTTATTTTGATGAATCTATGGTTTGTATCGGGGGGGTATAAGCCATGGTCAAGTTATAATACAGTATATATAGTGCAATAACAAAATTTGAATGGGTTTTCTACAATACTTAAAGTAAAGATTGGTTTTCTTATACTAACGGATCTCACGAAGGTTTTGTTAAGTTTTGTGTGATTGAAGTTTTCAAGTTTTGGGTAAGATCACGATGGACGAAGGAATAAGGAGTAAGAAGAGCCTAAGATTGGGGATGACCCATGGCACCCCAAGTTATTATCCAAAGAGAAACAAGCAACTAAACTTGGTGATGCCCCCGAGTGGCATCCCCTCTTTCTTCTAACGACCATCGGTATTTTACTTGGAGCTATATTTTTATTCATCACATATCATGAGTTTTCCTTGGAGCGTCTTGTATTATATGAGTCTTTGCTTGTTTTGCTTTTTGTTTTGTCACAAGTATCCTTGCTGAACACACCTATTTGAGAGAGCCAAAATTATGCTATGATTTGTTAGAATTGCTCTCTATGCTTCACTTAAATTTTTTGAGCTATGGAATTGCTCTAGTGCTTCACTTATATCTTTTTGAGCACGGTGTGCTTTAATATTTTTGAAGAAATTCTCTCATGCTTCACTTATATTATTTTGAGAGAAGAAAATTTTATGCTCATGTTCTTCACTTAGATTGGTTTGAGCTATCAAAAGCAACATATGAAACTAGTCCCAAAGTGATAGATATTCAAGAGGGATATAATAAAAACTTTCATGAAGATCATTGGACAAAATAAACTTGATTCTCTGTAATAGTTTTGCGATATGATGATATAATATGTGAGTCATGTTGATGAGTAATTGTGCTTTAGTACGAATATTGGTGTTAAGGTTTGTGATTCCCTATGCAAGCATGAAAGTCAATAGTTATGCAATGAAATTGTATCCTACTTGTGGTGCATTATTCTGTGTTAGTTATGCTTAATGCTCGCTTATGAGATTTTTTCGTTTCTTGGTTGGATGCTTCTCAATCTTTTTGCTAGCCTTCACTTGCACTAAGTAGGAATACTACTTGTGCATCCAAAATCCTTAAACCCAATTTTGCCATATGAGTCCACTATACCTACCTATATGCGGTATTTCTGTGCCGTTCTAAGCAAATTTGTATGTGCCATCTCTAACTTTCAAAATAAATTTCCTTTTTGTGTGCTCGTACCGCTCATGAAACGGTAGGGGGTGGCTGATATTTTTCCATGCTAGATGTGTTATTCTCAAGATGAGTGTTTATTCACTTGTCATTGCACGAGAGTACGACAAAGGTATTAGGGATGCCCAGTCCCGAAATGAAAAATGAATTTACTTTATGTTGTCAAATAATAAATTCCTTGGAAAGTGTTGGTATGGACGGTACCCATGGATACGGCTAGCCGTGGAATGTGAAAGTATGGTGGAAAAAGGAATAAACTTTATTTTCTGTTTGGGAACCGCCTATGATATATCTAGCATGGAAAGTATTGGGAACTACTCGATTGTTTTCGTTGACAGGAAAGGCATGCCACCCAAAATGTTTTATCTCTATCTTTTTCGCTTTGAGCTCTGGCACATCTACAAATCCCTACTTCCCTCTGCGAAGGGACATTCTATTTACTTTATGCAATTTTTTATTTTTATTTGAGTCTCCATCTTCTCTTATAAAGCACCAACTAAGGGGCACTATGATCATACTTGAGCATTGGGTGTAGCTAATATGCGAGTGTGTTTCATGAATGGATCAATGATTGAGCATAATGGGCTAGGGATAACTTGCTTTAGTGTTGATATTTTGAAAGACATGGTTGCTTGTTGATATGCTTGAGTATTGAAATCTTCATGTCAAAACTAGACTATTGCTCTGAATCATATAAAAGTCCAAGTGTCCATGCTACAAAAGAAAAGAAAATGTGATGAACATGTTAGGCAGCATTCCACATAAAAAATTCTATTTTTATCATTTACCTACTCGAGGACGAGTAGGAATTAAGCTTGGGGATGCTGATACGTCTCCAACGTATCTATAATTTTTGCTTGTTCCATGCTGTTATATTATCATTCTTGGATGTTTTAAATCATTATATAGCAACTTTATATCATTTTTTGGGACTAACCTATTGACATAGTGTCCAGTGCTAGTTGTTGTTTTTTGCTTGTTTTTTACATCGTAGAAAATCAATACCAAATGGAGTCCAAACAGAGCGAAACTTATTCGAGAATTTTTCTGCACCAGAAGACACAAGATGGGCCAAAGAAGTACCAGAGGGGTGCCCCAACGGGGGCACAACCCACCTGGGCATGCCTGGGGGCCCAGGCGCGCCCTGGTGGGTTGTGCCCACCTCAGTGGCCTCCCGCACCGCCTCTTTGCTCTATAAATACCCCAATATTCCAAAAAACCTAGGGGAGGCGACGAAACACAATTCCAGCCACCGCAAGTTCCAGAACCACCAGATCCAATCTAGACACCATCACGGAGGGGTTCATCATACTCATTGGTGCCTCTCCGATGATGTGTGAGTAGTTCATTGTAGACCTACGGGTCCGTAGTTAGTAGCTAGATGGCTTCCTCTCTCTCTTTTGATTCTCAATACAATGGTCTCTTGGAGATCTATTTGATGTAACTCGTTTTTGCGGTGTGTTTGTTGGGATCCGATGAACTTTGAGTTTATGATCAGATCTATTTTATCCATGAAAGTTATTTGAGCCTTCTTTTGATCTCTTATATGCATGATTACTTATAGCCTCCTATTTCTTCTTCGAATCTTTGGTTTAGTTAGGCCGACTAGATCGATTTTTCTTGCCATGGGAAGAGGTGCTTTGTGATGGGTTCGGTCATGCGGTGTTCTTTCCCAGTGACAGAAGGGGCAGCAAGACACGTATTGATCGTTGCCATTAAGGATAACAAGATGGGGTCTATTCCTACATGAATAGATCTTGTCCACATCATGTCATCATTCTTATTGCATTACTCCGTTTCTCCATGAACTTAATACACTAGATGCATGCTGGATAGCGGTCGATGTGTGGAGTAATAGTAGTAGATGCAGGCAGGAGTCGGTCTACTAATCTTGGACGTGATGCCTATATAATGATCATTGCCTGGATATCGTCATGATTATTTGAAGTTCTATCAATTGCCCAACAGTAATTTGTTTACCCACCGTATGCTATTTTCTCGAGAGAAGCCACTAGTGAAATCTACGGCCCCCGGGTCTATTATTCATCATATTTGCTTTCCGATCTATTATTTGCCACTTTTATTTTCAGATCTATTATTCCAAAAACCCAAAAATACCTTGCTGCACTTTTTTGTTACTTCTTTTATTTTTCGTTTATTCGAGATCTATTTATCCAATCTATCATAATTTTTATCCCGTCAACTTGCCAATTTCTGGCACCGTTACCCATTGAGGGATTGACAACCCCTCCTAATCGTCGGGTTGCAAGTATTTGTTCTTTGTGTGCAGGTACCGTTTACATAGTGTTGCTTGGTTCTCCTACTGGATTGATACCTTGGTTTCATAACTGAGGGAAATACCTACCGTAGCTGTGCTGCATCATCCCTTCCTCTTTGGGGAAATACCGACGTAGTTCAAGCGACATCAAAGGTTTTCGCTTTATCTTTGGAGGGAAATGCATTGACATGGTATATGCTATTGGATAATATTGGAACATGGGATTGGAACTGGCTGAAATTGCAATTCCATCAGAAATTTTATCCTATGCATCTAGTTCATCGTGATCGGAATTATATATATATTTTTGGCCTCGGGAAGGAGAAAGCATCGCTCAAGCTTGGGGGAGACTTAAATACATGATGTATAAATGCCCCAATCATGAGCTCTCAAGAGAAATTATTATACAAAAAATTTATGCTTGGCTTTCTCATAATGATCAATCCATGCTCGATTCTTCTTCTACTGGTTCCTTTATGAAGAAAACTATTACATTCAAATGGGGTCTTCTGGAAAGAATTAAACGCAGGTCTGAAGATTGGGAACTCGAAAAGGTCAAGAGTCAGGTATAAAACTTGAGTTTGATTGTGTTAAATCTTTTATGGAAACTGATACTTTTCATAAGTTTAGTACTAAATATGGACTTGACTCTGAGATAGTAGCTTCTTTTTGTGAATCATTTGCTACTCATGCTGTTCTCCCTAAGTAGAAGTGGTTTAAATATCATCCACCTATTGAATAAATGCTAGAGGAACCTGTTATAGGTAAAGACCTATAATGTTGATCCAGTTGTGCCTACTGATTACATTGAGAAACCACCTTTTCCTGTTAGGATTAAGGAACATGCTAAATCTACAACTTTGGTTAATAAAAGTAATATTAGAATGCATAAACCTTTTGAACAAATAAATGTAGAACCTAATATTGCTATGGTTAAGGATCTCTTGGTTGATAATATTGATGGGCATGTTACATACTTTTGTGATGAAGCTGCTAGAATTGCTAAACATGCTAGAAATGAACAAGATATGCTAGATAAGAATAAACCACTGGTTGGCATGCCTGTTGTTTTTGTTAAAATTGGAGGTCATTGCTATCATGGCTTGTGTGATATGGGTGCTAGTGTGAGTGCTATTCCATTTACTTTATATCAAGAAATTATGAATGATATTGCACCTACTGAGATTAAGGACATTGATGTTACTATTAAGCTTGTGAATAGAGATACTATTTCACCACTTGGGATTGTTCAAGACGTTGAAGTCTTGTGTGGTAAAATCAAATACCCTATTGATTTCTTAGTACTTGGTTCACAACAAGATATTTTTTGTCCATTATATTTGGAAGGCCTTTCTTAAATACTATTAATGCTGAAATTGATTGCGTTAAAGAAAAGGTTAGAGTTAAATTTGGTGATGTATCTCATGAGTTTAATTTCTCTAAGTTTAGTAGGCAACCACATGAGAAAGAATTATCTAGCAAATATGAAATCATTGGTCTTGCTTCTATTCCCGTACCTCCTACTGATATTTAGAAAAATATTTGCTAGACCATGAAACTGATATGCATATGAATGAAAGATATGAAATAAATGAGATATTCTTTAAACAAGCATCCATTCTTAAACACAATTTGTCTGTTGACACACTAGGAGATCCTCTCCCACCTAAGAGTGATCCCGTGTTTGAATTAAAGAAACTACCTGATACATTAAAATATGCTTATCTTGATGAAAAGAAGATATATCATGTTATTATTAGTTCTTACCTTTCAGAGCATGAAGAAAAGAGATTACTCAAAACTCTGAAGAAGCACCGTGCTGCTGTTGATATACTCTCGATGATCTTAAGGGCATTAGTCCCACTTTATGTTAGCATAAGATTAATATGGAGCCAGATGCTAAACCCGTCCTTGATCATCAACGTCATCTGAATCCTAAAATGAAAGAAGTGGTAAGGACTGAAATATTAAATCTTTTGGAGGCAGGTATAATTTATCCCATAGCTGATAGTAGATGGGTAAGTCCTGTTCATTGTGTTCTTAAGAAAGGAGGTATAACCGTTGTTCCTAATGATAAAAATGAACTTATCCCATAGAGAATTGTAACTGGTTATAGGATGGTAATTGATTTCAGGAAATTAAACAAAGCTACTAGAAAAGATCATTACCCTTGCCTCTTATTGATCAAATGTTAGAAAGACTATCTGAGCATTAACACTTTTGTTTCTTGATGGATATTCTGGTTTTTCTCAAATATCTGTGTCAAAAGAAGATCAAGAGAAAAATACTTTTACTTGTCCTTTTGGAACTTATGCTTATAGACGTATGCCTTTTGGTTTATGTAATGCACCTGCTACCTTTCAAAGATGTATGATTGCTATATTCTCTGACTTTTGTGAAAAGATTGTTAAGGTATTCATGGATGATTTTTCCGTTTATGGGACTTCTTTTGATGATTGCTTAAGCAACCTTGATCGAGTTTTGTAGAGATGTGAAGAAACTAATCTTGTTTAGAATTGGGAGAAGTGCCACTTTATGGTGAATGAAGGCACATTACTCGGGCATAAAATTTCTGAATGAGGTATTGAGGTAGATAAAGCTAAGGTTGATGCAATTGAGAAAATGCCATGTCCTAAAGATATTAAAGGTATAAGAAGTTTCCTTGGTCATGTTGGTTTTTATATAAGATTCATTAAAGATTTCTCTAAGATTTCTAGGCCGCTAACTAATCTCCTTCAAAAAGATGTTCCATTTGTTTTTTATGAGGATTGTGTAGAAGCCTTTGAAATACTTAAGAAAGCCTTAATTTCTGCACCTATTGTTCAACCATCTAATTGGAACTTGCCTTTCGAAATTATGTGTGATGCTAGTGATTATGCTATTGGTGTTGTTCTAGGACAAAGAGTTGATAAAAAATTCAATGTTATTCATCATGCTAGTAAGACTCTAGACCGTGCTCAAAGAAATTATGCTACTACTGAGAAAGAATTTTTAGCAGTTGTGTTTGCATGTGATAAGTTTAGACCTTATATTTTTATTCTTAAGTTACTATTCACATCGATCATGCTTCTATTAAATACCTTATGGAAAAGAAAGGTGCTAAACCTAGACTAATTAAGTGGGTTCTTTTACTTCAAGAATTTGACTTGCATATTATTGATAGAAAGGGAGCCGAGAATCCTGCAGCAGATAACTTGTCTAGGATGGAAAATGTTCTTGATGACCCACTACCTATTGATGATAGTTTTTCTAATGAGCAATTAGCTGTTGTAAATGCTTCTCGTAATACTCCTTGGTATGCAGACTATTCCAATTACATTGTTGCTAAATATATACCACATAGTTTCACACACCAACAAAAGAAAAGGTTCTTCTTTGATTTAGACATTACTTTTGGGATGACCCACATTTATATAAAGGAGTAGATGGTGTTATTAGATATTGTGTACCTGACCATGAACATGAACAAATCCTACAGAAGTGTCATTCCAAGGCATACAGAGGGCACCACGCTGGAGACAGAACTGCACATAAGGTATTACAGTCTGGTTTTTATTGGCCTGCTCCCTTCAAAGATGCACGTAAGTTTGTCCTTTCTTGTGATGAATGTCAAAGAATTGGTAATATTGGTAGACATCAGGAAATGCCTATGAATTATTCACTTGTTATCGAACCATTTGATGTTTGTGGCTTTGATTCAATGGGACCTTTTCCTTCCTCTAATGGGCATACTCATATTTTTGTGGCTGTTGATTACGTTACTAAGTGGGTAGAAGCTATTCCAACTAGTAGTGCTGATCATAACACTTATATTAAAATGCTTAAAGAAGTTATTTTCCCGAGGTTTGGAGTCCCTAGATATTTAATGACTGATGGTGGTTCACATTTTATTCATGGTGTTTCCCGTAGAATTCTTGCTAAATATGATGTTAATCATAGAATTGCATCACCTTATCATCCTCAGTCTAGTGGTTAAGTTGAATTGAACAATAGAGAAATAAAGTTAATCTTGCAAAAGACTATTAATAGATCCAGAAAGAATTGGTCTAGGAAACTTGATGATGCATTATGGGCTTATAGAACTGCTTATAAAAATCCTATTGGTATGTCTGCATATAAAATGGTCTATGGAAAAGCATGTCATTTACCTCTTGAGTTAGAACATAAAGCTTATTGGGCAATTAAAGAACTTAATTATGATTTCAAACTTGCTGGTGAAAAGAGGTTATTTGATATAGCTCTTTATATGAATGGAGGACACAAGCTTATGAAAATGCCAAGTTGTTTAAAGAAAAAGTTAAAAGATGGCATGACAAAAGAATCCAAAAATGGGAATTTAAAGTAGGCGATCAAGTTCTTTTGTACAACTCTCGCTTCAGATTCTTTGCAGGAAAGCTTCTCTCTAAATGGGAAGGACCATATATCGTCGAAGGAGTTTATCGCTCCGGATCTATTAAGATCAACAATGCCAAATGCACTAATCCAAGAGTGGTTAATGGACAAAGAATTAAACATTATATCTCAGCACTAGAAAAAAGACACATCCGTGACATTATGGCTCGAAAAAAAGTTTTTTTTCATGCTTATGACACTTCTATGATGATAATTGTGACGAAAACACGTATCATCATTGATGTGGTGGGCTCCTACTTCTATGACAATAAATCATGAAAGAAAATGGGCTTTTCGTCCTGGGCCGGCCGGAGATGCACCTGCATGACATTCTTTGGGCCATCCATGACGTAAAAAATCATGGTAGAAGTGAGGGCGATGCAAATTTCAGGGAGTTCCTGGTTACGGTGGGTGGTCAGGGCCGAGCAATGCAGTGTGGTTTGTGCATTCCTCTCGTACGCGTGTGTGTGTGAGGCGCTCGCTAACTGAACCCTTGCGAGGCATTCGCTTACTGAACCCGAGCGATTGCACTAGCTAGCTACGTACTGAACACGAGCGATCGATCCCACTACATACTGAAGCCGATCGATCGATCCCATCGCTGCTAACTGAACCCGAGCAATTCCTTCGCTGCTAACTGAAGCCAACAGATTCCTTCGCTACTAACTGAACCCGATTGATCCTTCTCACTGCTCACTGAAGACGACCGAGGCCCCGTGCGTGACGTAGCCAGCGGGTGTGTTGGGTTGCCTCTGGATGAACAGTACCCGTTGCTGCCACGCGTGCAATACGTAGAAACGAGTCGAGACGTGTGGTGAGTCCAGCCAGTTGATTGGCTATGGATGAACAATTCCCGTTGCCGCCACTCGCATGTACGTACGCCCCACCCAGCCAGTGGGGGTTGGATGAACAACACCCCGTGGCAGTAGGCGATTGCCGCTGGATGAACAGGACCTTGAGGAAGCCGTCACACCCCACAGCCGGTTGGGGGTGGATGAACAGGACCCCTTGGAGGTTGGATGAACAGTAGCTGGTGGAGTCTGGAGGAAGTCAACGGTGGATGAACAGTAGCCCGTGGAGGCTTGAGCGAGGCAGTAGGCGGTGGATGAACAGTAGCCCGAGGAGTCCCGTTTTGCGGTATGCCACACCCCTCTCGATGAACAGGACCCCGTTTTGACCGTAGGCGCTTGAACAGAAGTTTGTTTCCTCTGTTTTGCGGTATGCCAGACCCCTCTCGATTAATAAGACCCTGTTTCGACCATAGGCGGTTGGAGAGAAGTCTGTTTCCTCCGTTTTGCGGTACGCCACACCCCTCCCAATGAACAGGACCCCGTTTCGACCGTAGGCGGTCGAAAAAAACTCCGTTTTGCGGTACGCCAGACCCTGAGTCGATGAACAGGACCCCGTTTCGGCTGATCCGTCCAAGCCAGTTGGCTCCCGATGAACAGGACACATTCTGACCCAGTCGGTTGCCTCCCGATGAACACAACGCTGTTTCCTTCATTCCGACCCAATCGGTTGGCTGCCGATGAACATGATGCCGTTGCTGTCATTCGTTGCCTCTCCATGTACACGAGCCCTGGCCGTACGTATGCACAAGTACGTGTTGGAGTCCCCGCCTGTATGTACATACGTGGCCATATTTTTTTTTGCACTGTGGTTGTACGTACGTGTACACGATTTAGACGGGACTACATGAACTGCTACGTGACGTGGCTTGAATCTGCATTGGTATTTCCCCAAAGAGGAAGGGATGACGCAGAAAAGCTACGGTAAGTATTTCCCTCAGTTACGAAACCAAGGTTATCAATCCAGTAGGAGAACCAAGCAACACTATATAAACGGTACCTGCACACAAAGAACAAATACTTGCAACCCAACGCGTAAGAGGGGTTGCCAATCCCTCCACGGTAAAAAGATAGATTAAATTGTATGAGATTGGATAAATAGATCTAGCAAAAACACAAAATAAAATAAGTAAAAAAAAAGTGCAGCAAGATATTTTTGTGTTTTTGGAATAATAGATCTGAAAATAATGTGATAAAAGATAGACCCGGGGGCCGTAGATTTCACTAGTGGCTTCTCTCGAGAAAATAGCATACTGTGGGTAAACAAATTACTGTTGGGCAATTGATAGAAGAGCAAATAATTATGATGATATCCAAGGCAATGATCATGTATATAGGCATCACGTCCAAGATTAGTAGACCTACTCCTGCCTGCATCTACTACTATTACTCCACACATCGACCGCTATCCAGCATGCATCTAGTGTATTAAGTTCAAGAAGAAATGGAGTAATGCAATAAGAACGATGACATGATGAAGACAAGATCTATTCATGTAGGAATAGACCCCATCTTTTTATCCATAATAGCAATGATACATGCGTGCCTCGCTACCCCTTTTGTCACTGGGTGAGGACACCACAAGATCGAACCCATCGCAAAGCACCTCTTGCTATTGCAAGAAAAATCAATCCAGTTGGCCAAACCAAACCAAAGTTTCGGAGAAGAAATACACGGCTATAACAATCATGCACATAAGAGATCAAAGAAAACTCAAATAATATTCATAGATAGATCTGATCATAAACTCGCACTTCATCGGATCCCAACAAACACACCGCAAAAAGTCATTACATCAAATAGATCTCCAAGAACAACGAGGAGAACATTCTATTGAGAATCAAAAAGAGAGAAGAAGCCATCTAGCTACTGCCTACGGACCCGTAGGTCTATGGTGAACTACTCACGCACCAATGAGGATGATGAACCCCTCTGTGATCGTGTTCCCCTCCGGCAGAGTGCCAGAATAGGGCTCTAGATTGGATCTCATGGTTCTAGAACTTGCGGCGGCTGGAATTGTGTTTCGATCGCTCCCCTAGGGTTTTTGGAATATCTGAGTATTTATAAAGCTAAGAGGCAGTGGAGGAGACCTCCATGGGCCCCTCTGGTGCTTCCTTGGCTCCCAAGTTGTCTTCTGGTCCCAAAAAAATCTCCAAAAAGTTTCGCTGCGTTTGGACTCCATTTGATATGGATATTCTGCGAAGTAAAAAACAAGCAAAAAACAGCAACTGGCACTGGGCACTATGTCAATAGGTTAGTCCCAAAAAATGATATAAAGTTGCTATAAAATGAAGATAAAACATCCAAGAATGATAATATAACAACATGGAACAATAAAAAATTATAGATACATTGGAGACGTATCACTACGCCGGGCGCTCTATTAGGACACATGCCACGGAAGCGGTTGTTCTGCTCGCGAGCACAAGTGAGCACGGTATCCTGGCGGCCCGTTACTTCATCGGGATGGGACTTGTTACTTTACTGAGCCAGGCAGTCGGTCATTTTTAAATCATGTGAAAATGAATACGGTAGACGGGCGACGGCGGCTCCGGAGCACGTGGATGCCACCGTGACGGGAGAATGCCCGAGCCGTGGCTCAGGACCGTGATCTTCTCCTGATCCATGGCTCAGGAATTCGGGTTTCTGGTATGCGGCGGTGTGCCAAGGAGTAAATGACGGATGAGGACAAGTGCGGGGCTATCTCCTACCTCTCGCTACGCTTTGGTGGATCTCCATCGACGGTTACGGCTCCCTAAGCAGCGGATATTGGCGGCAGGGCACACGCGAAGATTGCAGGGCAGCGGTTTGTTGGAATAATGGAGTTCCTTATGCATCCTATTAGGAGCTAATTCCCTCCCCCCATGCATCCTTACTACCTGCTATTTCTTCATGCTGGATTTAAAAAAAGGATATGTATGACGGTCCTAGGTTTGGCCGACGCGAGCGACAACGAGTTTCCGATGGAGCCGCTCTGCTTCCCCGCAGTGGCGATAGGTGCGGATGAGCTGCCCCCCCCCTTGGCGGTGGCTAGCACGGACGGACAGATCTGTGCAGCGGAGGGGGGAGTTGCGGGCGAAAGGGATGTTGAACCACAGGCATCCGAGCAATCGATTCATCCAAAGACTCCAGGCTGAACTAGAAGGTGATCTCTTGGATTAGGGTGATTGGATTTGGGGACTATTTGTTCTATTAAGCTGTAGTTAGAAAATGCATGAATTGACCTACAGAATTGTTGAACATTTTTTGCAAACAGAGATTTTAGGTGCATATTTTTGGGATAGAAACAATATTAAGAGTTTAATATATTGTTTGGACCTCTTTGCTTTCACTCTAGCCAGTAGTGAACATACTAGCACCTAACAGAAGACTAAAAAAGGAAAATCATGGCATTTGGTTTTGTGGGGTAATCTCGAAAATTGCATAAACTGACTTGCTCACATGATGATTTTGTCTTCCAAGTAGCAGATTTCATTCATGTCTTTTTATAGTGCAAACAAATTCTGTGGAACCTAAAATTGGTACATAGATTAGCATGCACATGATGATTAAAAGAAGTCTGAGGAATACTGATTAGTTCACTGCATACTGGATCCTGACATGAGCAAGCATATAGCGCACCTGAGTTGATAAACTATAATATCGGACTTTGAGTTGGACACAAACATAAAGGATCATCCCTCATAAATGGAAAATTATTTGAAAAGTGTGGAAACCAATTGATGTATATAGCCGTATTTAGCATAAACACATGCTGGGAAAAGTGATTTTTTTATTTAAAAAACAGGGTGAGAATTGGAGCAGCTACTCCAGGAAGGACGCCTAACCCTGGACGTCCCAGCGTCCTATGGATGGTTAATCGTGGATTCACTGAGAAAGCAGGGGAGATTGTGATCGTGCGTGCAATTGGTACAAGCTTTGATACGCTCGGCGAGGCTTATGAGTTTTACAATATCTACTCCTGGGAGAAGGGGTTCAAGATAAGGCACAGGAAGAGCAGACTGAATGTGGAGAGGACAAAATGCAAGGAAGTTTGTGGCTGTGCGGTATGCAACCATAACCATAGTTGCGTAAAAATGTATTAATCTGATTGCTCTTACAGTTCATCCAACATGACCCATGGTATTTTTTGGAAATGTTTTTGCAGGGAAAACCCGGGGTGGAGGACACTTGATCGTGCCGATGCGAATGCCCTGCACAGATAAGATTGCTCCGCTCAAAGGCCAATGGTTGGTACATAGCTGAGCATCGTGAGCAGCACGACCACTCATTGTCTCCAACATATAGGCAAACAATACACTGGCCTTTGCACAAGCACATTATGTTTACAGCAGGGATCTGGTTGAGTAGTTGCGCCAGAACAATGTGAACCTAGCAAAAGTATACAACATTATTGGAAGTTTTTTTGGCTCAATGGAGAAGGCTCCCTTTACAAAAAGAGCTCTGAAAAATTTGTGTGGCAAAATCAGCAGGGTGCGGGCTGAAGATGATGTGAGGAAACTATGGTGGTTTTTGCATAACTCAGTTCAAGAGATCACCACTTGCAAGCAGACAAGGATGGTCGGATAACAAATTTGATGTGGGCAAATGGGAGCAGCAGGTTGCAGTACACATTCTTTGGAGACATCGTTACTTTCGATACGACTTACAGAACAAACATGTACAACATGCCATTTGGTCTATTCGTCGGTGTGAACAATCATTTTTAGAGTATCATCCTAGCTGGGGTTTTGGTCCGTGATGAATAAGAGAAAACATTTGAGTGGGTTTTCAGGGAGTTTGTTAGGATGATGGGAGGGAGTGCGCCTAAAACAATTTTGACAGGTTTGAACCTTTATAATACAAAAAATGTGTGGTCCATCCATTTTAGGATTGATGTTTTTGAAACATGGATTGTAATATGATTTGACTTATTGTGCAGATCAATGCCTTGCAATGGAGGTTGCCATAAAAAATGTAATGCCTCAGACTGGCGCATCGATGGTTAAAGTGGCATGTGCTAAAAAAGGCAAAAGAATCACTCGATTCACTCTACACCAAGAAGAGCGAGTTCAGGGCAGAGTTCCCCAAGGTAGTGAATCACATGCTTACAATCGACAAATTCGAGGAAGCTTGGAAGATCTTGGTGGTGAAAAAACATCTAAAGACTCACTCATACATGACACAACTGTATGAAATACAACACAAGTGGGCGAAGCCATATTTCAAAGGTGTTTTCTATGCAAAGATGACCAGCACATAGCACAGTGAAAGCACAAACAACATGCTGAAGAATTATGTTCCATCGGGTTGTCCAATGCATATGTTTATCAAGAAGTACATGAGACTTCAGTTTGACAGGGAAGCAGAGGAGAACTATGAGCTGAAACGGACACAAATAGTAAGATTTATTTGATGATTGGCAGTATATATGAACTGCTAGCCCAGTAATTAATTTGGTTTATCTGTGTTTCAGGGTAGACCTCTCTATAAAGCAAACTTAGCTATCGAGCATCATGCTGGTAAGATATACACACGAGCTATGTTCGAGCAGTTTGGGCATATACTGTATGAGTGTGGGGCATACCAAGTTGAAGAGCTTGGGAAGGGGAAACATTATCGTGCAATTCACACGAAGGCTGCAAGGAGAGAAAAGTGCTGCAGAGTGTCGTACGAGGTAAATGTATTGGAAGGGGGTGATGAACTTGATTGCGAGTGCGGGCAATTTGCACACATGGGTCTGCTATGCAGCCATGTTTTAAGGTATGGTCACTTTGCTGTCGGACACATTTGTGCACAACCTATGGTGAACTAACGGAGAAAGTTAAAATGTGCAGGTGCTTGATTTCATTTGTATAACAGAGATACCACAGAAACACATCGTCAAGCGGTGGACCAGGGATGCACGCGACTGATGTCTACTACGCAACTTTATTCTTGTAGACTCGTGTTGGGCCTCCAAGCGCAGAGTTTTGTAGGACAATAGCAATTTTCCCTTAAGTGGATGACCTAAGGTTTATTTTTTTTGAATGGTCACCGGGGGGGAGAGCTTCCCCACCTGAATATATTACCACTCAAATGATGCAGCAGAGTATTACAAGAGAACCATGGATACAAGTTTCACCTAGAGGGAAGTGAAGAGGAGAGGAAATGGAACCACTTTCTAGCACAATTTCTATCACCAGTCTTTTTAAAACGGAAAACCCAGAGGGAGAAATCAGCGACAATATTCCTTAGCGTTACTCGGGGTGGGTGATCTTCGTTTCTGAACACGAGAGCATTACTCGAGTCCCAGAGCTTCCAGGCAATGGTCAAGGCCACCGATGACCAGATGTTTGGGTTGAGGCCCAGAATTGCCGGGTGTTGGTGTAGAGCAGTGAGGGAAGTCAGAGAAGGCAGCCCCAAGGGTGACCACACTTGTACAGCATAGGAGCAGTTGGAGATGAGGTGTAGGGCATCCTCACATGGGTCTTGGCATCTTGGGCAGGAAGCAGATTGAGCAATATGTTTGTGAAGCATATTGGCCTTCGTGTTTAGCCGGTCTCGGAGTAGAAGCCAGGCGAAAATCTTGACTTTGATCGGAACTTTGGATGACCAGACAAAATCATGGTGTGGATGACCTAAGGTTTATCAATCCATGGGAGGCATAGGATGAAGATGGTCTCTCTCAAACAACCCTGCAACCAAATAAAAAAGAGTCTCTTGTGTCCCCAACACACCAAATTCAATGGTAAATTGTATAGATGCACTAGTTCGGCGAAGAGATGGTGATACAAGTGTAATATGGATAGTAGATATTGATTTTTGTAATAAGAAAAAAAAAACCAGCAAGGTAGCAATTGATAAAATGGAGCACAAACGGTATTGCAATGCTTGAAAATGAGGCCTAGGGTCCGTACTTTCGCTAGTGCAATCTCTCAACAATGCTAATATAATTGGATCATATAACCATCCCTCAACGTGCGATGAAGAATCACTCCAAAGTTCCTATCTAGTGGAGAACATAAGAAGAAATTGTTTGTAGGGTACGAAACCATCTCAAAGTTATCCTTTCCGATCGATCTATGCAAGAGTTCGCACTAAAATAACACCAAGTTATCCTTTCCGATCGATCTATCTAAGAGTTCATACTAAAATACCATATGATACACATCAACCAACTCTAATGTCACCTAGATACTCCAATGTCACCACGAGTATCCGTGAGTTGATTATACGATATGCATCAAACAATTTCAGATTCATAATACTCAATCCAACACAAAGAACTTCAAAGAGTGCCCCAAGATTTCTACCAAAGAAACAAGGACAAAAACGTGCATCAACCCCTATGCATAGATTACCCCAATGTCACCTCGGGAATCCGCGAGTTGAGTGCCAAGACATAGATCAAGTGCTCTCAAATCCATAAAAGTATTCAATCTGATAAAATGAAATCTCAAAGGGAAAACTCAATTCATCACAACAAGATAGAGAGAGAGAAACACCATATGATCCAACTATATTAACAAAGCTCGTGATACATCAAGATCGTGCCATATCAAGAACACGAGAGAGAGAGAGATTAAACACATAGCTACTGGTACAAACCCTTAGCCCCGAGGGTGGACTACTCCCTCCTCATCATGGTGGCCATCGGGATGATGAAGATGGCCACCGGTGATGATTTCCCCCTCCAGCAGGGTGCCAGAACAGGGTCTAGATTGGTTTTTCGTGGCTACAGAGGCTTGCGGCGGCGAGACTTCTGATCTAGGGTTATTTCTGGGGGTTTCTGTATTTATAGGATTTTTTGGCGTTGGTTTCACGCGAAGATGGACCTCGAGGTGACCATAACCCACCTGCACACGGGCAAAGGCCCAGGCGCACCCAGCTGGGTTGTGCTCACCTCCTTCACCTTCTGGTCCTCCTACGAAGCTTCTAGTGCCTCTTTTGTTCCAAAAAAAGTCATCAAAAAGTTTCGTTGCATTTGGAGAACTTTAATTTCTGCACAAAAAACAACACCACGGTAGTTCTGCTGAAAACAGTGTCAGTCCAGGTTAGTTCCATTCAAATCATACCAAATTCATATAAAATTGTTGTAAACATGGCATGAATACTTCATAAAGTATAGATACGGAGATGTATCAGCTACATACTACCGCCTCACCTTACTTAATATCAGAGAGATAATGCCCACAAGAACCCATTCAGCTTCAGGCATTTCAACATGTACATGCATGCCATGGAGCTGGTGCAGATGGGTGACACAAGTGTTGAGGCCTATGAGAAATTCATGTCTCTCAGTAAGAGCTGCATGATAGATATGCAACCCTTTGCAGAGGTTAAGGATGGGCTAGGACTAGAGGACATGATAGCTGAAAATGGAGATGTTGTTAATCAGGCACCAGTGCAGGCGACAATTGTTGATGGAAGTGGAGGTGCATCTATCGGAGCTTTGAATGCTGAAGCTACATCAGCGAACGAGTGGGAACAGGTTGGCTGGATTGTTGGCTCCAAAGAACCAAAAAGAGATGGGTCACCCAACAACTGCCCAGGAGAAGGCGCCATACGAGGGTCTAAGCAAACGGACGAGGTTCTGCATGATATGTCGCCAGCAGGGGCACAAGAGGACAACCTGCCCAGACCTGGCGATATCCCGAAGCCTGTTCGCAAACCAGCAAGGTGCAAAAATTGTGGCGTTGAAGGTCACAGGCGAAACAACTGCAAAAGAGTAGGTGATCTACGGATGAGCGCCATCTGATCAGTCGCTTCAAGTTTGTCTATGTGTTGTTTTCGCGAAGACTATAATTCTGTAGAACAAAATGTATCCGGTGGTTACTCCATTTGTAGTACTCCCAAATGCTTGCTGAGTGTGCTGGCCTGCTGTTAGTCATAACAATGCCTTGATCCGTTTCGAAAAAAATAACAATGCCTTGATGGCTTGTTTTACAATAAACACGAAACTCTGTCACACGATACTGTGTTGTTTTATTTGAATTTGTTGGCTATATGGTCGTGCTTTCTGAAATTTTCAAACAGTGGTGCTGACAAGTATGAAATTTACAGGGTCGTGGAAACGCATTCTGAATTTATGAACTGATTTTGAAGATAGTATGCATGTTGCTGGTGTATTGTTTTGTGAAATGTTTCGTATTATGGTTATGCATTCTGAATTTTTCGACAGTATGATCACCAGGTACTGGTATATGGTATATGGTAGTTCATCCTTATTTGTTGACAGACTAAACATGCCTGTGCATTGGTTTGCATATTGTTTTCTAACCTACCTCATATAGTCTGACGACTGCGCTTACCTTTGCAAACATGGTTTTTGTTCACTGAACTTTAAAAATTGAGGTTGGCTATGTTTGCCTAATGAGATGGGACATGCAAATTAAACAGTGGACAGGTAGCAATGTGCCTTGCTGACAAGTGCATGGCATGGCTCCATTCTTCTAAAGAGGGGCATGAACGCTACAGGGGAGTTCTTGCCATGGCTCCTACCCTGCTATCTCTCTCAGTGTCGGGCATTACAAAATCGGAACTAACGCAGAATCTGGATGCAGTTTCGACAGAGAAATTATTCAGCGAGAAGAAAAGTGGGGGAACGAATTGTGGGGAGGAAGATTGGTCTGCGGGTGCGGTGGTGGGGAATAATAAATGAGACAGCGATTGGCCTGGGCTCAGAATCCGCATCGTAACGGCCCACCACGTTGCGCCCACGTCTGAGCCAGAGCCCAGGTGATAAACGGTGTACCAAGCCCGTTATGCTAGACATGGGCCCATGCGACTATTCATAAAAGCATATACGAGAATAATACCTATGCCTACACACGTGGGATTGTGGATCACGAGAACGGCGTGCGGGAAGGATACCGAGCGCACCTGCGCGCTCAGAATAGCACTTTCACACATGCCACTACTTACTCGACCACGGTTCATCCTTGCAGAGACACCAATCGATCAGTATGTATGTACACGTTCGCGACCAAACAGACAACGCTACTTATGCTTCGACCGGGTGGGTCCCAGCTGTCACGGAGGATAAGGAGGCACTTCCTTGTGTGCGAATATATAGCTGGTGGGTCCCAGCTGTCAGGGGCGGAATCATTTTTTTGCCTGCAATAAGGAGGCACTTCCGCGTGTAAAGATGTAGCTGGTGGGTCCAGCTGTCAGGGGGAGGAATAAGGAGGCACTTCCTTCCGTGCGAAGATATAGCTAGTGGGTCCCAGCTTTCGGGGGGGGAATAATTTTATTTTCGCGTAATAAGGAGGCGGTTGCATGCGTGCGTCCATGGACCTAGTGCATCCCCACTGTCAGCCTCTCCACCTACAGTCCTCTTCCGATGACTTTCGTTTGTTGACCACATTGACCACGCCGCGCCGAGCGCACCAAGGCGATGGACGACAGCGAGGCCCTGGACGGGAATGAGCCGGAGATAGGAAGACGGGTCAGTGGAGTCGCAGACGAAGAGGTGTACGAGAGTTAACTAGTTTTGGTGCGGCGTGGTTCTGCAGTCGGCGGAGAATAACATCAGGTGTGGAGGGGTGGAGGGATGGCCTGGCCGACGGTGGGGTAGTGCTTCGCAGCGAGGCGTGCTAAGCAGAGCTGCTAGCCGGCCAAAGCGAGAGCAGGTGGTCCAAGCGGCGCTGGAGGAAGAAGACGAGAGATTGAAGATGGATGCCAGTCGTTGGATGTAAATCCAATAGCTATGGATGTCAGGATCATTTGCTGACTAAGTTGACAACGCCTTGCGTAGGCTTCGACCTATTGGCCCACATTTCAGCCTCCTAAAATGTGGCACATATTCAACCCATTTTTTTTAGAATTTACAATCCATTTGCTGGCCTGGGTGAATAAATAATGTAGCGTACATGCGGCCCATTTATTTTCTCTAAGAAATTATAGCCCATTTACACTTTGTCGAAATACACGATTTTGTTGGGCTGGTTGTAAATATAATGTTGGGTTGGGCACAATAATATTATCAAAAAATAAATTGAGGCTGGGCATTTTATTATAAATATAATTAAATAATAAGCACGTTTTTATTACATTGGTCCTTAAATCTTACCAAGTTTTTGTACGCAATCAACGGGATTTTCGTTGCCTTAGAGTAAAAAAACCAGGATTTTATTGTTAAATATTTTTTTATAAGTTAATAAGACGTGAGATATTTTTTCTTATATATTTAAGTATCTATTAAATATATGATAATAATAATAATATATAATAATATATAAAATAATATAACTACACATATTATAGTTAGAAGGGAAAAATAAGTTGGACCTGACGTTCTTATTCTTATATAGAAAAATAGAACAGACCTTTGTGTTTTTTTCAAAAAAATACATAAGTTGGTCTACGGATGTTTAAGAAAAAAAAAATAAAACATAGGCTGGGAGGCCCATAGGCCGGTCGACACATGATGGCCCTAAAAAAATTCAAACCACTGCGTCGGCATGTCTTCGGCGGCGCATGTTAGAAAAAGAAAAAACCTATTCCTTTTCCGTCTTCGTTTTTTATACTTTAAATAATTTGGGATTTCAAAAAAATTCTGAAAATTTAAAAAATCAGAATTTTGAAGTACTTTTTTAATAATTCATAAATGTTTGTGGATTTAGAAAATGTTCGTGCTTTTTAAAAAATGTTCACATATTCGAAAAATGTTCGCAATTTTGAAAAACAAATGATCGGGAAATTAAAAAATGTTCATGATTTTTTTTTAAAATTATGTATTAAAAGTGTTCATGAATTGAAAAATATCCTAAAAATTCAAAAATTGTTCATGACTTACAAAATAGTTTAGTGATTCATAAATTGTTTGCTGATTCAAAAAATGACCATGCATTTAAAAACTGTTTGTTAAATTAAAAATATATTCGTGAATTTCAAAAATGGTTCCACCAATTTCCAAAAATAGTGTACGTCGATTCTAGAAATGTTTGCCTATTCAAGAAAAATGTTTTAGAAAATGTTCGCAGCTTAAAAAAATGTTTGCAAATAGTATAAAATGTTCGTGAATTCAAAAAATGTTTGAAAATCTTTAAAAATGTTCATGATTTCAGATATGTTCACGAGTTAAAAAAATGTTCTTGATTTTCAAAAATTATTCATCATTTCACAAAAATGAAAGTGATAGTGTATCTCAGTGATGCAGCAAAATGTGATCATAGGCATTGAAGGTTATGATTGTTTTCTCCCGTTGCAACGAACGGGCCGTTTTGCTAGTATAAAATAATATAAATATATATAATATAGTTAGAAGGGAAATATAAGTTGCACCTGGCGTTATTATTATTATATAAAAAAATAGAACAGACCTCTGGGTTTTCTTCCAAAAAACACATAAGTTGGGCTGCAGATGTTTAAGGAAAAATAAAACTTAGGCTTTGAGGCCTATAGGCCGGTCGATACATGATGGCTCTAAAAAAAAATTAAACTACCGTGTCGGCATGTCGTGGGATGCGCGTGTTAAAAAAGAAAACCTAGACTGGGCAGCCCACAACCCAGCTGATACTTGCTGGCCCTCTGATAAAAAATGATACCCGCCAGCTCCCCGACGACCGGCTTCGTTATAAATTTATCTCCTTTATTAACTACGTTGACAACCCCATGGGCCCCAACGTCAGTATACAATTAGGAGGAAGCATTTTTTCAATGAGGTAGTTGCTTGCGGACGGCCATGGACCTGGTGGGTCCCGACTGTCCGCCTCTCCACCTACAGTCCTCTTCAGACTCCTCTCGTTTGTTGAGCATGTTCACAACAGAAGATGGCGGCGCCGCGGCGAGCACACAAAGGCGGAGGATGACGTCCAGGCCTCGGATAAGAACGCATCGGAGCCGGGGAAGACGTGCTACAGTAGTGGTATAAGTTGTGCCTAATTCCTATCGAAAGTACTGTAGTATCCCAGTGGCCAAGTCCCACTTCCCAACCGCTGCTCCACCCGGATTCGATTCCACCTGATGCAGTGAAAATATCCCCAACTTTTTTGCCTCTGCAATTACTGACATGTGGGTCCCCCTTGTCATCTACGCACACCACCTCCAACACTTGCCAAAACTTCGTCCCTAGTTTTCTCTGTTTTTCACACACTCAACATTGTGTGGGCATTTTGAAAATAGCGTATCTTTTTTATTGTGCATCATATGAAGATGTGCTATGCATGAATGTTGATCAGCATGATGTTAACTGGCTGGTAGTTCCATTTTCGACCATGAATAAAACTTTCAACATGCTGTTATCCATGTTTGAAAAGGGCATGTTAATAAATGCTCTGCCTCTAAAACTTGCAGTTTCTTATCTGAAACTGAAACTTGTAGTTTCTTCTCTGAAAATCACACTGTGTGCACTTTTATATGAAACTACATTTTTTAAAGTATTAAAAATAGATCTCTGGAATTCAGAAAGTACTTCATATGCTCAATACTGCAAATTTGAAATTCAAAAGACTTTCATATCTGAAAGTACTCAAAATACACAACACAAAACACAATTCACAAACTGTAAATATTGATAACCCTAAGCTCCTCCTTTGAGTATTGGGGGAGGGGCACTCCCCTCGTATTCCTAGGCGACAAATAGCCGCCCCATGAGACGAGGTGAACGGTGATGGAGAGGATGGCGGGGAAGCATCGTCGTGCCAACTGCTTTCCTTCTCTTGCAGTTGGGTACGATCGACGAAGACTCCACTGGCCCGCTCTGCCACGGCACCCTCACAAACGACACCGTGTAGATGCTCGATCCTTGATCCTCTGAATGCTCCATCTTGGATCGATACTCCCACCACCTCCGCCTCACGATCGGATTCAGTGAATCTGTGTGCTCCATGGCCCAGAGGAGCAGCTCTATGTACTCTCGCACGACTCCCTCCGGGAGTATCGCCCCCTTTTCGCTCTGTTCAAGATATTTGGCCATCGTTGTCACCGTCGCCGCTATTTGCCGCAGGTTGTCACGTATCAGTTGTACTCTTCCATCAATCTACATCTCCACAACAGGTGGTTTTGCAATGGAATAGGAACAGCGCTGGTTTTGGATTGGAACATGAGAGGAGCATCGGTGGTTTTGAAATGGAAGAGGAGAGGAGCGGCGGTGGTCTTGGAAGTTTTTTTTTGTTTTGAAGTGATGGTCTTAGAAGGCGGAATGCAAGAGGAACGGCGGGTGTTGGTTTTGGATTGGATGAGAGCGGCGGCGTGCTGTGAGTGGGTCCCTCCTACTACCTCCGTGCTGGTTTACTAGCCCCATCGTATTTTGGGTCAAAGTTTGACCACATACTGTATTTGACAAGCAAAATGTGAATGCATGTCATAAAAAATTATATCATTGGACTCGTATATGAATGTACTTTCCAATTATATTATTTTTGAAATGTATAACATATATTTTTGTTAAAGTCACTGTCAAAGTATGACCTAGAATACAAGGGAGACTAGTTAATGTGGGTCACTTCTTAATTGAAGGGTAAATTGATTTTGATTTAGATCCAGTCACAGCACGTCGGCCCTCTCGTCCAATCATAAACCGCTGACGCATGCTCCTCTCCCTCTTCTCCATTGCAAAACCACCCCCTCTCCTCTCCATCTTCTCCATTCCAAAACCACTGTCTCGTCTCTCCCTCTTCTCCATTCCAAAACCACCGTCTCGTCTCTCCCTCTTCTCCATTGCAAAACCACCCCCTCTCCTATCATCTTCTCCATTGCAAAACCACTGTCTCGCCTCTCCCACTTCTCCATTGCAAGACCACATCTCTCCTCTCATCTTCAATGCCAGCACCGCACCTCTCAGAAGCACACCTATGGAGAGGATGTAGAAGCAAATCATGTAGATCGCCGACAGTGACCAGGCGAAGTTAGCCAGGTTGAAGGAGATCCTTACTTGGTTTGATGGGAGATTTCGAGGACAGTGAGGGCCATGCGGCAATGTATGAGAAAGAGCGAGATGGCGGCGATGTACTCCCTGGCGGCAGTCACGCCGTAGTCCTTCGAGTTCATCGAGTATCTCCTCTGGGCGATGGAGCAGACAAATTCGCCCGAGGCGAAAGTCATGCAGAGGTGGTGGGTGTACAGATCGAAGGTCGAGCATCCAGAGGATGATGAATCGATCGAGTATGGTGTGCCGTTCTTGAGGGTGCAGTGCCAGCCAGAGCTACTGGAGTATTTGTTCTCCCACCGCAAGAGGAGGTCGGATGACACGGCGTCGCTTCCCCGCCGTTCTCCACGGTTCCCTCGCCGCTCGCCTCGTCTCAACGGCGGTGGTAGGGGTTAAGGTAAGCTTCGCACTAGACCTAATCTTCCATTTGCTCATGGTTACAATAAGTGTGATGGCTAATAAAAATCATACGGGTAAGTACTAGGTAGTACTCCGAGTACTACGCCAATCACCCTAAAAGAGCTCTGAAACTAAAACAAAGTTGTGAGAATGTGTAAAAATAAAGAAAAATTGATTGGTGCCTCTTTCAGAAAAGAGTACTCCCTAGAAAAGCGCCAATATAAGCTATTTGATTAGAGGATTTGCTGCAACACTGAAATAAGTAAAGTGTCCCCTAAAAAAAGTAAAGTGCAAGCCAAACACCGGCAAATTAAAATGTTCTGCAGCGGTCGACAAGAACTTGAGGAACCATCCGAGCATTTGTGCTTTTCCAAACCACGTTTATGTTAGATATTGGCACCTCGCATTCTGCATATATGCTGGTTCCATCCGAACGTTTGTGCAGTTCCACTAAAATGTAGTTGAATAACCCGGTTTGCACATATAATGAAAAAAAATGATTACATTATAGTGGCACTAGTTGATGAAACATACACTAATAAATAGAATAAACTTCATTTTGTTAATGGGAAAAGATTGCGATACAATACATTTAATAAAAATACAACAGTATCACAATATGCCATGCTGCGAGGGGGAGATGGGCCCTGCGACGCCTCATACGGTAGGCCTGATACTGGAAATTGACCCAATTCTCCCCGATACACCTTCTACAAGTGATGAACATCAGTGTACAGTGGTAGTACAAGGAGGGGCCTTGAGCCATTCCAATCTCTATTTTTGTGTAGCTCAACTAAAATTAAGCATCCCAGTTTGCAGAAACACTTAAGCATGTCATTACATTAATAATGGGACTAGTTGATGAAACATATACTAAATAAGAGAAGCACTTTCATTATCTACATTGGAAATGAAATGATAGAGAGGACAGTAGCTCTATTTTAACTGTATTATTACTTCATTTTGTCAGTGACACTAGGGTCGAGCAGGTGGCAAGTGAGGTGTACCGTGCGTCGCAAGGATGGAGGCCGGGGAGTGCTTAGACTGGGATGCTAAAGCTGGCTCATTTAGTCCCCATCTTCCCCCCCCCCCTAATGTTTCTGTGGCAGCTTTTGGGTTGTAATCCAAACTTGGTCGAGCTGGGGCTACGTCCCCCTAACTGCCTAGCTTATGTGGCGAACTTGTATCCTGCTAGTAGTAAGTCCTTTCTAGTAGTAGTTGCATAACTGCCAGTTAGACTGAGATGTTGTCAGATAATGGTTCTCTATGGTTGGGTTTCTTTAATGAAATCGAAGGGAGACCCCTTCTTTTGATAAAAAAATAGTGGCACTAGCGGTGCCAAAACATTGCCTCAAATTAATAGTGCCATTAGATTAAGGTGCAAAATAATAACATTACTGCTTTATCATGAGAGTGCCAAAACAGTAGCACAAGAGCAGAGTCAACATGCAGGATCATTCTGGCAAACAATAGTACAAAAAAGGAACATACCTCGTCATGGGAACCATATCTGCAGTCAACACCATCGTAGAAGGGATGACACCAGTCACCAACATGGATGGTTCAATTCGTGTGACCTTTTTGTGTAGTTCACCTAAAATGAAGCAATGTTTGCATCATGCAGTTAGCAAGTACTTGGTCCCATGAGCTGGCAGCTTCTTCTTCATTAGTTGCAATAAAATTGAGCAACATCAAGGTTGGTCGTGAAGCTCATGGAATGTGCAACTATAATTTGGATATCCTTTTGTGCAGTTCAACTAAGATCAAGCATCCATGTTCGTGACACAAATATGTGGAAAGTGCCATTGTGGTGACGGTGACGGCTAATTAACTGTTGAAGGAGATTACCCGCATTGTTCCACGAGGTGAAATGTATATCTCTGTTTGCACAAAAAGGTGGAAAGTAGGGTGACTAACAAGTGATGAAACATACATCAATGAAAAGAAGCATGTTCTTATCTGAATGGCAATCATACAAGGACAGTAGCAATTTCTAAAGATGCAGCATTGCTAGATATTAGTGTGGGTATTAAGATTAACTATGATAATCGTTAAATACGACATTACTTTAGTTGTGCCATTGCTTTATTTTACCAGCAACATTACGTTAGCAGCTGCTAAAGAGTTGGTATAAGGGAACGGGAGAGTAGGCGGACCAGGACAGTTGCATTTCTAACAAAAAGAAGCAACTTACTTATCTTAATGGGAAATATAGCAGGACATGAAAAACAGTGCCATTGATTCATATTACTGGAGGCATTACATTGAAAACAACATTGGTTTAACGTGTCCTTACTTTAACAGTGGGATTGCTACATTTTTCCAGTGGCATTAGATTAGACGGGCTCGGGGCAACAAACATCCAAACGGGATATCTGGGTTGGTCCCATTTTTGTTCAGTATAGCCACCTTTTACTGTGCGAGGGCAGCAAATCTAGTGCTGGACATACTCTGTTGACTTGTCCCCCAGTCCCCACTTTCTTTCCCTTTTCAACAAATAGATCAGTTCTATATCGAGTTTGTACTGTGTTTCCCTTTATTTCCCTCTTAGACCAAGAGACCAGTTGGACAGCCAGTCTCTGTTACTTTTCGCCCCCATTCTTTCCTGTTTCGACCAAGTCGTAGATTCAGGCTACAACTCCCCCACCCCCCTTTCTTCCCTGTTTGAACCAAGTAGTACTAGATTCGACTGCATGAAGTAGTTTTACCTCTTAACAGTAAAAATTTAGGTGGCTTTCGAACACCCGATCGATCCTATCTACGAGGGGGCCTGAGAGTAGAAAAAGATACACATGCAACAACGTGAGGAGCTGGGGCAGTAGAGCAAGGCCGGTTTCTAAGGAAGTTATACCCGAGGGTCGCCGGGATGTCGCTAGGTGGGCGGCGGGAGGTCGGATCTGCCCACAGTACGGCAGCGAGGAAGAAGGGGTCGGAGGCCCTCCCTAGCCGGCGCTGCATGGGAGAGAACAGCAAGGCACGCTGATCGGGACATGCCGGCAGTGGGTCAGAGCCGTCGCTGAGGATGGCCGCGTGAACTTTGCACCTTCTCACCTTCCCCGGCGGAGGTGATCCGACCAGATCTGTGACCAGCGGTGAGCAGAGAGAGAGTGTAGCCACCGCCGTCGTGTTTAGATCTGGAGAGGACGAGAGTGTGTGAAGAGAGCAACCCTAGCAAGCAAGCGTGAAGGCTCCTGCCTATATAGTGGAGTAGTTTTCTTTTTTCTCTCCATAAAACAATCGTTTCAAATGGCATACGTGTTAGGCCGCACTTTGTATTGTTCACTTCTGGTCACCGGCCCTCGATTAATCGAATAACCACATGGGTCAAATTATCACGGGTGAAAATATAGAATGAAAAAGCCCGAACTCATTTGAAATTGAGATGTGGATGGCAGTGTTTGAACACATTGCATCCATTGACAAAGTAGTTTGAATTTGAGGTAATGTGTGGCTTTTGCAATTCACATCTAAATGGAGGCACACCATACATTTTGTTTGATTACCACATTATACATATAAAACATGCATAATTTACATTTCAAATAGCTAGCTAGAGCTTGAAATGTATTAGTTTTCAACAATAAGTGAAATCAAAAATTTGAAAATTCATGATCTTAACGTTTGCAAAAAACAATGTAAAGGGACATTAATCTTTGTTCTGCTTTTGGGAATAAACTACAGGCAACCTTTATTTAAATGACCAGGTCTATTATGAATGTTCACCAGTGGTACAAAGCGCCTTTGATTGAAAATACATCAAGATTCGAAGACCACCAAACGACCAACTGCAGTCAGAACGAGTCGTCGACGCGTTGCTATCGCTGCTATTCTACCGGAGCCAGCATGTCCTCGTCAATGACGGTCGAGGAGTCTTCATGCACATGCCCCTAAGGAGCAGCGGCCAGGAGGCGCAGTTGTCGTCATTTTGATCTGAAGCACCTGATTAACATAACACCAAAAATTACCACATGACAAGAAATCCTAACCTCACTGCCCCAAGGAGACAACATGAATCTACGCTGGAGCTCCATGGACTACATCCCGACGGACAAACTAGACGAGGATCAAAGCTCAAATTAAAGACAAACTCATAGAAAAGGCGTCAATCAATGTCACCGCTGTCCTAATTAATGTAGCCGGCTTGACCTTGATGGCAGCCGAGTAGTCTTCGTGCATGTGCCCCCAATGACCAGCGCCCTGGAGGAACGCAGTTGTCGTTGTTAACCTTCGCATTGATCCGAAGCACATGACACCTAATCTTGCCAAATGACAAGAAACCTTAACCTAACCGCCCCAAAGGAGACAGCAAGAATCTACGCTGGAGTTCCATCGACTATGTGTAGACGAACAAGCTCAAGGAGGATCGGAGCCCAAAGAGAAACTCGGAGAAGAAGCACTGACATCTGCGTGAGCTCTGCGCGTGCCAGGACTAAAAATCCTAACATAAACTAACAACTAGAGTGGAGTGATACGTCTCCAATGTATCTATAATTTTTGATTGTTCCATGCTATTATATTATCAATATTGGATGTTTTATATGCATTGTTATGCTATTTTATATCATTTTTTGTGACTAACATATTAACCTAGTGCCTAGTGACAGTTGTTGTTTTTTCCTTGTTTTTGTCTTTACAGAAAATCAATAACAAACGGAGTCCAAACGGAATGAAACTTTTTGATGATTTTTCTTAGACCACAAGACACCCTGGAAGCTTCGGGAGGAGGCCAGAAGGGCCATGATATGGCCACAAGCTCACAGGGCGCGCCCTATGGGGGGCGCCCTGCAAGCTTGTGGGCCCCCCATGGAACTTCCAACCCTAATTCTTCTTCTATAAATACCAAAATATACCCCGTAAACTAGAGGGCACACCAAAAATACTTTTTCGCCGCCGCAACTTTCTGTCTTCATGAGATCCCATCTGGGGACCTTATCTGGTTCTCTGTCGTAGGGGGATTCGATCATGGAGAGCTTCTATATTGAAAGGATCGAGAAGAGGGGTCTAGAGGGGGGGGGGTGATTAGACCCTCAACAAGCAAAAGTAGCAGTTTTTTAAGTTCTTCAAGTTGAGGTGGAGTTTTAGCACAAGTTTAAGCAGTCACAATACATTTCAAGCAAGCATGATAAGAGTATATGAGCAGCTGAAAGTAAAGCATGCAATTTGCAAGAAAGTAAAGGGATGGGATTGGAGTGTGCAAACTCAATTGGAGACACGGAGATTTTTGGCGTGGTTCCGATAGGTGGTGCTATCGTACATCCACGTTGATGGAGACTTCAACCCACGAAGGGTAACGGTTGCGCGAGTCCACGGAGGGCTCCACCCATGAAGGGTCCATGAAGAAGCAACCTTGTCTATCCCACCATGGCCATCACCCATGAAGGACTTGCCTCACTCGGGTAGATCTTCACGAAGTAGGCGATCTCCTTGCCCTTACAAACTCCTTGGTTCAGCTCCACAATCTTGACGGAGGCTCCCAAGTGACACCTAACCAATCTAGGAGACACCACTCTCCAAAAGGTAATAGATGGTGTGTTGATGATGAACTCCTTGCTCTTGTGCTTCAAATGATAGTCTCCCCAACACTCAACTCTCTCTCATAGATTTGGCTATGGTGGAAAGATGACTTGAGTGGAAAGCAACTTGGGGAAGGGTAGAGATCAAGATTCTTGTGGTAGGATTGGAATGTCTTGGTCTCTACACATGAGTAGGTGGTTCTCTCTCAGAAAATGAGTAGTGGAAGTGTAGGCACGTTTTGATGGCTCTCTCACAAATGGAGAGGAGGGTGGAGGGGTATATATATAGCGTCCACACAAAATCTAACCGTTACACACATTTGAGCCAACTCGGTCAGACCGAATAGATGAACTCGGTGAGACCGATTAAGTTCAAAATGTGAACGTTAGGTTTTTCGGTGGGACCGACATGATCAACTCGGTGGGACCGATGCGCTAGGGTTAGGGCAAAACCTCATCACGGTGTGACCGATTGCATGAACTCGGTGAGACCGATTTCAGCAATGAGCAAACAGAGAGTTGGTCAGGCAAACTCGGTGGGACCAATCGCTCATCTCGGTGAGACCGAAACTTTACGAAAGGGAAACAGAGAGTTTGCATTGCTAACTCAGTGGGACCGATCGCTCATCTCGGTGAGACCAAAATGTTACGAAGGGAAACAAAGAGTTTGCAATCCCATCTCGGTGAGACCGAACTGATTAGGGTTTCTGGCTATGGCTATGTCAAGGAACTCGGTGGCGCCGGATAGATCAAATCGGTGGGGCCGAGTTTGACTTTAGGTTTAGGACATATTTGGAATTTAGAAAATGGTTGAGGGCTTTGGAGCATATCACTAAGCACTTTGAGCAAGTAGACCATTAAGCAACACCTCATCCCCTTTTAATAGTATTGGCTTTTCCTATGGACTCAATGTGATCTTGGATCACTAAAATAGAAATGAAGAGTCTTGAGATTTTGCCAATCTTTGTCCTTAGTACCTTGAAGGGGTTCCACATCGTCTTGTCCATGCAACGCCATTGTTGAACTTTCTAAAATATACTAGATAAAGAAATTAGTCCAACAAGAGATATGTTGACATTAATTACCAAAATCACCCAGGGAGCACTTGTGCTTTCACAGGGAGCACTTGTGCTTTCATATATCAACCTTGCTGCCCTTCCGATGATGTGTGAGTAGTTTACCACAGACCTACGGGTCCATAGCTAGTAGCTAGATGGCTTCTTCTCTCTCTTTGATCTTCAATACAATGTTCTCCTCGATGTTCTTGGAGATCTATTCGATGTAATCTTCTTTTGCGGTGCGTTTGTTGAGATCCGATGAATTGTGGGTTTATGATCAGATTATCTATGAATATTATTTGAGTCTTCTCTGAACTCTTTTATGCATGATTAAGATAGCTTTGTATTTATCTCCGGTCTATTGATTTAGTTTGGCCAACTAGATTGATTTTTCTTGCAATGGGAGAGGTGCTTTGTAGTGGGTTCAATCTTGCGGTGCTTATTCCCAGTGATAGTAGATATAATCTATGGGTAGTATCAGGGGTATGAACCATGGTGAAGTTAGAATATAGTAGATATAATGCAAATATAAAATTGGAATGAGTTTACAACAGTACCTAAAGGTGGTGATTTGCTTTATTATACTAACGGATCTCATGAGTTTTCTGTTTTGTTTTGTGTTGTGAAGTTTTCAAGTTTTGGGTGAAGTTTCAATGGGCTAAGGAATAAGGAGTGGCAAGATCCTAAGCTTGGGGATGCCCATGGCACCCAAAGGTAATATTCAAGGACAACCAAGCATCTAAGCTTGGGGATGCCCCGGATGGCATCCCCTCTTTTGTCTACAATCCATCGGTATATTACTTGAGGCTATATTTTTATTCACCACATAGTATGTGTTTTGCTTGGAGCGTCTTGTAGTATATGAGTCTTTCCTTTATTTGCGTTTTAGTTTGCCACAATCATCCTTGCTGGACACACCTTTTGAGAGGGACACACATTAATCGTGAATTTATTAGAATACTCTATGTGCTTCACTTATATTTTTTGAACTAGGTAGCTGCTCTAGTGCTTCACTTATATCTTTTAGAGCACGGCGGTGGTTATATTTTGAAGAAATTGATGAACTCTCATGCTTCACTTATATTATTTTCTATTTGGTATGGTAGTTTGCTTAGGTTATGAATTTAGTCCTAATATGATAAGTATTCAAGAGGGATATAATAAAAACTTTCATGAAGATTATTGAATATATGAGAAGTTTGATTCCTTGCATTTGTTTTGAGATATAATGGTGGTAATATTAGAGTCATGCTAGTGAGTAATTGTGGTTTAGTAAGAATATTTGTGTTAAGGTTTGTGATTCCCGAAGCATGCACGTATGGTCTCTCATTATGCTATGAAATTGGAGCATGATTTTTTTTGTCTTCCTTATGAGTGGCGGTCGGGGACGAGCGATCGTCTTTTCCTACCAATCTATCCCCCTAGGAGCATGCGTAGTAGTACTTTGCTTTGATGGCTAATAAACTTTTTCAATAAGTATGTGAGTTCTTTATGACTAATGTTGAGTCCATGGATTATACGCACTCTCACCTTTCCGCATTTTGCTAGCCTCTTCGGTACCATGCATTGCCCTTACTCACCTTGAGTTGTGGTGCAAACTTCGCCGGTGCATCCAAACCCCGTGATATGATACGCTCTTTCACACATAAGCCTCCTTATATCTTCCTCAAAACAGCCACCATACCTATCTATTATGGCATTTCCATAGCCATTCCGAGATATATTGCCGTGCAACTTCCACCGTTCCTTTTATTATGACACATACCTTCCTTGTCATATTGCTTTGCATGATCATATAGTTGACATAGTATTTGTGGCTTGGCCACCGTTCATATTTTTTATACATGTCATGCTAGATCATTGCACATCCCGGTACACCACCGGAGGTATTCATATAGAGTCATATTTTTGTTCTAGTATCGAGTTATAATTCTTGAGTTGTAAGTAAATAAAAGTGTGATGATCATCATTATTAGAACATTGTCCCATGTGAGGAAAGGATGATGGAGACTATGATTCCCCCACAAGTCGGGATGAGACTGGACAAAAATATAAAAATATAAAAAAGAGGCCAAAAAGAGCCCAAGAAAAAAGAGGCCGAAGTGCCCCAAAAAAAGGGGAAACAAAAAAAGAAAAAAAGGAAAAAAATGAGAGAAAAAGAGAGAAGGGACAATGTTACTATCCTTTTCCACACTTGTGCTTCAAAGTAGCACCATGTTCTTCATGATAGAGAGTCTCCTATTTTGTCATTTTCATATATTACTAGTGGGAATTTTTCATTATAGAACTTGGCTTATATATTCCAATGATGGGCTTCCTCAAACGCCCTAGGTCTTCATGATCAAGCAAGTTGGATGCACACCCACTTAGTATTGTTTTGAGCTTTCATACACTTACAGCTCTAGTGCATCCGTTGCATGGCAATCCCTACTCCTTGCATTGACATCAATTGATGGGCATCTCCATAGCCCGTTGATTAGCCTCGTAAATGTCAGACTTTCTCCTTTTTTGTCTTCTCCACACAACCTCCAACATCATATTCTATTCCACCCATAGTGCTATATCCATGGCTCAAGCTCATGTATTGCATGAGAGTTGAAAAAGCTGAAGCGCGTTAAAAAGTATGAACCAATTGTTTGGCTTGTCATCGGGGTTGTGCATGATAAATACTTTGTGTTAAGAAGATAACTTTCGTTAGCCATGATATTTTGAGAAGACATGATTGCTTTTTAGTATGCTTGAAGTATTATTGTTTTTATGTCAATATTAAACTTTTGTTTTGAATTTTATGGATCTGAATATTCATGCCACAATAAGATTACTTGATAAACATGTTAGGTAGCATTCCACATCAAAAAACCTATTTTTATCATTTACCTACTTGAGCACGAGCAGGAATTAAGCTTGGGGATGCTTGATACGTCTCCAAAATATCTATAAATTTTTATTGTTCCATGCTATTATATTATCAATCTTGGATGTTTAATATGCATTTTTATGCTATTTTATATCATTTTTTGGGACTAACCTAATAACCTAGTGCCCAGTGTTAGTTGTTGTTTTTTCCTTGTTTTTGTCTTCATAGAAAATCAATACCAAACGGAGTCCAAATGGAACAAAACTTTTTGACGATTTTTCTTAGACCACAAGACACCCTGGAAGCTTCGGGAGGAGGCCAGAAGGGCCACGAGATGGCCACAAGCTCACAGGGCGCGACCTAGGGAGGCGCCCTGCAAGCTTGTGGGCCCCCCGTGGCACTTCCAACCCTAATTCTTCTTCTATAAATTGCCAAATATACCCCGTAGACTAGAGGGCACACCAAACATACTTTTCCGCTGCCGCAAGTTTCTGTCTTCGTGAGATCCCATCTAGGGACCTTTTCTGGTACTCTGCCGGAGGGGGATTCGATCATGGAGAGCTTCTACATCAACCTTGCTGCCCTTCCGATGATGTGTGAGTAGTTTACCACAGACCTACGGCTCCATAGTTAGTAGCTAGATGGCTTCTTCTCTCTATTTGATCTTCAATACAATGTTCTCCTCGATATTCTTGGAGATCTATTCGATGTAATATTCTTTTGCGCTGCGTTTGTTGAGATACGATGAATTGTGGGTTTTTGATCAGATTATCTATGAATATTATTTGAGTCTTTTCTAAACTCTTTTATGCATGATTAAGATAGCTTTGTATTTCTCTCCGATCTATTGATTTGGTTTGGCCAACTAGATTGATTTTTCTTGCAATGGGAGAGGTGCTTTGTAGTGGGTTCAATCTTGTGGTGCTTATTCCCAGTGACAGAAAGCGACATGACACATATTTGTATTGTTGGCATTAAGGATAAAAAGATGGGGTTTGTTCATATTGATTGGATCTATCCCTCTACATCATGTCATCTTGCTTAAGGCGTTACTCCGTTCTTGTTAACTTAATACACTAGATGCATGCTGGATAGCGGTCGATGTGTGGAGTAATAGATGGAGGCAACAGTCGGTCTACTTGTCACGGACATGATTCCTATATACATGATCATCGCCTTAGGTATCGTCATAACTATGCGCTTTTCTATCAATTGCTCAACAGTAATTTGTTTACCCACCGTATGCTTTCTTTCAAGAGAGAATCCTCTAGTGAAAACTATGGCCCCCGGGTCTATCTTTTATCATATTATTTTCAGATCTATAAAACCAAAAAACACAAAAATACCTTGTTGCAATTTATTTACTTTTATTTTATTTAGCACTTTTACTTATCTTTTATATCTATCACTATCAGATCTCATCCTTGCAAGTAACCATGAAGGGATTGACAAGCCCTTTATCGCGTTGGGGGCAAGTATTTGTTTGTTTGTGTAGGTGCAATCATTGGTGACTTATGTGTTCCTCCTATTGGAGTGATACCTTGGTTCTCAACTGAGGGAAATACTTATCTCTACTTTGCTGCATCACCCTTTCCTCTTGAAGGGAAAAACCAACGCAAGCTCAAGAAGTAGCATGGAGGGACTAGGATTCCCCTCCCCGCCACCGGGCGATGAAGCGGTAGGAAGAGGGGAGGGGCGAATCCACGGGCTCACCGGTTAAGCATGGAGGGGAGAGGTTGCCCTAGCCGCCTATGGTGACTGGAGTAGATTTGTATTCATACTGAAAATGGATTCAAATTTTATTGGTAATGTAATATACCTGGTGCTCCTTTTTTGTTTTGAGATTTCTCATCAGAACTACAACCCGTATGTTTCGTACATACAACACAACCTGCACGATATGTAGACGGTAGCCAATTCAGTCGTCTGCTAGAGTCTGGTCACATGCATGGACAAACTGATCTCCCGTGTCATGCAGGGATTGTCCAGGCAATGACGTGTGTACAACACTTCTCCAGTACTATCGCTCGTCTCTCTCTTTTATTAACTCAGCCGACTTGCGGGGATGGGGGAGTGTTTCTATGGTCGGTTGCTCAATTGAGGTCCCACATGTGTGTGCAAACGCAAGATGACGCGTGTTCCATTTGGTGAGCGGTGTGCCAGACTGACCGACCATCTGGGGTGCGACACGATGCGACGGGCGTGCTGTATACATATACCACCATTTTCTCCTAGTTTTGCTCCATGGTGCAATCCATCGATACAAAATTATATTTAAAAGTCGAGGGCGGGGCTTTTCCCGCGCGGTAGGCGGGGCAGTTTTGCCTAGTCGGTCCGACAGAGAGGCGAGTAGGATGAGGGAGTAGCGGATTCAACTTTCTGCTGAAAACGTAGGGCTGTGTGATTTGACGACTCATTACTGCTGGACAGGTGGGGCCCTATGATTTGACTAGCCATTATCATTATTACTGCGGCGCTACGACCGGGGTGAGTCTCCCCTGATCTTCAATACTATCGCCCCTAGTATACAGGTCCTAAGAGGAACTACTCTACAATAATGGTCTTATAGCCCGCTTACATGGCACTTTTGCTTATGTGGAGGAGAGAGACATGAAAAAATGGTGGGAGTGGGCTCTCATGCAAGACCCTAGCTATTTATATATGTACTCCTTGGCAAATGAAATTAAATACTACGAAGAAAGAGATAGAGATAAGTAAAAAAAATACTCTTATAGCCAACCTTATAGCTAACCTTGTTGTATGAGTGACTATAAGTGATGACTATATATGACATGCCAACATCACATAGCCTAACACACCTGGACGGAGGAATTAGTTTCATGCGCGAAGTAGGCAAAAAAAATTGCTCATTTATAGCCGTCTAAAATCTCAAAGGGCGCAACCGCGTGAGCGAGGCAACAATCGTGGTAGGCGTGACCATGATACAGGCTGCTGAGAGCCCTTGGATCTGAGATCGAATGGTCACATGCTAAGTTGCTGAAAATTTACAGAAAGGCCCTCCAGGATATGATATTCACCCATAGATCCAGAATCACGGCATGCAACCGTTGGATCTCAGATCCAAGGGCTCTCGGAAGCCCGTATCATGGGAGCATGGAAAGCTTCGTATCACCTGAATTTTTTCCGACGCTTGACGTGCGAACATGCATATGCTATACTGTTAGGCCTACGAAGTGGGTCTAGTAGACATGACATCTAATTGGGCCCCCATAGTACTGGGCATGTAGCCGTTTATCCACCGGGCAAGCCACTACCCCGCCGTTCGCACGCCCTACTCAGCATTTTTACAATCGAAAAACCGCTAGCAGTTCACTCCTACTCGTCCCCGTCCTTTAACATTATAGCAGTTCGCTCCCAATCGTCATGTCCTTTCACATTACAGCAGTTCCACTTCTCCTAATCCTCCTCCAAAATTCATGGCCTCCCAAATCACCATGATCGTTGGTGAGTACAAGGTTAAAACCATCACCGACGATGATTTCAACATCATCTACTCCCATTCTTCCACGAAGGTGAAAGGATGCCTTGCTCGCTTCAAATGCATGTTCAAAAAGTCAAATGGTGATGAGTGGGTCGCTGGGCTAGATGTTGAGTACACCATAGTTCTGGGACCAGAGAAGAATCTAAAGGAGGAAAAGAAGAAGAAGCCCAAAGTGATCCAGGTTTGCGTGCATTACTTGTGCTTGGTCTACCACATATGCCATGCCGACGTTAAGTGCGAGGATTTTAGGAACTTCCTCGCAGATGAAAGAGTCAAATTTGTTACTGTATAATTTAAGAACGACAAGGAAGTCCTGGATTGGATAGGCCTCGTTGTATGCCAGCCCTTCGACCTCCAGAAGAAAAGGCTCGTGTCCTCCCGTCAGCCTTTAATGCTGACCCTGGCAGGAGCCATGGTTGATCCTTCGTATGGTAAACTGACGAAACCTCCCTACACGTTTCATTGCGCATGGGAGTGGAATGAAATAGATAAATACCACATCCAGTACGCAGCAATGGATGCCTACCTTTGTTTGAATATCTACAAGGGTTGGATGAAGAGCCAGAGCCTAGTGTGCGATTCAAGAAAAGAAGTATCGACGAAGAGGAAGAGGGACAAGGACAAAGTCGAGGACATGGACGAGGACTCCGAGTAAGGTGGAAATGTTGTTGCTCATGCTGGTTGTAATGTAGTGTCTACCAGATTAGTTGCTTAGTTTGATTTCAGGGTGCTTAGTTTTATTTCAGGGGTGTGTTGTGCTGAGCCCCCAGCAGAACTATGTTATGTTCTTTCTCGTTACTTGAACTCTTTAGTACGTACTAGTATTTCTTATAGTTCATCTTGTAGTTGGTACTAACACTTGTTTCTTCACGCTATATACGTACTATGTATGAGTGGCTACAAGTGATGACTATATATGATATGGCCAACATCATATAGCCAGCAGTTGGCTATACTATTAACCATGCTCTAAGCATGCTACATATGCAAAACACTTAAATGAGAGAAGTAATTCAAAAAAAACTTAAATGAGAGTGTACCCAAAGTGTGAAGGAGTTTACTTGTCAAAGAATTAAATAGGTATGCTAATTTTTAATAGACTTTAGCACCCCATCTAAGCATGCACTAATTTTTTTAATAGTACTATGCATAATTTGGCGACGAGTGTTCTGTATATGTACCACCTTTTTTCTTTAATTTCATCTTGTTAGTTTTGCTCCATGGCGCAATCCATCGATACTACTACTGTACAAAACTATATTTAAAAGGTGAGGGCGGGGCAGTCTCGCCTGGTCTGTTTGACAGAGAGGCGAGGGTCTTTGTGATTTGATGGCTCATTACTACTGGAAGGTGGGGCCTTGTGATTTGACTGCTTGGTATAGTCATTATTACTATGGCGCTACCACCGGGGTAATCCGGTGCATGACATGTCAACCCGGGTGCTGGCGGTCCCACATGTCGGTGAAAGGAAGTATAATTGTTGCCGACGACCTGAGGAAGAGCAAAGAACCATGTTGTATACTCTAGTTTTCGACTAGAGTACTTGTACGTTGAAGGAGTGCGAAACACAGTAGCCTAGTGCGATATGGCGATAAAAATGATCTAATTTGCTTGTGATTGATCCTAGGGTGCCGCTCCTCCTTAGCATTGTTCTATTCGTGCCTCGCAGAGAACATGACACATGTGGTGCAACACCCGAAAGACAAAGTGGCAAGATAAGAAGACACAGGGGCAAAAGAAGAAGGAAGATCCCCCCCCCCCCAAAAAAAGAAGAAAGACGCAGACAACAGTCTGGGTCGCTGCTCTCTACTTCATGAAGGGTTGCTGGGTGCGGAGTCCTAACTGATTCTTCATCGCCTCCACGACCTTCATCTCCTCGCGCCTCTCCTCCACCATCTTCTTCATTGTGTCCATGACGCGGGATTTTTTGAGGCGAGCATGCATCATCTCCTCCACGGCCGCATGACGTTGCTTGACAGCAGCCAGGTGCTCGATGCGGAGCTTCGCCAAGTCCTCCTTCTGTTCCATGATGAGGGCGGTCATCATCTTCACCGTGGAACTTCTCTTCTCATGCAGCTTCATCCAGCCGACAATCTCCTTCAGTAGGTCGAGCTCATGGTGGAGCTTTGCCTTGTCCTCCTCAACTTGTAGGATTTCGTCGGTCGCCTTCTTACCCGAGGCAATGCTCTCCTTCAGCAGCTTCACCAAGTCAGCGGTCAACTCCTTCTGCTTACCGAGCTGAGTGGGCATGCATGTCATCGAGGGACAATGACTCCAGCATTGCCAGCTCAGCATGTTCGCCTCCGCGGCTAGTGCGCTCCTGAGATCCCTTGCTTGCCCGTGAGAGATCATTCGAGGCCTCCACGAGGCGGCAAGCCCTCTTTTTTTCCGCGGCCTTGGTCGCCACTCCCTTGTTACTAGTAATTCTCGACCTAGAGCTCTTCACACCAGCCATGGCAAGGAAGGACGAACAAGGAAGACTTATGAGGAGGAAGGTTGAGTAATTCTCGACTAGGTAGTTCCCCTTTTTATAACCTACTAGTACTAGTACTAAAAGTTGCATAGTGGGAACACGTTTAGGTTTGATAGGTGTGAACAGGTTTGCACTTAATTATAGCATGGTAGTACTACTTTGGAATGTGATGGGAAACAAGCTAAACATTTATTGATGGTTTTGGTTTCGAAGCCCGAAACGGCTCCCGATGAGTTTTCTGGAACACAAATTTCATGTATCACATGCGGTCGCACATGTCAGTGATGTACCTGGTTGTACATGTCAGACCAATCCGATGTGTGTCCCTTCGGTGAGACACGGGTCCGACTGACCGTCTGTTGGTGCGACCGACTACCAAGTATTACGCGATGGAGACTTGTGGCTATCGGGTGATTGTAATGACCAAGCATTCAAAAAGTCGTGATAAATCAATTACCATCTTTTTCCAAACGACCAAGTATTTTCACAAAAATACAATACATATAGATGGAGTGACAGTCACGGTTGCAAACTGCCATGGCGCCGCAAGTTCACTTCAGCAGCAACCGAGTAGGTCACTGCATCGCTGGCGGGGAAGGAAGGCAGCTCACCTCGCCTATGATGCATGCCCAACGCCACCGCAGCTGGTTCCGCGATTTGGCTTCTCCTACCGCCCTTTTGAATAGTTGCACCGGCTGCTCATCCCATTCTCCAGGCATGCACATTCATTCCTCTGCAGTCGACTCCGTGAATATGATCTCTGCCACTAGCCCCAACTCCAAATCAACGTGACGCTGCCAGATGCTAACATCCCTCAACATCTCTCCTATGAGATCGACTTGCGCCTCCGCCTTGTGCTTCGCCAGGCGCAACTCCTTCGAACTTGTCTCCAATCAATGCGACGCTTCCTCGATCTGATTTTCCCTTGCTGCCCAGCATCTGCAATGCAGCCCTGGCATGTCCTCCAGCGCCACCGATCTGTGATTCCAGAGCAATGGAACCCCTCTGAAACACATGTGGGTTTCGCTCAAAGGTGGTAGTGTTGCGGGCCGCAGTGAGAGGGAAGCCTGCGGGATGCTGGGATCTAAGGGATTATCCATGGCGCGATCCGATGGGCGAGGCGGGGAGGTGAGCGTAGGTGTTGGGAGACCCCTACGAGGCTAAGGTAAGATACTACTCCACTCCGTCCATTTTTAAATACAAAGGCCACCAACAGTAACCCAGGCAAAAATTGATCATGTTGCCTGCGTCCTGGTTTATTGGCCCCCTTTGTATTTTGTGCCAAATTTTGACCAAAATTTAAACTAATAAAATGTTAATGCATGTCACTAAAATTTATATCATTGGATTCACATTTGAACATAGTTTTCGATGATATTATTTTTATGACATGCATTAATATTGTGTTAGTTAAAATGATGGCCAAAATTTGGCACAAAATATGAAGGAGACCAATGGAAGTAGCAACCCATGATTTAACTACTCGCATGCATGCAGTAGAGTAGTAATGTCATTCTCTACTACTTCCTCCCTCACGTTCACTCAATTTGCATGCGCTGTATTAATTAACCATCATTAAGTGAACGACTTTACACGCGTCAAATTATCACATGGGTGGATCTTCATACAAAAATGTGTTCCACCGTGTACCCGCGTGTGCATGCGAGGGAATGAGTGCATGCGTGCACATCTTCTCGTCATGCACGTACTCCACCAGTGTGTGTGAGAGAGGACGAGTACATTTTTATTGAACCAGTAGCACGTCACTGTGATCAATCCACACAAGAAGGTCGCAACAACACATCCACATGTGCCATGTGGCTTCAGGATGCCCCCACATCATTTTAATCATAATTTATTTACTGAAAAAGGAGAGACACTGTGTAGCGTGCCATTGGAATTCTAATTTACGTGTTTTGCACATACTGGAAGTACTAGTGCCACATCATCTAAAGCCTTTCTACACGCACATTTCTTGTACAAATGTGCTCCGCCGTGCACCCACGCATTTGTATGTGGGGAACTAGTGTGTCCGTGCACCTCTTCTCTTTCGTACGCGTAGTCCGTATGTGTGAGAGATAGAGAGGTATGGTGTGTTCAAGAAATCACGGGAGATTCGTGAATTTATGTGTGTGTGTGGGGGGGGGGGGATATAGAGGGAATATGTGTGAATGCAATTTGTGTGAAAGAGAGGCCTATATACATACATGTATGTGCATGGGGGTGATATACGAGAAGGGAGGGGAGGGGTCGTCTGCGCGAGATATCGATAGAGACAGATAGAGGGAAAGAGCTCTACGAGCGTATAAGCACTGGGATAGGGGGCGCTGGAAGATGGTGCGAGGGGCCAACTGTAGGGAGACTGGGAAGGAGTGTACAAGTGCGGGATCAATATTTAAAGAGAGGGGGCGAGAACATGCGCGGTTGCGCGCGCAGTGGCGAAGTCATGAAAATTAAATGAAGGGGCCAAGCATTGCTAATCCTTATTGTGAAGGGACAATTCATTAGATTAAACCAATTTATACCAGCAATTAATCTACTAATCACATGCATATTAGCCTCAATATAGTGATGTCAGGGGGGGCCAGGGCCCTTGCTGGCCCCCTGTGTCCGCCACTGTGCGCGCGTCTGAGAGATGAAGCGGAAGGCATGGATGATGAGAGGGGAGACGATGGATAGATAATGTGTGTGTATTAGCTATGCAGTCCTATCTAGAGAGGTAGATTGATCGATGTGTACGTGGGAAAGAGGGCGAGACTTGACTAGAGATATACATTGATCAGGTTGTGTGGAAAACAGGGAAAGACCTAGCTATATTATATATATACACACATAGAGGAATATCGATCGTTGCGCATGCATGTGAGAGATAAAGAAGGCCCGAAGTGACGAAGAGGGGGAGGTGTGTGTGTGCATGCATGGGAGACCGACCTGAAGAAAAAGATTGTGTATGTGCGATGGATAATGCCGAGTGGAAGTGTGTGTGCATGCATGCACGAGAGAAAGTTAGTGGTACAACTATAAAGAGAAGACGACTGTGTGGGTGTAAAAGACTTGGTGAGGTCATAATCAATGTAAAAGTGAATTCAAATATTTGAATAAGATATCATGATGTTTGAAGCCCATGCATGCATGAATATAATTGAGATATGCATGGTGTGGTTTTGAATCGAGCATGCTATACTGTATACACATCGAACAAGGTCAAACTGATTTGAATTTGAGATACCGATGGCAGGCATCGTTTGGCCACATTTCATCCATGCATGGACACAACTATTCAAATTGGAGAAGATGGGTGGCTTTTCTAGCTCATAACTAAATGGTGTGTGTGTGTGTGTGTGTGTGTCTATGTGTGTGTGTGTGTGTTGTGTGTGTGTTAAATACATTGTACATAGTATCAAGCATGGTTTAGATTCCAAACATCTAGCTAGAGCATACATGTACTGTGATTTGAATTCAACATAAAATGGATACACATATTTGAATTCGAGATCGTATGTACATGTAGTTCATATTTAAATGCGAATTTACTACTCCTATATTCATGTCATGTGTTGTGAAGATAATATTTAGATGGTGGTATAACTAACCCGAGTACAATCCTATTCAAATAGGGAAAATGGACTCAAATTCAGTCCATATGCTAGACGATATGAATTGTTTTTTTATTGTTGAGGGAAGTGCAAATTGATGTGGTATTGTACACGTTAAGCTTGTTCTCCCGATTTTTCAGTTTTTTTTGTTGTTTTTGAATGGCATTTGTAGTAATATAGTAAAATGGGACATGACTCTATCTAGTGTGGTGCGAATTGTCTTTTTTTTGTACATGTTAAGCTTGTTCTCCCGAAATTTCAAGTTGCGCCTTGTTATCCCAAAATTTCAAGCTAGCATCTCTTTGTCTATTGTGCTGCGAAATTCTCGCCTCTTCAACCCGCGCCTTGTTATCCCGAAATTTCAACGCGCGCGAAGACTCCCTCCTCCTCTGAAATCGATCGCACTGCCCAGACACGTGAAACCCCCCTTTTATCCCTCAGCCGAAAATCCCACCTCGACGTCCCATGGTTCAAACGGGTGGAGGTACTTTCGTAACTTACCCCACATTTTAGACAAGCGCGTCCCTAAGCCATGGTTCCCCGCTCCCATCCCCTCTGCCCCCCATTCGTACATCGAGGCTGCCAAACCCCCGCGATGCCCCACACCCTCCTCCATCCGCCACCCGACCGTCGCTCGGCCGGAGCCTCTTCCCTGACGACATCGTCCACCGCAACATCTCGACGTCCCTCATCCACCGCACCGGATGAGTATCCATTGTCGATCTCATCGTCCCGTCGGTTCAGCCACCCCGTCCTCCACCTCCAAGGAGCTGCCCTAATGTTCTCCTCGTCTATCGCGCCACCTCTGTTCACATAGTGCCTTCTTCAAGTGCACAACTGGAAGAGTAGCACCATCACCGATTCCTCGGATGAAGCCGAGGCCTAATCGGCGCCACCAAAGAGGTTCTACACTAATCGCTACATTTTCCTTTGATTCGATCTCACTGTGCTATCGCAGCTTGATCCTGAGCTGCCATGGCGCAGCTCCATCTACGGCGGCATCGCCGGTCACTTCCTCCACGGCGTCTCTCCGCCATGGCATTGCTCCCTCGGTGGCGACGTCCACATCAGCAGGAGCTGCTGCTGTTGCTCTGGCTCTCACTGGCCCTGCTGCTAATGCTTCGGCTCTCACTTGTGCTGCTGCTCTGCTCTTGCTCTAGATCGCGTGCCTGGTCTGTTCTTGCTCTTGCTCGCGCTGCTGCTCTTGCTCTTGCTCTTGCTTGCGCTGCTGCTCTACTCTTGCTCGCCCTGCTACTTCTGCTGCACGAGTAGCAGCTCTGGCTCTCTCTCGAGCTCCAACCGCTGCTACCCAAGATGCTGCTACACGACCAGCTGCCCCGGCTCTCGCACGCGCTGCTGCTCCGGATGCTACTGCTGCTGCACGACCAGCTGCCCTGGCTGCTCTCTGGTAGTACGTTCCCTGCTGGAGCGGCTACCGATTTAGATCACTGCTACTCTGCCACTAGTGCTCGAGCGGCCAAAATTATTAGTGTACTGCTTTTCTGCTACTAGTGCGTTCAATTTCGACAGTAAAATTCAGTTTTGACAGCAAAATTTAGTTTCGACAGTAAAATTCAGTTTCGACAATTAAATTTAGTTTTGATAGTTAAGTTTAGAGATGAGCGGCTGATGTATTTTACATCATCTATTGGAGATGCTATTAGAATACCACTTCAGGTTAACATTGTCTCTCTTTTCCTGCTTCAGCCTTGATGTTGTAGACCTCATCGAAGCTGCTCCAACAAAGAAACCGTCCATCAAAGCGGAGCAGTAGCCTCGGTTCCATCTGCAGACGCCTAAGATCTTCTTCCCCGCCTCCGACAGCCACATCAGCCGCATCATCCTCAGCGACCAACCCAATGATGCCGAGATCGACATGGCTTCGCCAAAGAGGTCGTACACTTGTTGCATAACTTTTTTACTCTAGATGTTATATATATTGTCTATTGAGCACGCGTAGTAATGACAAATAAGATTAGTTTCTCCTATATGAGAAGCAGTGAGGTACTAGGCAAGTTAGCTATCCGTGATGGACTCTCTCGAAAGCCATCATTATTTATTTCTACATGTTGGAGTTGTGCTTGTGTAGATGGGTGTGGGAGTTGAGCTAGTAGGGCAGTGGCCTGGGTCCAAAGTAGTAGAAGTAGCACAAAAACATTTTTGGAGTGTAGCCTTTTGCTTCTTCAAGCCTGCCTAATAGAATCGCCAGTGGTTGAAAGGAAAAGTGAAGGAAAAACATAGGAATTGGAAAGTTTTGTTGGAAATATGCCCTAGAGGCAATAATAAAGTGGTTATTATTATATTACCTTAATCATGATAAAGGTTTATTATTCATGCTAGAATTGTATTGATTGGAAGCTTAAATACATGTGTGAATACATAAGCAAATACCAAGTCCCTAGTATGCCTCTACTAGACTAGCTCGTTGATCAAAAGATGGTTAAGGTTTCCTGACCATAGAGATGAGTTGTCATTTGATAATGGGATCACGTCATTAGGAGAATGATGTGATGGACAAGACCCATCCATAAGCTTAGCATATGATCGTTCAATTTATTGCTACTACTTTCTTAAATGTCAAATACATATTCCTTCGACCATGAGATGGTGCAACTCCTGGATACCGGAGGAATACCTTGTGTGCTATCAAATGTCACAACGTAACTGGGTGATCATAAATATGCTCTACAGGTATCTCCGAAGGTGTCTGTTGAGTTGGCGTGAATCAAGATTGGGATTTGTCACTCCGTATGACGGAGAGGTATCTCTGGGCCCACTCGGTAATACAACATCACAAGAAGCTTGCAAGCAAAGTGACTAAGGAGTTAGTTACAAGATGATGTATTACGGAACGAGTATAGAGACTTACCGGTAACGAGATTGAACTAGGTATGAAGATACCGATGATCAAATCTTGGGCAAGTAACATACCGACGGACAAAGGGAACTACGTATTTGTCATAAAGGTTTGACCGATAATGATCTTCGTAGAATATGTAGGAACCAATATGGGCATCCAGGTCCCTCTATTGGTTATTGACCGGAGAGGTGTCTCGGTCATGTCTACATTATTCTCGAACCCGTAGGGTCTGCACACTTAACGTTCGTTGACGATATAGTATTATATGAGCTATGTATGTTGGTGACCGAATGTTGTTCGGAGTCCCGGATGAGATCACGGACATGACGAGGAGCTCCGGAATGGTCCGGAGGTAAAGATTGATATATAGGATGATATGGTTGGGCCAAGGGGTAAGGCCCACGGGGCTTTAGGTCGGCGCAAAAGGAAGTTTTGCGAAGGTCAGGGACCAGACGCTAGGGACCCTAGCATCTGGCCCTGGGCCAGATGCCGAGGCCCATGGCGATTGGGCTAGACGCCGAGGACCGTGGCGTCTGGTACTGGAAACCGAGAAGGACTCTTCCTTGCATTCCAAACCGACTTTGAGGAGGCTCTTTCTCCAAGAAATGTCCCCAGGGCTCAACATATAAATAGAGGAGCAGGGCTAGCCCCAGGGGGACACCACAATTCATCGAGCCATGTGCCGGCTCCCCCTATCCCTCTGGTTCGTCCTCCGTCCTAAATCCGTTGTGCTTGGCGAAGCCCTGCGGAAATAGTTTCACCACCACCGTCACCACGCTGTCGTGCTGCCGGAACTCATCTACTACTTTGCCTCTCTTGCTGGATCGAGAAGGCGAGGATGTCATCGAGTTGAACCTGTGCTGAACATGGAGGTGCCGTACATTCGGTACTTGATCGGGACGGATCATGAAGGTATACAACTACATCAACCGCGTTGATAAACGCTTCCGCTTAGCGATCTACAAGGGTATGTAGATGCTCTCCCCCTCTCGTAGCTATACATCTCCATGGATAGATCTTGCGTGTGCGTAGATTTTTTTTGTTTTCCATGCAACGTTCCCCAACAGTGGCATCATGAGCCAGGTCTATGCGTAGATGATATGCACGAGTATAACACAAAGGAGTTGTGGGCGGTGATGTTCATATTGCTTACCACCAATGTCTTATTTTGATTCAGCGGTATTGTGGGATGAACTGCTCGGACCAACCTTACATGTCCACGTACATGAGACCGGTTCCACCGACTAACATGCAACTTGTTTTGCATAAAGGTGGCTGGCGGGTGTCTGTTTCTCCCACTTTAGTTGAATCTAATTTGACGGCAGTCCTTGCAGAAGGTTAAAAGGCAACTTGATAATCACCGTTGTGGTTTTGCGTAGGTAAGAACGGTTCTTGCTAGTTGCCCGTAGCAGCCACGTAAAACTTGCAACAACAAAGTAGATGACGTCTAACTTGTTTTTGCAGGGTATGTTGTGATGTGATATGGTCAAGACGTGATTTGATATATGTTGATGTATGAGATGATCATGTTTTGTAATAAGTTCACGACTTGCACGTCGATGAGTACGACAACCGGTAGGAGCCTTAGGGTTGTCTTTAATTATTGTATGACCTGCGTATCAATCACTAAGCGCCATGTAATTGCTTTACTTTATCGCTATACGTTAGCAATAGTTGTAGAAGCAATAGTTGTCGAGACGACCCCGACGCAATGATGGAGATCAAGGTGTCACGCCGGTGACGATGGAGATCATGCCGATGCTTTGGAGATGGAGATCAAAAGCACAAGATGATGATGGCCATATCATGTCACATATTTTGATTGCATGTGATGTTTATCCTTTATGCATCTTATTTTGCTTAGAACGACGGTAGCATTATAAGATGATCCCTTCACTTAATTTCAAGATAAAAGTGTTCTCCCCGAGTATGCACCGTTGCTAAAGTTCGTCGTTTCGAAGCACCTCGTGATGATCGGGTGTGATAGACTCTACGTTCACATACAACGGGTGTAAGCCAGTTTTGCACATGCAGAATACTTGGGTTAAACTTGACGAGCCTGGCATGTGCAGACATGGTCTCGGAACACTGGAGACCAAAAGGTCGAACATGAGTCATATAGTAGGTATGATCAACACAGAGATGTTCACCATTGAATACTACCCCATCTCACGTGATGATTGGAAATGGGTTAGTTGATTTGGATCATGTATCACTTAGACAACTTGAGGGATGTTGATTTAAGTGGGAGTTCATTAGTAATTTGATTATTTGAACTCAAATTTATCATGAACTTCGTATTAATAGTTTTTGCATATCTATGTTGTAGATCAATGGCCCGTGCTTCCGTTCCCTTGAATTTTAATGTGTTCCTAGAGAAAGCTAAGTTCAAAGATGATGGTAGCAACTACTAGGTCCGTAACTTGAGGATTATCCTCATTGCTGCACAGAAGAATTATGTCCTTGATGCACCGCTAGGTGAAAGACCTACTGCAGGAGCTGATGCAGATGTTATGAACGTCTGGCAGGCTCGATCTGATGACTACTCGATAGTTTAGTGTGCCATGCTTTACGGCTTAGAACCGGGACTTCAAAGACGTTTTGAATGCCACAGAGCATATGAGATGTTCCAAGAGCTGAAGTTGATATTTCAAACTAATGCCCTGGTTGAGAGATATGAAGTCTCCAACAAGTTCTATAGCTGTAAGATGGAGGAGAACAGTTCTGTCAGTGAACACATACTCAAAATGTCTGGGTATCATAACCACTTGACTCAATTGGGAATTGATCTTCCAGTTGAGAGTGTTATTGACAGAGTTCTTCAGTCACTGCCACCAAGCTACAAAGGCTTTGTGATGAACTATAATATGCAAGGGATGATGAAAACGATTCCCAAGCTCTTCGCGATGCTGAAATCGGCGGAGGTAGAAATCAAGAGGGAGCATCAAGTGTTGATGGTTAACAAGACCACTAGTTTCAACAAAAAGGGCAAGGGAAAGAAAGGGAACTTCAAGAAGAATGGCAAGCAAGTTGCTGCTCCCGTGAAGAAGCCCAAAGCTGGACCCAAGCCTGAAACTGAGTGCTTCTACTGCAAAGGAAATAGTCACTGGAAGCGGAACTGCCCCAAGTACTTGGCAGATAAGAAGGATGGCAAAGTGAACAAAGGTATATTTGATATACATGTTATTGATGTGTTCCTTACTAATGCTCATAGTAGCGCCTGGGTATTTGATACTGGTTTGGTTGCTCATATTTGTAACTCGAAACAGGAGCTGCGAAATAAACGAAGATTGGCTAAGGACGAGGTGACGATGCGCATCGGGAATGGTTCCAAGGTTGATGTGATCGCCGTCGGCTCGCTACCTCTACATCTACCTTCGGGATTAGTTTTAGACCTCAATAATTGTTATTTGGTGCCAGCGTTGAGCATGAACATTATATCTGGATCTTGTTTATTGCGAGACAGTTATTCATTTAAGTCAGAGAATAATGGTTGTTCTATTTATATGAGTAATATCTTTTATGGTCATGCACCTTTGATGAATGGTCTATTCTTGTTTAATCTCGATCGTAGTGATACACATATTCATAATATTGATGCCAAAAGATGCAAAGTTGATAATGATAGTGCAACATACTTATGGCACTGCCGTTTAGGTCATATTGGTGTAAAGCGCATGAAGAAACTCCATGCGGATGGACTTTTGGAATCACTTGATTATGAATCATTTGATACTTGCGAACCATGCCTCATGGGTAAGATGACTAAAACTCCATTCTCCGGAACAATGGAGCGAGCTAATGACTTATTGGAAATAATACATACCGATGTATGCGGTCCGATGAGTGTTGAGGCACGCGGTGGGTATCGTTATTTTCTAACCTTCACAAATGATTTGAGTAGGTATGGGTATATCTACTTGATGAAACACAAGTCTAAAACATTTGAAAAGTTCAAGGAATTTCAGAGTGAAGTGGAGAATCATCATAACAAGAAAATAAAGTTTCTACGAGCTGGTCACGGAGGCAAATATTTGAGTTACGAGTTTGGCCTTCATTTAAGACAATGTGGAATTGTTTCACAACTCACGCCACCTGGAACACCATAGCGTAATGGTGTGTCCGAACTTCGTAACCATACTTTATTAGATATGGTGCGTTCTATGATGTCTCTTACCGATTTGCCTTTATCATTTTGGGGTTATGCATTAAAGACAACCACATCCACGTTAAATAGGGCACCGTCTAAATCCGTTGAGCCGACACTGTATGAACTATGGTTTGGCAATAAACCTAAGCCGTCGTTTCTTAAAGTGTGGGGATGTGACGCTTATGACAATAGGCTTCAGCCTGATAAGCTCGAACCCAAAGCGGAGAAATGCATCTTCATAGGATACCCTAAAGAAACTATTGGGTATACCTTCTACCACAGATCCGAAGGCAAGATCTTTGTTGCCAAGAATGGGTCCTTTCTAGAGAAGGAGTTTCTCTCGAAAGAAGTGAGTGGGATGAAAGTAGAACTTGATGAGGTAGTTGTACCTTCTCTCGAATTGGAAAATAGCACACTAGAGAAAAATGTTTCCGTGATGCCTACACCAACCGAAGAGGAAGCTAATGATAATGATCATGAAACTTCGGATCAAGTTACTACTGAACCTCATAGGTCGACCAGAGCACGTACCGCACCAGAGTGGTACGGTAATCCTGTCCTGAAAGACATGTTGTTAGACAACGACGAACCTACGAACTATGAAGAAGCTATGATGAGCCCAGATTCCGACAAATGGCTAGTGGCCATGAAATCTGAGTTAGGATCCATGTATAAGAACAAAGTGTGGACTTTGGTGGACTTGCCCGATGATCGGCAAGCCGTTGAGAATAAATGGATCTTCAAGAGGAAGACAGACACTGATGGTAATATCACTGTCTACAAAGCTTGACTTGTCGCGAAAGGTTTTCGACAAGTTCAAGGGGTTGACTACGATGAGACTTTCTCACCCGTAGCGATGCTTAAGTCTGTCAGAATCATGTTAGCAATTTCCGCATTTTATGATTATGAAATCTGGCAAATGGACGTCAAAACTGCATTCCTTAACGGGTTTCTTAAAGAAGAGTTGTATATGATGCAACCAGAAGGTTTGGTCGATCCTAAGGGTGCTAACAAAGTGTGCAAGCTCCAGCGATCCATCTATGGACTGGTGCAAGCATCTTGGAGTTGGAATATATGCTTTGATGAGGTGATCAAAGCATATGGTTTTATAAAGACTTATGGTGAAGCCTGTATTTACAAGAAAGTGAGTGGGAGCTCTGTAGCATTTCTGATATTATATGTGGATGACATATTGCTGATTGGAAATGACATAGAATTTCTGGATAGCATAAAAGGATATTTGAATAAGAATTTTTCAATGAAAGACCTCAGTGAAGCTGCTTACATATTGGGCATCAAGATCTATAGGGATAGATCGAGACGCTTAATAGGACTTTCACAAATCACATATCTTGACAAAGTTCTGAAGAAGTTCAAAATGGACCAGTCAAAGAAAGGGTTCTTGCCTGTGTTGCAAGGTGTGAAATTGAGTCAGACTCAAAGCCCGACCACGGCAGAAGATAGAGAGAGAATGAAAGTCATTCCCTATGCCTCATCCATAGGTTCTATAATGTATGCCATGTTGTGTACCAGACCTGATGTGTGCCTTGCCATAAGTTTGGCAGGGAGGTACCAAAGTAATCCAGGAGTGGATCACTAGACAGCGGTCAAGAATATCCTAAAGTACCTGAAAAGGACCAAGGATATGTTTCTCGTTTATGGAGGTGACGAAGAGCTCGTCGTAAAGGGTTACGTCGATGCTAGCTTCGACACAGATCCGGATGACTCTAAGTCACAAGATACGTATTTATATTGAATGGTGGAGTTGTCAGTTGGTGCAGTTCTAAGCAAAGCGTCGTGGCAGGATCTACATGTGAAGCGGAGTACATAGCTGCTTCGAAAGCAGCGCATGAAGGAGTCTGGATGAAGGAGTTCATATCCGATCTGGGTGTAATACCCAGTGCATCGGGTCCAATGACAATCTTTTGTGACAACACTGGAGCAATTGCCATAGCGAAGGAATCCAGGTTTCACAAGAGAACCAAACACATCAAGAGACGCTTCAACTCTATTTGTGAAAAGGTCAAGGATGGAGACATAGAAATTTGCAAAGTACATACGGATCTGAATGTGGCACACCCGTTGACTAAATCTCTTCCACGGGAAAAACATGATCAGCACCAAGACTCCATGGGTGTTAGATTCATTACAATGTAATCTAGATTATTGACTCTAGTGCAAGTGGGAGACTGTTGGAAATATGCCCTAGAGGCAATAATAAAGTGGTTATTATTATATTACCTTAATCATGACAAAGGTTTATTATTCATGCTAGAATTGTATTGATTGGAAACTTAAATACATGTGTGAGTACATAAGCAAATACCAAGTCCCTAGTATGCCTCTACTAGACTAGTTCGTTGATCAAAAGATGGTTAAGGTTTCCTGACCATAGACATGAGTTATCATTTGATAACGGGATCACATCATTAGGAGAATGATGTGATGGACAAGACCCATCCGTTAGCTTAGCATATGATCGTTCAGTTTATTGCTACTGCTTTCTTAAATGTCAAATACATATTCCTTTGACCATGAGATCATGCAACTCCCGGATACCGGAGGAATACCTTGTGTGCTATCAAACATCACAACATAACTGGGTGATCATAAAGATGCTCTACAGGTATCTCCGAAGGTGTCTGTTGAGTTGGCGTGAATCAAGATTGGGATTTGTCACTCCGTATGCCGGAGAGGTATCTCTGGGCCCTCTCGGTAATATAGCATCACAAGAAGCTTGCAAGCAAAGTGACTAAGGAGTTAGTTACGAGATGATGTATTACAGAACGAGTATAGAGACTTACCGGTAACGAGATTGAACTAGGTATGAAGATACCGACGATCGAATCTCAGGCAAGTAACATACCGACGGACAAAGGGAACTACGTATTTGTCATAAAGGTTCGAACGATAAAGATCTTCGTAGAATATGTAGGAACCAATATGGGCATCCAGGTCCCGCTATTGGTTATTGACCAGAGAAGCGTCTCGGTCATGTCTACACTATTCTCGAACCCGTAGGGTCCGCACGCTTAACGTTCGTTGACGATATAGTATTATATGAGTTACGTATGTTGGTGACCGAATGTTGTTCGGAGTCCCGGATGAGATCACGGACATGATGAGGAGCTCCGGAATGGTCCGGAGGTAAAGATTGATATATAGGATGCTATGGTTGGGCCAAGGGGTAAGGACCACGGGGCTTTAGGTCGGTGCAAAAGGAAGTTTTGCGAAGGTCAGGGACCAGACGCCAGGGACCCTGGCGTCTGGTACTGGAAACCGAGAAGGACTCTTCCTTGTGTTCCAAACCAACTTTGAGGAGGCGCTTTCTCCAAGAAACATCCCCAGGGCTCAACATATAAATAGAGGAGCAGGGCTAGCCCCTGGGGGACACCACGATTGACCAAGCCATGTGCAGGTGCCCCCTCTCCCTCTAGTTCGTCCTCTGTCCTAAATCCGCTGTGCTTGGCGAAGCCCTGCGGAAATAGTTTCACCACCATCATCACCACGCCGTCGTGCTGCCGGAACTCATCTACTACTTCGCCTATCTTGCTGGATCGAGAAGGCGAGGACGTCATCGAGTTGAACGTGTGTTGAACGCGGAGGTGCTGTACGTTCGGTACTTGATCGGGACGGATCATGAAGGTGTACGACTACATCAACCGCGTTGATAAACGCTTCCGCTTAGCGATCTACAAGGGTATGTAGATGCTCTCCCCCTCTCGTAGCTATACATCTCCATGCATAGATCTTGCGTGTGCGTAGAATTTTTTTTGTTTTCCATGCAACGTTCCCAACAAGTTTCCCATGGTACTACTATTCATGCATTTGGTTCAAAGGAATGGAGCAAAGGAAATCTATAGGATTTGATCCTTTAGTGTCTCTTTTAAAGAAAAATCATAGGAATTTTAATATCCACTTGGCCCTCCTTTTCAAGTTCCTATTCACGAAGAATAAGACTAAGTGATAGTAGCATAATAGCATTATAACTGTACATTTTATTGTGGTTTGACTTAATTTGACCATGCTTCTTTGCATTCCTGTGATCTTCCAATTCCTGTGAACCAAACACCGAGATTGACAGAAATCCTATGTTTTTAAATGCTCTATTTTGCACGTGCGTTCCTATCATATTCTTGTGTATTTCCTATCCCTGCGTTGTTAGAATCCTCCAATTCAAACGAGCCCTTACAGAATTACTCCTGTTACAGATAGGTGTCAAAGAAAACCTTTTGTGGTTTGTCCCGCTCCTGTCGCGCCATCATCCACCCCAGCTCAGCTGCTCCAACAACGGAAGGGTCCAACACAGTAGGGATCCACCCTCCAGACTGTCTTTCGCCACCTCAGATCTTCTTCCCCGCCGCCGGCAGCCACCACAACTGCATTACCATCATCAACTGAGCAGATGGCCTTGAAGACTACACGGGTCCGCAAGAGAGGTCGCACTCTTTCATGTCTTCTTACGTTATGCATCGCTTAATATTACCTGCTACTTTATCATCATGTTCACCTCTTAGACTACGAGTCAGGTCCAAACTAATGCTCAAACTTGAATTTTTAAATGGTTGTGGGGTACATATCAGGGCTGTAATGAATAGTATATGTCTACTATCTGGTTAATCTCGGGTGTCTACTATGAGTTTCATGTTGGGTGGGAAACAAACAGTAAAGGAGCTATTATCTATATTTTTAAACTGAAGCTATTATCTGCCTGCTATCATTGGTTTTGGGTATATCCTCAAGTTGCTACCATCACTCTGGATTTCTGCATGCACTCCTTACATAATCTCACTATGTTTTATTCCTATGCATGTCAGTTATTGTACACAATGGTACTGAACATGTAGAGCAAAAGAGACGATCCTTGCGTGGCAATAAAATTTCATGCAGACGTCGCACCATGGTGGGCGCAAAGGAAACCCCCCTCCCCCCATTCCAGATTGTAAGCAAGAGAAAGATAATTGTTCAGACGGGAATTCAGAGGGAGCAAACCACTCCTATTTACCCCTTGAGGTCTTTGCTCTAACTTGGCATGCTGATGTTGGTCATATCATGCATATGGCGCCTTGCATTGCTTACTTTATACATCAAATATGTCATCTACTTAATTTAGACATGCTTTGTGTGAATGCCATTTGTTTAGTTTCTGTATCATATATGTGAATTATGTTATGCCATCTTGTTTAGCCAGGCATCATATATGTGAATTTTGCAATGCCATCCTGCTTAGCCAGTCATCTTATATGTGAATTATATCATGCCATCCTTTTTTTTATTACGTATTACATTTGTCAATAATGTTAGTACATTCAACTACTCTTCCTGTGCATCAGCCATTTGACATGGTAATGGAAAAACCTGGAGTGAAAACAAGGTCTTCAGAGCAGACAATGTTATCTGACGAAGCGCATATGTTGCTGGTTACGGATAGCTCCTCAGAGGAGGATTTAGAGACAGATGACCAGTCCTATTCCCCCCCCCCCCCGAGCCGAGGTGTATCCTCTAACTTGGCAGGGTTATATTGCTCATATCGAGCATATGTTGTCTTGCATTCCTATGGCATTTGCTTAGTTTAGACATGCTTTGTGTGAATGCCACCTGTTTAGTGTCTAATTACCATATATGTGAATTATGCAATGCCATCTTTTTGCAAGACATTATATATATGCATTATGCAATGCTATCTTGTTGCAAGGCATTATATATGTGAATTATACAATGCCATGCTGTTTAGCCAAGCATCATATATGTGAATTATATTATGGCATCCTTTTTTTGTATTACGTATTCCATTTGTCGACAATGTTTGTATATTCAACTAGTCTTCCTGTGCATCAGCCATTTGAATCGGTAATGGAAAAATCTGGACTAAAAACAAGTTCTTCAGAGCAGACAATGCTACCTGCTGAAGCAGATATCTTGCTGGTTACAGATAGCTCCTCAGAGGAGGATTCAGAGATAGATGACTAGTCCTATTTTCCCCCTGAGGTGTATGCTCAAACTTGGTAGGGTTATATTACTCATATCATGCATATGTGTCTTGGAATGCTTAGTTTTTACATAGTGTACACAATATTGAATGCCATCTTCTTAGTTTAGACATCATATATGCGATTGCCATATGCTTACTTGCTTAGTATATAAATCATATATTTGAATTATATCATGCCATCATGTTTACATAGACAACATGTATCTGAATTATCGCATGCCAACCCATTTAATAAAGACATCATATAGTTATATCATCTCATCATGTTTACATAGTCATCATATTTTGAATTATGTCATTCTATCCGTGAATTATATCATGCCATCATGTTTTCATAGACGACATGTATGTGAATTATGGCATGCCAACCTATTTAATAAACACCTCATATAGTTATATCATGTCATCCTGTTTACATAGTCATCATATTTTGAATTATGTCATTCTACTTTGTTTAGTTAGCCATCATATATATGAAATTGTGTCATGCTATCATGTTTAGTTAGCCATCATATATGTGAAATTGTGTCATGCTATCCTGTTTGTGTCATGCTATCATGTCCTCTTTTATTCCCCACTATCCATTGCACCTGTCTATCATACAATGTATGTACATTCAAATACTTTTCTTGTTTATCAGCCATTTGAATATGAGGGGGTGATGGCAATATCTAAGGGAGTAAAAACATGGTCTTCAGAAAAGATAGTGCTACCCCTCGATGCAGATAGAACCATGGTATTACTTGCCCAAGAACCAGCCCCACCACACATAACCCAGACTCTCACAGATTATACCCCTACCCAATTGGACAGAGAACCAGCTACACCCCTTCTAACCCCAACCCCAGCAGATAGTAACCCAGTTCCAGTTGACACAACACCGTCTACACCACAGAGCACCCAAACACGAGCAGCTAGTAAGGCAACCGCAGTGCCCAAAGCATGAGGACCACCACGCCGAACCCCAACTCAATGCTTAAAGCAGAAGAAGAATTGCTCTCAGGTCAGGTTCCGTAGCTATGGTTCATACTCCTTTGCTCTTGCATAACTGTATTTACTCATACCAACTAATTTCAAATTTGAAGGATGCAATTGAAACTCCAATGGCGCAACAGGTATGTTTTAAACCCGTTTCTTTAACTGGTTTGCTGTTGTATCTTGCTCTATGTTGATTTCAGTTTGAAATGTATAAATAGTTATGTTCTCATGTCATGCACATTACAAGTGTTGTTAGTGTTGTGTAGTTCCCCACACTTATATTCTGTCTATGCTGCTTTGTTTTAAACAAATATGATTTGAACTATGTCTCTATCTTGATTTGGCAACATAAACTAGAATGATATAGACAATATAGGACCATAGTACATAGATATATGTTTGTTTCATGTTGTTATCATGTCCACCTTACCACTGAACCGGTTTACCAAAATGAGTTTCATATACTACATGCTAAACCTGTGATGTGTCTGTTTGTTTCTCTTGTAGAATGCCGACAGAATATTGGAGAAGAGCACCCCATTATGCAATGGTAAAGAAAGTAATGCAAATAAGGTTCAAGATAGTGAGACAACCCTGATGGTCTCCAAGAAAGCTGATAAAAACTATCTTGAAGACAGTGAGACAAACTCCAAAGTCCTGCCTTGATGTAGTGTTCGAGTTACTGGCCACTACCGCTGGCACAAGCTCTTCAAACTCGCTGCCTGAATCAGCTCAACTTCTTGAGTCTCAGCTACAAGCTGAAAGACATTGGTCAGCTGTGCTGCGACAAGAAGCCGAAGGACTGAGGAAGTCCCTGCAGAATTCAGATGCATATTTTTTGGTGCAACATCAAGCGTTGGAGTATTTTAGCGCCAAACAAGAGAAAGCTAATAAGCTTGCTAAGCTTCTTGCCAGCATGGTGGGTACCCAGGATATCATTTCTTGAGCTCTTCTGAAGTGGTTTCAGTTTTGGACTTGTTTTGCTGCCGTGTTTATTTGCACTGGTGGCCAATTTAGACGCCCAGTGTATGTAATATGCTGCTTTGTTCACTATATTTGCACTAGTGGCGAACTTTGATGCCCAGTGGATGTAATATTTGTAATAGTCGTAATAACCTAGCGTAAGTTCTTGCTTATTTATTTCCTTATTGTCTTGTTTTTTTTTTTGCTTGTAGTCACTGCAGTTCTTTTTCCGCGATTTGCTAGTTGCCACAGTTTTTTTGAGAACTAGGCCACAATAACCATGATCCATATATGGACCATTGTAACCATCGTCCTGCTACCTGCTGTAGTGACCATTGGCCTCCTACGGGCCGTCGAATTCATGGGCCTTCTACGGGCCGTCGAATTCATGGGTTTTCTACGGGCCGTATGATCGATAGACCAAACATGGGCCGTACTATTTGTGGACCAATAACAGACCGCAATATGGGCCGTAAACTAGCTAAAATGGGAATCGTCCATTTATGGGCCCGACCATAACGGGCCGTTAATAGGCCGGTATGTATCACGGGCTTAATTCTATCGACAGGCATAACTGGTCGTTAATGGGCCGGAATAGATGACGCTATGAAAACGGCCCAATGGTTTAACGGGTCGACTGTAACCACGGGCTAAATTTGGCCCATTTGCGGAACAGGCCAGTAAAGGACCGTAAGTAATCGAGTGCTGAAATGAGCCCAAGAATAAATGGGCCCTTAGAAGGTTGAAAGATAGCACGGGCTAGAAATGGCCCAACTAAAAAATGGGCCGTTAATGGGTATAAAGTGATATACTTTTCATTATGGGCCAGTTTCACCACGGGCCGTTAAAGGGCCAAGAGTTACAATGGGCCTCATATGGGCCGCAAGACGTCATGGGCCATCCATGGGCTGGAAGTTACAATGGGCTGGAATTATATTGGACGACCCACATGAGCTACTGGGCCGATTTCGGAAAGGCCAGAATGGGTCGTGAGTTAGCGGGTTGTAGATGGGCTATATGCGAACAGGCCGCTAGCAAGCTTTCCATGTGCCGGCCCGCTAGATTTTGACCAAGTCAAACAAGATGGCCTTTTAACCTAAATGGGCCACTATTGGGCTGTGCCATGTGTCGACGTATTATAGGCGCCTCCTGTCCATTGGACGGTTGACATCTGTCCCAACGCGGAGCTGACACGTGGTTCCTTCGGCCAATGCGAATTTTACATGTGGAAAATCGCCATTGGTTGTAGTTGTTAACGGGTTATCGGATCCAAAACTGGACCCGATAGCTTAATGGCGACCCGTTATGGTGGATGCCACATGTCAGTTACCCTTGACAAAAGCACTTCCATGACGCACCATTTATCATCATGGAAGTGGAAACTTCCGTGATGATAATTTGAGTATTGTCATGGACCACTTCTATGACAAAACATGCATGACTATCTTGATTCTGTCATAAAATTATCATGGATGTACATGCATGACAGAAATCGTGACCTATTGTGACAAACATGTATCATCACGAAAGTGTTTTTTTGTAGTGCAGGTACGCCCATTAATGTTGAAACTAATATTATTCAAGTGATGACACCGGAGGAACACATGGAAGAGACCTTCCGGAACACTCCAGAACCTTAAAAAAGAGTAGGTATGTGGTACGGTAAGTAAACCGACTCCAAAAATTCCATAAAAATTATTTCTATCAGTTTTGGAATATTAGAAAAAATACAAAAATAAGAACTAGGTGAGGGGACCAAAGAGGAGGTCACAAGGTAACAGGGCGCACCCTACCCCCCTGGGCGCGCCGGGTTGCCTTGTGGGCCTCTCGTGTGCCTTCCAGACTTCGTTTTCTTCCAGAATACTTGTTTCGCAAGATAAAAAATTCTTTATATATACTCCAGTATGTTTTGACCACCACATTGCAAGTTTCTCCTTTGTTCTTGTTTTGTGCTGTTTTTCTGACAGATCTAGATCGCCATGTCGCCATCAAGCTCCTCCAAGGACAAGTTCTACGAGAAGGTCATCAACCATTACCTTCCGGAGGTGGTGACACACCCTCAAGCCATTGAGATGCGCGAGGGGGTGCTTCACATCCGGGATGTTCAAGGACCAAAGAAGGAGGGAAGCGAAAATGCCAGGCTTGAAGCAGTGGAGCAGGAGATTTTCAAGTGCCAAGGGATGGAGGAGCACGGACTCAGTGCCAACCACTCCATAATCACGGGATTCATCCGTGAGCACAAGGTGGACAGCAAGGACATTGGGGACATCACCTTCAAGATCAGTGACCGAATTGATCATCTTCAAGCCCAAATTTATGACTTGCAAAACCAAAATTTTGAGTATGAAGCCAGGTTTAAAGGTATGAGTTTAGCTGCAAACTTCAGGACTCCGGAAACGCGTTCATCCTTTTATGATGGAGATCCTATGCCTTGGAATACAAAGGACAAGCCTACCACTTCATCACCACCATCACTGAAGAAAGACACTTGAGTACATGGGTATGGGCACCACCCCTAGCTTGTTCCAAGCTTGGGGGAGGTGCCACGATATCGTATCATCATCACTTTTTATCATTATTATTATCTATCTTAGTTCGATCCTTAGTTATTTCGTGATTTAGAAGAATAAAAGTTTAGTGTTGTTTTTGCTTTGAGTGCTTGCTTTGTGTCCTATCTATGTAATCGAGTGTGAGAGTTATATAATAAAGAGTAGTTTGAGTTTTGTTTCTTTTCTTTCTTGTTTCAATCTCAATAATAAAAAGAAATAAAAGATCATATGCTAATCCCATGGGTAGTAATAACTTCACATAGAAAGAGTATGTTTGATAAAAGTTATTGGAAATTAACAAACATAACATTGGTCATGGATACAATTCATGCAAATTATTGAAGGGAGAGGAGATTCACATATAAATATACTATTTGGACATCTTTAATGATTGTGAGCCCCCATCAAATATTTTCTGCATGGTCAAATTGTTGATGTTGGACAAGGAAGACAACGTAATGAGTTATGTTTGTTTACATTCACATAGAGTTATATTGTCATGGATCCTCTAACATGTGGTGCTTGTCTAGGATCTTTTGCTAGCCAAAAAAAATTCGCACTAAGTAGAGATACTACTTGTGCATCCAAAACCCATAAACCCACTTTCTTTCCATGAGAGTCCACCATATCTATCTATGGATTGAATAAGATCCTTCAAGTATGTTGTCATCGGTGCATAAATCAATGAAAATTGCTCCTAAATATGTATGATATTTTATTGTAAGGGAAAATAAGCTTTGTATGATCTTGTGATGGCAAAGAAATAAAAGTGACGGACTGCATAATAAAGGTTGCTATCATAAGGGGCAATATAAAGTGACGCTCCTTTACATTAAGAGCTTGCACATCCAAAAATAAAAGCGCATGACAACCTGTAATTCCCTATGCGAAGGGCCTATCTTTTACTTTTCTGTATTTACTTTTATGCAAGAGTCAATAATGTTCATCCTTATTCCGATCTATTAATTCACTAGTTCTCAAGCATCATGTGGTGGAGAAAGATCCAGGCACATATACCCAGTTGGATGTAAGTGATCATGAGTTATTATTGTTGACATTATCCTCGAGATAAATAAGTTGGGAGGCGAAAACAATAAGCCCCTATCTTTCTATGTGTCTGACAGAAATGTTTGTTCCCAAAAATATGCATTGAGTGCTAGCAATCATAGAAGACTAAATGATGGTTGAGTATGTGAACTTGCTAAAACAAAAGCTCTTACATAGACTCTTCTTGGAAATATGATGATTTTTTATTATTTCTATGACTAAAAAGATAGTTTGTTTGTTTTCAAGAAAGTTTATGCTTCATACTTTAAAGGTCGTGGATGAATTGTTACTTGTTTATGAGAAGCTATATGACAAATACTTGGTGTTATGTTATTAATCATGATGCTATCATGTCCGTATTTTCGTTTTTATCGACACCTCTGTCTCTCTAAACATGTGGTCATTATTATTGAGTTCGGCTTTCGCTTGAGGACAAGCGAGGTGTAAGCTTGGGGGAGTTGATACGTCCATTTTGCATCATGATTTCCTACTATTATTTATATTGTTTTTGGTCATTATTCCACTTTATGATGCAATTATAATGCCACTTCTCTCTTAATTTGCAAGGTTTACATGGAGAGGGAGATTACCGGTAGCTGGAATTCTGGACCTGAAAAAGCTACAACAGAGATACCTATTCTACATAACTCCAAATGACATGAAACTTCACGAAGATGTTTTATTGAATATTAAAAAAATGCTGGAGCAAAGAAATACCAGAGGGGGGCCACCACCTGTCCACAAGGCAACAGGGTGCGGCCACCCCCAGGCACGCTCTGATGCCTTGTGGGTCCCACAAGTGGCCTCCGGTGCCCATCTTCTGCTATATGAGGGGTTTTGACCTAGAAAAAATAAGAGGAAGACTTTCGGGATGAAGCGCCGCCGTCTTGAGGCGGAACCAGGGCAGGAGCACTTTTGCTCTCCGGTGGAGAGATTCTGCCGGGGACACTTCGCTCCGGGAGGGGGAAATCAAAGCTATCAACATCACCAACGATCCTCCCAACGTGGGAGGATCAATCTTCAGCAACATCTGCACCAGCACCATCTCATATCAAAACCTAGTTCATCTCTTGTATTCAATCTTTGTCCCAAAACCTCAGATTGGTACCAGTGGGTTGCTAGTAGTGTTGATTACATCTTGTAGTCGATGCTAGTTGGTTTATTTGGTGGAAGATTATATGTTCAGATCCTTAATGATATTCAATACCCCTATGATCTTGGACATGAATATGATTTGTGAGTACATATTTTTGTTCTTGAGGACATGGGAGAAGTCTTGTTATAAGTAATCATGTGAAGTTGGCATTCGTTCGATATTTTGATGATATGTATGTTGTTGCTTCCTTTGGTGGTGTCGTGTGAACATCGACTACATGACACTTCACCATATTTGGGCCTAAAGGAAGGCAATGTGGAGTGATAAGTAGATGATGGGTTGCTAGAGTGACAGAAGCTTAAACCCTAGTTTATGCGTTATTCCGTAAGGGGCTGATTTGGATCCATATGTTTCATGATATGGTTAGATTTATCTTAATTCTTCTTTCATAGTTGCGGATGATTGCGAGAGGGGGTAATCATAAGTGGGTTGCTTGTTCCAGTAAGAAAAACACCCAAGCACTGTTCCACCCACATATCAAATTATCGAAGTAGCGAACGCGAATCAACTAAACATGATGAACGTGACTAGATGACAATTCCCATGTGTCCTCGAGAGCACTTTGCTTTATATAGGAGAACTTTCCGGCTTATCCTTTGCTATAAAAAGGATTGGGCCACCTTGCTGCACCCTTGCTACTATTGTTACTTGTTACTTGTTAAGAATTATCTTGCTACAAAACTATCTATCACTGTTACTTACAGCACTTGCAGAGAATACCTTGCTGAAAACCGCTTGTCATTTCCTTCTGCTCCTCATTGGGTTCAACACTTACTTATTGAAAGGACTACGATTGATCCCCTATACTTGTGGGTCATCATGGACGCGTGTCAGCAATGGTGATCTACCTTTCGTGCTTCAGCTCCGGCCATGTCGGCCCCTGGGCCAACAAGCCTGGATAATGCTCTCTCTGGCATGGTGGTAGTTGGCGGTGGTGTGCTCCGCCATCTATGTTGGTCCTTTTGATGACCACTCCATCTTGTGGTGGTGGACTTGTTGCAGATTACAGTGGCCACTGAAATGTCTTCGTGAGGGTTCCCCTCTCCATAACTGGTGGTTGACTTCGATGGGGAGATGCAAACTATGGACGTCGGCTTGACAGTTGGAATCGCACATCACATGTAGTTGCTGGGATCATGGGAAATTTGTGGCGACAACACATAAGTGCCGTCGATGGTGGTTCTACTTAAGCACCCGGTCTCAAGCTTCGGGGTGAAAGCTGAGGTCTGAACCTAGTTGATTATACCTGGGAATGGCGATCTTTTTACGTCATTACCTTGTTGAAGGCATTGATCGGGTATATTCGGATTGGTTATTCAGGGTGAAAACCTAGAGTCTAGTTGGATCCGGTGAAAGCGGCACTTGGGCGTCGCTCCCTTCCTGAAGGCGTTAATGTTGAGGAACACTGATGTCCATGTGGTGTGAGAAGGTTGGTGCGGATATGTTCATCATTATAGTATGCCCGATAGGATACGATCGTTTTTTTCCTTTTTCCTCGCCTACACATAATTTTGGTCTTATATGACTTTGCTATTTGCTGCTATGTTTTTTGTGCATGCGTTGATGTTGTTTGTGCACATCTGCTACTCATTTAGGAGTTGTCGGATTTTCCCAAAGAGGAAGGGTGATGTATCACAACAACATAAAGTATTTCCCCCGGTTAAGAACCAAGGTTTATCGAACCAGTAGGAGTCTACAAGCTAGCAAAATAAGCATCACCTGCACACAAACAAAATAAATGCTTGCACCCGACTTGGCAAGGGGGGTTGTCAATCCCCTCTTATTGCTAGTTGCAAGGTTAAAAGCAAATAGTGATAGATCAAAGAGCAATAGAGCAACCCAAATATTATTAGAGAATGGATCTGGGGGCCATTGGTTCACTAGTGGCATCTCTCTCGAAAGCAGGTAGTGGCATGGTAAACAAATTAGTGTCGGGCAATTGATAGATAAGAAGCATTCATAACTATGGTCATTCATGGCATAATCTCATATAGGCATCACGTCCATGACAAGTTGACCGTAATCCAACTGCATCTACTACTATTACTCCACCCCGAAACCGCTATCCAGCATGCATCTCAAGGCATTAAGTTTAATAAAAAAACAGAGTATCACAATAAGCAAGATGACATGATGTAGACAGAAAGAAACCTAGCAATAAGATCAATCTATGTTGTTTTATCCTTAGTAGCAACAACATATCATGTGCCTTCTCCCCATTCAGTGACAGGGATATAGATCACCATGAGGTTGAACCCACTACTATGCACGTTGAACCCACTACTATGCACCGCTCCCTCTGAAGAATTACCCATCTATATTGGCCAGAGAAGACAAATAACTCACAAAACATACATAGCTACTCAATCATACAACAAATAAATTTCAAAAGATTCAATTATATTCAATGAATAATCTGATCACAAATCCACAAATCATTGGATCCCAACAAACACGCTACAAGAATTACATCGGATTGATCTCAGAAGAGATCATTGTATTGAAGATTAAGGGGGAGAGAGAGAGAGAGAAGCCATTAGCTACTACTATGGACCCATAGGCCCTAAAGAACTACTTGTCGTGGTTCTAAGTCTGACAGTAGAATAGGGGGTAGGTATGAGGAGGCAAGATCCTAGCTACGGTGAGGTTGTGCACGCAAGATTTACGAGTTCAGGCCCTTCTCAGAGGAAGTAACAGCCCTACATCTCGGTGCCCGGGGGCTCGGTCGATTGGATTATGCATGAAGTTACAGGGGGTGCGAAACCTTGTGCCTGAGGAGGGGGTGGCTTATATAGAGTTCGCCAGACCCCTCCAGCCCTCAGTTACACAGGATTTAATGTACATAAAGATGGGACGTTACTGGTAACGCCAGCAATAAAGGCATATAAATGATCATTAAGACTTCGGAGTGAGAGCCTGACCGTTGCCGTTCTGAGTGACTTTAGATCTTCTGTCTTCCGAGTGATTTCTGATGTGGTCGAGTGAGTACACTCTGGTCAAATGGAATTGGGTTTTCCGAGTGGAATGCTTCTGGTCGAGTGAATGGTATTGTCCTTGAATATCCCTGACTTTAAGGTAATGTCCTTGGGAAGGGTGTCTAGGTCAGGCCTATTACCCTACTCCAGTTACATGTCATCGTCATTAGCCCCCGAATGGTTCAGGGTTCGAGTGACAAAAGGAGTTGAAGATGGTTCTGACCCAGTTTTCACGCTTCGGGAGCGTTTTGCTTAGATTAATGAACCACGTAACGACTTCGACTTCATTTTCAGTCGCCTTGATCCATTCCTAAATTGTCGAGTGAATTTTGTTGATAAGCTTCAATTGTGGACATGGTATGAGATCTTTGGCGCGATTGACTGCACTATTGTTCCTGGATCTGACGGGATTCGAAATTTGGAGAAGCGCGCGGGACGGAGAGGCCCGCAGTAAACGGAACAGATTTGGCAGGGACGCCTCGATCCTCGCGCCACCTTTCTCGCCACGTACTGAGTGCACGACTGCTGTGGGATTCGATGGGATTGCTTGGGCCCACAAGTCAGTCACTCGGTAACAAGTCCATATAAGGCATCCGGGCCGGTGCGTTTGGCACTGTGCTCTTTATCCCCTTCTTCTTCCTCTGTTTCTCCACCGCATTCGCCACCACCTTTGACGCCGCCGCCCCGTCCAAGCGCAGCCTGCTGCGATGGGAAAGGAGAAAACGGCGGCCCTGGAGCGAGCGAAGAAGGTGACGGCGGCAGCGAAGGGCAAGAAGACGAGTCGGGGCGGGTCGTCATCTAGGTCCGGCCTGCCGCCTGGCTGGATCCAGGGCGACTGGATCCGATCCATGATCCGGAAGGAAGACATGGAGGATCTGGTCGAAGGGGGCTTGATTGCCCACCAGTCCTGGCGATTGCCGGGGAACAAGACCGAGCCGCAGCCGCAAGAGGGTGAGTGCGTCCTCCTCGCGACTCATGTCGACCGCGGTTTCTCCTTGCCTCCACATCCCTTTTTCTGAGCTTTCTTGAATTTCTTTGGAGCTCAACTTCATCACTTTTCCCCCAACACCATCACCTATCTTGCTGCATATGTTTCCCTGTGTGAGAATTTCTTGGGCTGTTGACCGCACTGGGGTCTTTTCAAACATATATTCACATGCCGCTCTCAAGCCGTAAAAAAGTCCAATCCGAGTGATGAGAGAACACATGTGATCCAGATGTGCGGGGGTCTGGGAATTCAGATGAGGGGTAGGAGCACTTTTCTGGCTATGACGCTCCCCGATTCAGTTAGAGGGTGGCAGTCGACCTGGTTCTATTGCAAAGACCAGCCAACTCCTGGTCAGTCGACTGGGCTTCCTCCCTTTTCCATGGATCGAGTCCAGCCGCCCTTACTTTGAAAGTGAACCCAGAGGAGAAAGTAGAAGTGAATATGCTAGTTGACCGAGTAGTCCAGTTAGTCCGCGATGGGGTGACTGGTATGGACTTGCTTGAAATATTTCTCAGTCGACGCATCCAGCCACTCCAGGCTCGTGATCATCCTATGTGGATGTACTTGGGTATTGATGACACCACTCGGATCCACCCGGAGGAGGTCACCGGGGAGGTAGTGGAGCGGTGGCTGCAAGGCATCACTAGTAACAAAGATAACCCCAGGGGGTCCAAGAGGGTCCCACCATTCGACAAGACCAACGAACCGGATAAGGTACAATCTTCAGTGTCGAATGTCCTTTGCTCTGATTTTCTATTTAGGCTTCAATCCGATTGATATTTGTATGATTCTTTGCTCTGCAGATATATACTGAGATGTACTCGATGCCCAACGGGGAGCAGATCCAGGAAGGAGAGGAGAGTGGAGGCGACAGCGGCGATTGGAACTCTGATGACGATAGTGATGAAGAGTGCGAAGACTCGAGCTGTGGTGAGGAGGTCGATTCTCCACCTCGCGTGGAAAAGCGTTCCAAGCAGAAGCATGACCCAGCAAGTATCCGGGGTAAAGTGGCGGCACCGACTGGACAAACTTCGAAGCGCACTCGGACATCTTCTCCGGTGCCGACTGAGAAGGCTCCGAAGCAGCTCAAGACTGCGCCGTCAAAGCCATGGAAGGCCTTGCCCAAGATCAAGGTTGATGTTCCCGTCGCCTCTGCGTAAGTGTTTCGTTTTCACCCTTTGCTCCAAGAATCTTATATCAGTTGTCGACCCATTCTCTTGCTTGACCGAGTGAACCTTGAAATTTGCAGTGCTGCTACCTCTGGGACTTCTGCTTACAAAGATGATGATGACGAGGAGATGGAGGACGCGGTCACATCCAATGCGGGTATGACTCCTGTTATCTTGCCCTTTCTTTGCTAACCACTTCTACAGTCGACTGAACTCTTGTGGTCGATTCTTTTGCAGCTCCGCAAAATGTTATTGAACTTCCAGATGACGATGAAGATGTGCCACAGAAGCTCGTGGGAAAGAGGAGCAGGACCTTGGGCAAAAAGGCACCAGCTAGCAAGACGCCTCAGTCGACGCCGGCAGCAGAACCAGCTATCCAGCAGCCCGGGGACCTCAACCGTGCTTCTGTTACTTTTGCAATTCCCTTGTCGAGTGGTCGTCCTTCAGCGTCGACTGCACAGGCCCCTGCTTCATCTGTGCAACTTCATGCCTCAAGCTCTCAAGCTGCTGCAGCTGATCCACCGTCTCCACTTTTCACCGCCCATCACGTCCCAGAGGACCAAGTGAGTGCTGCCAAGGAAGCCATACGCCAGGGAGGCATTATGATGGAGCAGATGAAAGTGGTGCGCGAGGCCAGTCAAGCTGCCTATGATGCCAGCTCAGCACTCCAGGCTAATGTCCAGGTTAACTTACTTCCGACTGAACTCCATCTTGACGCTTGTTCTGTTAGGATATGATATTTAGAAACTGCTGCTTTATTATCTGCAAGACGTCCGTGGATGAGCGTTTTGGAACCTTAATTGCACACCCATTGTCAGTCTGTACACCCACTGGGTGTTTTAATTTCTGTTGAGTAGTTTTTCCACTTGAGTCGACTAGGTTGTGTCGATTGAATCTCTGAACCAGTGGGGGCACGCTGAGTGCACCCACTGGGTGTAGTCCCCGAGACCGCCGTCGAATGTTTGATTCGGCGGGGGTCTTTGAACAGAACTTTCCACTCGGTCTGAGCAGATCATGTCGAGTGGAACCTGGACCAGAGGGGGCACGCTGAGTGCACCCACTGGGTGTAGTCCTCGAGACCATAGTCGAATGTTTGATTCAGCGGGGGTCTTTGAACAGAACTTTTCCACTCGGTCTGAGCAGATCATGTCGAGTGGAACCTGGACCAGTGGGGGCACGCTGAGTGCACCCACTGGGTGTAGTCCCCGAGACCGTAGTCGACTGCGGGCAGTCGGCTATGGTCTGAGTTTTTTTTTCTGACTGGACGGACCAAGTCAATTGAAAAGTCGAACCAGTGGGGGCACGCTGAGTGCACCCACTGGGTGTAGTCCCCGAGACTATTGTTGAATGTTTGATTCGGCAGTAGTCTTAGAACTCTTTGAACTTGTTACTTTATTGCTCGGAAGTAACCAATCTTTGTGTCTGCCGACTGACTATCTTCTGAACACAGAAATCTTGTGATCTTGGAGCCCGGTTCGCTGACTTGGAGCAGAAGCAGACCCAGCTCAATCTTGATCTGGAGTTGGCTCAGAATAACTTGCAGAAGGCTAAGGATGACGCTGCTGGTAAGGAAAGCTTGTCGACTGGTTCTCTTGCCATCTTTTCTCCTCTTTTTTCTGATTCGAATGTTATTCTTTCTAGAAACAATGAGACATGCTTTGGAGAAGAAGGACCTTGACCTTGCGGCTGCGAAGAAAACAGCAGAAGAAAAAACGGCACTCGCTGACCAAAAGCTGGCCTCAGTCGAAAAGTTGGAGGGAGAGAATACCAAGCTGAAGGCTGCTCTCGATGAAGCCAACAAAGAGGTAACTCGACTGAAGAAGGATAAAGGGACCCTGACTGACAAAGTGGAAGACATCACCTGCAAGAGGGACGAGCTAGAGAGTTATCTGGGAGGACTCGCCAAGAAGTTATTCCTCATGCTTGAAGGTACTTTTCCCTGTCCGATTGATTTGCTTTCGTTGACTCATCATATAACTGTCGACTCATTATTTCTCTGTGAGTGCAGAATTCTGTCAAAACTTCGAGGAAGAGGCTAGACGAGTCGAGACAAGCTTGGACCCCATCAACTCCCTTGTTAAAGATGAAGCTGCCATGAACGTGCTCCGACTGGAGTCTCGCCTTGCCAGTGCCATGAATTACCTTGCTCGATTGAAGGTTGCAGTGTCGCGGATCGACACGGCGCTCTGGGCAAGGGAAACGCTCCAAAATGATCTCGAGTCTTTGATGACTCGACTCAATGAGATTCCTGGTCGAGTGCAGGAATGGAAGAAGTCCTCTGCTCGATGCGGTGCCGACGTAGCTCTATCCCTGGTTCGTGTTCATTGCAAGGAAGCCAAAGAAGAGAAGCTAGCAGCAATCAAGGTTGCCAATACCAAGAAACTTGACTTCCAGTCCTTCATGGAGACTTTTATTGGTGCTGCTACTTGAATTGCAGATGGAATCGACCTGGATGAGTTCGTCGAGCCTGCCAGCCCTCTTGCGGAGTGAACAAATTTTTTATGATCCGATTAAATTTGCCTCGGTATGCCGAGTGGTTTTGTAACCGTTAAACTCCTTCGGGCCGGATGCCCGAGTACTTTAATCTGCGGTCCGAAACCTCATGGGGATTTGTCCGAACTTAGTTTTCCCTTAAATATGCTTGTTTTTATTTCCGAGTGGAACTTGTATCTTCACTCGGAACAGACTTTTGTTGTTGTGATGCAATTCTGAGGAGAGGATCGCGGACGACCTGCACCTCGTCATTCTTGCAGATCAGGATGGAGCACACATTGTACTTGTCGCGTAGCTCTGAAGAGAAGGTCGTAGTCGACCTGCACTTCATTGTCCTGACGGATCAGGATGGAGCGTGTTTTAACTTAGGCGAGTACATGACTGCAGCTAAGCCCCCGAGTGAGAGGGTTGCTCATCACTCGGTAGGATTTTACAAACTTAGGCGAGTACAGGACTGCAGCTAAGCCTCCGAGTGAGAGGGTTGCTCATCACTCGGTAGGATTTTACAAACTTAGGCGAGTACAGGACTGCAGCTAAGCCTCCGAGTGAGAGGGTTGCTCATCACTCGGTAGGATTTTTTAAACTTAGGCGAGTACAGGACTGCAGCTAAGCCCCCGAGTGAGAGGGTTGCTCATCACTCGGTAGGATTTTTTAAACTTAGGCGAGTACAGGACTGCAGCTAAGCCCCCGAGTGAGAGGGTTGCTCATCACTCGGTAGGATTTTTTAAACTTAGGCGAGTACAGGACTGCAGCTAAGCCCCCGAGTGAGAGGGTTTCTCATCATTCGGTAGAATTTTTTTAACTTAGGCGAGTACAGGACTGCAACTAAGCCCCCGAGTGAGAGGATTGCTCATCACTCGGTAGGATTTTTAAACTTAGGCGAGTACAGAACTGCAGCTAAGCCTCCGAGTGAGAGGGTTGCTCATCACTCGGTAGGATTTTTTAGACTTAGGCAAATCGGATTCACGGCTAAGCCACCCACTGGGGGATTTTGGACACATGTATTAGTAACAACAATCATTTAGGAGACTGTAAAACCATGTCTTTGATAAACGAATTGAAAGGTACTCCTTATTACATCTCATCAGTCTGAACACTTAAGTATAAAAATGGCGGAGTAGCTCCGCATTCCAAGCGCGTGGCTCGTCTTTATTCTGCTCCACATTATAGAGGTGATACGCTCCGTTATGGAGCACCTTGGTGACGATGAAGGGACCTTCCCAAGCGGGGGCAAGTTTGTGAGGCCGTTGCTGGTCCACTTGGAGCACAAGGTCCCCTTCCTGAAATGCTCGACCCTTCACATTTCTAGCATATAATCGACGAAGGTCTTGCTGATAAATGGTCGATCGGATCAATGCCATCTCTCTTTCTTCTTCCAGAAGATCAACAGCGTCTTCTCGAGCCCGTTCTGCTTCGGCTTCTGAAAAAAGTTCTACTCGGGGTGCATTGTGAAGCAAGTCACTCGGCAGCACAGCCTCAGCTCCATAGACCTTTTCTGCAATCGAATTGTAGAAACATAATCTTCTTGTTACAATAACTTCTACTTCATATTTGAAAACCTTTTGAATGAATTCAAAAAATTCAGACTTACGTCTCATCAAGTAAATATCCATATATCTACTTGAGTCATTTCTGAAGATAGATAAATCCACTACTTGCAAAAACATTTATCGGACTACATACATCAAAATGTATGATCACCAATAAATTCTTTGCTCGTTCCTTATGGCCTGTGAACGGTATTTCAGTCACTTCACTTTTCGAAGGAAAGTTGCAAGTGTCAGATGATTCAAAAATCAAACGACTTCAAAATCCATCATAATGGAATCTTTCATGCGGGTTTCTCCAATGTGACCAAATGCAGTGCCACACTTGTGTGGTATTCTTTTAGTCTTGCGACATTTAGCGTCAGTGTTATGGATGTATCATTTTACCATCAATATTCATAACATACATCCCATCTTGGATGGAAGTATGGCCCTTCATGTTATTCATAATACTGAACAACAATTGTTCTTTTATGAACAACTCTTTTGCAACAAACATTGTGCAATGGGCTAGAGTGTGTAAAACTCTAAAATGAATTATGAAAGTAAATCCAGAGGTAATATATTATTATCATTATTCATAACATGCATCTCATTCTCAATGAAAGTATGGCCCTTATGTTATTCATAACATCGAACATAAAAAGTTCTCTTATGAACAACCTTCTTGCAAGATTACTTTATGCAAAGGCTAGAGTTTGTAAAACTCTAAATGAATTACGAAAATAAATACAGACGGTAATACACCGATGGAAGGTATAGTAACATTTACTATGTTCCCTGTGTATACCTAAACCTCATTCCTGGCTAGTCTTTCAAGCCATAGTAGTTCTTACATCGAGTTGCAACAGAATGCAATCGAGTGGGTATCTTTGTGATTAACTCACAATAACCAAGAATCAGCGATTAACAATTTAATCATGATTCCCAAGAACTATATCTTTGACCAGCCTTCTATACATCAAAAAACTTGTATGACATTCATACATGAGCTGGATATTCCAGTCTTCTTTCTTTTGCCTTTATACTTCTAACAGTTTAACTTTCAGTATTTCTCCTACTCTCAGAAGAAGCACTCAACTTAAGAGTGGCGTTAGCCCCGGACTTCCTAGGTGTGTTATCACACTAACACCCTTCGGACACTTCCTTTCTCTTTAAGTTGTTGTTTTATTCACCTTTCATCATATGACAGGCGTTCTTCTGGATCCCTCTTTTATCAGTCTAATGCATAGTAAACTCCTTTACTAATAGTTTGCAAACAAACATTGCTTTGGATATCTCATATCTTTTAGCCTTTGTTTGTCTCTGAAAATGATTTTCAGATTCCATGAATATCACATAACTATCCAAACTTTCGAAGTTCGGGTCTCATGGAAGCAAATGTATTGCACCTGACTGAAACGGAATTCTAGCTTTTGGATCGAAGGACGAGAGTCACATGATCCATAGCATAAGAGAGAGAATACTGAAAGTATGCGATAGGACAAAGTCCTTCTTGGCACTCTTGAGGACAATCCTCACATTACGTTACCAACCGTAAAGTATTAACCAGATATTTAACAGCTATTCAATTTTAACAGGGAAGGTGGAAACGCGAGCCATTATTCTACAACTATTAAGCAAATCACACTTAGACAATGTCCACAATTAATTGCACTGAGAATTAAACAAGTTAATTCAACAGTGCGCTCCCACTCAAATCAATATCTCTCATAATTGATTGTGAGTGATACAAGACCCGCATTTCCATTCAACGCCATTGAACAAGATGAACACTGATGGCGCAAACTTCAATCGGTAGGCAAACTTGCCGATCACATCTCTATGTGACTCTTGTTCATCTTTCGATGGGCGTGTTCCGAGCTCAGGGAGATCCTTCCAGAACGTCAAGACAACCAAGTGATCTTGCTGCGAGGTCTCAACTCACCCGCCTCACACATCCCTAATCGTTCGTACCCAGGGAGATCCTGTGATACCCCGAAAAGTTAGGTGCCGTGACGGTGCTACACTTGGGAGAACACTAACTACTTGATATTTTTGTGAGAGATCACCCTAATAAAAAGCGACTACCGCGCAATCAAAAAGGGTGCATCATAAGGGATAAACATCTCAAGCAATTCATAAAAGCATGATATGGTATAGCCCTTTCTGACGGAGAAGTCTTGTATTTCTTCGTCTTCGGCATTCGCGTCGGTGTTCTCCTTCGCGAAGATTGCCACCACCTTGTTGATGCACCAGATAATATTGCTATCTCTATAGCTAATAAAATAATGCATTACAACAAGGTTGACACACAGGTCATTAAAGTGCAATCATATGGCTCCAGCCATCATGCCGAATCATGACACGCAGGTCATGTTAATAAATTTACATTATATAGTCATCTCATACATAATAAAATTATTATGAGCACTGCTATACCACATCACATGCACATGCAAACCCTCCTGCAAAACCAAGTTAGACGCCTCTAATTGGTTCAAGCAAAAACTTGTTTTACGTGGCTTCTAAGGTTTCGAAACAAACCGAAGCTACCAACGTCCATCATCAAGTATGATAATTCAAGTCGCTAGATTAACAATGCGGGGTGTATGAAGCACGAGATAATAAAATCTTGAACCCCATACTAAACTTCGTCATACGCATGACCCCCGTGCAGATCATATCTGCATTGCCCTTTTTTCTGCGAAATTTCATCTTTCTTTTTAACTACGGTGGAATTCAATGAACTGTTAGCACTTCGTTGGTCAATCAGGATCGCGGATTGCCAGAACATTGAAACTCCACCATGCTGTTATCAAGATCAGAAATATGCAAATTCCAGGGAAGCAACAAGAACATCGGGTAACAGATTTCATCTGCTACCCGCACAAATAATTTTATGTAATAGAACTCATCTACTACCTAATTATATTGTGCAACACCCATACATCACTATGTATTCTAGATCGCAACCTGCATCTACGCATAGCACGGCTCTTGATGCCACTGTATGGTAACGCAGCAGAAAACAAAAAATTCCGACCTACGCACCAGCCCAGGACCACTATGGAGACTGCATACAAGGTTTGATCATTTTCGTTACCGACTCGTAGCTCAGCGGAAGTAGAGTCGATGACGATCGGCGATGCAGATCCCCGCAGCTAGGATTTACAACCTCCCAACCGCGAGGATGTATACCCTCGTCTTCCCTTCGGACAGCCCTCCGGGAGGTGGTCGAACAGTCCCCCGGACGATGTCGCGGACAGCCTTTCGGAAGGACCTTCGAAACTTGAACGGTCACTCGGACAGCCCTTCGGGAGGACTCACAGAACTCGGACCGTCACTTGGACAGCCCTTCGGGAGGCACTCTCGAACAGCCCCTCGGGCACTAAGATCGAAACTACGACCTCTCTACAGAGTTGCACACATACGGTGTCATCTATCCGGCAGGGCTTCGCCGTCCAGAACTAGTTCCCACCGGAACCCAGACAGCCTTTCGGCTCTACGAAACTATTTCGCGGGGAGGGAGAGAGAAGCCAGATCATTGCAATGGCACATGTATGTGAGAAGGAGTGAGTCTTTAGGCAGCCCCCTCCACCCCTATTTATAGGCCAAGCCCAAGGGTGGCTTCTCCAAGAAGCCAAGGGGAAAAATACCAAAGGACCCTCAAGGTGGCTTCTCCAAGAAGCCACCCAAAAAGCACTTTCACTATTCACGACGATATTTTTCAGCGTCCGTTCGAACTGAAAATATTTATGTGGGCTTAGAACATTTCCAGTACCCACTAAAATAATTTTCAACGCGTTCTGGAACAATTCCAGATTAGTGATTTTCATCTGCGAAAAGCATCTGAAGTGGTTCCGGCAGCTCCGGAACATTTCCGTTTTTTCTTCCAGAAAATTCCCAAAAGTTTCCAGAATGATTCTGGCACCCTCCAAGAATTATCGGGCATGTGCCGAAACCAATTTGACTTTATGGTATCCTCTGAAACAACTTTTCAGTTTCACCGGAACTCATTCGGTGACCTCTCTCTGCGGAACTTTTCCGCTGTCCGAAACATTTTCGGTGATTTTCTCTCAGACTCCCTGTCTAGTATTCAGCAGATAGATGACCCTTAAGCGTGTGACCCTATAGGTTCGGTGAAGTATAGACATGACACGGAACCCCTTCCGATCAATGATCAACATCGGAGCCGTGGACACCCATATTGACCCCTATACCCACACGAATGAATATTCGAGTGAACCTCCAGTTGTCGTGTGCTATTCCTATTGCTTCGCGATATGTTACAAATACCCGAGGTGAGACATGTTGGCATTCCCGTGGATCAACAACTTGTCCACTATGCTAGTTACCTCGTTACCGGTATTGTTCTCTTTTCTCGTTACCGTGTTCTGGCATCCCCGTGATCAAATCACAAAGTGTCTGGCCAGACGATGATGGATACCGTAACACCGAGAGGGCCCAGAGATATCTCTCCATCGTCGGAGGAGCAAATCCCAATCTTGAGCTATCAAGTTACTTGACATACTTTCCCATGAACCCGTAAGCCGCCGTAATAGCCATCCATTTACAGATGACGTTTAACAAACCCCAAAGTTCATGAATCAAGCATGAAGAAACTCGATACTCTCATGGTCTAAGGAATTATGCAAACGTTAACCATCTCTGTGTTATTAACCATAAACTTATGACGAAAGAATCTCATAGCATAACATCAATTTGGGTCGATTCAACACAAATGTTCTGCTAACATTGTGCCCTCAAAATTGCCGGCATAGTCATGCCCATGATCAGGAAAACAGGATCATCATGCAATACTTGAGCCAGTCATAGAGGCTTGACTAGGAATACATTTTACCGTTTATTATTCCACACGTGCATATGAGTCTTCCTCCAAGCCTCGTTTTATTTGTAGACTCGAGAACCATAGCAGTTATAGCATGGAACATAAACCTAATTATGAACAGGGAGATAATTAATAACATTTATTATTGCCTCTAGGGCATATCTCCTACATATATGGCACTGTCCAATCGGGAATGACGACCAAAACCTCCATGATCAAGTCGACCACAGCTGGGATTTCAACTTCAGTCGGATCAGTGGAGCTCTTAGGCTGTGGGGGCTCTTCAGTGAAGGGATCTTCTTGAACTGATGGTGTGTGAATATGCTCCAAAAACACATTGCTGGGAATAGGCTCCCGCTTGGAACCTATTTTCGCCAAGTCATCAGCTGCTTGATTCTTCAGTCGGGGTATATGGTGGAGCTCTAGCCCTTCAAACTTCTTTTCTAACTTTCTCACTGCATTGCAATAACCAGTCATAGCTGGGCTCCTGACGTCCCACTCCTTCATCACTTGATTAACCACTAAATCTGAGTCGCCGTAAACCATTAGGCGACGGACGCCGAGTGAAATGGCCATACGCAACCCGTACAGAAGTGCCTCATATTCAGCTTCATTGTTGGAGGAATCAAAGTGAATCTGGAGAACATATCTGAGGTTGTCGCCTCGTGGAGATACCAGGACTACTCCAGCGCCTGAACCATTCAACATCTTGGACCCGTCGAAGAACATAGTCCAATGTTCTGACTGTATCTGGGTCGGTAGCTGCTGTTCAACCCACTCGACGAGGAAATCTGCTATTGCTTGAGATTTGATCGCTTTCTTTGCCTCAAACTTGATATCCAGCGGAAGGAGTTCAATCGCCCACTTTGCCACTCGACCAGTTGCATCTCTGTTGTTCAAAATTTCTGACAACGGAGCATCGCTGACGACTGTAATCGAATGATCTGAGAAGTAATGTGCAACCTTCTTTGTGGTCAAGTAAATTCCATAGACAAGCTTCTGATAATGTGGATATCTCTGCTTGGATGGGGTTAAGACTTCAGAAATATAATACACTGGGCGTTGAACCTTGTAGGTTTTACCTTCTTCTTCCCGCTCGACCGTGAGTACTGTACTGACAACCTGTCCAGTGGCTGCTATATAAAGCAGTAAAGGCTCTTTGCTGATTGGAGCAGCAAGCACCGGCTGGGTGGAAAGCAGGGCTTTGAGCTCCGCAAACGCTGCGTCAGCTTCAGGAGTCCACTCGAACTTATCAGATTTCTTCATCAGTCGGTAAAGAGGTAATGCCTTTTCACCGAGACGAGAGATGAATCGACTCAAAGCGGCCAAACAACCAGTAAGCTTCTGAACGTCGTGTACACGCACAGGGCGTTTCATTCGGAGGATTGCACCAACTTTCTCTGGGTTTGCATCGATCCCACGTTCGAAAACGAGGAAACCGAGTAACTTTCCACCTGGAACTCCAAATGTACACTTTGACGGATTAAGCTTGATATCATATCTTCTCAAATTGGCAAAGGTTTCAGCAAGGTCAGTCAGCAGGTCGGAACTTTTATGCGACTTAACCACGATGTCATCCATGTATGCTTCCACATTCCGACTGATTTGAGTTAGCAAGCACTTCTGTATCATGCGCATGAATGTGGCACCAGCATTCTTGAGACCAAAGGGCATGGTGACGTAGCAAAAGCACCCGAATGGGGTGATAAAAGTTGTTTTTATTTCATCAGGTCCATACAGTCAGATCTGATGGTACCCGGAATATGCATCCAGGAAGGACAATCGCTCACATCCCGCAGTCGAGTCGACTATCTGATCGATGCGGGGGAGAGGAAAATGATCTTTCGGGCAGGCCCGATTGATATGCTTGAAATCAATGCACATACGAAGTGAATCGTCCTTCTTGGGAACCATGACAACATTGGCGAGCCACTCGGAGTGGTAAATTTCGCGGATGAACTCAGCTGCCAGAAGCCGAGCCACCTCTTCGCCGATTGCCTTTCTCTTCTCCACAGCGGACCGACGGAGATGCTCTTTCACAGGTTTTGCCTTTGGATCGACTCGCAAACGGTGCTCAGCCAGTCCCCTGGGTACACCCGGCATGTCAGACGGCTTCCATGCGAAGATGTCCCAGTTCTCACGGAGGAACTGGATGAGCGCTTCTTCCTATTTGCTGTCGAGTGTTGTTGAGATATGAGTTGGAGCAGCACTGGGATCGGTCGGGTGAATGTGAACAGGCTTTGTTTCACCGGACGACTGAAATGCAGACTCTGAAGCAGGCTTCTTAGCACGCAACAAATCACTCGGATCTGCAGTCTTCTTATATTCTTCCATTTCTACTGCTGCCATCTGTTCATCGGCTATCTTAGAGCCCTTCTGGAGGCACTCTTCTGCTCATTGCCGATTACCAGTGACTGTGATCACGCCCCTGGGGCCAGGCATCTTCAGCTTGAGGTACACGTAACACGGTCGAGCCATGAAACGGGCATATGCAGTTCTGCCTAGAATAGCATGATAGGCACTGTGAAAATCCACAACTTCAAATGTCAACTTCTCCTTACGGTAATTCTTTGAATCACCGAAAACCACGTCAAGAGTGATCTGGCCGAGTGAATCAGCTTTCTTTCCTGGAATGACACCGTGGAATCGCAAGTTGCTCTCACTGATCTTGGACATCGGAATGCCCATCCCACGGAGGGTCTCAGCATACAAAATGTTCAAGCCGCTGCCACCATCCATCAGGACTTTGGTCAGTCGGGTGCCCCCAACGACTGGGTCGACCACCAATGCTTGCCTCCCGGGGGTGGCAACGTGCGGTGGGTGGTCAGATTGGTTGAATGTAATGGGAGTCTTTGACCATTTCAAATATGTCGTAGTTGCCGGAGCAACCATGTTTACTTCTCTGTTGATGACTTTCAGTCGACTTTTGCTTTCAATGTCAGCAAAAATCACCAAAGTGGAATTGACGTTAGGAAAACCGTCATCATCTTCTTCCTTGTCCTCATCCTTGTCAGACTCTTTTTCCTTCTCATTGGGTTGTTTCTCTCGGAACTGCTGGATTAGGAGCCGACATTTTCGAGTGGTATGTTTGGGATAAATCAGATTACCCTCTTCATCCTTCTTGGTGTGAATATGACATGGAAAATCCAACACATCATTCCCTGCTTGATCTTTCACCTTCTTGGGGATCCAGGGCCCTTTGGGCTTCCCCTTGAATTTTCCTTGAGTTACAACTGCAGCTTCACCAGGACCTGCTGGCTCGGCTTTGCGTTTCTGCTTCCGACCTCCTCCGGTGTCTTGGGCGACTGGCTTGCCCTTTCCACTGCGGAGTCGATCCTCTTCTTCACCATTAGCGTACCGAGTGGCTATTTCCATCATTCGGGTCAGAGACATATCTCCTGTCCGACCGAATTTCAGGTTAAGCTCTCGATACCGTACGCCCTCCTTGAAGGCACAAACTGCTTGGTGTTGGGATACATTTTCTACTGTGTGATGTAAAGTGGTCCATCTTTGGATGTAATCCCTCAGAGTTTCATTCGGCTTCTGTACACAATGTTGCAATTCTGTCAACCCTGCAGGTCGTTTGCATGTGCCCTCGAATGTCCTGACAAACACTCGAGCTAACTCTTCCCAGCTGAATATACTACCTGGAGCCAACTGATTCAGCCATGCTCTCGCCGATCCTTCCAACATGAGAGGAAGATGTTTCATAGCTACCTCATCATTTCCACCACCGATCTGAACAGCTACCCGGTAATCTTCCAGCCAAGTGTCAGGCTTCGACTCACCGGTGAACTTACTAACCCCAGTCGCCAACCTGAAGTTGGGGGGATCTCAGCACCTCTGATGGCTCTGCTAAAACATTCGGGGCCTGAAACATGTACTCTGCTTCCACTCGGGCGATCTCTGTCTTGCCCTTCTCTGTGTGCTCGGTTCCTGTCGACCAAACCTTGCAACAAAATTGACCTCGCATCAAACCCGGGCTCTCTTGGGTCAACTGGCACCCTCCGCTCTTTGCTATACGGGCGCCTGTCATCATAACGCCGGGGCACATATGATCCGCCTCTCAGAGGGGGCGTAGGCACTCGACGGTGGTCACCACGGCCGAGCCGATGATCGTACTGCTCGTGGTTCCGACCCAAGTACTGCTCTTGGCGATGCCCACGTCCCTCACGCCGCGGAGGCGATCTTGGGCTGTGAGCCGATTTGAAAGTGCGTTATATCGACTAGAGGGGGGGTGAATAGGCGATTTTTACAAATTCGTCACTGAGAAATTTCAAGGTGAGGAAATTCCTAAGCGACGAACTACTTAGCAGCGGAATGAGTACTCAGATGCAAGCATAACAGAGCAGTAGCACAGTCATCATGATGAAATGAAAACAAGCACAGAGTACGAGTAGCGTAAACACAGGATAAGCAGGCTGAAGACAAACTGACTGAAGAAATTGAACTGAGGAAATTGTGAAAGTCTTCAGTCGAAATCTTCAAACAGTAATGATCAAATACATAGCAAGTATGCGAGGAAATGAAAGGGTTGAGGAAATAGAACCAGTAGCTCGGTGAAGACAATGATTTGGTAAACCAGTTCCAACTGCTGTGACAGTTGTACGTCTGGTTGGAGCGGCTAGGTATTTAAACCTGAGGACACACAGTCCCGGACACCCAGTCCTGAACACACAGTCCAGGACACCTAGTCCTCACCGTATTCTCCTTGAGCTAAGGTCACACAGACCTCGCCCAACCACTCGTGGTAAGTCTTCAGGTGACTTCCAAACCTTCACATACTCGGTCACTCGGCAATCCACAATTTCCTCTTGGATGCTCTAGACCATGACGCCTAACCATCTGGAGGATGCACAGTCCTCAAAGGTAACAAGCGTCGGTTCCACACAGGAACAATCTCTTCAGTGATGCTCAATCACTTTGGGTTTGTAGGTGTTTGGGTTTTTGGGTTTTTCCTCACTTGATGATTTTCGCTCAAAGTCCTCGGAGGATGGGATGCTCTAAATGACAAGTGTCAATCTATTTCTTGGAGCAGCCAACCAGCTAGTGGTTGTAGGGGGCGGCTATTTATAGCCTAGGGAGCAGCCCGACATGATAAGACATAAATGCCCTTCAATGATATGACCGTTAGGTGGGTAGATATTTTGGGACAGCTGGCACGTAGCACAGCAACGGTCGGAAATTTGAGTATCAAATTCCTCAGGGCTATCATGCTCCTCACTTGTAGGCAATCCGCACTGGCGAATTCCTAACTCCTCAGTCAGAACAAATTCCTCAGAGAACAGAAGAACTTCGTCTCTGTCACTGAAGAACTTGACTAAACTGTATGAGATTTCCAATGGCTTCACTCGAAAGGATTGGGTAGGTGTAGGATTTTGAGTTGAGCATCACTTGGAAATTTTTCCTTAGTTTTACCTCGACCCCCTTTAACAGTACGTTGTTTCCTATGACTCAAGAAGAAGAAAATGAAACTACGAAAACAAAAGTCTTCACGCTTCATAATCCTCGCATGAATATCAAGTCTTCAGGGTCACACCAATTTCTTCACTTTCAAAGTCTTGAAGAAAACCAAAGTCTTCAGTTGAAGACATTCATTTTTAGGGGTCGACATTCATCGTAAATAACAAACTCCTCATAGACTTATAGACCTGTGTACACTCACAAACACATTAGACCCTTAACCTATAAGTCTTCAATACACCAAAATCACTAAGGGGCACTAGATGCACTTACAATCTCCCTCTTTTTGGTGATTGATGACAATATAGGTTAAGTTTTCAACGGGGATAAACATATGAAGTGTAAATACTAATATTGAGGAATTTGATTGCAAGATATAGAGGAACTCCCCCTGAAGATGTGCATATTTGAAGAATTTGCTTTGAAATAGGAAATGCACATTGTTGAGTAATATCATGGAGATCTCCTCCTATATCTTGAAATTCATACACGCATTTATCATATGATATGAAGAATTTGAAATGCATGATGAAATATGGTGTCTGACGGAATTCAGCATGCGTGCATTAAGGTACTTGAGGAAATAAGCATGCCGAAAGCAGTTCAAAAGTATCAGACCACCATAGGACTTAAGTTTACAACTCATCAGAGCAAACACCTCAGAAAAAGCAAGAGTTGAAACTTAACAGAAATATAGCCCATATATATAAGACCCACTTGAAGACTAAACTCAAATTTCTCCCCCTTTGTCATCGAATGACCAAAAGGGACGAAAAAATGAGGACTAACGCCCCTGAAGAATATCATCATGATGTCGATGGAGGAGCGCCAACATTGTTGGGGCCGTCTGTTGAGGTAGGGCCTGCCGCAGTGTCGTTCAAGTCTTCAGCTTCATCCGTCTCGCGCGATGAAGAATATGAACTGGCAACAAGCTGAGGAACTTTGACTTTCTTGAATTTCTTCGAAGGTGGCTGAGACCAGTCAAATTCCTGTTGGAAGCCCATCTCCTTGAGTTCTTCAGCACTATGAAGATTAGACAGAATCGCCCAAGTGCGGTCAAAGACTTCATGCAAGATGCACAGGTGCTGAGGACTTTGCAGGAGCAGCTGAGGATTTTGCAACCGAGGGAGTTGGAGCTGCTTTTGAGGAATTTGCTTGAGGAACAAGCCGTGAGGGCTTTGAAGAGCTTGGCCGTGAGGGCATTGCAGCTGAGGAACTTGTCTTGACAGCTGATTTCTTCAGCATAGCCTTCTTAGGCTTGATAGCAGAGGCCTCAGCGGCGGCAGCAACAGAATCTTCATTGAATTTCTTCACTGCCTCCTTAGCCATTTTGGCCAGCTTGGCTTGACGCTTAGCCCACTCCTGATGCTAGTGGGATCAGCTTCTTGGCCAGGAGCCAATGAAGGTCTTGGACATGGAGGGTTAACAACAAATTTCTTCATGTACTTGGGAGTGACATAGCGATATTCCCTCCATTCTCTTGCCCATCTCCTCTCAATCTTTTGAATGCGCACTTTGCGCTGATTTTTGTTCTCCTTGCCATGAGTTGCTTCATCAGGAGTACAATATTCATCATAGATGTCATCAGGGATCTCAAAAGCAGTATTTGTTTCTGGCCTCTTTCCTCCCTTCTGAGGTCTTTTACCATCAGCCATTTTCTTCACTTGAGGGTTTGGAACAATCGAATTTTCTGATGAGGTATGCAATTTTTCTTCAAGGAACGCTGCAAATGAGTTAAGTTGATGAGAACCTAGAGATTCAGCAGCGGACATGTGTACCTGTGAACAGAATATAGGTGCGAAGAGTTTTGGAGAGGTCATATGCGTTCTCAGAAGATTTTCAAAAGTATCAAGTTTGAGGAAGATGACCAGGGGTGTCTTGAGGAATTTCACTAAGCATTTTGACTTAGGTTCCAGAGTTGTGTAGATTGAAAATCCACACAATTGAGGAATCTTGAAGAAAAACGTTGCTTAGAGAAACTGATCAAGGACAGAAGCAAGTTGGTGTTTAAGAACATGAAAGTTGAAGAATAAACACCTTTTGAAGATTTTGTGGAAATCATCAGAATCAACAAGGGCAGTAAAAATAAATTTTATTTACCCTTGACGAAGAACACGACGAACTGAGAGTGGCAGTGGAGATGTTCGTCCGTTCAGATCTTCCACGCCCTAACTTGGCGATGGAAAACAGCTACGGCGGCGGCGGAGTGAAGATTTCCGCGGCCGGCGTGAGTACGACGGCGACGAGGTCGAGGCAGTGAAGCTCTTCCTCACCGGCGACGATGGAGTGTAGCGGCGGCGCTAGGTCTGAGAGCTCGAGCGAGGGAGTAAGATCGAGCGGGGTAAATGAGCTCTGAGGAGGGTGAGGGGTATTTATAGCAGAGGTGAAAAAAAACCGCTCGTCCGAAGAAAATGGACAAACGTGCCCCTGACCCTTCTCATCCTAGCGACATGTGTCACCCACGAACTGTGAAGTGGAGATCGTGTTAGATCGTGGGTGAATAGATAAATCTTATCGAGGGATAAGGAACGGTTTGAGCGGCAAAAGCCGAAAATTCAGATAAGAATATTTTAATGTTTCGTTCACAAATTCTTCAGCTGTCAAGGACACAGTGAAGACTTTGAACGGGTTTCAAATAGAACGCACATGAAGAATTTGTGAACGGACTGGATTGAGTTTAGCATTGAGGGGGAACGGGTCCGATCACATTCACTTAGAAGAAACACAATTTGAAGAATTAGCAATAAGTGAATGTTCTAGAGGACAGAAAACTCAAATATATATATATAGTCAATGAAGAACATAGACGGAAAGAGTGAAGATTTTGCAAAGTTGAAGAATTTGAAAATTTGAAGAATTTGCACAATGAGGAAAAACTCAAATTTTGAAGATTTTCAACTTTTTGTGGTGGCGTGACCCACCGTGTAAGAATGATGATTTCAGACACCGCGTACAATTGTCGTAGGGCTCTGAGAATCAAATTCTTCATTAATTTCTTCACACTTAGAGGGTTAGTCTTCATTGATTGAAGAAAAACGATTCTTCGTGTGTTGCACATCTAAGTCATCAATTTGCATAAGTGTTAGGATGTGTGTCCTTTTCAAAGGACATTCGAAGATTCTAAGATATTTAGCTCACACCGCAACTTGCTAAATCTCTTCTCATCCAAGGGCTTTGTGAAGATATCCGCTAGCTGTTCTTCAGACTTCACGGGATCAATAGAGATGTCACCCTTCAACACATGATCTCGAAGAAAATGATGACGAATCTCGATGTGCTTTGTCTTCGAGTGCTGAACTGGGTTATGAGCAATTTTGATGGCACTCTCGTTGTCGCAGTAGAGTGGCACATTCTTCACATTGATGCCGTAGTCCTTGAGGGTTTGCTTCATCCATAGCAATTGAGCACAGCAAGAACCAACAGCAATATACTCAGCTTCAGCAGTAGAGAGTGATACGCAGTTCTGCTTCTTCGAGGACCAACATACTAAGGATCGTCCGAGGAAATGGCATGTGCCTGATGTTGACTTGCGATCCACACGATCACCAGCATAGTCAGAGTCAGAATATCCAATGAGATCAAAAGCCGAGCCCTTGGGATACCATAATCCAAGTGTTGGAGTGTGAGCTAGATATCGAAGAATATGTTTCACAGCCTTATGGTGTCATTCCTTCGGTGTAGCTTGAAAACGGGCACACATGCAAACACTAAGCATAATATCCGGCCTAGATGCACATAGGTACAATAAAGAGCCAATCATGGAGCGGTATACCTTTTGATCGAAGTCTATTCCATTTTCATCAGTGCATAGATGGCCATTTGTGGGCATAGGGATTTTGACGCCTTTGCATTCTTGCATACCGAATTTTCTCAGAACGTCCTTGAGGTATTTCTCTTAAGAAATGAAGATGCCATTACGTTGTTGACGAATTTGAAGACCTAAGAAGAATTTCAATTCTCCCATCATGGACATTTGATATTCCTCACTCATCATGTAAGCAAATTCATCACTGTAATGTTGGTTAGTACAGCCAAAGATAATATCATCAACATATATTTGGCACACGAATAATTCATCATCGTAGGTTTTGGTGAAAAGAGTTGGGTCGAGTGAACCGGGTTTGAAGCCTTTCTTCATGAGGAATTCCTTCAGAGTATCATACCACGCCCGAGGGGCCTGCTTGAGGCCATAGAGGGCCTTATTGAGTCTGAAGACTTTGTCAGGATGCTTAGGATCTTCAAAACCTGGGGGTTGAGCAACATATACTTCTTCCTCAAGCTTACCATTAAGGAATGCACTTTTCACATCCATTTGATATAAGATGATATTATGATGGTTAGCATAAGCAAGCAATATGCGAATAGCCTCAAGTCTAGCAACAGGTGCAAAAGTCTCATCGAAATCAATCCCTTCAACCTGTGTGTAGCCTTGAGCTACAAGACGAGCCTTGTTCCTCACCACTAGGCCATTTTCATCTTGCTTGTTGCGGTAGATCCATTTGGTACCGATGATATTGTGCTTGCATGGGTCCGGTCGCTTGACAAGCTCCCACACATTGTTCAGCTTGAATTGATGTAATTCCTCTTGCATTGCTTGAATCCATTCAGGCTCCAGAAATGCCTCATCAACTTTGGTGGGCTCTGTGATAGAGACGAAAGCAAAATGCCCACAAAAGTTAGATAAATGTGAAGCTTTTGAGCGAGTCAGAGGACCTAGTGCGTTGATGTCGTTGATGATTCTCTCAATCTGTACTTCATTTGCAACGCGGGGATGAGCAGGTTGACGACTTTGATTTGGCTCAGCATTTTCTTCAGAGCCATTTTCTTCAGATGCGCCAGCATGCTATTCTTCATGTTCTGGAATGATTTCTTCAGCAGATTCTTCAGTAGGAATGACATCCTCAGTAGCTTTGAACTTGATGGTTTCCTCAGGCGTCTTTTCATCTAGAACAGGAGGTAGGTGCTCTCTTTGCGAGCCGTTAGTTTCATCGAACCGCACATCTACGGTTTCAACAACCTTGTTGTGATAGGTATTGAAGACCCTGTAGGTGTGCGAGTCCTTTCCGTAACCAAGCATAAAACCTTCATGTGCTTTCGGTGCAAATTTAGAATTGTGATGTGGATCTCCAATCCAGCATTTAGCACCAAAGACTTTGAAATAACTCACATTGGGTTTCTTGTCAGTGAGGAGTTCATATGAGGTCTTCTTGAAGAATTTGTGAAGATATACCCTGTTGATGATGTGGCATGCAGTATCAATTGCCTCAGGCCAGAAGTGACGAGGTGTCTTGTATTCATCAAGCATGGTGCGAGCCATCTCAACAAGAGTCCTGTTCTTGCGCTCCACAACGCCATTCTGCTGAGGAGTGTATGGGGCAGATAGCTCATGAGTAATACCAAGTTCATCGAGATAGTCATCAAGACCAGTATTCTTGAACTCAGTCCCATTGTCACTACGTATATGCTTGATCTTCACGCCGAAATTTGTCGAAGCCCTTGAGAAAAATTGTCTGAAGACTTCCTGCACTTCAGTCTTGTAAGTAATGACATGCACCCATGTGTAACGAGAATAGTCATCAGCAATGACAAAGCCATATAGAGATGCTGCATTTGTTAGTGTGGCATAATGAGTAGGGCCAAAGAGATCCATATGAAGCAATTCAAAAGGACGAGAAGTAGTCATGATAGTCTTCGAGGGGTGCTTGGCTCTGGTCATTTTTCCAGCCTCACAAGCCCCACAAAGATGATCTTTGAGGAATTTGACACCCTCGATGCCAATGACGTGCTTTTTCTTCACGAGCGTGTGTAAGTTCCTCATGCCAGCATGACCCAGTCGACGATGCCATAGCCAGCCTTCTGAAGCTTTAGCAAGTAGACAAGTGGCAGGCTGTGGTCCTGCAGAGAAATCAACAATATACAAGTCTCCTCTCCTAAAGCCTTCGAAGACTTTGGAATTGTCAGATTCCATGAGCACTAAGCAACGATATTTGCCAAAGACAACAACCATATCAAGATCACAAAGCATTGAGACAGACATGAGGTTGAATCCGAGGGACTCGACAAGCATGACTTTATCCATGTGTCGATCCTTTGAGATTGCAACCCTACCTAGACCCAATACCTTGCTTTTGCCTTTGTCAGCGTAGGTGATATGCTTCAAGTGTGATGGAGATAAAGGAGTGTTCATCAGTAAGCTCTTGTCACCGGTCATGTGATTTGTACATCCACTATCGAGGACCCACTCAGTAGCTTTGGGTAAATCATCCTGCAGATGACTTAGTGCATCTTACGAACTCATATACTTCAGAGTGAAGAATATGACATCAAATTCATCAGACATATTTCATCAATTAAAGCAACATATGTATATATATAGCAATGTGAGGACGTGAGAAATGAATAAATCATTTCTTCATGATTAGCTTGCGTCCTTTCAAGCATTTCAGGTCTCCAGCAAATTCTTCAGACGATTTAGTTCGTCTGGAGACCTGACCCTGCATAAGAGATTAGTTCCTTTTCTTCACCACCCACATCTGGAGGGGTGGCAAAGAATTCATCATTCTGCGAGCTCCATAAGAGAAAGGTGGCATAGACGCCAGACCACTTCGTTTCACATAAGAGGGGTTAGGGTAAGCATATGAATAAGCAGAGAAATTCTTCGAGGACTTATGAACATAATGATTTGAAGAATAATGCATATATTCATAGCCCTTAGGCTTTCCCTGCGAAACAGAAGTGTTAGCACGATGATGATCATGTGAGGACTTTGATCCATATGAAGAATTTGGTTCATATGAAGAATTTGATCTGGGGTTCTTATTCTTCACAGGTGGTGTCATGAGGACATTCACCTGAAGACTTTCAAGGCACTTTTTGGGAACCCAGATTTTCTTCATAGGGGGACCATTCCTGCAGTTAGATCCAACATATCTAGCAAATACCTCACCATTCTGATTTTTGAACAGTTTATAGTTGGAGTCAAATGACTCATCAGATGAATATGAGGATTCACAAGTAAAGCCAGATAAAGTGGATGGATCTACGGGAGGTCCCTTCGCAGCAACCCATGAGGTTTTGGGATACTGCTCCGGTTTCCAGTAGGTTCCATCAGCATTGAGTTTCCTCTCAAAGGCAATACCCTCTTTCCTAGGGTTCCTGTTCAAGATCTGCTTTTTGAGCACATCACAAAGAGTCTGATGCCCTTTGAGGCTTTTGTACATGCCTGTCACATACAATTCCTTCAACCCTGCATTTTCGTCAGTGATACTAGTGGTATCCTCAGATGAGGAATTTGTGACCACAGAGATAGTTGAAGAATTTGCAGCAATAGAAGCATTTGAACATTCAGGTGAAGAATTAGCAGTTTCACGTTCAATGCATTTCAAGCATGGTGGAATAAATTCTTCCTGAGCGGAACTAATCTGTTGAGCAAGCAAGGAATCATTTTCCTTCTAAAGATCTTCATGACTCACCCTTAGCTTCTCAAGATCTTGCTTTCTTTGAAGAAATTCATAAGAAAGCTTCTCATGATCGGCTAGGAGAGTGTCATGACGACCTTGAAGGTTGTCAAACTTAGACTGTAGTTGCTGAAGATTATCAGTCAGTGTTTGAGTTCGATCCATTTCCTCACCTAACAGATCATCGCTTTTGTCTAGCATATTTTGAACCTTTTCCAAAGCCTTTTGTTGTTTAACAGCAATATTAGCAAGTTTGGAATAGCTGGGTTTGAGGTTATCATCTGATTCATCCTCACTTGACTCAGAGGAGGGATATTTGAATACCTTGGCACCTTTTGCCATGAAGCAATAGGTGGGAGCATAGTCATCGTTGCCGTCATCAGCAGTGTTGGGGAAACCATTTTCCTCAGTGTTGAAGATGGACTTGCTAACATAAGCAGTAGCGAGGGCTAGGCTCGCCACACCAGAGTCTGACTCCTCAGATGCCTCCTCTTCCTCATGTTCCTCAGATTCAGCTTCAGAGTCCATTTCCTTGCCAATGAATGCCCGAGCTTTCTTGGAGCTGCTCTTCTTGTGAGATGAAGACTTTGAAGATCTTGACGATGAGGACTTTGAAGATTTCTTCTTCTTTGATTCCTTCTCCCACTGAGGACAATCAGTAATGTAGTGACCAGGTTTCTTGCATTTATGGCAAGTTCTCTTCTTGTAATCACGGGATGAGGAATCTGATTTCATGTCATCACCTCTTGAGGATTTTCCAAATCGGCCACGTCTAGAGAACTTCTGGAATTTCCTCACGAGCATTGCTAGCTCCTGACTCAGTTCTTCAGGATCACCAAGGCTGCTACCAGAATCTTCATCTTCAGATTCAGAGACTGCCTTGGCTTTCAGTGCACGAGATCTACCATAGCTCGGTCCGTAGAGATCTCTCTTCTCAGCAAGTTGGAATTCATGAGTATTTAGCCTCTCGAGGATATCAGCAGGATCAAGTGACTTGTAGTCTCCACGTTCTTGAATCATCAGTGCCAGTGTATCGAATGAAGAATCGAGTGACCTCAGCAATTTCTTCACCACCTCATGGTCGGTGATGTCAGTGGCACCCAGTGCTTGAAGCTCGTTTGAAATGTCAGTGAGGCGATCAAAGGTTTGCTGAACATTTTCGTTGTCGAGTCTTTTGAAGCGGTTGAAGAGATTGCGAAGAACGTCAACTCGAGAGTCACGTTGAGTTGAGACTCCTTCGTTGACCTTGGACAGCCTATCCCAGATAAGCTTAGCTGTCTCCAAAGCACTCACTCTGCCATACTGCCCTTTGCTCAGATGGCCACATATGATATTCTTCGCTTGAGAGTCGAGTTGCTTGAATCTCTTCACATCAGCAGCGTTTACGGAAGGAGTGACAGAGGGAACACCCTTTTCCACAACATACCAGAGATCATTGTCAATTGCCTCAAGATGCATGCGCATCTTGTTCTTCCAGTAGGGGTAGTCCGTCCCATCGAAGGTAGGACACCCAGCTGAGACCTTGATCATGCCTGCAGTTGACATAACTAAAACTCCAGGTGGTTAAACCAAAATCACACAGAACAAGGGAGTACCTTGCTCTGATACCAATTGAAAGTGCGTTATATCGACTAGAGGGGGGGTGAATAGGCGATTTTTACAAATTCGTCACTGAGGAATTTCAAGGTGAGGAAATTTCTAAGCGACGAACTACTTAGCAGCGGAATGAGTACTCAGATGCAAGCATAACAGAGCAGTAGCACAGTCATCATGATGAAATGAAAACAAGCACAGAGTACGAGTAGCGTAAACACAGGATAAGCAGGCTGAAGACAAACTGACTGAAGAAATTGAACTGAGGAAATTGTGAAAGTCTTCAGTCGAAATCTTCAAACAGTAATGATCAAATACATAGCAAGTATGCGAGGAAATGAAAGGGTTGAGGAAATAGAACCAGTAGCTCGGTGAAGACAATGATTTGGTAAACCAGTTCCAACTGCTGTGACAGTTGTACGTCTGGTTGGAGCGGCTAGGTATTTAAACCTGAGGACACACAGTCCCGGACACCCAGTCCTGAACACACAGTCCAGGACACCTAGTCCTCACCGTATTCTCCTTGAGCTAAGGTCACACAGACCTCGCCCAACCACTCGTGGTAAGTCTTCAGGTGACTTCCAAACCTTCACATACTCGGTCACTCGGCAATCCACAATTTCCTCTTGGATGCTCTAGACCATGACGCCTAACCGTCTGGAGGATGCACAGTCCTCAAAGGTAACAAGCGTCGGTTCCACACAGGAACAATCTCTTCAGTGATGCTCAATCACTTTGGGTTTGTAGGTGTTTGGGTTTTTGGGTTTTTCCTCACTTGATGATTTTCGCTCAAAGTCCTCGGAGGATGAGATGCTCTAAATGACAAGTGTCAATCTATTTCTTGGAGCAGCCAACCAGCTAGTGGTTGTAGGGGGCGGCTATTTATAGCCTAGGGAGCAGCCCGACATGATAAGACATAAATGCCCTTCAATGATATGACCGTTAGGTGGGTAGATATTTTGGGACAGCTGGCACGTAGCACAGCAACGGTCGGAAATTTGAGTATCAAATTCCTCAGGGCTATCATGTTCCTCACTTGTAGGCAATCCACACCGGCGAATTCCTAACTCCTCAGTCAGAACAAATTCCTCAGAGAACAGAAGAACTTCGTCTCTGTCACTGAAGAACTTGACTAAACTGTATGAGATTTCCAATGGCTTCACTCGAAAGGATTGGGTAGGTGTAGGATTTTGAGTTGAGCATCACTTGGAAATTTTTCCTTAGTTTTACCTCGACCCCCTTTAACAGTACGGTGTTTCCTATGACTCAAGAAGAAGAAAATGAAACTACGAAAACAAAAGTCTTCACGCTTCATAATCCTCGCATGAATATCAAGTCTTCAGGGTCACACCAATTTCTTCACTTTTAAAGTCTTCAAGAAAACCAAAGTCTTCAGTTGAAGATATTCATTTTTAGGGGTCGACATTCATCGTAAATAACAAACTCCTCATAGACTTATAGACCTGTGTACACTCACAAACACATTAGACCCTTAACCTATAAGTCTTCAATACACCAAAATCACTAAGGGGCACTAGATGCACTTACACCATTGGACTGTGTCGGCCACCACAGATCTGCTATGGATTCTGTTACGCGACTGAGATACTGCAGTGTTTTGCTCTCCTGCTGCCCGGAGCAGAGCCCGGATCTGCATCAAACCTCGTCCAGCCTTCGACTGGGATGGTTGGATGGACTCTGCTATACGAGCTGCGACCGTAAGATTCTGAATAGGAGTGCGGTATACCTGAGGTTGAGGCGGGAACAATTGCCGCCGTCGACTGGACTCAGGAATCTGCTGCCGAGCACGTTCGTCGAGTGCATGCTGAAGGTTCTCCAGTCGAGTGCGTTCAGCCAAAGTGGCAAAGCCCGCTGCCTCCAAGGCCCGAGCCTCAGAGGTCTCTCCGACGATGGGCGTGTGGAGTGCCTCCTCGTTGCGGCGGTGGAGTTCCTCCCTCCGCTGCGAAGAGAGGGTTTCGGGGTGATATTCCTCATGAACATGCAACAGACCGCCACCGCCGTCGTCGCCACCGTTGCGACGCATGCCAGGTGGGCCGCGCGGTGTGTCGACCATCAGGACCTCTGCTGCAGGGTCGCTGCTGTCGCACTTGGACAGGGTCTCGACGGAGCCAGTCGACAGATCGAACAGGCCTTAGAGAGATTCATCGGGCTCGATTGCCGCGACTTGAGGGGTGGCCGACTGACGCGCCACCGCATGCTTCACCCACCGCTGAAGCCGCGACCGACCGGATCGCTTGCGACGGCGAACGGCGGGGAACAAAGTTACTGCGGGAGCCGACCGATACTGGGTCGACGGCTGCCGCAGAAGGACGCCGCGGACACACGCGCGAAAGTGCGTCGCCCCACGGACGGGGAGTGTCTCGACGTCGAGGGGGGCTTCCTGGAGCCAGGCGGAGTCGTCGGCGATGAAGACGAGCGCGCCGAGACGGATCTCGCGGTCCTCAGCCGAACCTCCACCAGAAACCATGATGATGGGAATCGAAAAAAATCGCAACCTCACCGGAAAGTCGCTAAGACACCTGCCCCACGGTGGGCGCCAACTGTCGTGGTTCTAAGTCTGACAGTAGAATAGGGGGTAGGTATGAGGAGGCAAGATCCTAGCTACGGTGAGGTTGTGCACGCAAGATTTACTAGTTCAGGCCCTTCTCGGAGGAAGTAACAACCCTACGTCTCGGTGCCCGGGGGCTCGGTCGATTGGATTATGCGTGAAGTTACAGGGGGTGCGAACCCTTGTGCCTGAGGAGGGGGGTGGCTTATATAGAGTTCGCCAGACCCCTCCAGCCCTCAGTTACACAGGATTTAATGTACATAAAGATGGGACGTTACTGGTAACGCCAGCAATAAAGGCATATAAATGATCATTAAGACTTCGGAGTGAGCGCCTGACCGTTGCCGTTCTGAGTGACTTTAGATCTTCTGTCTTCCGAGTGATTTCTGATGTGGTCGAGTGAGTACACTCCGGTCGAATGGAATTGGGTTTTCCGAGTGGAATGCTTCTGGTCGAGTGAATGGTATTGTCCTTGAATATCCCTGACTTTAAGGTAATGTCCTTGGGAAGGGTGTCTAGGTCAGGCCTATTACCCTACCCCAGGTACATGTCATCGTCACTACTCACACATCATCATGGAGGCAACAATGTTGATGAAGAGGTCACCCGTGGTGGCTTCCCCCTCCGGCAGAGAACTGGAACAGGCCTCCAGATGGGATCACTTCGGAATTGAGACTTGCGGCGGCGATAAAATTCTTTTGGGTTCACTTATGAGGGTTTCGGGAATTGTAGTATTTATAGGCGAAAGAATTAGGTCAAACGGAGACTCAGGGGCCTCACATGGGCAGGTGGCGCGACCACACCCCTAGGTCACACCATGTGTCCATGTGTCTGGCTCGTGGGTCCCCTCGACCTCTCCCAAAGCTTCTAGGGTCCTTCGTTGTCCAGAAAAAATCGTCAAAAATTGGCATCGTATTTGGATCTTCCTAGATATAGATTTTCTGTGAAACCAAAACAAGCAAAAAAACATGAACTGACATTGGGCACTAAATTAATAAGCTAGTCCAGAAAATAAATATAAAAAGCATAGAAAAGTGATAATATAATAGCATTTAACAATCAAAAATTATAGATACGTTGGAGACGTGTCAGCATCCTAGTTATGCATAGATGGGTGTGTGTGTTCATTGTGTTTGTATCCTCTTGATGCTCTAGGTTGAGCCAATAAAATCCATTCTTTGTCTGAAAAAATCGTCTAAAGATTGAAATTTTCCTCATAAAAAACTTTGAATCAAGAAACCTTTGGGACATTTACATGGTACCCACCATGAAATTGACCATTAGAGCAACTGCAACAGCCCCCTTAAAAAACTCATGTAAAGCAGTTCCCCTAAACTTCTTCCCTGAAAATCTGTTTTTTATTTTTCATTAAAAATATTGTAGCCAATGGCCTAGGGCCCGCAAATCAACACGTGTGTCGGTGGCTGGTGAGATGCGACGCGGAGCGACGGTGTGGTGGCGACCTGATGTGACGACGCGGTGGCCCGATATGGTGGTGCAGCAGCCCGACGTTGTGGTGGCGCATTGAGGCGGTGCGGCGCCACAACAGGGCAACCGGGTGGCGACCCGACGGTGTGGCATAGTGACGGTGGCACGGCAAGGACGTGCACAGTGAAGTTTCAGGCGGTTTCCTTGCCGCCTAAAGTTTAGGGGATCTTCCTCTAAACAAGAGGGAAGTTTGGGGATAGTTTATAGGATCTTGTAAATTTGTTCGGATCAATTGCAGAGGTTTTTTGCCCCATGTTCCCCCAAACGACAGTTTTTTTAGAGATAAGAGAGTTGTTGGAGTTGCTCTTAGTATGTAAGACAACCTGTTCTCTAGAATAGAAAAACTCGCATACATTATGGAAGTATATTGATGAAAGATCTGGCCACATCAATGTTCATGGTTCCAATGTTGGTAATTCTTTCTACTGAACTGTGAAAACTGAAAATGTTTTGCTGGACCTAATTCTCAAATGATTTACAGGATGATAGAAAGATATACTCTGCTGGAATTGCCGAAAAATTCCTACTTCCAAATGTTTACCGAGTTTGGCAAAAACATCAGTTTGCCAAGAACCAGGCGAAATGGACTCGGCAAGAAAAGGAAAATCGGCAATATGAGTTTTTTCCCAGTGCCGACGAGGAAGAACTCATCGAATAGGTAAAAATGGACAATGTTTCGCCTTTGCAAGTTCCGCGTATAGCGAACCCGACAAAGAACTGACAGATGGGTCCCATCATGGGCTAGGCATCGACACCGTGACGGCGGTGCGGCCTTTGCCAAGTTTTGATTAATGGAAACTCAACATAGATTTACAATTTTCATTTTTAACAAGGTATCTCAGGGGTCACGGATTTGTCGAGCACCCGACAGAAAACACTTGGGAAAGAACCGACCCTTCGTCCCCCCATCCCTATAAAAGATAGATCGCGCGTGGCCGGCTGGCTCGGTTGTAAACAATATAGCGATCGTCGCCGCTGTGCCCCCTTTACCTAACCAGTAACCCCCACCGCCATGCCGCTGGCCTCCTAATTCCCACCACTACCATCCGCCTCCACGTCTCCCACCATCTCCCCCGCCGGCCTCCTCGCTCTTCTGCGCCTACGCTCCCGGCTGCGCACTCGGCCGACCGAATCCTAGCGGCTCCGAAAGACCTCCTACGCCACCAGCACGTCTCCCCCTCCAGCCGGCAATCACCAGGCGAGGTGAACTTCTTCTCCTTTTTTGATTTGTTTTCTTTAGGTCAAATGTATATTTGTTACCTGTTTAGTGAGTTATTAGTCAATAGTTGTTACATAGTATTGGTAGTTACTATAGCTAGGTTAATACTTATTGGATGGTATGAAAATACATGTATGGATGATGAAATTTGATATGGGATGACATGGGAATTGCTATGGATAAGTTTGAAAGGATATGTATTAATGATTTTTATGATTAAGAGCGCGAGAGGCGATGAGAGGAGAGGACAGTAGAGAAGAGGATATAGCATTCTAATTTGTATAGATATGTCAATTGATGCGTAGTAGAGTATTTACAATATTGATTAAAAAAATCAGTAAAGAGAAAGAAAATGAAAGGAAATATAAAAAGAAAAGGAAGTTACTAGTAAAAAATTGCTATCTTTTGTTAAAATGCAGATATGTGTGAAATATTTGCAAATGCTAGCTAGTTAGTTAATGATTAGATAGTTAGCTAGCTAGATATGTTAGTTGCCAGTTAATTAATTTGTAGTTAGTTTTTTTAGACACAATTTTGGAGTTAGTTAGTTAGCTAGCTTCATTGCTGTAAAAAAACTTAGAAAAACAAACTTTGTGAGTGTACACCCGGCCGGCCCATTAATTGCACACGTGATATATTTACAGCATAATCCAACCAAATAAAGTCAACTGACCCAGTCGAACTGCCTGCAATGGCTCAAGTGACACCCAACAGTCAAAGAACAAAACGGCCAACGATTCAAGCACAAAGAACTTTGGATCGTCCCTTTGCAACCACATCGATCATTAGCAGACATGAACAAATTCAGAAAGATGCACAGGTAGGTAGAAAGAGACAAATTATTCAAGCATGCACGTAACAAGGCATGTCGCAGCAAACAGGCGGTTGTCCATATGGTCGCGTCAATCGCGCTACAAAACCACACAAAAGCGATCAAGTCCATGCATAAATGATAGGTACGTAGGTATAAGTAGTGATGATAAACAAAATAAGCATGCGGCCTCCTTCCAGCTCGCATGCGGCACACAAACGCTAACTTAACTAGCTTCGGTCGTCGATCCCCAAGTGCTTCAGGATAAGGCACTCGGTCGCCGCCATTGGCGCCGACCAAGGTCACCGGTAAGAGACGAGGCCTGGCCGAGCTAACCGAACCTGTAGAGCCCGCTGTCGTTGACGAAGTGGCCGTCCATGTAGAAGGCGGCGTTAGGGGGGTGGTACGCGTCCATCATCACGAACTGCATCTCGTCCGACGGCTTCCAGTGGCGCTTCCTCTGGTTGATGAACCAGTTGTTGATCTGCTTCAGGTCCAGGCCCGTCGACTCGGCCAGCGCCACCTTCTGGCTCTCCTGTTGGACAATGCAAATCGTCAAGTTTATATCGAGAAGAGACGTTCTAGATATGCTCAGCATCAATACTGGAGGTGTGGGACTACATATGTCTAAAATCGGAAGATTTGTATACCGAGGGATAAGGCCATTTGTAGTGCATCTCCCACCAGCTGAGGAGCTGCTGGCGAGCATCCTTCGGGAGCTTTCCTTTCTTCTTCTTCTTTGACAGCTCTTGCTTGAGGGAGCTCAGGTACCCACTGTACTTCTTCAGGAGATGGTGCTTCAGCTCCTGGTCCACGCCGTGGGCATCAATCTCAGGAAGCTCTGTCTCTCCTCCGCTACCTTCTTGATCTTCCTCAGATGAGCCTTAATTTAGAAATATCAAATGAAATTTGTTAGTAAAGTAAGATGCAAGGTATGGACTCACTTTCAAATAGCGAGATCAATGTAGGTTCATCACCCCCAAAAAAGAGATCAATGTAGGTTGTAGACACATCAAGCATATATCTTGACAGTATGTAACAAGGGATGAAACCAGATTGATAGTTGCGCATGGTAGTAGACAGGAAAATATTAATTAGGATCAATAGATAAAAGAAAAACAAATAACAGTTTCCACCAAAAGGTGAGAATGTCTTCATCGATTTAGTGAAGCATCAAGTAGCTACCGCACCTGTGAGAAGTGAAATTAACAGGGAACTTAATCTTACATGAATTCAGTCTTGGCCAATTAGCAAGTTGCATATTTATGGTATGCAATCCATTTATTTACTTTTAACAATTTTACGCTTACTTTGTATGAGATAATCATGTGTTCATAACTCGATATATAAGTTGGTAATATGCTTGTGAATATTATATGTATATCAATTTGTAGCTGCGTCTTCATAAAATAATGTATACCAGTACAAGGTATGGTGTGGATTGATCTCTAAGAATATATGGATTTTCATTTTTAAGAAATGATGGTAAGTCATATAAGTTCAGTAAATAGAGTTGGAAGAGAGAAGCGTCACATATAAAGCTGGTTTGTATGTGACGCCTTATACATGATTGGGAACCCTACCATCCTCTCTTAGCCCTGCCCTGCAATGGAAACCCTAATATAATGACTGTAAGCCGTTTAATGGAAAATGTTCAGGTGTGCTTAATGCCCCGTAGGCCCAAATAAATCTAGTTCCTTTATAAAGCGTTCAAAATACCATCCACAAGGGTTAAGCGGTACAACATATTTTTTTAAGAGAAAGTGATACAATATTTGGAGCTATGTAGTAAGTAAAGATAAGATAAGATAAAACAAAACAGAAGAGTGCAAATCCATTTAACCTTTTATTTTTGGATAAAGCTAGTTCATAATAGTTTGTCAAATGTGGATGGAAGGAATTCCCTCTTTCCACAAACATTCATAAGAAACCCATGTCCATTGAGATTTGGTACTTCCTGAGTACAGATATTGAACGAACCTTTTACCTTTGACATACTACCTCCGTTTCAAAATAATTGAAAATTCTGGATTTATTCAAAGTCAAACTTGTTTAGGTTTGACCAAGTCTACAGAAAAATATATTAACATCTAGAACACCAAATTAGTCTCTTGAGATACTTTATGACATGTATTTTCGTACTATGTGTATTTGGTGTTGTAGGTCTTAATTAGCACAGTTTTTTATAGAGTTGGTCAAACTTAAGCAAGGTTGACTTAAGATAAACCTAGAACTTCAATTATTTTAGAACGGAGGGACCGAGGGAGTATCAAATTATATGGATTGACCAGATTAAAATAATATCATAAATTTGGCAAGAAAAATTATTACATAAACATTATACGTCTCATAATTTTACCACGTTATTAAGAAATAAATCATGCTGTCCAATACATAGAGTGGAAATATACATGTGCATATGTGAGCACCTTATGATGAGGTGGACAATGTTATTAGTAATGTTATTTTTCTTCAGATTTCGGTTATGTTGATGCATGGGATATTACTTGTGCTATAGATAAGCAACTTTTTGCTCACCTATACTGGACTGGTTAGGAATTTCGGATACAAGACTTGGAAAAAGCACGATGGTATGCTAAAAAGAAATGGAAGAATAACTACTCTTTGAAAACAATGCTAAAATACTCCTGTACAAATAAGATGAGCAGGGAGGTGAAAATTCATGGGTATTAGTGATAAGATTTGCATAAATAAATGTTTTTTCTATCAGTGCATTTTGGAGATTCTTTATAAAATATGTCTATACAAACATGTGCCACTTTCCTGCATTGGAACAATGTTATACAGTAAGAAAGTTCAAGAGGATTGACCACATCTTGTGCCAGAATGTGTTAACAATGCTTTTGAAAGTAACATAGAATTGTTTGCTGATAATCATTTATAACAATAATTAGGACATATGTTTTTCCATAATTACTCAATGGAACAATCTAAGTAGTACCATATATAGGGAAAACGCCCTAAATTAAGCCATGCCACAGGAGTCACGTCATAAACTTATTATTGCATATAGTATATCCAATAAGCCAGCTTTTCAGAAAAGAAAAGCTGAAGCAACAGATATCAAAAACCTCACACATGCATTATCAAATAAAATCAGAGTGTCGAATATATATAACTAGGCATGCACAGAACCTGGACATGGTATTGTATGCAATGGGAAGGCATGAATGAAGCTTATTAGGCTAGAACAGAAGCAAATGATTATGGATTTGCCAGCCACAGAACTACTTCCCAGGGAAGTTTGGGCTTAAACTTGGGATATGGTAGAAATCACAAAAACCATTGAGGTGCAAATGATTATCTGAAGGATTTTGTTAACAAGACATGCATGCAGATGAAAGCATGCATCAAATCGTCAAGTCATGCATGTGTGTTTTTCTCCAGTTGCATTGTCTTTTCCAGTGACATTCCAATGCAAACTCAGTCAGCCCTTTACCCTTTTGTTTTCTTTTGGTTGCTTTTTACTACCAGGCAAGTTTTCAGTATCTCTTTTGGCCTTACCTCAAGACAAACGGAAACTCGTGATATCTGTGTCCCCTGCTTTTGCATGGCCTTGAAAGAATGCATGCAACGAAGAATCTTGGAGTACGGGTGGAACATCAATCAGAAAAGAAAGCCTTGTTGTTTTCTGACCAACTAAACTCCATACATCTAATTTGTAAATGCTACTATTAACATGAGATATATTCTGGTAATTAGTCTGGCATTTTGCCATTGCTTGCACTTTTAACTTGTGTGATTAGGAAACTACATTATACTATTTCTCTTGTTTTCTTGAAAACAATTTTGTCTCTTGGAAAAGCTGAAAAGAAGAGAAAGGAGAACGCATGTAGAGATGTAGTAGTACAGTAGTAGTCTAGCAAGAAGTATATAGGACAAAGAACAATTGAAGCTGAGAAGAAATATGAGTTGACGTCTGAAAAATGCAGACGGGTTTGAACTTGGACTTGCCTCGGAAAGCATCCAATGTCTCTTGACCGCCATTATTCATGAGAGAGAGAGAGAGACCAAAGATAAGGCTGTCGCAAAATACAGCAACATGGTATCTAGTCTAGCTACTTCTACACTAGTAGATCGAGCTAGCATGCATATAATACTGTATTGCTGCCAAGGAGATCACGCATAAATTGCTGGAGATCTCACATCAAATAATGGCAGCACTTAACTGTTTCTATGGTTCTCGAGGCACATAGACCAGTGTCTGGCAGTCCATGCCACTGCACTGCAACTGGTCAGAACTCTTCAGAACACACACAAAGAACTAACCCCAGCCACATATGCTATTTACTCATCTGTCTACCTATGCATCTAGTAGAACATCTAAGATTTTATTTTTATTTGTTTTGCACAGGATTGACTTGAACTTTGAGGGGTTGGTTAATTCATGGAAATCTCAAGGCACCACTATTGATCTACTAGTACTACTATAACACATCAGATGGCTGCACCGCATGCTCCAATAATGAAGTGATTGTGTGGCATGGTACTAGTACTACTCCAGTACCAGTGCTGGCAGCAGACGTGAGTGAAAGCCCTGGGCACTGAACGACTGTGCAGGTGTGTGGGTAGTACCAGTTGCCACTATAGCCTCGTGATAGGTCATTAGAAAGGCCCTGGCATCATCGTGTTCGCCTTGGCACACCCCTGTACATGTGCATTTTGAAATAAAATTTAGCGAAGACTAAGAACACACGTCTGACCCTATGATCTATGCATGCATGTACATCTGGAAGACCACACCCCGGAACAAAAAGATTCTAGGACAAGAGGTAGCTGCATGGATTTCTTGAGGGAGGGAGAAAGATGACAAGAATGTTGTTCTGGCTTGCGTGACAGATGGGGGATGAGCTGAGCTGAGCTGAACGTCTCTCTCTACACACAGTAACACTCACTACACATGCATGTGTGTACATGTACTTGCTCCACTGACATACGGCAGTGAGACTCCTCGGCATTGCACTGTTGGGCTGCACAGTGCCACCTCCCAAAACCCTAGAAGAAGAAGGCTGGCTGGGTTTCCTTCCATCAGCATGGGGAAAAGATGGCTGAAGCAAGAACCACTCGGAGGCACATGCACATGCTCCTCCCGAAAGGGAATCGTTCTAACGCCACATAAACTCCAAGAACCGAAACACACCACCAACTCATCGATCTGGAGGAGGAAGTCAATCAATGTTTTTTTGCGCAGTTAATCTGTCGTCAATCATGGAGTACGATGAGAAGGTGTGAATAGAAGAAGAAACTGATTTGCATGTGTGATGAGCCGGAGGACTATTCCTTTCCAGCAGAAGAAAAGATCCATGGATGCTCAGGTTAGAAGAATCTCTCGTACGCATGCTCCTTCAGGAAAATCCAGCGGCCGAGCCGGGAAAGAATCTTTTGGGGGGGAAACCCTGACGAGGAATGCCGCGACATTAGAACACCAAGAGCACCCTGATGAGGAAAACCCTCTACCCATTCGTGCGCACAGTTCCGCACATGCAGATGCAGGCACAATCATATATACCAGGATGCACGAGAAAACGATAGTTATTATGGAATTGTTTTTCAGGGACCCAGGAAATTTCACATTTAAAAAAATCTGTTAAATCGAAACCAATAAATTATGATGCGCAAGAAGATGGAGAAGAAATCAGAATAGGGAGAAGCAGATGAAGAAATCATGCAGGGATTAACAGCAAGCAGCAAGAGGGGGTATGGATGGATGGATTGATTCGTGGTTGCAGGAGCTAGCTAGCGAGCTGTTTTCTTTACCGGAGGAAAGGATATTGCGCAGCGATCTGCCGGAGATGGAAAGGGAGTTGAGCTGCGTCTCCACCCTCCTCAGGAACTCCATGGCCTCCTGCAGCGGCCTCGTCAGCTCCTCCCGGTACTTCACCAGCATCTCATGGTACGCCTCCTGCGCGCGCACCAGAAAAACAAGAACGAACAGGTCACCTCGTGTGAGTACTAGCTACACAACCTAGGAAAAATGTTCCAAGATTGATCGATTGGCTCACCATGAACTGGTCCAGCTCCGGCTCCGTCGCGGTGCCGAGGCTGCCGAGCGCCGTGCGCTGTCGCAGCTCCAGGTCCTGCGCCACCGCCGTCAACCTCGCCAACACCTCCGGCGGTGCCCCCACCTACAACCACCCAGGCTAAGCACAAGTACTTCCCAACAATAAACATGGATGCACTGTAGCTGCTATTAAAAGGCAAGCAAGAAAGCATGCATGCTTCATGTTTGACATGAGATGTAGAAGAGAAACTTCTCGTGCAGGAGCAGAAGCAGATGCGGCACAGCAGGGCTGCTGTTAATGTTACTAGTACTACTAAGAACTATCTCTTGCCTTCTGGCAGTCGAGGTAGGCGGCGAGGAGGGAGGAGTAGTGGGGGTGGGAGATGATCTTGGCCTTGATGGCCTCGACGTCCGCGGCGTAGGACGACGACGACGGCTCCTTGGCCGCCTTGGCGCACGCCTCCAGGAGGCTGCCGTTGGCCAGCTGCAGCACCGGGTTGCTACAGCCGCTGCCGCCGCCGTGGCTTCCGCTGGGCGGCGCCGTGTTCAGGGAGAGAGGGCTGTGCGCCAGATAGCCGGCGGACTGCTGCTGCTGCTGTTGCTGTGGAGGCGGCGCGATAACGGCGCTGAGCGGCGAAGATCCCCATGGGAGCTGGCTGTGGTGCTGGCCGTGGGCGGTGGCTCCCAGCCCGAAGTGGTGGCCGATCTCCTCCATGGGCTATCTCTAGTGATGTAGTGGTGCAGCGATCGAGCTCTCCCGGCGACGCTGTCCCCGAGCTAGCTCCTGCGCAAAAGGAGACGGATTGAGCTTGAGGTGAAGTTCTTGGGCGGAGAGAAAGAGAAAAAGGGTTTGGGTTTGGGGAAGGAGAAGGGTACCTGCCTGCCTTGCCTTGAGCGGAATAGCCTTTTCTCCTTCTCTCTCTAAGCTATCATTAGAGGGAAGGAGATGGGGAGCGAGAGGAAAAAGCTGGAGGGCAATACTGCAGTACACACCGCGCCTTTGGAGAGAGAGACAGTGTAGTGTAGGATGGTGCGCCGTTGTACTGTAATGTATAGTGCTGTGTCTGTGGGGGCTTTCTTTTTCGGGTCAAATCAAAGGGCTTGGAGTGGCTTTGTAGGGAATTTTTGTAGAATCGCCGGTGGAGACGAAGCTGGTTTTGTTTTGTTTTTCCTTTTTTCGCCGAAAGGATTTACTCTCGAGCCTTCTTTTGCTCATAGGATAAAATATCATACAAAGTGAGATGAATGTATCTCATTTTTTATAGGGAAAGAGGTGTCCTTTGATGCATGATAATAATTTTTTCATTGAGTCTATCATAATGGTTTTTGTCCTTTAAAATATGAAGGATTGGTTTCTATCCTACATAGCAATAGGAATTCATTCCTAAAAACCAAAGGGCACCAAACGATTTTTTTTTTAAATCCTATCCAATAGAATTCCTACAAACCAAAGGAGGCCTCAGATTGTAGAGCAGACATTGCTATTGCAGATTGATGCATTTCACTGCCGTGTGTTTCCTCGCAGCCCAGCGAGAAAATTAACCGTACTTGACTCGTTGGTGCATAACAAAAACATCATCGAACTTGAGTAACATTACAATACGATACTTATATATGTGAATACGTGACATCTATGGTCATATATATGGTCTCGCTATGATAGAGTGTTGTCATGCCGTCCATTTTGTCCGGCGCTATCGGCTGCCAAAGGAGGGAGATGTTCGGCGGATGATAGGAGGATCCGTGTTTTCTATTTTTAAGGAAAGCACACATCTATTGTATACATGGGCTGCTTAAATAAAACTCTCTTTGGTTACACAGGTAGAGCTAACAACTACAAGTACTGGGTTCAAGTCCCGCTACCCCATTTTTTTACTGCTATTTTTGGGCATATAGCAAAATTTAGTACTATACATACTTCTTCAAATTTTATTAATATGAAAGTTGATAAAAAATTATTTTTTCAACATTAGAAATTGATATAAACTGCAATATAAAATTGATCTATTCTACAATACAAACTTGATACAAAATTCTATATACCTAAATAGTTTATATTCACTATATTTATTATCTTAACATGCACACATGCCACATTATCAAAGTCCCACCATAACATGCATGAGATTTTTTTTACGTTATTAGTTTATCATCACTACTTCTATTTATTTTAACATGCACAAATGCCACCTCATCAAAGGTCCACTCAACATGCATGTGATTATTTTTCATTGTATTATGCTACTTATATTCAATAAACATTTTTCAGCTATACAATAATCATATACAACATATGTATTTTTAGTTTTTGTTTATATATTATTTATCCAATGTTTATATTTCATACAACCAAATCTCATTGAAATTTATTGTTACTGATCCCCGTAGCAATACACAGGGATCATCTAAGCAAAATTGATCCATTTAGCAAAACAAACTTGATAGAAAATTGATCCATTCAGCAAAACCTGATACAAACTTGATACAAATTGCATAAGTCAGCAACAACATATGAACACAATGTTGCCATTGCAATATTCAGCCATCTTTTCTGTCAGCAACAACACAATGTTCCGTTGCAAAATTCAGAAAAATATGAACACTTTAAGCCTATGTCCAGACAAGAACAAGATCATGCTCCAACCTTGAATCATATACCAAATAAATTGAACATTTTTCATCTTCTCCAGCAACACAAAACTCATCATAACTTGATCATGACTAATTAAACATAACTTGTTCAGCAACATAACACATCGTTAGATATAACTTGATCATGACTAATTAAATATAAACTGTCCATTGGTTAATTAACCATAGCCATGAATCCAGCAAGGCTGGTATCAGTTGTTGAGCTAACTAGATAAACTTCTTCAGAGGGCTCGCATCAAAATTAATTATGCATAACTTTTTCAGAGGACTGGTATCATCTGTTCAGACTAACTACATGATTTGAAGCAGACTTTTTTGACTTCATCATAAAGACAAAACACATGAAAAAAAACAACAACTGGCACTGGGCACTAGGTTAATAGGTTGGTCCCAAAAAATGATGTAAAATAACATACCCGCTACCCCATTTTTTTACTGCTATTTTTGGGCATATAGCAAAATTTAGTACTATACATACTTCTTCAAATTTTATTAATATGAAAGTTGATAAAAAATTATTTTTTCAACATTAGAAATTGATATAAACTGCAATATAAAATTGATCTATTCTACAATACAAACTTGATACAAAATTCTATATACCTAAATAGTTTATATTCACTATATTTATTATCTTAACATGCACACATGCCACATTATCAAAGTCCCACCATAACATGCATGAGATTTTTTTTACGTTATTAGTTTATCATCACTACTTCTATTTATTTTAACATGCACAAATGCCACCTCATCAAAGGTCCACTCAACATGCATGTGATTATTTTTCATTGTATTATGCTACTTATATTCAATAAACATTTTTAAGCTATACAATAATCATATACAACATATGTATTTTTAGTTTTTGTTTATATATTATTTATCCAATGTTTATATTTCATACAACCAAATCTCATTGAAATTTATTGTTACTGATCCCCGTAGCAATACACAGGGATCATCTAAGCAAAATTGATCCATTTAGCAAAACAAACTTGATAGAAAATTGATCCATTCAGCAAAACCTGATACAAACTTGATACAAATTGCATAAGTCAGCAACAACATATGAACACGATGTTGCCATTGCAATATTCAGCCATCTTTTCTGTCAGCAACAACACAATGTTCCGTTGCAAAATTCAGAAAAATATGAACACTTTAAGCCTATGTCCAGACAAGAACAAGATCATGCTCCAACCTTGAATCATATACCAAATAAATTGAACATTTTTCATCTTCTCCAGCAACACAAAACTCATCATAACTTGATCATGACTAATTAAACATAACTTGTTCAGCAACATAACACATCGTTAGATATAACTTGATCATGACTAATTAAATATAAACTGTCCATTGGTTAATTAACCATAGCCATGAATCCAGCAAGGCTGGTATCAGTTGTTGAGCTAACTAGATAAACTTCTTCAGAGGGCTCGCATCAAAATTAATTATGCATAACTTTTTCAGAGGACTCGTATCATCTGTTCAGACTAACTACATGATTTGAAGCAGACTTTTTTGACTTCATCATAAAGACAAAACACATGAAAAAAAAACAACTGGCACTGGGCACTAGGTTAATAGGTTGGTCCCAAAAAATGATGTAAAATAACATAATAATGCATATAAAACATTCAAGATGGATAATATAATAGCATGGAACAATAAAAAATTATAGATACGTTGGAGACGTATCAGCATCCTGCTCGTCCTCGAGTAGGTAAATGATAAAAACAGAATTTTTGATGTGGAATGCTACCTAACATATTTATCGTGTAATCTTTCTTATTGTGGCATGAATATTCAGATCCATAAGATTCAAAACAAAAGTTTAATATTGACATAAAAACAATAATACTTTAAGCATACTAATAAAGCAATCATGTCTTCTCGAAATATCATGGCTAAAGAAAGTTATCCCTACAAAATCATATAATCTTATCATGCTCTATCTTCATAACACAAAGTATTTATCATGCACAACCCCGATGACAAGCGAAGCAATTGGTTCATACTTTTAATGTTCTTAAGCTTTTTCAACTCTCACGCAATACATGAGCGTGAGCCATGAATATAGCACTATAGGTGGAATAGAATATGATGGTGGAGGTTGTGTGGAGAAGACAAAAAGGAGAATGTCTCACATCAATGAGGCTAATCAATGGGCTATGGAGATGCCCATCAATTGATGTCAATGCAAGGAGTAGGGATTGCCATGCAACGGATGCACTAGAGCTATAAGTGTATGAAAGCTCAAAAAGAAAACTAAGTGGGTGTGCATCCAACTCTCTTGCTCACGAAGACCTAGGGCAATTTGAGGAAGCCCATCATTGGAATATGCAAGCCAAGTTCTATAATGAAAAATTCCCACTAGTAATGACAAAATAGGAGACTCTCTATTATGAAGAACATGGTGCTATTTGAAGCACAAGTGTGGAAAAAGGATAGTAGCATTGTCCCTTCTCTCTTTTTCTCTCATTTTTTTATTTTTTCTATTTTTTTTCTTTTGGGCTCTTTGGCCTCTCTTTTTTCGTGAGCCTCCAGGACTTCAGGAGCCAGCCGGTCCTTGAGAGGCGAGCCTTTGCGGCGCGCTTCGCCGACCGCCCCGACGCTCCCGTAGCAGCACGATTGCTAGGTGACTTTTTGGTTTGTTCAATTGAGAGCGCCCCTCGGGCTGCATCATCCTCAAGCTGGTCAGGGTCGGCCCTTGCAGCCGTGTCATTTTTTGTCATGTACTGGACCTGGTTATGCTTTGACGATATCCAAGGCAAATAATTATGACGATATCCAAGGCAATGATCATGTATATAGGTATCACGTCCAAGATTAGTAGACCGACTCCTGCCTGCATCTACTACTATTACTCCACACATCGACCACTATCCAGCATGCATCTAGTGTATTAAGTTCATGGAGAATCGGAGTAATGCAATAAGAACGATGACATGATGTAGACAAGATATATTCATGTAGGAATAGACCACATCCCTTTATCCTTAATAGCAATGATACATGCGTGCCTCGCTACCCCTTCTATCACTGGGTGAGGACATCGCAAGATCGAACCCATCACAAAGCACCTCTTCCCATTGCAAGAAAATTCAATCTAGTTGGCCAAACCAAACCAAAGTTTCAGAGAAGAAATACGAGGCTATAACAATCATGCATATAAGAGATCAAAGAAGACTCAAATAATATTCATAGATAGATCTGATTATAAACTTGCACTTCATCGGATCCCAACAAACACACCGCAAAAAGTCATTACATCAAATAGATCTCCAAGAACATCGAGGAGAACATTGTATTGAGGATCAAAAAGAGAGAAGAAGCCATCTAGCTACTTCCTATGGAACCGTAGGTCTATGGTGGACTACTCACGCATCATCGGAGGAGCACCAATGAGGATGATGAACCCCTCCGTGATCGTGTTCCCCTCTGGCAGAGTGCCGGAATAGGGCTCTAGATTGGATCTCATGGTTCTGGAACTTGCGGCGGCTGGAATTGTGTTTCGATGACTCCCCTAGGGTTTCTGGAATATCTGAGTATTTATAGAGCTGAGAGGTGGTGGAGGAGACCTCCATGGGCTCCACCACCCATCAGGGCACGCCAGGGGCCTCTGGCGCGCCCAGGTGGGTGGTGGGCCCCATGGGCCTCCCCTCGTGCACTTTCTTGGCTCCCAAGTTGTCTTCTGGGCTGAAAAAAACTCCAAAAAGTTTCGCTGCGTTTGGACTCCGTTTGATATGGATATTCTGTGAAGTAAAAAACAAGCAAAAAACAGCAACTGGCACTGGGCACTATGTCAATAGGTTAGTCCCAAAAAATGATATAAAGTTGCTATAAAATGAATATAAAACATCCAAGAATGTTAATATAACACCATGGAACAATAAAAAATTATAGATACGTTGGAGACGTATCAGCCAAGCTTAATTCCTGCTCGTCCTCGAGTAGATAAATGATAAAAACAGAATTTTTGATGTGGAATGCTGCCTAACATGTTCATCACATATTCTTTTCTTTGTAGCATGGAAATTTGGACTTTTAGATGGTTCAAAGCAATAGTCCATAATTGACATGAAGACTTCAATACTCAAGCATATCAACAAGCAACCATGTATTTCAAAATATCAACACTAAAGAAAGCTATCCCTAGCCCATCATGCTCAATCATTGATCCATTCATTAAACACACTCGAATATTAGCTACATGCAATGCACAAGTATGATCATAGTGCTTCCTAGGTGGTGCTTTATAAGAGAAGATGAAGACTCAAATAAAAATTGCATAAAAGTAAATAGATAGGCCCTTCGCAGAGGTAAGCAGAGATTTGTAGAGGTGTCAGAGCTCAAAGCTTAAATTGAGAGATAAGAAAAATATTTTGAGAGGAATGCTTTTCCCGTCAACGAAAATGACCGAGTAGTTCCCAATACTTTCCATGCTAGATACATCATAGGCGGTTCCCAAACATAAAATAAAGTTTATTCCTTTTTCCATCATTCTTTCACAATCCATGGCTCGTCGTATCCACGGGTGCCTTCCATACCAACACTTTCCAAGGAATTTATTATTTGACAACATAAAGTAATTTTCTTTTTAATTTCGGGACTAGGCATCCCTAATACCGCCACACTCTTGTGCAATGACAAGTGAATAAACACTCATCTTGAGAATAACACATCTTGCATGGAAAAATATTGGCCACCCCCTGCCGCTTCATGAGCGGTACGGGCACACAAAAAGGAAATTCATTTTGAAAATTAGAGTTGGCACATATAAATTTACTTAGAACGACACGGAAATACAGCATGTAGGTAGGTATGGTGGACTCATATGGCATAACTGGGTTTAAGGATTTTGGATGCACAAGTAGTATTCCCACTTAGTACAAGGAAAGGCTAGCAAATAGATTGAGAAGTAACCAACCAAGAAACGAAAATTCATATAAACGAGCATTAAGCATAACTAACACCGAAGAATGCACCACAAGTAGGATGTAATTTCATTGCATAACTATTGACTTTCGTGCTTGCATAGGAAATCACAAACCTTAACACCAATATTCTTACTAAAGCATAATTACTCACCAACATGACTCACATATTACTATCATCATATCTCAAAACTATTACAAAGAATCAAGTTTATTTTGTCCAATGATCTTCATGAAAGTTTTTATTATATCCCTCTTGAATATCTATCACTTTGGGACTAGTTTCATATATTGCCATTGCTTTTGACAAGCTCAAACAAATTTAAGTGAAGAACATGAGTATAAAAAATTTCATCTCTCGAAATAATATAAGTGAAGCATGAGAGAATATTTCTTCAAAAATTAAAGCACACCATGCTCAAAAAGATATAAGTGAAGCACTAGAGCAATTCCATAGCTCAAAAAATTTAAGTGAAGCACATAGAGCAATTCTAACAAATCATAGCATAATTATGGCTCTCTCAAATAGGTGTGTCCAGCAAGGATGATTGTGACAAACTAAAAAGCAAAACAAGCAAAGGCTCATATAATACAAGATGCTCCAAGCAAAACTCATGATATGTGATGAATAAAAATATAGCTCCAAGTAAAATTACCGATGGTTGTTAGAAGAAAGAGGGGAGGCCTTCCGGGGCACCCCAAGCTTAGTTGCTTGGTTCTCCTTGAATATTATCTTGGCGTGCCATGGACATCCCCAAGATTAAGCTCTTTTCACTCCTTATTCCTTCATCCATCGAGATCTCACCCAAAACTTGAAAACTTCAATCACACAAAACTTAATAAAACCTTCGTGAGATCTGTTAGTATAAGAAAACTAATCTTTGCTTTAAGTACTGTTGAAAACCCATTCACATTTTGTTATTGCATTATACCTACTATATTATAACTTTACCATGGCTTATACCCCCCGATACAATCCATAGATTCAACAAAATAAGCACACAATGCAACGAAAACAGAATCTGTCAAAAACAGAACAGTCTGTAAAGACTCAAATTTTACTCATATTTCTGCAACTCCAAAAATTCTGAAAAGTTAGGACAACAGAGGCAATTTTTATATCAATGTTGTGTAAAAAATTCATAATTTTTCGTCGCTTCTGTAAATTTTAACAGTTCTGTTACTGGACTTAAAAGTTTCTGTTTTTCAACTGGATCAAATCAACTATCACCCAAAGCTATCCTAAAGGCTTTACTTGGTACAAACACTAATTAAAACATAAAAATCACAATCATAACAGAGGCATAATTGTGCAAACACTTAAGAACAGAAAGGAAAAGGCAAAAATAAATTTTATTCATTGGGTTGCCTCCCAACAAGGGCTATCATTTTATGCCCCTAGCTAGGCATAATGCATAAATTCAAGTATTGTCATCTTTGATTTTTGCCCCATAGGTTGCTCTCATGATTGATTCATATGGTGGCTTAATTCTTGTTCTAGGGAAGTGTTCCATACCATTTCTTAGTGGAAATTGAAATTTAATATTCCCTTCTTTCATATCAATCACGGCACCTATAGTTCGTAAAAACCGTCTACCAAGTACGATGGGACAAGACGGATTGCAATCAATATCAAGAACAATAAAATCTATGGGCACATAGTTCCTATTTGCAAGAATAAGAACATCATTAATTCTTCCCAAAGGCTTTTTAATAGTAGAATCCGCCAAGTGCAAATTAAGAGAACATTCTTCAATATTGGTAAGACCAAGCACATCACATAGAGATTTCGGAATTGTGGAAACACTAGCACCCAAATCACATAAAGCAAAGCACTCATAATTTTTAATCTTGACTTTAATGGTAGGTTCCCACTCATCATATAATTTTCTAGGAATTGAAATCTCTAATTCCAACTTTTCTTCTAAAGCTTTCATCATCGCTTCTACGATATGTTTAGTAAAAGCTTTATTTTTTTCGTAGGCATTGGGTGAATTTATCATGGATTGCAACAAAGAAATACATTCGATCAAAGAGAAACTATCATAATTAAAGTCTTTGTAATCCAAAAGAGTGGGCACATCACTAGTTAAAGTTTTGACCTCTCCAAACCCACTTTTATCAAATTTTTCAACAAGATTTTCACCCTCCAAATTATGAGGACGCCCTCTAGATAAAGTTGAATCTTGTTCAGTCCTCTTTTCATCAAGTTTAATATTGCTAAATAAGGAATCAATAGAAGAAACACCAATCGTCTTAAGATCTTCATCATTGTTATGAAAGCAATCGGTAGAAAACGCTCTTTCTAAAAATTCTCTTTCAGCTCTAATCGTAGCGGTTCTTTTCTTACTTTCATCCATAGAAACGTATAAAGATTTAATTGATTCATTGACATCAACCTTAGGTGGAAAATATTTAATCTTGAGATTTTCTACATCATGGAAAATTCTATCAATGCTTCTAGACATATCATCAATCTTATTCAACTTTTCTTCTATCGTAGTATTGAAAACTTTTTGAGCATTGATAAATTCTTTAATATTACTCTCAAGATCTGAGCAGTTCCTATTATTATTATAGAAGAATTGCCATAATTATTAGAGGAATTTTCAGGAAAAGGCCTAGGATTAAAATTACCTCTATAAGCATTGTTATTAAAATTGTTTCGCGAGACAAAATTCACATCTACGGGATCACTATTTTTCTCAATCAAAGTAGACAAAGGCACATCATTAAGATCAATAGGAGCATTTTTACTAGCAACCAATTTCATAAGAGCATCAACTTTTTCACTCAAAGTACTAATTTCTTCAACCGAATTAACCTTTTTGCTAGTAGGTGCTCATTCTGTATGCCATTGTGAATAATTTGCCATAATATTATCAAGCAATTTAGTAGCTTCACCCAAAGTAATCTCCATAGAAGTACCACCCGTGGCGGAATCTAAAAGATTTATAGAAACAAAATTCAATCCCACATAAATTTTTTGTATAATCATCCAAAGATTTAAACCATGAGTAGGACAATTTCTTAGCATCAATTTCATTCTTTCCCAAGATTGTGCAACATGTTCATGCTCAAGTTTCTTAAAATTCATGATTTGAGTTCTAAGGGAAATAATTTTGCAGGTGGAAAATACTTAGTAAGAAAAGCATCTTTGCACTTATCCCAAGATTCGATACTATTGCGAGGCAAAGAAAAAAACCAAATTTTTGCATGATCCCTCAAAGAGAAAGGAAATAGTTTCAACTTCACAATACCATTGTCCACATCATTTTTCTTTTGCATATCACACAATTCTACGAATGTGTTTAGATGGGACGCGGCATCCTCATTAGGAGTATCGGAAAATTGATCCTTCATAACAAGATTCAACGAAGCGGCATTAATATCACAAGACTCCGCACTAGTGGCGGGAGGAGCAATCTGAGTACTAATAAAATCATTATTAATAGTATTGGAAAAATCACACAATTTGGCATTTTCTTGAGACATCGTGACTACGCAAACAAGATTGCAAGCAAACAAGAGATCTGACGAGAAAAAGGCAAACAAAAAAGAAGGCAAATAAAAAGGCAATTTTTTTGTGAAGTGGGGGAGATGAAAACGAGAGGCAAATGGCAAATAATGTAAATTGCAAGGAGATGAGATTTGTGATTAGGAACCTGATAGATGTTGATGATGTCTCCCCGGCAATGGCGCCAGAAATTCTTTGACGTGACTTGTATCTGCGTTGGTATTTCCCCAAAGAGGAAGGGATGATGCATCACAGCTACTGTAAGTATTTCCCTCAGTTATGAAACCAAGGTTATCAATCCAGTAGAAGAACCAAGCAACACTATGTAAATGATACCTGCACACAAAGAACAAATACTTGCAACCCAACGCGTAAGAGGGGTTGTCAATCCCTCCATGGTAAAAAGATAGATTAAATTGTATGAGATTGGATAAATAGATCTAGCGAAAACACACACAAAAATAAGTAAGAAAAAATGCAGCAAGGTATTTTTGGGTTTTTGGAATAATATATCTGAAAACAATATGACAAAAAGATAGACCCGGGGGCCGTAGATTTCAGTAGTGTCTTCTCTTGAGAAAATATCATACGATGGGTAAACAAATTACTGTTGGGCAATTGATAGAAGAACAAATAATTATGACCATATCCAAGGCAATGATCATGTATATAGGCATCACGTCCAAGATTAGTAGACCTACTCCTGCCTACATCTACTACTATTACTCCACACATCGACCGCTATCCAGCATGCATCTAGTGTATTAAGTTCATGGAGAAACGGAGTAATGCAATAAGAACGATGACATGATGTAGACAAGATCTATTCATGTAGGAATAGACCCCATCTTTTTATCCTTAATAGCAATGATACATGCGTGCCTTGCTACCCTTTCTATCACTGGGTGAGGACACTGCAAGATCGAACCCATCACAAAGCACCTCTTCCCATTGCAAGAAAAATCAATCTAGTTATCCAAACCAAACCAAAGTTTCGGAGAAGAAATACGAGGCTATAACAATCATGCATATAAGAGATCAAAGAAAACTCAAATAATATTCATAGATAGATCTGATCATAAACTCACACTTCATCGGATCCCAACAAACACACCGCAAAAAGTCATTATATCAAATAGATCTCCAAGAACATCGAGGAGAACATTGTATTGAGAATCAAAAAGAGAGAAGAAGCCATCTAGCTACTGCCTACGGACCCGTAGGTCTATGGTGAACTACTCACGCATCATCAGAGGAGCACCAATGAGGATGATGAACCCCTCCGTGATCGTGTTCCCCTCCGGCAGAGTGCCAGAATAGGGCTCTAGATTGGATCTCGTGGTTTTGGAACTTGCGGCTGCTGGAATTGTGTTTCGATGACTCCCCTAGGGTTTTTGGAGTATCTGAGTATTTATAGAGTTGAGAGGCGGTGGAGGAGACATCCATGGGCCCCACCACCCATCAGGGTGCACCAGGGGCCTCTGGCGCACCCAGGTGGGTGGTGGGCCCCATGGGTCTCCCCTCGTGCACTTTCCTGGCTCCCAAGTTGTCTTCTGGGCTGAAAAAAATCTCCAAAAAGTTTCGCTGCGTTTGGACTCCGTTTGATATGGATATTTTGCGAAGTAAAAAACCAACAAAAAACATCAACTGGCACTAGGCACTATGTCAATAGGTTAGTCCCAAAAAATGATATAAAGTTGCTATAAAATGAATATAAAACATCCAAGAATGATAATATAACAGCATGGAACAATCAAAAACTATAGATACGTTGGAGACGTATCAGGGCACGCGACAGATGAACGGAGGGGATATTTGAATTCGTCATATTTTTTTGAGCAACTTTTATATAGAAAACATTTTCATTCGAGTTACAAATTATTTTATATAAAATTTCAAAGTTTAAAACAATTTATGGAATTAATTTTATTTCAAAATTAAATAGTAAAATTGCTATGTGCGCCCCAAAGTGTACACAGAAGTGTACCAGGGGCTGACATGTGGGTCCAGGGGGTCTCAGTTGACCAGTCAAAGTTGACTGGTCAACAAGGGGTGGGGCCCCCGTCATAGTGTCATTAGGGTAATTACCTAATAAATTAAGTTAATTAATTAAGTTATTAATTAATTATTTTAATCAATATTTATTTTTATTTACATAATAATAATAATTATTATTATTTTAAATCATTTCTTTACAGGGGGAGTGGGGCCCCCCTGGCAATGGCACCACCGAGCCCAGCCTGGGCACGCCGGGGCACTAGGCGTCGCCGGCCACAACGCCTGACCAGGGGCGGCCAGGGCGTGTGCTGGCTAGGCAGGGGGTTGTGGGGCCGCGGGCGGCACTAGTAGCCCATGGCGGGGGTGGTCGGTGCAACATCACGGGGATGCAGATGGCCGGAGGAGGCTAGCAGCAGGCGCGAGTGCGAGCGCGGTGCCTTTGCGGGTGCGGCGAGGTCGACCGCAGGCGCAGCGGGGACGGCTGGGCGCAGCCAGAGGGGGGAGCACCGGGCGTGGCAAGGTCGGGCTGGCAAGCGGGCGAAGCGCGCGTGGGGGGGCAGCCTGCGCAAGCGCTGACAGGGCGCAAATGGGAGGCTCCGGGCGCGCACGGGGTCGCGCGGGGGGAGGCATGGACGGTGGTGAGCGCAGACGCGGCCGGGCACGGTGAGCATGGCCGGGGCTCACGGTGACAGGGAATGGGGAAGTGGGGGAGGATGGGATTCTTACCCCCGTTGCAGGGGTTCGGGGCGGCGAGGCGCGAGGAGGCGATGGTGGTGGAGACGGTCGACGACGGCGAGCGATGGCGCGGTGGCGACGGTCGGCGATGGGGATGAGCGCGACAACGGCGACGACGTCGGGGCGCAGCAGAGGGAGAAGGGAGGGGCGAGGAGGAGAGGGGGTTAGGGTTTCGGGCACTAGGGGAGGGGGTCACCGTCTTATAGGCGAGGGGGGACGCCGAAGGGCCGCCACGGCGATGGCTGTGGCCGTGACGGTTATCGACCGTGCCCATGACCCCCCTGTTTACAGGGAGGGGGACGCACGGGCGCGGTGGGCCGTCCTGGTCAGTTGTGGCCAGCTGGGCCAAGAGGCCCAGCGGGGGGCTGGTCTTTTCTCTTTTTTTCTTTTTTTCTTTATTTTGATCTTTTGTTTTTATTTATTTTTCTTTTAGTTGTTTCTGTTTTCTATTTTTTAATTTATTTTAGCTTTATAAACTAAAAAAGTAGCACCTAAATTATTGATATAAATCAGCCCACTGCCACAATAAATTTTGGCATTTTAAAATATTTAGTTTGCAAATTTTTACTATTTAAAAAGCAGTTAAATTATAGTTTTAGCCCATGTTTTATTTATTTTGGGGCATTTAAATACTTTAAAAAATGTTGATTTCTTCACTAATATTATCTATGGATTATTTGCCACATTATGAACAGTTTAGTTTTGATCATTTGAAAACTTTAATTTTTGGACTTTAATTTGAATTGATCTGAATCAATGTGGGATTAGCAACAGTAATGTGATGACATGACACCATTAACAGGGGATTACTGTAGCTTGTTTATCGAGGTGTTACAGGTAGGGGATGTGAGTAGAGCTACGAGAAAGCTGCACTACCCTCGCCTACAAGCTTCTCCGTGTTAGTGGCGTCGACTTGTCGTTGTCCAGCACCTTCTGATTTCTTTGCGATGGCGCCGGCAACGCCATGACCACCGCCACGGCGTCCTCCTCCGGAGCCGACGGGTGAAGAATGCAAGAAATGCCCGCCTTCCAATGCCCTTTGTGCATTGAATCCCGTCTGCCTCCATCATCGCCCAGTAGATTATCTCGATCGGAAGGGCCCCATCTCCGATAATCCGCACCTTCTCTTCCTTCGTGGCAGCCAACACAATCCCCAACGATTCCATGTGGATCATGGCACCGTTAGGAAACCAGCTACAGATCTCGTGGAACCTGGCGTAGAATCTCTGCGAGTGTCGGAGTGATCTTGCCCAACCGAGTTTTATTTTTTGTAAGAATGATCTATTCATCCCAGCATTGTTTTTTCACCCATCCCAGCAAATGGGTGTGTTTCTAAAAACATGAAATTGACTGTAAATTCTCATGAAAATATGGGATGCATGTCCGCAACATAATTTGTTCACCCAGCCCAGCAATTAGGTATATTTAAAAAAAAACAACTGGATTGTAAATTCTTAAAAAAGTAAGTGGCATAAGAATTCATGGCAACCTTCCAGGGCACGTATGTCAAGCCCCCAGATTCTGACGACCCGGCCCTAGTGGTGCAGAAACCGAGCGAGTCTGTGCAAAAAATTCTGGAACCATTTCCTTACAAAGAAGAACCGGATAGTTGACTGCAGCGACATAGAAGCGCTAGTGATATTTTGGAACAACACCAATGACGAGTGGATGTCCAGTGACTTTGGACACTTCAAGCATACGACCATGGCAGCCCTCACGGAAATGATAACTACTTTTTTGCATCGGTGAGGATTTCTGGCTCGCAAAGAAGAAAGGCAGGAATGATGACCCGGGCATATCCGAAGTGCGCGACGAAAAGGGGAAACCATGACGCAACCAGAGGAGCAAGAATCGTAACAGGAGCGACAACGACGCCGAGGACGACAAGGTTAATGCCGGTTTCGGTAACCAATGTTAAGGCGCTAGAAACAAGACGAAGCCCTTCAAGGGGCGTAGAGGTAATAACTCTCAGTTGGGAAAAATCTTGGACCAGTCCTGTGCCATCCATTGTAACCCAGAAAAGCCAGTGACCCACACTAACCAGAACTGTTGGGTCATTGAGCAAGTTGGGAAGATCGCAGCTGAAAATCATGCCAGAATCCAGCGTTGTAATGATAACAACGGAGATGGGCAACAGCCCGGGCCAGGCAACGCCAACCAAAACAGTTCCCACCTGAGGTTGCAGCCCAAGTCATCTTCGACGGCCATAGTAAGATTCACCTACTGCCTACGACCGCTACAGTAGTAGTGCTTCGTCACCGCCCCATGAATGCCGAATAAGGCAGGTAAGTGTCCACGGGGCAAACTGCTGCCCTGGAAGAACGTCAACATCGCTCTCGCAAGCGTGCTATGGGCGGCCATACGCCAACGGTACAAGCTACGCAAGTATACCCTTATGTTTATTCGGCCAATCGGCACCTCCGGCAAGGTTCCCCTGAACACTATAAATAGGGGAGGCCGAAGCCTCACAATGGGGCCAATCTTTTGGAGAGCAGAAGAAGAGTAGTATAGATCGAGTAGTTCACCTTGCAAGAAACACATTGTAGCTCCATACCATTGCAATACAAAACAAAGCAGGAGTAGGGTATTACACCAAGAAGGTGGCCTGAACCTGGGTAGTTCTCTGCGTTCACGCATAGTTCATCCACCATATTCATTCATGACTTAGGATTGTTGGATGTGTTTAGTCTCTGGCCGAACTCTTGAAGAGTTGTTGCTCACGACTCATATGTAGGATCTTTGGAATCTGACATTTGGCACAGCGGGTAGGGGACTGAGAGGTTTTCCAACATCCTAGGTCCGTTTCCTTCGTTCCTCCGAGCGTTTGGACCAAGAGGCACTTCGTTGAAGATGGTGCGAGGCAGGATCCCTCACCCGGTGGTGTGCGCCCAGGTGCATCGACCTAGGTAGGGTCCCTTCTTGTTGTGCAGCTACGACGCGCCGACCACTGCTACTTGTGAGCTGCATTGGGATTTGCTTGAAGAGGAGAGGATGAAGCAGTACAGTAGAGATAAGTATTTCCCCCGGTTAAGAAACAAGGTTATCAATCCATTAGGAGAACCACACAAAACCTCGTGAACAACACCTACACACAAAAGAACAAATACTTGTACCCAACGCAAACAAGGGGTGGTCAATCCCTTGGCGGTTAATTGCAAGGATCAAGTATGATAATGGTAGATAGATAAACCAAAACACAAAATAAAATAACGGTAAACAAATTGCAGCAAAGTCTTTTTGGATTTTAATATATGATAAATATAGACCCGGGGGCCATAGTTTTCACTAGAGACTTCTCTCATAAACATAACATACGGTGGGCAATCGATAGAAAAGCGGATAGTTATGACGATATTAAAGGCAATGATCATGTATATAGGCAGCACGTCCGAGACAAGTAGACCCACTCCTGCCTGCATCTACTACTATTACTTCACACATCGACCGCTATCCAGCATGCATCTAGAGTATTAAGTTCATAAAGAATGGAGTAAAGCCTTAAGCAAGATGACATGATGTAGAAAAAATAAACTCAATCAATATGAATAAACCTCTTCTTTTTATCCTTAATGGCAATGATACAAATATGTGTTATGTCCCTTTCTGTCACTGGGATTCAACACCGCAAGATCGAACCCATCACAAAGCACCTCTCCCATTGCAAGAAAAATCAATCTTGTTGGCCAAACCAAACCGATAGATCGAAGAGAAATACTAAGCTATAACAATCATGCATATAAGAATTTAGAAAAGATCAAATAATATTCATGAATAATCTGACCATAAACCCACAATTCATTGGATCCCAACAAACACATCGCAAAAAAGGATAACATCGAATAAATCTCCAAGAACATCGAGGAGAACATTGTATTGAAGATCAAAGAGAGAGAAGAAGCCATCTAGCTACTAGGTATGGACCCGTAGGTCTGTGGTAAACTACTCACGCATCATCGGAAGGGCAGCAAGGATGATGTAGAAGCACTCCGTGATCGATTCCCCCTCCGGCAGAATACCGGAGAAGGCGTCCAGATAGGTTCGCAGAAGAACAGAGGCTTGCGGCAGCGAAAAAAGTGTTTCAGGTGGCTCTCTGATGTATTGGGAATATCTGGGAATTATAGCGCTGGAATTAGGTCAAGAGGTGCCACGAGGGGCCCACAAGCCTGCATGGCGCCCCCAGGTGCGCACCTGGCAGGCTTGTCGCTCCCTCGTGACTCTTCAGGTCTTCTCCCAAAGCTTGTAGGGTCCCTTCTGGTCCAGAAAAAATCGTCAAAAAGTTTCGAAGCATTTGGAATCTGTTTGGTACTGATTTTCTGAAAAGCCAAAAACAGCAACTGGCACTCGGCACTAGGTCAATAGGTTAGTCCCAAAAAATGATATATAATTGCATATAATTGTATAATAAACATCCAAGATTGATAATATAATAGCATGGAACAATCAAAACTTATAGATATGTTGGAGACGTATCAAGCATCCCCAAGCTTAATTCATGCTCGTCCTCGAGTAGATAAATGATAAAAACAGAACTTTTGATGTGGAATGCTACCTATCATATTCATCATGTAATATCTTTTGTGGTATGAGTATTAAGATCTGAATGATTCAAAGCAATAGTCTACAATTTGATATAAAGACATCAATACTCATGCATACCAACAAACAATCATGCCATTCAAAATAAAAATGCTAAAGAAAGTATCCCTACAAAATCATATAGTCTTTTCATGCTCCATCTTTGTAACACAAAGTATTTATCATGCACAACCCCGATGACAAGCCAAGCAATTGGTTCATACTTTTTAACGTGCTTCAGCTTTTTCAACCCCCACGCAATACATGAGCGCAAGCCATGGATATAGCACTATGGGTGGAATAGAATGCGGTGGTAGAGATTGATATGGAGAAGACAAAAAGGAGAAAGTCTCACATTGATGAGGCTAATCAACATGCTATGAAGATGCCCATCAATTGATGTCAATCCAAGGAGTAGGGATTGCCAAGCAACGGACGCACTAAGAGTTATAACTGTATGAAAGCTCAAAATAAAAACTAAGTCGGTGTGCATCCAACTTGCTTGCTCATGAAGACCTCGAGCATTTGAGGAAGCCCATCATCGGAATGTACATACCAAGTTCTATAATGAAAAATTCCCACTAGTATATGAAAATGAAAGCATATGAGACTCTCTATATGAAAAACATGGTGCTACTTTGAAGCACAAGTGTGGGAAAGGATAGTAACATTGCCCCTTCTCTCTTTTTCTCTCATTTTTTGGTGGGCTCTTTGTGACCTCTTTTTTCTTGGCCTCATTTTTTTTCCTCACTGGTACAATGCTCTAATAATGAATAATGATGATCATCACACTTCTATTTACTTACAACTCGATACTAGAACCAAATATGACTCTATATGAATGCCTCTGGCAGTGTCCAGGATGTGCAATGGTGCTAGCGTAACATGTATAAAAAATGATGAATGGTGGCTGAGCCACAAATACTATGTCAGCTATATGATCATGCAAAGCAATATGACAGTGATGATGTGTGTCATAAAAACAGAACGGTGGAATTTGCATGGCAATATATCTCGGAATGGCTATGGAAATGCCATAATAGGTAGGTATGTGGCTGTTTTGAGGAAGATGTAAGGAGGCCTATGTGTGATAGAGTGTATCATATCACGCGGTTTGGATGCACCGGCAAAGTTTGCACCAACTCTCAAGGTGAGAAAGGGCAATGCATGGTACCGAAGAGGCTAGCAAATTGCAGAAAGGTGAGAGTGCATATAATCCATGGACTCACATTAGTCATAAAGAACTCTTATACTTATTGCGAAAGTTTATTAGCCCTCGAACAAAAGTACTACTACACATGCTCCTAGGGGGATAGATTGGTAGGAAAAGACCATCGCTCATCCCCGACCGCCACTCATAAGGAAGACAGTCAATAATAAATCATGCTCCAACTTCTTAGCATAACGAGAGACCATACATGCATGCTTCGGGAATCACAAACCTTAACACCAATATTATTACTAAACCACAATCATTCACTAGTACCTCCCACATATTACCATCTTAATATCGCAAAACAATTGCAAGGAATCAAACTTATCATATTCATTGATCTACATGAAAGTTTTTATTATATCCTTCTTGAATACCTATCATATTAGGACCAAATTCATAACCCGTGCATATTTCCATTACTATTTATCAAACTCTAAAAATTATATAAGTGAAGCATGAGAGTGCAACAATTTCTTTAAAATGTAACTAGCGCTGTGCTCTAAAAAAATATAAGTGAAGCACTAGAGCAACTGCCTAGCTCAAAAGATATAAGTGAAACACAAAGAGTTTTGTTACAAATCACGAATGAGTGCATGTCCCTCTCAAAAGGTGCGTCCAGCAAAGATGATTGTGGCAAACTAAAAATCAAACAAAGAAAATACTCATATAATACACAACGCTCCAAGCAAAACTCATATCATGTGATGAAAAATATAGCTCCAAGTAATTTAAAAATGGTTGGTAGACAAAATAGGGGATGCCATCCGGGTTATCCCTAAGCTTAGATGCTTGGGTCTCCTTGAATATTACCTTGGGGTGCCTTGGGACTCCCCAAGCTTAGGCTCTTGCCACTCTCAATTCCTTCATCCATCGTGGTCTTACTCAAAACTTGAAAACTTCAGCACACAAAACTTAACAAAAACCTTCGTGAGATCCATTAGTATAACAATCAAATCACAAACTTTAGGTATTGTTATTAACCCATTCATATTTTATTATTACATAATACCTACCGTATTCCAACTTCTCCATGACTTATACACGATACAATCCATAGATTCATCAAAATAAGCAAACTATACAACAAAAACAGAATCTGTCTAAAACAGAACAGTCTGTAGCAATCCGAATAATTACTATACTTCTATAACTCTAAAAATTCTGGAAAATTAGGACAACATGGGAAATTTGTATGTAACTAATGTGTAAAAAATTAGATCAAATACATGTTCCAGTGAATTTAAACAATTCAGCTCATGGGTGCAAAATTTTCTGTTTTTCCACAGAATCAAATCAACTGTCAACCAAATCATCCCAAAGGCTTTACTTGGCACAAACACTAACTAAAACATAAAAACACAACCATAACAGTAGCATAATTGTGTGCACACTCAAAAACATAAAATTATACTATTGGGATGTATCCCAACAAGCTCTTTCTTTATAGCCATTAAGATAGGCTTGAGATTTTATTGATGCTCCCATGAAAGATAATAATTGAAACACAGAGAGAGCATCATGTAGCATGTGAAAAACACATTTAAGTCTAACATCATTCCTATGCATAAGAATTTTATAAGTAAACAATTATCAAGACAAGAAGTATCTAGCATATGCAAGGGAGAAGAATAAAACATTGACTATCTCAACATAACGAGAGGTAATTTAGTAACATGAAATTTTCTACAACCATATTTTCCTCTCTCATAATAATTACTTGTTAGGTCATAGTCAAATCCAACAATATAGCTATCACGTGACATATTCTCTACATGATCCACATGCATGCAAAGTTGACACTCTTCCAAAATAGTGGGATTATCGTCAACTAAGGTCATGACCTATCCAAACTCAGTTTTATAAAAAAACTCATAAGAATGATTATTCTCCAAAGTAGTGGGATCATTATTACCTAAAGTGGACACTCTTCCAAAATCACTTTCAATACTATTGTAAACATTATTATCAATATCATACTCATGATGAAGTTTAAATAAATTTTCAAGATCATAAGAAGCCTCACCCTAATCATGATCATTACAACAAGTAATGGACATAACAGAATCAACATCCCCAAGCTTGTATTTTTGCATATCTTTAACACAATTGACATGGATTGAATTTGTAATAACATCATTGCAATCATGCTTTTCATTCAAGGAGCTATCATGAATCACTTTATAAATTTCTTCTATCAACACTTCATCACAATTTCCAGATTCATGATTTTCAAGAAAAACTTCATAGGGATAATCAAGTGCACTCAACTCACTAGCAATTGGTTCATCATAATTGGATCTTTTGAAAATATTAGCAAGCGGATGAGGGTCCAACTTATTTTTCTTTCTTCTTTTATGTTCTTTTGAGTGTTGACATGGAGACACTAAAAGTAAGCAAGCAAACAAGCAAACAAAAATATTTTTTGTGTTTTTGTAAAATTGTTTTAGAAGTGGGGGAGATGAAAATGAATAATGTAAATGCAAGGAGATGAAAGTTTATGCAATGGTACTTTATAGGTTTTGGTGATGTCTCCCCGGCAACTGCGCCGGAAATTCTTCCTGCTACTTGTGAGCTGCGTTGGGATTTCCTCGAAGAGGAGAGGATGAAGCAGTACAGTAAAGATAAGTATTTCCCTTAGTTAAGAACCAAGGTTATCAATCCAGTAGGAGAACCACGAAAAACCTCGTGAACAGCACCTACACACAAAAGAACAAATACTTGCACCCAACGCAAACAATGGGTTGTCAACCCCTTGGCGCTTAATTGCAAGGATCAAGTCTCTTAATGGTAGATAGATAAACAAAGAAACAAAATAAAATAATGGTAAATAAATTGCAGCAAAGTATTTTTGGATTTTAATATATGATAAAGATAGACCCGGGGGGGCATAGCATACGGTGGGTAAACAAATTACTATTGGGAAATTGATAGAAAACCGCATAGTTATGACGATATTCAAGGTAATGATCATGTATATAGGCATCACGTCCGAGACAAGTAGACTGACTCGTGCCTGCATCTACTACGATTACTCCACACATCGACCGCTATCCAGCATGCATCTAGAGTATTAAGTTCATAAAGAACGGAGTAACGCCTTAAGCAAGATGACATGATGTAAACAAAGTAAACTCAATCAATATGAATAAACCCCATATTTTTATCCTTAATGGCAATAATAAAAATACGTGCCATGTCCCTTTCTGTCACTGGGATTGAGCACCGCAAGATCGAACCCATCACAAAGAACCTCTCCCATTGCAAGAAAAAACAATCTAGTTGGCCTAACCAAACCGATAGATCAGAGGGAAATACTAATCTATAACAATCATGCATATAAGAATTTAGAAAAGTCTCAAATAATATTCATGAATAATAAGATCATAAACCTAAATTTTATCGGATCCCAACAAACACACCACAAAAAAGGATTACATCGAATCAATCTCCAAGAACATTGAGGAGAACATTGTATTGAAGATCAAGGAGAGAGAAGAAGCCATCTAACTACTAGCTATGGACCCGTAGGTCTGTGGTAAACTACTCACGCATCATCGGAAGGGCAACAAGGATGATGTAGAAGCCCTCCGTGATCGATTCCCCCTTCGATAGAGTACTGGAGAAGGCCTCCAGATGGGATCGCAGGACAACAGAGGCTTGTGGCGGCGGAAAAAGTGTTTCGGGTGGCTCTCTAATGTATTGGGAATATTTGGGAATTTATAGCACTTGAATTAGGTCAAGAGGTGCCACGAGGGGCCCACAAGTCTGCTGGTCACCCCCAGGGGCACGCCTGGAAGGCTTGTCACTCCCTCGTGACTCTTCGGGTCTTCTCTCGAAGCTTCTAGGGTCCCTTCTGGTCAAGAAAAAATGATCAATAATTTTCATACCGTTTGGACTCTGTTTGGTACTGATTTTCTGAAAAGCCAAAAACAAGCAAAAATCAGCAACTGGCACTGGGCACTAGGTTAATAGGTTAGTCCCAAAAAATAATACATAATTGCATATAATTGCATAATAAACATCCAAGATTGATACTACAATAGCATGGAACAATAAAAAATTATAGATACGTTGGAGACGTATCAAGCACCTAGGCGCGCGCGGTCGTAGAGGCGCCGTGGGGGGAGTCCCACTCCCGAGGAATCATGGGCCCTTGAGGCTCATGCTGATCTCTCTTTTGCACCTCAGGCAGAGGCCTGGAGAGCAACTCAGGAATCATGTCGCTCGCTTCCGCCAGCTCCATGCGCGGACCCGGGGCATTACGGAAACTATTGTCGTTGCGGCGTTCTTCGGGAGCATCCGCAGCCCTGAAGTCCGCGCGGAACTCTCGGCGCAGGCGGTAACCATCGTTGTTGACCTCTACTGCGTTGCGTGCTAGTGTGCTTGGTCCCTGGAGGCTGGCATCATTCCTGGGTCTCATCGTTTTCGCCGCACTGGGCCAGTTCCCTCGGGAGCTGTTGTTCCTATGAACGGGGTCGAGCAGGCCCAGTCGGCTTCACAGAAGGGGCCCGTGACCTTGAGCGCTTCTTCTCGGGCCACCCCGGTGGCCACGCTGGCCTCCCCGGTTGGACCAATCATGGCAGCCCCTTGCGAAGAGCAGGGGAAGACTTCTTTCGCCTTCAAGGTCGCCTTCGGCGGGCTTGACTCCCACAGCGTCTCCGTCAAGGCAGACTTCACTGTCGCGTAGGACCGGGGGCTATGCCAGATCTTCTGGAGGGTGGTGACATGCCACTTCACTAGATGGCACGCCGCCAGGACATCACCAACGGCGGGGTACCCTGTTACCCGCGCCAAGACCAGATCAGAACTCATTGTTTTGTATTTTAAAAGTTAAGTGCTCTGCCAAGCCATGTACTCGGGTTCTCCCCCGTCAAAAGGAGCGTCATGGCATTCCACGACTTTGTACTATTGTAGCCTCATTCCCTGTTGATCTGTAACGAGAATTAGGAGAATCACACACCGTGAAGACAAAGATTCAGCGAACTTTCGGTTCTCTACCAATCGAACAGACAAGGTTAAAATCGGGTGACTGAGGTGTGTTGCACCAGTCGTGATGAGAAAAGTCCCCGTGATCTCTCCTGTGGGTCCGCTTTCCTTAGGTTGAGGGGCCACTACTTTCTCTCTCCTAGCGAAAGCATCGCAGCTGCGCGCCCCACCTGCACGTGGGAACATTTTTGGGTCCTTTCCCGATGAACCTCTTCCTTCTGACTACCTCCCCACCGCTACTCACCCCAGCGGTCGAGCCACAGTAGAGCGTCGTGTCCCCTGTGATTGAAATGCTCCTGGGAGCAATCCTGTGAGAGTTGCTTTCCAGACAATATGGCCTGGGGTCAATGATACATCTCCAACGTATCTATAATTTTTTATTGTTCCATGCTATTATATTATTCATCTTGGATTTTTTACATGCATTATTATGCTATTTTATATCATTTTCTGGGACTAATCTATTAACCCAGTGCCTAGTGCCAGTTGTTGTTTTTTTCCTTTTTTTTGCCTTTACAGAAAATTAATACCAAATGGAGTCCAAATGGAACGAAACTTTTTGATAATTTTTCTTGGACAACAAGACACCCAGGAAGCTTCGGGAGGAGGCCATAAGGGCCACGAGATGGCCACAAGCTTGGAGGGCGTGCCCCCCAAGCTTGTGGGCCCCTCGTGGCACTTCCAACCCTAATTTTTCTTCTATAAATACCCAAATATTCCCCGAACACCAGAGGGCACACCAAAAATAATTTTCCACCGCCGCAAGCTTCTGTTCTCATGAGATCCCATCTTGGGGCCTTTTTCGGTACTCCGCCGGAGGGGGATTCGATCACGGAGGGCTTCTACATCAACCTTGCTGCCCTTCCAATGATGTGTGAGTTGTTTACCACAGACCTACAGGTCCATAGCTAGTATCTAGATAGCTTCTTGTCTCTCTTTGATCTTCAATACAATGTTCTTCTCGATGTTCTTGGAGATCTATTCGATGTAATCTTCTTTTGTGGTGCGTTTGTTGAGATTCGATGAATTGTGGGTTTATGTTCAGATTATCTATTAATATTATTTGAGTCTTATCTGAACTCTTTTATGCATGATTTATATAGCTTTGTATTTCTCTCCGGTCTATTGATTTGGTTTGGCCAACTAGATTGATTTTCCTTGCAATGGGAGAGGTGCTTTGTAATGGGTTCAACCTTGCGGTGCTCAATCCTAGTGACAGAAGGGGACATGACACATATTTTTTTTGTTGCCATTTTTTTAAGGATAAAAAGATGGGTTTAATTCATATTGATTGGATCTATCCCTCTACATCATGTCATCTTGCTTAAGGTGTTACTCCGTTCTTGTTAACTTAATACACTAGATGCATGCTGGATAGCGGTCGATGTGTGGAGTAATAGTAGTAGATGCAGGCAGGAGTCGGTCTACTTGTCTCAGACGTGATGCCTATATACATGATCATTGCCTTAGATGTCTTCATAATTATTCGCTTTTCTATCAATTTCTCAACAGTAATTTGTTTACCCACCGTATGCTTTCTTTCAAGAGAGAAGCCTCTAGTGAAAACTATGGCCCCCAGGTCTATATTTTATCATATTATTTTAGATCTATAAAATAAAAAACCCAAAAATACCTTGCTGCAATTTATTTACTTTTATCTTATCTTGCACTTTTGCTTATCTTTTATATCTATCACTATCAGATCTCATCCTTGCAAGTAACCGTGAAGGGATTGGCAACCCCTTTATCGCATTGGGTGCAAGTATTTGTTTGTTCGTGTAGGTGCTATCATTGGAGACTTGTGTGTTCCTCCTACTGGATTGATACCTTGGTTCTTAACTAAGGGAAATACTTATCTCTACTTTGCTGCATCACCCTTTCCTCTTCAAGGGAAAAACTATGGCACCCCGGCTCAGAGAAAACCGGAACGCCCCGTATTCCAGCCCAGAGACAAGTCTCTGGAATACGACACTGTTGGCATAGAACAAATCAGCTCTTTATTACTATGGATAAGGTTACAAGGGCACAAGGATTACATCGGCACGACAATACTACGCCTGCCCAGGGTAGCTCTATGCTAACAGCAGAACAACCCGAGAAAGCGGAGTCACATCTAGCAGCGGAACAACGACGGCGATGGTGAACTCCATTCCGCAATGACTCTGGCTGGAACACTTATCCTTGCTCGCAAACTCGGAATCCTCGACAAGCAAGCAATCATGGCATGACCTGCAAACGGGCATGGCATGCTAGGTGAGTACTTTGAATGCACTCGCAAGCTCACAGCAACCAAAGCAGTCAAGACAAGCAATAGTATGGCATTTACAGGTTAAGCAGGTGTAAACATGATGATGCTAGAACAATATAAGCACGGCCTGGCATACGAGCAGGATGCAACAGGTTAAAACTATCGTGATGCAACTTACTCTGTTCTAGGGTTACTTTGCAACCACCACATGCAAGAACTTACCATTGAGTGTGCCACATGATAACCTTGGGACCAACCAAACTTGGTATTACAATACCGTAGTGATAACATGATCACAAGGAGCTTGGTATTTACCCGAGATCACCACATAACACTATCAACCAAATCTGGTATCCATGATACCATGGTGATCCTCTCGTGATCACGATCAACCAACATCGGTATCCTCGATACCACGGTGATCCTCTCGCGTTCACATAAAGATCAACCAACTTCTTTCTCATCGAACGGGGTTGTTATAAGCAAGATTATTATACTGTTGACCCATAGTGTGCCTACTATGAACTGTGCCCATGACCAAGGACGCGGTTATCGATAGATCATACACTATGCAGAGGTTAGTACACTGTACCCACACCACGAAACTCATGGCCTCGTGCTCCCATTCGGGTGGACCAACGACGTTCCGACAAAACCCAATCTATTGCATGGCACTCTCCCGGCCACTCCGACAAACTCCCCTTTGGGCTATGTCATGGGTGACCCCTGTGTCAGTCTGGACACCTGCCACCGTCATGGCCAAACAAAACTATCCCAAACGGGGACCTGAGCTCAATACCAAAACTTGGTTCACAAGGTTATAGCCGCCTACCTAATCAGGGTAGCACGCACTCATAACCTTCCCTGGTTGGAGGTACCAGCGAGAGGCATGACAATAGACTGAATTAGGGCCGCCCCATCCCGACAAGTGTGGTTGTACTGGTGAGCTCGATTCGGTGGCGCACTATAACTCAGCCAACAGGTGTTCAAGTTCGATTAACATTCGGTTTAACTTGAATGTAAATGAGCTGAGTCACGATAACATGATGAAACCATATTGCATATGAACATGATATAACCTAAGCAGGGATGGGAAGCATAATATCTGGATCATAGCATCAACAACATGCCAGCATTTAACCAGCTAAATGCAAACGAGCATGGCATAACGGTGAGCATGAGCAACTTCAGTATGTCCATAACAACCGATAAAGAAACATGCAGACGTGTCATCATCTTAGCATGAACTACTGCAAGTATCAACCATGAGCATAATGCTACCAACCAGTACTTGATAACTAGCAAGATGCACATGGACAGAATATAAGGATGACACACGAGCATATACAGTATCCTCAAACATATTAACATGCACACATTAAATAATTATTCAAGTAGGAAACCATAGCTACTACAAATCCATCATGCAAGTGGCTGTCATGGCTTGCCTGGGGATGAAGGAACCATCGGGAAGAAGTGCAGAAAGTCCGTGGAAAGGATTGCCAGAAACAGTTCTCTCTCGAAGGGTGTTGTTTACGGCCAAGGGCAAAATGGTCATTTTCATAGTGTCAGAACATTATGAAAATGATACCAACAAGACGGGCTCGAAGAGACGAAGACATGGGCTTTGGAATCACCTCGTTTGGAGTTACGGTTGCGAAGAAATGGACGTTCGTTCGATAGGCAGAAATTAAATAAAAATTATTCTTTTTCTGCTCTTATCCAGTGAACGTTCGCAATATAACAGATTCGGCCGGCTGGGTTAAACTGAAAGCGCACTTTAGAAAATACAGTTTCGCGAAGCCAAAAACATATCCAGAGATAATGCGCTTCCACTTAACAGCGCGGGGCCGGGCGGGGTCAATGCCTGAGAGGCTGACGTGCGGGCCCCGCATCTCTCTCTTTCCTCCCTGCCTTCCTCTACCTTGCGCTCAACGGGAAACAGAGGAGGGCCGGGGTCGCTCGGCCGGCGGCGGCCACGGTTGCTCCGGCCACCTCCGGCGAGGGCGCTGGCACCGGCGGGTGCGCCAGTGAGTGCCGCGTCAAGGGGGAGCAGAAGGAGCGGCGGGGAAAGGGCGAGGCGACCGCTGCGGCAGTGAGCAGAGGCGGGCTTCAGTGAGGGGCCCGGGCGGCTTCGGCCGTCTCCTGCCGTGGGAAGGCCACCGGCGGGTTCCTGGAGGGATGCCGAGTCCATCCAGAGACTTCATGTGCGCTGGCGAGGACTGCAGCGGGAGTGGCTTGAGGTTGCCGGAGAAGAGGGCGGTGGCCGTGCGCGGGGCCGCGGCCACAGCAGCTCCAGCGGCGAACTGAGGGTATGGGGAGGATCACCGGGCTCAGGGGAAGTCGCTGGTGGTGAAGAGAGGTGGAGGGAAGGGCTGGCTCGCCAGAATTTAGCCGAGGCTCTCCGGCGGCCGTGGCGGCGAATAGAGGCGGGGAGGAGCTTCGGGGCTCGGGTGAGTAGCTAGGGAGGGGTAGTGGTGTGTGGTGAGGGCGATGGTGAGCTCAGGTGGCCTATTTATAGCCACCCGAGAGCGATGGATAGGTTCGGCCGCTGTGGCGTCCTTAGCCACGCACTGGAGCTTGCGGTGAGCTGGCTTGAACGTGCGCGGTGCCGACCTGACGACCTACAGAGCGACGCGACGCAACGACACGGGGAGGAAGAGGCCAACGAGGAAGAGGACGACGGCAGGCTCACGGGCGCTCACTGTTCCTCGACGAGGACGGCTCGTCGGGGAAGAATCCGGAGGGGGAGAGGGGTCCAGGGGAAGGGCGACGACGATACGAAGCTCCTAGACATGGCTAGGTGTCGAGGAAGGGGAGGAAACCGACGACCCCGAGGGCCCAACTGCCAGAGCGCGCTGGCTAGCGTGCCAGCCGCGTGGTCACCGCATGTACATGCTCGGAGGGGACGCAAGAGGCCGGCACACCTTGTCTGGAGTGTAGTTCTTGCTCCCCAAGGCATCACAGAAGTGATAGGTCAGCAAAAGAGACCAAGAGTAGATGTGAGGCTTCATTGGAAGTTTATTGTAGCAAACTTGACTGAACAACTGTGATCAACTGGGATGTGATAAGAGCCAAATGTGATGTCTGGGAGGTTTAGGTTAATAAGGACTATAATCCTATGCAATTAGAGAGGATTTGGACAAGTATTTAGCATAGTTGCTTTGCAACTGACCAATCTGGTCCAGAAAACAGATCTTGATGTGGCACTCACATGTAGTGTTGCCTTGGGCTGAAAATGGGCATTGAATGATGATTTGGTCATATGAGAGTGCCATAAAAATTTCATGCCATTTGGACAAGCCAAAATGGTACTTCCTTCATAATGGACCTCTCTGACCAGAATCTTAAGGGAATTTATGAGGAAAATTGGCTACATGAAATGAGCCAAAATTTGGGGAAGAGTTTACATATATGTAGAATCACATTCTGGTAATTATTCATGAATTATGGAGCAATATAAAGTATAGTTGCTTCACAATCCGAAATAATAGCCAGAAGCAAAGATCGGAAGGTGTGCTCACATAGATGCTGGTATGATGCTCAAATCTTGTGTAGAGTGTTAATTTGAGCATATTGAGATCATGGCAAAATATCAACTCATTTGGATCAACCTAGCTAGTACTTCCTTCATTATGTTTCCAGCTACCAGAAACTTTGGAAATTTGCCAAGGAAGATTTACTAGCCCACTTGAGTTGAATTTTGGTAAGAGGCAAGGATAATGGTAGGAAAGGGTGTACAAAAAGTTTGAGAGCAAGCAAGCAAAGATAAAGGGTACTTGCTTCTCAAACTGCCAGCTGGGGCAGAATCAGAAAAGGAATATTGGTGAAATATTTCTAAACATGGCAAGAAATGATTTTGACATATCTGAGGAAGATATGACCCAAACAATTTATGAGAATTATTTGGGAATCTTTGGAATGCTGGAAATATGGGTTGCTTCACAACCCAGGGCAAATAGGGTTATTCCTTTAATAGAAAAAAGGAATATTCCCAAGGAAAAGAATATTGGGATTGGTCCAAGATGGAAATGACAAGGTCTTGGGATGGTTTTGAGCTTGACAAGCCACTTGGGAGAAGAATCAAGGATGATCTCTCCAGGTTCCAAGACCACTAAGCCACAGAAAAGCAAATCCAGACCAAAATCAAAAGAAAAAGAAATGGGCAAAATCCAGGGTGTTACAAAACCAACGCAAGCTCAAGATGTAGCAGGAAGAATTTCTGGCGCCGTTCCCGGGGAGGATCTACATCAAGCCTACCAAGTACCTAGCATAAACCCTCATCTCTTGCATTTACTTTATTTGCCATTTGCCTCTTATTTTCCTTTCCCCACTTCTAAAACATTTTCGGAAAAATACAAAAATATTTGCCTTCTTTCCGTTTGCCTTTTTCGTTTGCTTCTTATTTGCTTGTGTGTTAGATTGCTTGCTTTGTCATGATGTCTCAAGAAAATACTAAGTTGTGTGACTTTTCCAACACTAATAATAATGATTTTATTAGTACTCCGATTGCTCCCGCCACTAGTGCTGAATCTTATGAAATTAATGCCGCTTTGTTGAATCTTGTTATGAAAGAACAATTTTCTGGTAGTCCTAATGAAAATGTTGCATCTCATCTTAATACTTTCGTTGAATTGTGTGATATGCAAAAGAAAAAAGATGTGGATAATGATATTGTCAAATTGAAATTATTTTCGTTCTCACTACGAGATCGTGCTAAAACTTGGTTTTTGTCCTTGCCTAAAGTAGTATTGATTCATGGAATAAGTGTAAGGACGCTTCTATTTCCAAGTATTTTCCTCCTGCTAAGATCATCTCTCTTAGGAATGATATAATGAATTTTAAGCAACTTGATCATGAACATGTTGCACAATCATGGGAGAGGATGAAGTTAATGATAAGAAATTACCCTACTCATGGTTTATGTTTATGGATGATCATACAAAAAATTATGCTGGATTGAATTTTGCATCTACAAATCTTTTAGATTCCGCTGCGGGTGGTACTTTTGTGGAAATCACATTAGGAGAAGCTACTAAACTCCTAGATAATATTATGGCAAATTACTCTCAATGGCATACCGAATGATCTTCTACTAATAAAAAAGTGTATGCTATTGAAGAAATTAGTACTTTGAGTGGAAAGATGGATGAACTTATGAAATTGATTGCTAGCAAGACTTATCCTATTGATCCTAATGATATGCCTTTGTCTACTTTGATTGAGAATAATAATGATTCTATGGATGTGAATTTTGTTGGTAGGAACAATTTTGGTAAAAACGTGTATATATAGAGGCAATTTTAATCCTAGGCCATTTCCTAGTAATTCCTCTAATAATTATGGTAATTCCTACAACAATTCTGATGGAAATTATAATAATATACCCTTTGATCTTGAGAATAACATTAAAGATCTCATTAACTCTCAAAAGATTTTCAATGCCATGGTAGAAGAAAAATTGCTTAAGTTTGATGATATGGCTAGAAATGTTGATAAAATTTCTCATGAGATTGATTCCTTTAAGATTAGATCTATGCCACCCAAGCTTGATATTAATGAGTCTCTGAAATCTATTCAAAATTTTCTTAATGAAAGTAGGAGAGAATCGCTAGCATGCGAGCTAAGAGAAAATGGCTAGAAAAAGCATGTTCTTCTAGTTTTTGTGATAATCATGATGAAGATCTTAAGTGATTGGTGTGAGTCCTATTTAATATTTGTTTGCTAATATAAAACTTGTTGAAGAAGGGACTGGAGAAGAGTCAACTTTATCTAGAAGGCGTCCCAATAATTTGGAGTGTGATGATCTTAATGAAAAAAATGATAAAAGTGGGATTGGCGAGGTCAAAACTTTAACTATTAATGAGCCCACTCTTTTGGATTTCAAGGAGTTTAATTATGATAATTGTTCTTTGATTGAGTGTATTTCCTTGTTGCAATCCATGCTTAATTCACCTCGTGCTTATAATCAAAATAAGGCTTTTACTAAACATATCGTTGATGGTATGATGAATTCTTTTGAAGAAAAACTTGAGTTGAATGTTTCAATCCCTAGAAAGCTCTATGATGAATGGGAACCTACTATTAAAATTAAAATTAGAGATTATGAGTGCTATGCTTTTTGTGATTTGGGTGCTAGCGTTTCTAATATTCCAAAACCTTTATGTGATGTGCTAGGTTTCCATAAACTTGATGATTGTTCTTTAAATTTGCACTTAGCGGATTCTACTACTAAGAAACCTATGGGAAGAATTAATGATGTTCTTATTGTTGAAAATAGGAATTATTTGTTCGTAGATTTCATTGTGCTTGATATTGATTGCAATCCTACATGCCCTATAATTCTTGGTAGACCTTTCCTTAGAACGATTGGTGCAATTATTGATGTGAAAGAAGGAAACATTAGATTTCAATTTCCATTAAGGAAGGGCGTGGAACACTTTCCAAGAAATAAAATTAAGTTACCATACGAATCTATTATGAGGGCCACTTATGGATTGAATACTAAAGATGACAATACCTAGATCTATGCAATATGCCTAGCTAAGGGCGTAAAACAATAGCGCTTGTTGGGAGGCAACCCAATGTTATTTTTGTTTTTCTTGTTTTCCTTCTATTTTTCTACAATTACACAAATATGCTACTGTTATGATTGAGCTTTTTTATGTTTTAATTAGTGTTTGTGCCAAGTAAGACCTTTGGGATGATTTGGTGATAGTTGATTTGATTCTGTGAAAATACACAAACTTTTGCGCCCAGTTATGGAATTTGTAAATTCATAGAAACATGTTTTTGCTCTGAATGTTTTACACAAGATTGATATACAAATTGCCCACATCTTCCTAATTTTTTGGAATTTTAAGAGTTACACAAGTATGAGAAATATTCTGGTTATTATAGACTATTCTGTTTTTGACAGATTCTGTTTTCGTTGAGTTGTTCTCTTGTTTTGAGGAATCTATGGGTAATATCAGGGGGTATGAACCATGGTGAAGTTGGAATACAGTAGATATAATGCTAATATGAAATTGTAATGAGTTTACAATAGTACCTAAAGTGGTGATTTTTTTATTATACTAATGGATCTCACGAGTTTCCTGTTGAGTTTTGTGTTGTGAAGTTTTCAGTTTTGGGTGAAGTTTCGATGGACCAAAGATAAGGAGTGGCAAGAGCCTAAGCTTGGGGATGACCAAGGCACCCCAAGGTAATATTCAAGGAGAACCAAGTGTCTAAGCTTTGGGATGCCCCAGATGGCATCCCCTCTTTTGTCTACAATCCATCGGTAAATTACTCGAGGCTATATTTTTATTCACTAAATGATATGAGTTTTGCTTGGAGCATCGTGCATTATATGAGTCTTTGCTTTATTTGCTTTTTAGTTTACCACAATCATCCTTGCTGGACACACCTTTTTGAGAGGGACACACATTATTCGTGAATTTATTAGAATACTCTTTGAGCTTCACTTGTATCTTTTGAGCTAGGCAGTTGCTCTAGTGCTTCACTTATATCTTTTAGAGCACGGCGGCGGTTATATTTTAAAGAAATTGATGAACTCTCATGCTTCACTTATATTATTTTGAGAGTGTTATAAATAGTATGGCAATTTTCTTGGGTTATGAATTTAGTCCTAATATGATGAGTATTCAAGAGGGATATAATAAAAACTTTCATGAAGACCATTGAATATATGAAAAGTTTGATTCCTTGCAATTGTTTTGAGATATAAAGATGGTGATATTAGAGTCATGCTAGTTAGTAATTGTGGTTTAGTAAGAATATTTGTGTTAATGTTTGTGATTCCCAAAGCATGCATGTATGGTCTCTCGTTATGCGATGAAATTGGAGCATGATTTATTATTGACTGTCTTCCTTATGAGTGGCGATCGGGGACGAGCGATGGTCTTTTCCTACCAATCTATCCCCATAGGAGCATGCGTAGTAGTACTTTGCTTCAAGGGATAATAAACTTTTGCAATAAGTATGTGTGTTCTTTATGACTAATGTTGAGTCCATGGATTATACGCACTCTCATCTTTCCGCATTTTGCTAGCCTCTTCGGTACCGTGCATTGCCCTTTCTCACCTCGAGAGTCGGTGCAAACTTCACCGGTGCATCCAAACCCCGTGATATGATACGCTCTATCACACATAAGCCTCCTTAGAACTTCCTCGAAACAGCCACCATACCTACCTATTATGGCATTTCCATAGCCATTCCGAGATATATTGCCATGCAACTTCCACCGTTCCGTTTTATTATGACACATATCATCATTGTCATGTTGCTTTGCATGATCATATAGTTGGCATAATATTTGTGGCTCCGCCACCGTTCATATTTTTTTTACATGTCACGCTAAATCATTGCACATCTCGGCACACTGCCGAAGGCATTCATATAGAGTCATATTTTTGTTTTATTATTGAGTTGTAAGTAAAAAGAAGTGTGATGGTGATACGTCTCCAACGTATCTATAATTTTTTATTGTTCCATGCTATTATATTATCTGTTTTGGATGTTTTACATGCATTAATATGCTATTTTATATTATTTTTGGGACTAACCAAGTAACCTAGAGCCCAGTGCCAGTTTCCGTTTTTTCCTTGTTTTTTATTTTTACAGAAAAGGAATACCAAACGAAGTCCAAGTGGAATACAACTTTTGCGATGATTTTTCTTGGACCAGAAGACACCCAGAGGACTTGGAGAGGGGGCTAGAGGAGTCCCGAGGAGCCCACAAGCCCTCAGGGCACGTGTAAGTGCATCTAGTGCCCCTTAGTGATTTTGGTGTATTGAAGACTTATAGGTTAAGGGACTAATGTGTTTGTGAGTGTACACAGGTTCTATATGTCTCCGAGGAGTTTGATATTTACGAAGAAAGTCGACCCCTAAAAATGAATGTCTTCATTTGAAGACTTTGGTTTTCTTGAAGACTTTGAAAATGAGGAAATGGGTGTAACCTTGAAGACATTGATATTGATGCGAGGATTATGAAGCGTGAAGACTTTTGTTTTCGTAGTTTCATTTTCTCTTTTTTGAGTCATAGGAAACACTATACTGTTAAAGGGGGTCGAGGTAAAACTAAGGAAAAGTTTCCAAGTGATGCTCATCTCAAAGTCTACACCTACCCAATCCTTCGAGTGAAGCCTTTGGAAATCTCATACAGTTCAGTCAATTTCTTCAGTGACAGAGACGAAGATCTTCTGGTCTCTGAGGAATTTGTTTTGACTGAGGAGTTAGGAATTCGCCAGTGAGGATTGCCTACAAGTGAGGAACATGATAGCCCAGAGGAATTTGAGAGCTCAAATTTCTGACCGTTGTTGTGCTACGCGCCAGCTGTCCCAAATATCTTATCCACCTAACGGTCATATCATTGAAGGGCATTTATGTCTTATCATGCCAGGCTGCTCCCCGGCTATAAATAGCCGCCCCCTCAACCACTAACTGGTTGGCTGCTCCGAGAGAAACTGACACTTGTCATTTATAGCATCCCATCCTCCGAGGACTTTGAGAGAAAATCATCAGTGAGGAAAAACCCAAAACCCCGACACCTAAAACCCAAAGTGATTGAGCATCACTGAAGAGATTGTTCCTGTGTGGAACCAACGCTTGTTACCTTTGAAGACTGTGCATCTTCCAGATGATTATGCGTCATGGTCTAGAGCATCCAAGAGGAATTGTGGATTGCTGGGTGACCAAGTCTGTGAAGGTTTGGAAGTCACCTTGAAGACTTACCACGAGTGATTGGGCAAGGTCTATGTGACCTTTGCTCAAGGAGAATACGGTAAGGACTGTGTGTCCATTGGTTTAAATACCAAGCCGCTCCAACCAGACGTACAACTATCACATCAGTTGGAACTGGTCTACCAAATCACTGTCTTCACCGAGCTACTGGTTCTATTTCCTCAACCCTTTCATTTCCTCGCTCATGTGTTGATGAAATTGATCATTACTGTTTGAAGACTTTGACTGAAGACTTTCTCAATTTCCTTAATCCTATTTCTTCAGTCATCTTGTCTTCTGCCTGCTTCTCCTGTTTACTCGTTACCTGTGCTCTGTGTATGTTTCATTTCATCATGATGACCATGCTACTCTCTTGTTATGCAAGCCCCTGAGTACTTATTCCGCTGCTTGTAGTTTGTCACTTAGCAAATTCCTCAAGTAGTATTTCCTCAGTGATGAATTTGTAAAAATCGCCTATTCACCCCCCCCCTCTAGTCGATATAACACACTTTCATTTGGTATCAGAACAAGGTATTCCCTTGTTCTGTGTGATTTTGGTTTAACCACCTGGAGTTTTAGTTATGTCGACTGCAGGCATGATCAAGGTCTCGGCTGGGTGTCCTACCTTCGATGAGACGAACTACCCCTACTGGAAGAACAAGATGCGCATGCATCATGAGGTAATTGACAACGATCTCTTGTACGTTGTGGAAAATGGCGTTCCCTCCTTCACTCTTTCCGTGAACACTGCTGATGTGAAGAGATTCAAGCAACTCGACTCTCAAGCGAAGAATATCATATGTGGCCATCTGAGCAAACAACAGTACGGTAGAGTGAGTGCTTTGGAGTCTGCAAAGCTTATCTGGGACAGGCTGTCCAAGGTCAACGAAGGAATCTCAACCCAACATGATTCTCGAGTTGACGTTCTTCGCAATCTCTTCAACCGTTTCAAAAGACTCGACAATGAAAATGTTCAGCAAACCTTCAATCGCCTCACTGACATCTCAAATGAGCTTCAAGTACTTGGTGCCACTGACATCACCGACCATGAGGTGGTGAAGAAATTGCTGAGATCACTTGATTCCTCATTCGATACACTGGCACTGATGATGTCGTGGGAACGGATCTGATAGTAGAGATGGGGGGTACGTAGGAGAGGGCAGAGTCTAGCTACGACGAGGTTGTACACTCGGATTTACGAGTTCAGGCCCCTCTCGGAGGAGGTAACAGCCCTATGTCTCGGTGCCTCGGAGGCTTTGTTGATTGGAGTGTAGAGTTATAGGGGGTGCGAACCCTTGTGCCAGAGGGGAGGAGTGGCTTATATAGAGTACGCCGACCCCTCATCGTCCTCAGTTACACAAGGGTTCAATGCGTGAATAAAGTTATGAACGTTACTGGTAACGCCTGTGTTTAATGATCTTTATAGCAACGGAGTGGACGTCCGACCGTTGCCATCCTGGGGTGACTCTAGGTCTCTTATCTTTCGAGTGAATTCTTGTACTCCGAGTGAGTAATGATGGTCGAGTGGAATTGGGGTATCCGAGTGGATTATCTGTCGAGTGAGATGCACTCCGTGGTGATTTCAGTCGGTATCTTCTTTCTAACTCTGTAAGTCTTGGCCTCTTGTGTGATGACCTTGGGTAGGGCATATAGGTCAGGCCTAGGACCCTACCCCAGGTTTGTATCCTCGTCATTAGTCCCCGAATGGATCGAGGACCGAGTGAGGAAGGATTGAAGTTGATTTCGACCCGACTCAATGTCTCGGAGACACTTTTTAGGGGTCTGAAAGTATACGGGTTGTCTAATCCTCTGTCAGTCGCCTTGATCAATTCTGGCTTCTTGAATATCCGAGTGAAATCAAACAGCATGGTACCAAGCAGATTGGATTTGGATATCTCTGACGCGACCGATTGATTCACCGGATCTGGAATCAGCGGGATTCGAAATTTGGAGAAGCGCGCGGGCCAGCCGCAGCGCGGTAAGTGGAGCAAGTGGGGAGGGATTCCTCGATCATCGCTCTGCCTTTTTTGCCATGTATCGAGCTGGTGCTGGTTGCGGGATGTGCTGAGATTGCGCGGGCCCACCAGTCAGTCACTCCGACTCGCGGGTATAAAAGTCGGCACGGCCGAGGTGTGTAACAGTGTCCTCCACTTTTCCCCTTTCTTCCCCGTCTCTCTGCCTCTACCACCTCCGCGCAGCGCTGTTCGGCTCGTCCCGTCGACCACCGCGGGGATGGTGAAGGACAAGACCAAGGCGCTGGAGCGCGCTAAGGGGGCCACGGGCAAAAAGGGGCCGAGCTCGCGGTCCGCCCTGCCCCCGGGTTGGATCCCCTCGTCGGTCACGGAGGAAGATTTGGAGGGGCTCGTCACCGATGGCCTGCTGGCGCCTGGATCTTGGAGGTTGCCAGGAGGGGAGTTCGAGCCTGTGCCACGCGACGGCGAGCGGGTTCTTCTTACGACCCATGTGGAACAAGGTTTTTCTCTGCCTCCGCATCCATTCTTCCGAGGTTTCTTGAATTTCTTTGGTGCGCAAATCCACCATTTCCCTCCAAACACCATATCATACCTTGCTGCGTATGTCTCAATGTACGAAAACTTCCTCGGGTGTCATCCCCATTGGGGCCTGTTCAAACACATTTTCACCTATCGATCCCAGTCGGTCAAGAAAGCAAATCCGACTGACGCTAAAACCCACGTGATCCAGATGTGTGGGGGTTTAGGTGTCCAAATGAGGGGTAGGAGCGCTTTCCCTGCCATGACTTTTCCTGAGTCAGTTAGGGGGTGGCAGTCGACCTGGTTGTACTGCAGAGACATTCCAACCCCCGGTGCATCGACTGGTCTCCCCCCTTTCTCTCTGGAGAGACTCCACGCCCCTTGTTCGTTGACTGTAGATGAGGAGGAGAAGGGCGAGGTCAGGATTTTGGTTGAAGCAGTTGTTGAGCTGATCCAAGGTGGAGTGACAGGCTTGGATCTGCTGGAGGCGTTTCTCAGTCGACGCATCCAACCTTTGCAAGCGCGCGATCATCCCATGTGGTTGTACTCGGGTGCAGACGACACTGCACGGACCCATCCAAAAGAAGTCAGCGAGGAGGTTGTGGCCCAGTGGCTTAGGAGCATCACCAGAGCCCGAGACAATCCCCGCGGAGCCAAACGGATTTTGCCTTTTGATGCTGAACATCCACCGAGAGAGGTGAGACATATCTTGTCGAATGAATTTTCTCTGTTTTTGATATGCCGCTGTATTGGAATCCAACTGACCTTTGTAATCTGTGTCTTGCAGGCATTTACGAAGATGTACTCGCCCGTGCCGAACGGGGAACAATTCATCAGAGGAGCGGGCAGCGAGGGCGGGAGCGCTGACATTGAATATGCCGACGACAGTGAAGACGAAAGCGACGACTCTGATGATAGTGAAGAGGTCGACTCGCCACCACGCACCAAGCATCGTACCAAGCAGACCCAAGACCCTGCGGCCGTCCAGGGTAAGGCCGCGGTGTCGAGTGCAAGGAACCAGAAGCGCACTCGGACGCCGACCCCTGACCCGACTGCCAAGCAAGCCAAGATCGTTCCACCTAAGCCTCGGAAGGCTCTACCCAGGATCAAGGTTGTTGTGCCTATCGCTTCGACGTAAGTGTTTTCGTTGTAGACCGTTTCATTTTCTGTCTTACTCTCGCAGATCTTCATGTTTTTGTTGACCGAGTGAAATTCTGAACCTCAGGGCTGTTACTTCTGCTACATCCCAAATGGAGATTGATGACGAGCGCGCAGACGCGGATACTACGGACGGAGCCACCTCTCGGGCAGGTATGACCAATTTCCATTCTGCTCTATCTCGCTAATTGTCTTGATGATCGACTGGAATCTCACTGTCGACTGAACGTAGTGCCCACAAACATCATCCATCTCCCAGATGATGATGAGGAGGAGCCTCCGAAGAGTACAGGAGGAAGAGGCAGGACATGGATACCTCACAAAGCTTCGCTAAAATAGTGCCTTCAGGCCAGGCGTCCCAAGAGCCGGGTGGTTCATCTCGAGCAGGTGTTTCTTTCGCCGCTCCTCCGTCGACTGCTCAGCCTTTGGTGTCGACTGCTCCTGCCTCGGGTCCGACTGGACAATCGCAAGTGCTGACCCCTCCAGCTGCATCACTGATTCCCGCGTCGAGCACGTTCATCTGCATCATGTCCCAGAGGACCAGACCAGAGCTAGCAAGGAGGCTATGATTCAAGCTGGGCTGATGATGCAGTGCCTAAAGGAAGTGTATGAAGCTAGCAAGTCTGCGTACGACGCCAGTTCGGCCCTTGAAGCCAATGTCCGAGTAAGTACGATTGTAAGTTGATTTCTGATTCAATTTCATCTTGTCTGTCTTGATTCTGTACACCCACTGGGTGTAAAATGTTCTTGACCTAGTGCTCACTTGGTCGCAAATTTTCATTCTGATGTTCTTCACTGGGACCAGTCAGGCTGAGGCCGAGTGGAAAAACTGATCCAGTGGGGGCACGCTGAGTGCACCCACTGGGTGTAGTCCCCGAGACCACCGTCAAATGTTTGATTCAGCGGGGGTCTGAGAATGTGCTTGCTTGCTGGGTTTTTTTCCTCCACTCAAATCGGTCGGGCCGTACCGAGTGGAAAAACTGGTCCAGTGGGGGCACGCTGAGTGCACCCACTGGGTGTAGTCCCCGAGACCACTGTCGAATGTTTGATTCGGCAGGAGTCTTAGAACATCTTTGCTTGAGACTCTTTGCTTCAACCGATCGGGTCGGGCTAGGAGGGAAACTGATCCAGTGGGGGCACGCTGAGTGCACCCACTAGGTGTAGTCCCCGAGACCGCCGTCGAATGTTTGATTCGGCGGGGATCTTAGAACTCTTTTGACAGTAGCAATCTGGATTTGCTCTTCTCCACTCGGAAGTAGAGGAAATACTTTTGAAAATCTTTCTCTTCATCGACTGAGTTATCTTTTTTGTCAATCTCAGAAATCTTGCGAACTTGGGACTCAGTATGTTGCTCTGGAGAAGGAGAAGATCCAACTCCAACTGGATTTAGAACTTGCCAAGAAGAACTTGAAGTAGGCTCAGGATGAAGTGAAGTCCATGGGAGGTAACACTTCGCTGACTGTGTGCTTTGTCATTTTTTTTCTGTCCTTTGAACCGAGTGAACTTCACTCGAACAGATGTGCATAGTGAGAACCGTCAACCCCAAGCGCGACTGAAGAATTTTATTTCTTTAGACACTATGAAGCAGGCACTGGAGAGGAAGGACAATGAACTTGCAGGGGCGCAGAAGGTGGCTCGAGAAAAGAGTGAAGCGGCTGAGAAGAAATTAGCTTCAGTCGGAAAGCTCGAAGAAGAAAATGCAGCCCTGAAGACTGCCGTTGAGGAGGTGAAGAAGGAAGCTGCTCAGCTTAAGGAAGAGAAAGTCGTTCTGACCGACAAGGTGGACCAGCTGACTCGAAAGAGGGACGAGCTGGAGGAATACTTGAGGAATCTTGCAAAGAAGATGTACATCATGCTTGAACGTACCTTTTTCCATCCGAGTGGACTCTTGAAACTTTTTGAAAGCAATACCACTGCCAACTCATTCGCCTTTTTTCCTCTCTGTACAGAATTCTGCCAGAACTTCGAGCAAGAAACAGAACGGATCGAGCCAGGTCTGGACCCCACCAAATCGCTCGTTGGTGATGCTGCTGCTATGAATGTGCTGCGACTTGAAGCTCGCCTTGACAGCGTCTTGGGGTATGTCGCTCAACTGAAGGTTGCACTGACAAAGATAGACAAGGAGCTATGGCCATAGGATACGCTTCAGAACAACCTTGAATCACTGATGACTCGACTCAACGAAATCCCTAGTCGAGTGCAAGCATGGAAGAAATCAGCTGCCTGCTGCGGAGCCGATGTGGCGCTCTCACTTGTCCGTGTCCATTGCAAGGAAACAAGGGAAGACAAGCTGAAGGCCCTTCAGGTGGCAAACACGAAGAAGCTCCAATTTGAAAGTTTCATGGAGACCTTCATTGATGCAGCCACTCGGATCGCAGATGGTATTGATCTGGACACCTTTGTCGAGCCGGCGAGTCCTCCTGCCGAGTAAAAAACTTTATGACCAAAACTTATTTGCCTTGGAATGCCGAGTGATCATGTAAGCATTAAACTCGTTCGGGCCTGGTGCCTGAGCACTTTTGCTTTCGTTTCTGAACTTGATGGATTTACCCAAATATTACTTTCCAGTTTATTGCGTGTTCCGAGTGAGCGAATTTTTTAACTTTGGCGAGAACGGGCTCGCGGCTAAGCCCCCGAGTGGGAGGGATGCTCTCACTCGGAGTAGTTTTTTGACTTAGGCGAGGACGGGCTCGCGGCTAAGCCCCCGAGTGGGAGGGATGCTCTCACTCGGAGTAGTTTTTTAACTTAGGCAAGAACGGGCTCGCGGCTAAGCCCCCGAGTGGGAGGGATGCTCTCACTCGAAGTAGTTTTTTAACTTAGGCGAGAACGGGCTCGCGGCTAAGCCCTCGAGTGGGAGGGATGCTCTCCCTCGAAGTAGTTTTTTAACTTAGGCGAGAACAGGCTCGCGGCTAAGCCCCCGAGTGGGAGCGATGCTCCCACTCAGAGTAGTTTTTTAACTTAGGCGAGAACGGGCTCGCGGCTAAGTCCTCGAGTGAGAGGGATGCTCTCACTCGGAGTAGTTTTTAACTTAGCGCAACGGCTCGCGTAGCCAAGCCCCCGAGTGGGAGGGATGCTCTCACTAGGAGTAGTTTTTTAACTTAGGCGAGAACGGGCTCGCGGCTAAGCCCCAGAGTGGGAGGGATGCTCTCACTCGGAGTAGTTTTTTAACTTAGGCGAGAACGGGCTTGCGGCTAAGCCCCCGAGTGGGAGGGATGCTCTCACTCGGAGTAGTTTTTAACTTAGGCAAGGACGGGCTCGCGGCTAAGCCCCCGAGTGAGAGGGATGCTCTCACTCGGAGTAGTTTTTAACTTAGGCGAGGACGGGCTCGCGGCTAAGCCCCAGAGTGAGAGGGATGCTCTCACTCGGAGTAGTTTTTAACTTAGGCGAGGACGGGCTCTAAGCCCCCGAGAGGGAGGGATGCTCTCACTCGGAGTAGTTTTTAACTTAGGCAAGGATGGGCTCACGGCTAAGCCCCCGAATGAGAGGGATGCTCTCACTCGGAGTAGTTTTTAACTTAGGCGAGGACTGGCTCGCGGCTAAGCCCCCGAGTGAGAGGGATGCTCTCACTCGGAGTGGTTTTTTAACTTAGGCAAGGACTGGCTCGCGGCTAAGCCCCCGAGTGAGAGGGATGCTCTCACTCGGAGTAGTTTTTTTAACTTAGGCGAAAACAGGTTTCACAGCTAAGTCACCCGCTGGGGGTTTTGAACACACACTTAAGTGAGAGAAATCATCATAGGACTGCGGGAGTCATGTCTAGATAAACAATCTAAAAAGTGCACTTATTACATCTCGACAACCCGAGTGTTAGGTATAAAATCGTCGGAGAAGATCTGCATTCCAGGAGCATGGCTCGTCAATCTTCTTCGTGAGGTTGTAGAGGTGGTAAGCCCCGTTGTGAAGCACCTTGGTGACAATGAAGGGGCCTTCGCATGCGGGGGCAAGCTAGTGGGGTCACTATTGATCCACTCAGAGCACAAGATCTCCTTCTTGAAATGCTCGACCTCTGACGTTCCTGGCGTGGAATCGACGAAGATCTTGCTGATAGACAGTCGACCGAATTAGGGCCATCTCTCGCTCTTCTTCCAATAGATCAACGACGTCTTGCCGTGCCTGCTCTGCCTCTGCTTCCGAATAGAGTTCCACTCGGGGTGAATTGTGGAAGAGATCACTCGGCAGCACGGCTTCAGCTCCGTACACCATGAAGAAAGGGGTGCGATCAGTCGACCGATTTGGAGTCGTCCTCAAACCCCATAGGACAGATGGCAGCTCGATCACCTAGGCTCCAGCTGCATGTTCCAGGTCACGCATGAGTCGGGGTTTTAGTCCTTGGAGGATAAGACCATTTGCCCTCTCAGCTTGACCATTCGACTATGGGTGCGCAACGGATGCGTAGTCTACCCGAGTGCCTTGGGAGGCGCAGAAGTTTCTGAATTTTTCCAAATCGAAGTTTGAACCATTATCTGTGATAATACTATGAGGAACTCCATATCTGAATATCAATTCTTTCAAGAACTTAATGGCCGTTCTTGAATCCAACTTCTTAATAGGCTTGGCTTCAATCCACTTGGTGAATTTGTTGACTGCTACAAGTAGATGGGTGAAGCCACTCCTACCGGTTCTGAGAGGCCCAATCATGTCCAATCCCCATACAACGAATGGCCAGATGAGTGGAATGGTCTTCAGAGCAGATGCGGGCTTATGAGACATGTTTGCGTAGAACTGACACCCTTCACATCGCTGTACCATTTCCTTTGCAGCTTCATTGGCCCGTGGCCAGTAAAACCCAGCTCGGTATGCTTTGGCCACAAATGTCCGAGAGGATGCATGATGACCACAGGTCCCCGAGTGGATCTCTTCCAAAATCAGTTGACCTTCTTCCGGAGAAATTCATCGCTGAGCCACGCCAGCGACACTCTCCCTGTAAAGCTGACCATTTATCACTGTGAACGCCTTGGATCTGCGGGCAATCTGTCGTGCTTCAACTTCATCTTCTGGCAGCCTTGTCTGAGTAAATATGTGATGTAAGGCACCGTCCATTCGGGAATAATCACCAGAATCTCCATAATCAAGTTGACAACAGCAGGGATCTCGATTTCAGTCGGATCTGTAGGACTTATTGCTTGGGGAGGCTCTTCGGTGAAAGGATCCTCTTGTACTGATGGGGAATGGAGATGCTCGAGGAACATGTTGCTGGGAATAGGCTTCCGAGTGGAACCAATTTTTGCCAGGTCATCAGCAGCTTGATTTTTGATTCGGGGAATGTGGTGAAGTTCCAAACCCTCGAATTTTTTCTCTAGCTTCCTCACAGCATTGCAATATCCTGTCATGGCTGGGTTTCTGACATCCCATTCCTTCATCACTTGGTTGACCACCAAATCCGAGTCGCCGTACACCATCAGGCGACGGACGCCGAGTGAGATGGCCATACACAACCCGTAAAGCAGTGCTTCGTACTCAGCTTCATTATTGGAGGAATCAAAGTGAATCTGGATGACATAACTGAGACGGTCACCTCTTGGAGATACCAGAACCACTCCGGCACTGGAACCATTAAGCATTTTAGATCCATCGAAAAACATAGTCTAGTGCTCCGAGTGAACTTGAGTCGGCTGTTGCTGTGCAATCCACTCGGCCAAGAAATCTGCGAGCGCTCGAGATTTGATCGCCTTCTTCACTTCAAACTTGATATCCAAAGGAAGAAGTTCAATTGCCCATTTAGCCACTCGGCCAGTTGCATCCCGATTGTTCATGATTTCAGATAACGGGGCGTCACTGACAACTGAAACCGAGTGGTCTTGGAAATAATGTGCAACTTTCTTCGCAGTCAAGTAAATTCCATAAACAAGTTTATGATAATGTAGATACCTCTGCTAGGACGGAGTCAAAACCTCAGAGATATAGTACACTGGTCTTTGAACTTTGTAGGCATTGCCTTCTTCTTCCCGTTCCACTGTGAGCACTGTGTTGACAACTTGACCTGTGGCTGCAATGTACAAGAGCAGAGGCTCTTTGCTGTTCGGAGCAGCATGCACCGGCTGGGTGGAGAGCAGGGCTTTGAGCTCAACAAACGCTGCTTTAGCTTTGGGAGTCCACTTGAACTTGTCAGACTTCTTCATCAGTCGGTAAAGAGGCAGTGCCTTTTCACCGAGATGAGAAATGAACCGACTCAGAGCTGCGAGACAGCCTGTAAGCTTCTGGACGTCATGCACGCGCACAGGGCGTTTCATTCGGACAATTGCACCGATCTTCTTGAGATTGGCATCTATTCCCCGTTTGAAAACGAGGAAACCGAGTAACTTTCCACCAGGTACTCCAAAGGTGCACTTGGACGGGTTCAGCTTGATATCATATCTTCTTAGATTGGCAAAGGTTTCAGCGAGATCAGTCAGTAGGTCAGAACTTTTGCGTGACTTGACCACGATGTAATCCATGTAAGCTTCGATGTTCTGACTGATCTGAGTGAGCAGGCACTTCTGGATCATGCACATGAATGTAGCACCAGCATTTTTGAGACCGAATGGCATTGTGACATAGTAGAAACATCCGAAAGGGGTGATGAAGGCTGTTTTATTTCATCTGGCCCATACAGTCGGATCTGATGGTATCCAGAATACGCATCAAGAAAAGACAAACGCTCACACCCTACAGTCGAGTCAACTATCTGATCGATGCGGGGGAGTGGAAAATGGTCTTTCGGGTAGGCCCGATTGATATGCTTGAAGTCAATGCACGTGCGGAGTGAATTATCCTTCTTGGGGACCATGACGACGTTGGTGAGCCACTCGGAGTGGTATATCTCGCGTATGAACTCAGCTGCCAGGAGCCGAGCTACTTCCTCACCAATCGCCTTCCTCTTCTCAGTAGCAGAATAGCGGAGATGCTCTTTAACTGGTTTGGCCTTCGAGTCGACACGCAAACGGTGCTCAGCCAGTCCCCTGGGTACACCTGGCATGTCGAATGGTTTCCATGCAAAGATGTCCCAGTTCTCACGGAGGAACTGGATGAGCGCGGCTTCCTATTTGCTGTCGAGTGTCGTCGAGATGTTGGTCGGAGCAGCCATGGGATCTTCTGGGTGGATGTGGACTGGTTTCGTCTCGCTAGCTGACTGAAATACAGACTCAGAAGCAGGCTTCTTGGATCGGAGGAAATCACTCGGATCAGCATTCTTCTTGTACTCTTCCAGCTCCACCACTGCCATCTGCTCATCAGCAATCTTAGATCCTTTCTGGAGGCACTCCTCGGCTCTCTGCCTATTTCCTGTGACGGTAATCATGCCTTTGGGTCCGGGCATCTTCAGCTTAAGATACATGTAACATGGGCAGGCCATGAAACGTGCATACGCCGGTCGACCCAGGATGGCATGATAGGCGCTGTGAAAATCTACAACTTCAAACGTCAACTTCTCCTTGCGAAAATTCTTCGAGTCACCAAAAACCACATCTAAAGCAATCTGCCCGAGTGATTTCGCCTTCTTCCCTAGGATCACTCCGTGAAACTGCATGTTGCTTTCACTGAGTCGGGACATCGAAATGCCCATCCCTTGGAGAGTTTCAGCATACAAAATGTTCAAACCACTGCCGCCATCCATGAGAACTTTACGCAACCGAGTGCCTCCAACGACTGGGTCGGCCACCAAAGCCTGCCGCCCGGGGGTAGCAATATGGGCTGGGTGATCCGACTGGTCGAAGGTGATAGGAGTCTTTGACCATTTGAGGAATGTTGTAGTTGCCGGAGCAACCATGTTCACCTCTCGGTTGATGACTTTTAGTCGACTTTTGCTCTCAACATCAGCAAAAATCACCAAAGTAGCATTGACCTTCGGGTAATCATCTGCCTTTTCATCATCTTCATCCTTGTCGGAGGCTTTCTCACTCTGCTGACCCTCACAGAACTGCTGAATAAGGAATCTGCACTATCGAGTGGTATGTTTGGGCAAAATCAGGTTACCTTCCTCGTCCTTCTTTGTGTGGATGGCACACGGAAGGTCCAGAACGTCTTGGCCCAACTGATCTTTCATCTTTTTGGGTATCCACGGTCCCTTGGGCTTCCCTTTGAACTTGCCTTGAGTTGTCACAACTACTGCCTCTGCCTGACCAGCGGTCTCAGCTTTGCATTTTTGCTTTCGACTAGGATTCCCGCCTCCAGTGTCACGATCTGTAGCCTTTCCTTTACCATTGCGGAGCTGGTCCTCTTCCTCGCCATTCATGTACCGAGTGGCTATCTCCATCATTCGATTCAGAGTCATGGCCCCGAAGCGACCAAATTTCAGTGTGAGCTCCCTGTACCGTACGCCTTCCTTGAAGGCGCAGACTGCTTAATGCTCTGAAACATTCTCTACCAGATGATGAAGTGTAGTCCAACGCTGGATGTAATCTCTCAAAGTTTCATTCGACTTCTGGACACAATGCTGCAACTCAGTCAGCCCTGCGAGTCGCTTGCAAGTGCCTTCAAATGTTTTGATAAACACTCGGGCCAAGTCTTCCCAACAGTAAATGCTAGCGGGGACCAACTGATTCAACCAGGCTCTGGCCGAGCCTTCAAGCATCAATGGTAGGTGCTTCATAGCCACTTCATCGTTGCCTCCACCGATCTGCACGGCCACTCGGTAATCTTCTAACCATGTGTCTGGCTTGGACTCGCCAGTAAACTTGCTCACTTCTGTAGCCAATCTAAAGTTGGGAGGAATCTCAGTGGCCCGAATGGCTGTGCTGAAACATTCAGGTCCAGAGATGAAAGCTCTGCTTCCACTCGGATGATCTCTATCCAAACCTTCTCGGTTAGCTCTACCTCTGTCGACCAGGCCCTGCACGAGGTCTGACCTTGCATCGAACCCGGGCTCTCGGGGGTCGACTGGAATCCTCCGCTCGTCACCGAACGGGCGCCTATCGTCGTACCGCCGGGGCGCGTACTAACCACCCCTCAGAGGGGGCGTAGGCACTCAACGGCGGTCGTCACGGTTGTATCAAGGATCAAACCGTTCGTGGCCTCGATCCAGGTACTGATCCTGGCGATAACCACGATCTTCTCACCGCGAAGGCAACCTTGGGCTGTGCGCAGACTGAACTGTGTCCGGCCTAACAGACCTACTGTGAATCCAGTTGCGTGACTGAGAAACAGCCGAATTCTGCTCTCCAGCCGCCCTGAGCAACGTCCGAATCTGCTCTAGGCCTCTCCTGGCCTCGGAACGGGATGGTTGGATTGAATCCGCAATACGCGCGGCTGCTACAACATTCTGGATGGGAGTGTGGTATACCTGACACTCATCTTGAGATCCAGTCGGGAACAATTGCCGCTGCCGTCGACTGGAACTAGGGAATCGTCTGCGAGCGCGGTCGTCGAGTGACTTCTGGCGAATCTCCAAGCGCACATGTTCAGCCAGAGTGGCTACGCGCGCAGCCTCCAAAGCCCGGGCTTCGGCAGTCTCCCCTACGATGGGGGTCTGGAGAGCCTGTTCATCCCTGCGCCGTAGCTCTTCTCTTTGCTCCACAGTGAGGGCTCGTGGGTAGTATTCGTCTTCGCCGTGCGACGGGCTATCGCTTCCGCCGCCGCAGCAGGGGAATCCCGGTGGGCTACACTGGGGGCCGACCATGAGGACCTCCGCCGCTGGATCGTTGCTTTCGCACTCAGAAAGCGTGTCCGAGTGGCCAGTCGACAGATCAAAAAGTTCATAGAGGGACTCGTCAGGCTCGATTGCCGCGATCTGAGGAGTGGCCGACTGACGAGCCACTGCGTGCTTCACCCACCGCTGGAGCCGCGAGCGACCGGATCGCTTGTGGCGGGGAGCAATGATGAGGGAAAACACCATCGGAGCCGACCGATACTGAGTCGACGGCTGCCGCAAGAGGACGCCGCAGGCACTCACAAGGAAGTGCGCTGCCCCGCGAAGAGGGAGTGCCTCGACGTCGAGGGGGGCCTCCTGGAGCTTGGCCGAATCGTCGGCGATGAAGGTGAGCGCGCCGAGACGGATCTCGCGGCCCGAAGACAATCCACCGCCGAAAACCATGTTGATGGAGATCAAAGATCGCAACCTCGTCGGAAGTCGCTTAGACGCCTGCCCCACGGTGGGCGCCAACTGTCGTGGGAACGGATCTGACAGTAGAGATGGGGGGTACGTAGGAGAGGGCAGAGTCTAGCTACGGTGAGGTTGTACACTCGGATTTACGAGTTCAGGCCCCTCTCGAAAGAGGTAACAACCCTACGTCTTGGTGCCTCGGAGGCTTTGTTGATTGGAGTGTAGAGTTACAGGGGGTGCGAACCCTTGTGCCAGAGGGGAGGAGTGGCTTATATAGAGTACGCCGACCCCTCATCGTCCTCAGTTACACAAGGGTTCAATGCATGAATAAAGTTATGAACGTTACTGGTAACGCCTGTGTTTAATGATCTTTATAGCGACGGAGTGGACGTCCGACCATTGCCATCCTGGGGTGACTCTAGGTCTCCTGTCTTTCGAGTGAATTCTTGTACTCCGAGTGAGTAATGACGGTTGAGTGGAATTGGGGTATCCAAGTGGATTATCTGTCGAGTGAGATGCACTCCGTGGTGATTTCAGTCAGTATCTTCTTTCTAACTCTGTAAGTCTTGGCCTCTTGTGTGATGACCTTGGGTAGGGCGTATAGGTCAGGCCTAGGACCCTACCCCAGGTATGTATCCTTGTCAGATGATTCAAGAACATGGAGACTACAAGTCACTAGATCCTGCTGATATCCTTGAGAGGTTGAACGCTCATGAATTCCAACAAGCTGAGAAGAGAGATCTCTACGGGCCAAGCTATGGAAGATCACGCACACTGAAGTCCAAGGCAATTTCCTCATCTGAAGGAGGAGATTCTGATAGCAGCCTTGGTGACCCTGAAGAACTAAGCCAGGAGCTAGCAATGCTTGTGAGGAAATTCCAGAAGTTCTCAAGGCGTGGCCGCTTTGGAAAATCTTCAAGAGGTGATGACATGAGATCTGATTCTTCATCCCGCGACTACAAGAAGAGGACTTGCCACAAATGCAAGAAGCCTTGTCACTACATAACTGATTGTCCTCAGTGGGCGAAAGAATCAAAGAAGAAGAAGTACAAGGAGGACAGTTCAGACGACTCGAAGAGAAAGAAGAAATCTTCAAAGTCCTCATCGTCAAAATCTTCAAAGACTTCATCTCACAAGAAGAGCAGTTCCAAAAAGGCTCGGGTATTCATTGGCAAGGAAATGGAATCTGAAGCTGAATCTGAGGAAAATGAGGAAGAGGAGGAATCTAAGGAGTCAGACTCTGGTGTGGCGAGCCTAGCTCTCACTACTGCTTTCGTCAGCAAGTCCATCTTCAACACCGAGGAAAATGGCTACCCCAACACTGCTGACGGTGGCGACGATGACTATGCTCCCACCTATTGCTTCATGGCAAAAGGTGCCAAGGATGAAACACCCAAAGCTACTGAGTGGGTCCTCGATAGTGGATGTACAAATCACATGGCCGGTGACAAGAGCATACTGATGGACTCTGCTCTATCTCCATTGCATCTGAAGCATATCACCTATGCTGGCAAAGGCAAAATCAAGGTATTGGGTCTAGGTAGGGTTGCAATCTCAAAGGATCGACACATGGACAAAGTCATGCTTGTCGAGTCCCTCGGATTCAACCTCGTGTCTGTCTCAATGCTTTGTGATCTTGATATGGTTGTCGTCTTTGGCAAATATCGCTGCTTAGTGCTCATGGAATCTGACAATTCCAAAGTCTTCGAAGGCTTTAGGAGAGGAGACTTGTATATTGTTGATTTCTCTGCAGGACCACAACCTGCCACATGTCTACTTGCAAAAGCTTCAGAAGGCTGGCTATGGCATCATCGACTCGCACATGCTTGCATGAGGAACTTGCACATGCTTGTGAAGAAGAAGCACATCATTGGCATTGAGGGTGTCAAATTCCTCAAAGATCATCTTTGCGGGGCTTGTGAGGCTGGAAAGGTGACAAGATCCAAGCACCCCTCGAAGACTATCATGACTACCACTCGTCCTTTTGAATTGCTTCACATGGACCTCTTTGGCCCTACTCATTATGCCACACTAACAAATTCAGCATCTCTATATGGCTTTGTTATTGTTGATGATTATTCTCGTTACACCTGGGTGCACATCATCACTTACAAAACTGAAGTGCAGGAAATCTTCAGACGATTTTCCTCATGGGCCTCGACGAATTTTGGTGTGAAGATCAAGCACATCAGGAGTGACAATGGGACCGAGTTCAAGAATACTGGTCTTGATGACTATCTTGATGAACTTGGTATTACTCATGAGTTATCTGCCCCATACACTCCTCAGCAAAATGGCGTCGTGGAGCGCAAGAACAGGACTCTTGTTGAGATGGCTTGCACTATGCTTGATGAATACAAGACGCCTCGTCGCTTCTGGCCTGAGGCCATTGATACTGCATGCCACATCATCAACAGGGTATATCTTCACAAATTCTTCAAGAAGACCTCATATGAACTCCTCACTGACAAGAAACCCAATGTGAGTTATTTCAAAGTCTTTGGTGCTAAATGCTGGATTAGGGATCCTCATCACAACTCTAAATTTGCACCGAAAGCACATGAGGGTTTCATGCTTGGTTACGGAAAGGACTCGCACACCTACAGAGTCTTCAGCACCTATCACAACAAGGTTGTTGAAACTGTAGATGTGCGGTTCGATGAAACTAACGGCTCGCAAAGAGAGCACCTACCTCATGTGCTAGATGAAATGTCTCCTAAGGAATCCATCAAGTTCAAGGCTACTAAGGATGTCATACCCACTGAAGAATCTACTGATGAAGTGATTCCAGATCATGAAGAAAATCATGCTGGTGCATCTGAAGAAAATGTCGCTTAAGAAATTGCTCAGCCCAATCAAAGTCGTCAACCTGCTCATCCTCGCGTTGCAAATGAAGTGCAGATTGAGAAAATCATCGACGACATCAACGCACCAGGTCCTCTCACATGCTCAAAAGCTTCACATTTGTCTAACTTTTGTGGGCACTTTGCTTTTGTCTCTATCACAGAGCCCACCAAAGTTGATGAGGCTTTTCTGGAGCCTGAGTGGATTCAAGCTATGCAAGAGGAATTACATCAATTCGAGCTCAACAATGTGCGGGAACTTGTCAAGCGACCAGACCCTCGCAAGCATAATATCATAGGTACCAAGTGGATCTACCGCAACAAGCAAGACAAAAATGGCCTAGTGGTGAGGAACAAGGCTCGTCTTGTAGCTCAAGGCTACACACATGTTAAAGGAATTGATTTCGATGAAACTTTTGCACCTGTTGCTAGACGTGAGGCTATTCGCATGTTGCTTGCTTATGCTAACCATCATAATATCATCTTATATCAAATGGATGTGAAAAGTGCATTCCTCAATGGTAAGCTTGAGGAAGAAGTATATGTGGCTCAACCCCCAGGTTTTGAAGATCCAAAGCATCCAGACAAAGTCTTCAGACTCAACAAGGCCCTCTATGGCCTCAAGCAGGCCCCTCGGGCATGGTATGATACACTGAAGGAATTCCTCATGAAGAAAGGCTTCAAACCCGGTTCACTTGACCCAACTCTTTTCACCAAAACTTATGATGATGAATTATCCGTGTGCCAAATATATGTGGATGATATTATCTTTGGCTGTACTAACCAACGTTACAGTGACGAATTTGCCTATATGACGAGTGAGGAATATCAAATGTCTATGATGGGAGAATTGAAATTCTTCTTAGGTCTCCAAATTCGTCAACAACGCAACGGCATCTTCATATCTCAAGAGAAATACCTCAAGGATGTTCTGAGGAAATTTGGCATGCAAGATTGCAAAGGCGTCAAAATCCCTATGCCCACAAATGGCCATCTATGCACCGATGAAAGTGATAAAGACTTCGATCAAAAGGTATACCACTCCATGATTGGCTCTTTATTTTATCTATGTGCATCTAGGCCAGATATTATGCTTAGTGTTTGCATGTGTGCCCGTTTTCATGCAACACCGAAGGAATCACACCATAAGGCTGTGAAACATATTCTTCGATATCTAGCTCACACTCCAACACTTGGATTATGGTATCCCAAGGGCTCGACTTTTGATCTCATTGGATATTCTGACTCTGACTATGCCGGTGATCGAGTGGATCGCAAGTCAACATCAGGCACATGCCATTTCCTCGGACGATCTTTAGTATGTTGGTCCTCGAAGAAGCAGAACTGCATATCACCATCTACCGCTGAAGCTGAGTCTATTGCTGCTGGTTCTTGCTGTGGATGAAGCAAACCCTCAAGGACTATGGCATCAATATGAAGAATGTGCCACTCTATTGTGACAACGAGAGTGCCATCAAAATTGCTCACAACCCAGTTCAACACGCGAAGACTAAGCACATCCAGATTCGTCATCATTTTCTTCAAGATCATGTGTTGAAGGGCGACATCTCCATCGACCACGTGAAGACTGAAGAACAGCTGGCAGATATCTTCACAAAGCCCTTGGATGAGAAGAGATTTAGCAAGTTGTGGTGTGAGCTAAATATCTTAGAATCTTCGAATGTTCTTTGAAAGGACACAGATCCTAACACTTATGCAAAATTGATGACTCAGATGTGCAACACACGAAGTAACATTTTTCTTTAATCAATGAAGACTAATCCTCTAAGTGTGAAGAAATTAATGAAGAATTTGATTCTCAGAGCCCTACGACAATTGTACGCGGTGTCTGAAATCATCATTCTTGTACCATGGGTCTCGCCACCAACCAGAGTTGAAAATCTTCAAATTTGAGTTTTTCTTCATTTTGCAAATTCTTCAAATTTCTCAAATTTGCAATTTTCTCAAACTTTTCGATTGGTGTTCTTCATTGACTATATACATATATATATATATAATTGAGTTTTCAATGTCCTCAACAACATTCACTTATTGCTAATTCTTCAAATTGATTTTCATCTAAGTGAATGTGATCGGACCCGTTCCCCCTCTATGCTAAACTCAACCCAGTCTGTTCACAAATTCTTCATGTGCGTTCTATTTGAAACCCGTTCAAAGTCTTCACTGTGTCCTTGACAGCTGAAGAATTTGTGAACAAAATATTAAAATTTTCATATCTGAATTTTTGGCTGTTGCCGCTCAAACCATTCCGCTTCCCGCGATGGATTAAACTACTCACCCACGATCCCCCATGATCTCCACCTCTCTGTACGTGGGTGACACAAGTCGTTAGGATAGCAAGGGTCAGGGGCATGTTCATCCAAAATCTTCGGACGAGCAGTTTTTCACCGCGGCTATAAATACCCCTCACCCTCCTCATACTTCATTTACTCCGCTCGACCTCAACTCCCCTCGCTCGAGCTCTCAGACCTAGCGCCGCCGCTACTCTCCATCATCGCCGGTGAGGAAGAGCTTCACTGCCTCGACCTCGTCGCCATCGTACTCGCGCCGGCTACGGAAAATCCTCACTCCGCCACTGCTGTAGTTGTCTCCCGCCGCCAAGTTAGGGCGTGGGAGATCTGAACTGACGAACCTCTCCGTCTCCACTCCCAGTTCGTCGTGTTCTTCATCAAGGGTACTTAAAATCTAATTTTACTACCTTACTTTGATTCTCATGATTTCCATAAAATCCTCAAAAGGTGTTTATTCTTCAACTTCCCACTCCTTAAACACCGGAATGCTTCTGTTCCTTGATTTGTTTCTCTAAGCTATGTTTTTCTTCAAGATTCCTCAATTGTGTGGATTTTCTAATCTATACAACTCCGGAACCTAAGTCAAGAACGCTTAGTGAAATTCCTCAAGACATCTATGGTCAAATTCCTCAAACTTGATACTTTTTGAAAAATTTCTGAGAACGCATATGACCTCTCCAAATTCTTCGCACCTATACTCTGTTCACAAGTACAAAATGTCTGCTGCTGAATCACTAGGTTCTCATCAACTTAACTCATTTGCAACCTTCCTCAAAGAAAATTTGCATACTTCCTCAGAAACATCCAAAGTTCAAAGTCCTCAAGCGAGGAAAATGGCAGATGGGAAGAGACCTCAGAAGGGAGGCAAGAGGCCTGAGACTACCACAGTGTTTGAAATCCCTGAAGACATCTATGATGAATACTGCACACCTAATGAAGAAACTCATGGGAAGGAAAACAAGAATCAGCGCAAAGTGGGCATCTAGAGAATTGAGAGGAGATGGGCTAAGGAATGGAGGGAATATCGTTATGTACCCCCCAAGTACATGAAGAAATTTGTTGTGAACCCTCCATGTCCAAGACCACCCTTGGCTGCAGGCCAAATAGCTAATCCCACCAGCGTCAGGCGCGGTGAGGAATTTCCTAAAGAATGGGCCAAGAGCCAAGCCAAGCTTTCTAAAGTTGCTGCCGAAGCAGTGAGGAAATTCAATGTGGATTCTCAAGCTGCTGGCACTGAGGCCTCTACTAGTACAACAACGCAAAAGAAGGCCATGCTGAAGGAGTCAGCTGTGAAGAAATCTTCAAGCTTAATGCCCTCACGGCCAAGTTCTTCAATGGCAAAGCCCTCAGGGCAAATTCCTCAAGCAACTTCTTTAAGGGTAGTGCCAATCCCCTCAGTTGCTACAAAATCCTCTGCTGCTGCCACAAAGTCCTCAACACCTGTGCATCTTGCAATGTGTCAGCGGACTGCAGGCTTTTCTACTGCCTCAGGGGCTTCTGCTTCATCCTCAACTCCACCACAATCTTCAAGTGGTCCAACTTTGCTGAAGGTCAAGACCACTGCTGGATGTGGAACGAGGCCAAGTCCTCACAAGAAGCATGTGGCATTCCATGTTCTGTCTGATGACGATGATGAAGCTGATGATGAAGAATTGATTGAAATCATCAAGGATAGACTGGAAAGGTTTGCAAGAGTCAAAGGCAGGTCTGTGCCTCTTATGCTGGATCCAAGGAAGATCCTCGACTTTATTGACATATGGCACAAAGATCCCAACACTCCACTGCGTGACTTTAACCTCACTCCTGGTCAAAGTCATATGCTGACCACCTTCATAGGCGAGGAAAAATGGAAGTTTCAGAAGGCCAGGCAAGTCAAGAAGGCCCAGTACAAGAAAGAGCGATTCCTTAGGAACAATGTTCTTACACTGGCTCCTGAAGAACTTGTAACTATTCAGAGGGAGACCAGAGACCTCAGTGATGAATTTGACAGATACCATGCAGATTAGCTCGGTGCCAAAGTTAGATTTGTGAAGATAGCCAAGAATCTTAAGGCAGACATTGCAGCATCATCGCAACAGCAAATTCCTCAGGCTGAAGCATCTGCTCAGCAAACTGATGAAACTAAAAGCGCAGCTAATGAAAATCAGGCTGCTGAAGAAGCTAGGGATGAAGAAATTCCAGCGCCTGAAGACAATGCCAGGGCAACTACCAATGTTGCGCCTAAAGAACAAACCAGGCCAGCTGAAGCATCTGCTGCGTCTAAAGAAACTAAAAATGCCAGGGCGACTGCATCAGTCGTGCCTAAAGAAATTGCTCCAACTTCATCTGCTCCTCCTAAGAAATCTTCAAAGATGAAGAAAACCACACTTCCTTCTGCATCAGAAGTGAAGAAAATGAAGGCTGCGGAGAAGGGAGCCACAGAAAGAGGAAAGCATCAACCTCTGCAGAGTCCTCAACTCCCAAGAAAGTGAGGACTTTGATGAGCTCTTTCACGAAACCAATTGATGCTGTTCCAATTTCTATAGTGCCACCAAAGGAGCTCATTCCCTTTGGTGAAGATTATGTCATTCCAGATGACACAGATGAAGAAAATCCTTCTACTGCTTCTTCAGAGCAGTTGGATGAAGAAATTCAAGTGGATGATGTGATCTCCACTCCATTGATATCATCTCCTGTGCCTCAGTTCACAACTGAAGAGGCGGGCGTTGAGGAAATTGAAGAAGATGTGGATATTGGCTCTACAACTCCTGTGCTGAATGATGACTATTGGGAAAATCTTCACCCCAATTCCCCAATTGCCACACCTTTGCATCCAATTCCTCAGTCCCCCGCGCAAACTGAAGAAATTCTATCGGGATCTGAAGGACGTCAATCTTCACTTCAGTCTATACCTAAAGAAATAGAGAATTAGACTGCTGCTAAAGAACCTGAAGTTTCAGTTCCTCAGTCAGCAGCACCAGAGGTTGTGACTCAAGAGGGTGTGAGACCGTCAACTGCAAATCTTCAGCCCAAGCCATAAAATCCTCATGCAAAGAGGCCCAAATTCAAGAATGCCGATTTCTTCGCTGAGCATCATTTCTTCACTGATGCAAATCCATATGACTCAGCAAGACTTAGGCGCAAGAGGTTCTGGACAGCAAGCCAGATGAACTTTTATGTAGCTGTTCTATTTGACAAGGACAAGGTATTTCAGCACCGTCAAATACCTCATGTGGATATGGAGTCCATTCCTTGCTTCCAACCTGTTTTGAATGTTCTTCACGAAGCTGGACTTCTCAATTTCTGTGCTGATATCTGTGATTGGAATGAAGAGCTAATTCTTCAATTCTATGCAACTCTGCACCTCACTGGCAATGTAGCAGATGTCAATTCATGGGTGCTTGACTGGATGACTGAGAACACTCACTATAAAGCTCCAGCCTCTAAATTGATTAATGCCATTCCTGTCAGTCCTCCTGCTGAAGGCGCAAGGCTGATCTATGAAGAATCTGAACTTCCAAATCATCTCATGCAAGTGCTGATGAAGCCTCTGCGATTAGGCCAAGCTCCAAGAACCACCTTCCTTGTGAAGGATTTGTTGTATGTGCCAAGGACAATATACCGCATCCTGACCAAAACTCTCAGTCCAATCAAAGGCCACAATTCTGAAGAAGAAGAAGTTGTTGGCATCATGAAGAATCTGCTATTCAACATCATACAAGGGATTCCCATTAACTATCACGATTTCTTCATGAGGACTTTGGCGAATGTTGCACTGTCGCCATTTGAATTGAAGCCCTATGCTCCTTGGATAATGAAATTCATCAGAACCAGGTCTTCAATTCACTACAAGGCAGATTTTTAGAATCACCTTAGCTTTCTGCCTCCCATTGAAGTCCTCAAAAGGACTATTTCTTTAGTTGATGAAAAAGGCAAAGCTACAGTTATTGATGAAGGCACTCGTCCATTGGATGGTCAGTTTCGCAAGGCTGCATCATATTCCACCAATGATCACTCTGCTACCCAAGATTCTGTAAGAGCCCATGAGCAAAATCCTCAAGCCACTGCCCCATGAGTGCTGACTGATCGTGAGCTTCTTCTAAGTCTTCATCAGAAGGTCGATTGAAATCACAAGTGGGTCAAGCGTCAATTTGGCTCAATTCTTCAGAACATGACTGTCACACAAAACACTGTGAAGAAGAATCACTATTATGCGCATGAAATATTCGATCGCACTTGGGCTATTCTGTCTCACCTTTACAGTGACAAAGACCTCAAGAAGATGGACTTTCAGCAGAACTTTGACTGGGCTCAACCTCCCTCGAAGAAATTCAAGAAGGTCAAAGTTCCTCAGCTAGTCACAAGTTCACATTCTTCATCGCGTGAGATGGATGAAGCTAAGGATCTCGACGACACTGCAATGGGCCCTACATCGACAAACGACCCCGACAATGCTGGCGCTCCTCCATCGACCTCATGATGATATTCTTCAGGGGCATTAGTCCTCATTTTTCATCCCTTTTGGTCATTCAATGACAAAGGGGGAGAAATTTGAGTTAGTCTTCAAGCGGGTCTTATATATGGGTTGTTTTTTTGTTAAGTTACAACTCTCGCTCTTCTGAAGTGTTTGTTGGTCGAGTTGTAAACTTAAGTCCGATGGTGGTCTGATACTTTTGAACTGCTTTCTGCATGCTTATTTCCTCAAGTACATTAATGCACGCATGCTGCATTTCGTCAGACACCATTTTCCATCATGCATTTCAAATTCTTCATATTATATGTTAAATGCGTGTCTGGATTACAAGATATAGGGGGAGATCTCCATGATTTTATTCTACAATGTGCATTTGCAATCCAAAGCAAATTCCTCAATATCAGTATTTACACTTCACATGTTTATCCCTGTTGAAAACTTAACCTATTTGTCATCAATCACCAAAAAGGGGGAGATTGTAAGTGCATCTAGTGTCCCTTAGTGATTTTGGTGTATTGAAGTCTTATAGGTTAAGGGACTAATGTGTTTGTGAGTGTACACGGGTTCTATAAGTCTCTGAGGAGTTTGATATTTACGAAGAAAGTCGACCCCTAAAAATGAACGTCTTCATTTGAAGACTTTGGTTTTCTTGAAGACTTTGAAAATGAGGAAATTGTTGTAACCTTGAAGACATTGATATTGATGCGAGGATTATGAAGCATGAAGACTTTTGTTTTCGTAGTTTCATTTTCTCTTTCTTGAGTCATAGGAAACACCGTACTGTTAAAGGGGGTCGAGGTAAAACTAAGGAAAAGTTTCCAAGTGATGCTCATCTCAAAGCCTACACCTACCCAATACTTCGAGTGAAGCCATTGGAAATCTCATATAGTTCAGTCAATTTCTTCAGTGACAGAGATGAAGATCTTCTGGTCTCTGAGGAATTTGTTCTGACTGAGGAGTTAGGAATTTGCCAGTGCGGGTTGCCTACAAGTGAGGAACATGATAGCCCTGAGGAATTTGAGAGATCAAATTTCCGACCGTTGCTGTGCTACGTGCCAGCTGTCCCAAATATCTTATCCACCTAACGGTCATATCATTGAAGGGCATTTATGTCTTATCATGTCGGGCTGCTCCCCGGCTATAAATAGCCGCCCCCCTCAACCACTAGCTGGTTGGCTGCTCCGAGAGAAACTGACACTTGTCATTTAGAGCATCCCATCCTCCGAGGACTTTGAGAGAAAATCATCAGTGAGGAAAAACCCAAAACCCCAACACCTAAAACCCAAAGTGATTGAGCATCACTGAAGAGATTGTTCCTGTGTGGAACTGACGCTTGTTACCTTTGAAGATTGTGCATCTTCCACACAGTTAGGCGTCATGGTCTAGAGCATCCAAGAGGAATTGTGGATAGCCGGGTGACCAAGTCTGTGAAGGTTTGGAAGTCACCTTGAAGACTTACCACGAGTGATTGGGCGAGGTCTGTGTGACCTTTGCTCAAGGAGAATACGGTAAGGACTGTGTATCCTGGGACTGTGTGTCCTTTGGTTTAAATACCAAGCCGCTCCAACCAGACATACAACTGTCACATCAGTTGGAACTGGTCTACCAAATCACTGTCTTCACCGAGCTACTGGTTCTATTTCCTCAACCCTTTCATTTCCTCGCTCATGTGTTGATGAAATTGATCGTTACTGTTTGAAGACTTTGACTGAAGACTTTCTCAATTTCCTCAATCCTATTTCTTCAATCATCTTGTCTTCTGCCTGCTTCTCCTGTTTACTTGTTACTTGTGCTCTGTGTATGTTTCATTTCATCATGATGACCATGTTACTGTCTTGTTATGCATGCCCCTGAGTACTTATTCCGCTGCTTGTAGTTCGTCACTTAGCAAATTCCTCAATTAGTATTTCCTCAATGATGAATTTGAAAAAATCGCCTATTCACCCCCTCTTGTCGATATAACGCACTTTCAGTGCGCCCTAGGGGGGCGCCTCCCTGGCTTGTGGACCCCTCGGGAGTCCCCCAACCCTAAGCTTTGCACTATAAATTCCAAAATATTCCCCCAACACCAGAACCGTCCGCCAAAATACTTTTCTGCCGCCGCAAGCCTCTGTTCCCGTGAGATCCCATCTTGGGGCCTTTTCCGGCGATCTACCAGAGGGGGATTCGATCACGGAGGGCCTCTACATCAACCTTGCTGCCCTTCCGATGATGTGTGAGTAGTTTACCACAGACCTACTGGTCCATAGCTAGTAGCTAGATGGCTTCTTCTCTCTCTTTGATCTTCAATACAATGTTCTCCTCGATGTTCTTGGAGATCTATTCGATGTAATACTTTTTTGCGGTGTGTTTGTTGAGATCCGATGAATTGTGGATTTATGATCAGATTATCTATGAATATTATTTAAGTATTCTCTGAACTCTTTTATGCATGATTAAGATATCTTTGTATTTCTCTTCGAACTATCGGTTTGGTTTGGCCAACTAGATTGGTTTTTCTTGCAATGGGAGAGGTGCTTGGTTTTGGGTTCAATCTTGTGGTGTCCTCACCCAGTGGCAGAAGGGGTAGCAAGGCATGTATTGTATTGTTGCCATCGAGGATAAAAATGTGGGGTTTATATCATATTGCTTGAGTTTATCCCTCTACATCATGTCATCTTACTTAAAGCGTTACTCCGTTCTTATGAACTTAATACTCTAGATGCATGCTGGATAGCGGTCGATGTGTGGAGTAATAGTAGTAGATGCAGAATCGTTTCGGTCTACATGTCACGGACGTGATGCCTATATTCATGATCATTGCCTTAGATATCGTCATAACTTTGCACTTTTCTATCAATTGCTCAACAGTAATTTGTTCACCCACCGTATGCTATCTTCAAGAGAGAAGCCTCTAGTGAAACCTATGGCCCCCGGGTCTATTTTCCATCATATATTTTCAGATCTATAAACCAAAAAACCCAAAAATACCTTGCTGCTATTTATTTAGGTTTACTTTAGTTTGCTCTTTTATTTATCTTTTATACCTATCTCTATTAGATCTCACTCTTGTTCGAGACCGTGAAGGAATTGACAACCCCTTTTTCGCGTTGAGTGCAAGTGTTTGTTAGTTTGTGCAGGTGCATAGATGGGAGACTTGCTTGTGCCTCCTACTAGATTGATTCCTTGGTTCTTAACTGAGGGAAATACTTCTCTCTACCTTGCTGCATCACCCTTTCCTCTTCAAGGAAAAAATCAACACAAGCTCAAGAAGTAGCAGATGGTCATATGCAGTATTAGAGCATTGTCCCATGTGAGGAATATTAAAAAATGAAAATAAAAAAAGGCCAAATGAGCCCAAGAAAATAAAGAGGCCAAAGTGCCCAACAAAAAGAAAAAGAGAAAAAAGAAAAAAGAGAAAAAGAAAAGAAAAAATAAGAGAAAAAGAGAGAAGGGGCAATGTTACTATCCTTTTCCACACTTGTGCTTCAAAGTAGCACAATGTTCTTCATGATAGAGAGTCTCATATTTTGTCACTTTCATATATCACTATTGGGAATTTTTTATTATAGAACTTGGCTTGTATATTCCAATGATGGGCTTCCTCAAATGCCCGAGGCCTTCATGAGGAAGCAAGTTGGATGCACACCCACTTAGTTTTCTTTTGAGCTTTCATACACTTATAGCTCTAGTGCATCCGTTGCATGGCAATCCCTACTCCTTGCATTGATATCAATTGATGGGCATCTCCATAGCCCGTTGATTAGCCTTTTCAATGTGAGACTTTCTTCTTTTTTGTCTTCTCCACACAACCTCCAACATCATATTCTATTCCACCCATAGTGCTATATCCATGGCTCACGCTCATGTATTGCGTGAGAGTTGAAAGAGCTGAAGCGCGTTAAAAAGTATGAACCAATTACTTGGCTTGTCATCAGGGTTGTGCATGATAAATATTTTGTGTAGATGGAGCATGACAAGATTATATGATTTTGTAGGGATAACTTTCTTTGGCCATGATATTTTGAAAAGAAATGATTGCTTTTTAGTATGCTTGAAGTATTATTGTTTTTATGTCAATATTAAACTTTTGTTTTGAATCTTACGGATTTGAATATTCATGCCACATAAAGAAAGATTACATGATAAACATGTTAGGTAGCATTCCACATCAAAAATTCTGTTTTTATCATTTACCTACTCGAGGACGAGCAGGAATTAAGCTTGGGGATGCTTGATACGTCTCCAACGTATCTATAATTTTTTATTATTCCATGCTATTATATTATCCATCTAGGATGTTTTATATGCATTATTATGCTATTTTATATCATTTTTTGGGACTAACCTATTAACCTAGTGCCCAATGCCAGTTGCTGTTTTTTCCTTGTTTTTGCCTTTACAGAAATCAATACCAAACAGAGTCCATATGGAAAGAAACTTTTTGATGATTTTTCTTGGACAACAAGGCACCCAGGAAGCTTCGGGAGGAGGCTAGAAGGGCCACGAGATGGCCATAAGCTCGCAGGGCGTGTCCCCCAAGCTTGTCGACCCCTCGTGGCACTTCCAACCCTAAGTTTTCTTCTATAAATACCCAAATATTCCCTGAAGACCAGAGGGCACACCAAAAATACTTTTCCGCCGCCGCAAGCTTCTGTTCTCGTGAGATCCCATCTTGGGGCGTTTTTCAATACTCCACCGGAGGGGGATTCAATCACGTAGGGCTTCTACATCAACCTTGTTGCCCTTCTGATGATGTGTGAGTAGTTTACCATAGACCTACGGGTCCATAGCTAGTAGCTAGATGGCTTCTGCTCTCTCTTTGATCTTCAATACAATGTTCTCCTCGATGTTCTTGGAGATCTATTCGATGTAATCTTCTTTTGCGGTGCGTTTGTTGAGATCTGATGAATTGTGGGTTTATGTTTAGATTATCTATGAATATTATTTGAGTCTTCTCTGAACTCTTTTATGCAAGATTTATATAGCTTTCTATTTCTCTCCGAACTATTGACTTGGTTTGGCCAACTAGATTGATTTTTCTTGCAATGGGAGAGGTGCTTTGTAATGGGTTCAATCGCACGGTGCTCAATTCCAGTGACAGAAGGGGACATGACACATATTTGTATTGTTGCCATTAAGGATAAAAAGATGGGGTTTATTCATATTGATTGGATCTATCCCTCTACATCATGTCATCTTGCTTAAGGCATTACTCCGTTCTTGTTAACTTAATGCACTAGATGCATGCTGGATAGCTGTCGATGTGTGGAGTAATAGTAGTAGATGCAGGAAGGAGTCGGTCTACTTGTCTCAGACGTGATGCCTATATACATGATCATTGCCTTAGATGTCTTCATAACTATTCGCTTTTCTATCAATTGCTCAACAGTAATTTGTTTACCCACCATATGCTTTCTTTCAAGAGACAAGCCTCTAGTGAAAACTATGGCCCCCGGGTCTATCTTTTATCATATTATTTTCATATCTATAAAATCAAAATCCCAAACATACCTTGCTGCAATTTATTTACTTTTATCTTATTTCGCACTTTTACTATCAGATCTCATCCTTGCAAGTAATCGTGAAGGGTTTGACAACCCCTTTATCGCGTTGGGTGCAAGTATTTGTTTGTTTGTGTAGGTGCTATCATTGGAGACTTGTGTGTTCCTCCTACTGGATTGATACCTTGGTTCTTAACTGAGGGAAATACTTATCTCTACTTTGCTACATCACCCTTTCCTCTTCAAGGGAAAAACCAACACAAGCTCAAGAAGTAGCAGTCAACCTCCTATAAGTGGATCTAAAGATGCGTCCCCACCTGCTGCGAGGGGAAAAGCTCTCGGGTCCTGCCTCATTTGAGCAAAAGTTTTCCCCAGGTGCCTATGATCCTTCCCCTGTGTGGCAAAGTTGCTACAGTGTGTAGCGCCTACTGCTAACGATAAGTTCCCGGGACCTCCCCCGTGTAGACCACTTCCCCGGGTTGCTGGGCTCCGTGATCTTTTCCCTGACCGATTTTAGTCTGTGTGAAATGTCACTTGAACCATTCATCGGGATGATGAGAACGACCAAGGAAACCCTGATGTTCCCAGAACATTGGAACTTCATTGAAAGATGAAATGGGCCCGCACATACAATGATCCGTGTCGGCCGTTATCCCCCGATACCATGACTGGGCAAAAAAAAGGGAGGAGGAAATAATGGGCGCCGAAGGCGCATGCGAGACAGGGCTTCAGAGACCCCCGACGTGGGAATCTTTCCCCTGATGCGTCACCGCCGTGACGATGCCCTTGACCAATGTCCAAGACCAGCGGAATCTCAGTCCTCCGTGAAAACCGCGCCATAGCCGAAGATAAAAGGTCTGCTCCCGCCAAGCTCAGCGGCCGCAGTAGTTCCCATCCTTCTCCTCCCGCACCACTGCGGACACGTGGTCCTTCATGGCCCTCAATGATCACGCCCGGCCCTCGGGCACTAGGTCCTCCATGACGGCGTCTACAGGGAAGAAGGGGTCCCGGTGGTGAAACGATGAGAGGATGTGCGAGGCCACCGCCCCGGCGGACCGCGCCTTCTCCTCCACCAGGTTCTCACGCACCCACTCGCAAAGGTGGGTCAGCTTGTCAGCCAGGTGACTGAAGAAACTGACAAGGTCCGCCACCCGATGCTCGTTAAAACCAGCATCATGGTGGTACGGATTAAATCCGACGGTGGGCATCAACCCGCTCATGAGGCGGTAGACCTTGCGCAGAGCCTGGTGGTGTTTACCGATCTCCGCCAGCATACCGCCAAGATGCGTGTGGATGTCATCTCGCTGTCGGTGCTCCCTGGTTACCAGACAGGTCATTCGATAAGCCTCCAAGGAAACCTCACCTCCTGGAGCTCCAGAGTGGTATTATGGAACAAGGCGCAAAGCTCCTCCTCCTCCCTCTCATGTCGTGCCAGCACGTCGAGAGTGCGGGAACGAACATCCGCCAGGACGGTGTCCTTCTCCACCAACGCTTCGTACTTTGCCATTAGTTCACCTTCCTTGGTGGCCAGCTCATGGTTAAGCCGCTCCACCTTGCGAGTAAGAAGGTGAGCGGTCAACATGACTACAAAACTCCGAGCTGGTCAAGAAAATCAAAGATGTCGGACAAGAGGCGCAGAGGAGGAAGAAGAAAAGGTGGCTATGGCATGAAAACCCCCTTTCTTCCGTGTTTTTTAGGTGGAAAGGGGGGAACAACCACGATTTAGGATTTACTGCACGGCGTCCCACCCGCGTGTTTCCCCAAGCATCAAAGCACGGGAACCAAGGAGCCACCCGCTTTCCATGACCTGTTATTACGGTCGTAAATCCGACGTGACTGGGTGGCAACATGACAAGACTACAGGGCCGCGTTTCCCCATCAGGGGGCAGACAGAACCATGTGTCTTCTCCCTGTGGTCTCTAGGCCCCACCCCCTCCATTGACTCCTTGGTCGTCACTCGCAGGGCCTAGGCTCGGGGGCTGCACGGGGTGACCACAGACGACCACAGACACAAAGACGGACCAGCCGGACACGTAAAGAGGGATCATTGTTTCCCGGTAGTGTGCGCTCACAAGAAGAATGGACAAAACAAAATACAAAAATACAGCCAAAAGATGAATACCACACACCGCACAAGAGGTATCAAAGTTCACATTTATAAGGATAAGGCCTGAGGGCTTTAGATGGACAACCTAAGGATCTGCACCCTTGTCAGTGGGGTTGGCGGCGGGCGTCTCTTCTTCCGGGGCCTCCTCCTCTTCCTCCTCTTCGCCTCGGACATACAGGCCAACAAGCTCCTCCACGAAGCCAGCCACAGCAATCCGTGAATCTTGTGCCTGCGAAGAATCCCCCAACGGCCACAACACGTCGGAAAAGGGGAATTTGGCGTTGCTATGGTGAAGGTTGGCCAGGACACGCTCACCGATCTTCGTCCCCAGCTGCCAGCACTCTTCCTCGATGGTATTCTCGAAGTTCTTTGCCACCTCGACCAGCTTGTCAACAAACTTCTCGAAGAATGTGGCATAACTCCCCACGTCGTCATCCTGGAAGTTGGCGGGGGCCAGGAGGGACATGCCAAACGACCCAGCAGCCTCAAAGATGCGGGTGTAGGTCCCTTTGAAGATTCAGCACTATGACCTCCGCTGCCCTCCAAGCAAGTATCTCCTCCTCGTGCTGAGAATTGGACTCTACCAGCTGGGTGTTCATCCCTTCAAGATGCTTCACCTCGTCCTAGAGTTTCCTGCGCCTCTCCTCGGCAGCGGACCATGCCCTATCATTCTCAGCCGCAAGGGATCGACCTTCTTCAAGTGAGCTCTTCACCTCCCTAAGCTCCTCTTCCAGCAACGCGCATTTGGATTCTAGGGTCCGCCTCTCCTCTGAGAAACGCAACTCGTGGAGGCTCAATTGTATTGGTGTTTGACACGGACCTCCTCCTTCTGCTTCTAAAGGGACTCTGTGAGGACCTTTGAGTTCTCCGCCTCCTGGGCCTGTCACTCCCATGCAAGCTTGGCTGCCACCCTCTCGCGGGCTTCGTCCTGGGCACAGTCCAGAATCACCTTCGCCTCTTTCAAGACAAGGGACACCCGCTCCCGTGTCTCCTCGTTCTCCCGCTCGGCACAGGTGGGCTGAGCAAAAAAGACCTCCCATGCTCCGACAAGGGCCTGCCGTCCTTGGGCCAGAGCCGCCCTCTCGCCTGCAAGGTTGGCCTCGAAATGGTCGACCACCTGGCATGTCGAACGGAAGAACCTACTGGGGGGTGTACCGTCGCCAACAGCTCCCACCAGATGAAGTACCAGCCCTAGGGCCCAGTTTGAGCTATCAACATGAGGCGTTTCCCAGATGATCTCCTCCACTACGGAGGTGGGCGTACAATGTGTGGCATTTTCTGGCTGATTGTCGCGCTCCGCCGAAGGGGAGGCGACATTTGGGAGGCTTCCTGCCGAAGCTATCGGGGTGCGAAGGCTGCTGCTCGAGGCACCGCTAGAAACAGGCCCCTGGGCCCTCCTTAGACCTAATAACGAGGGCCCCGAGGGTCTGTGCATCTAGATCAATGGCACCTTCGCTGGCATTTCTGGGAGAGGCTACAGAATCTCCCGTTGCCCTGATAACGGGGGTCTCTGAGGCCTGGGTGCTAGGGTCATTGACGCCCCTTGGGGCATCGCCTCGTGGGGTCTTGGAGCCTCCAGTAAACCAAATAACGGGGAACTCCGAGGTCGAAGGGTCTACCACGGGGCTTTTCTCCAGGTCCTCCTAGACGGCTCGGTCGGCATCCTCGTCCATGCCAACGTCGCCGTCGGGGGCCGTTGCCACTAAGGAGCGACCCTCTTGTGAAGGCGCGCTCGCCGCAGAAAGGTCTGTCCCACCTGGGGCGGCCTCCTGGGAAACAACTACCCCCTCAGACCAGTGGCCACTTACCGGCCTTCAGCTTCAGCCTCCGCCGCTGCAACGACATTCCGACCTTGTTGGGCGCCATCCGCTTCACTCTCTTCGACGAGCGACCGGAGCGTGCACTACAAAAAAAGACACATCCATGACATTATGGCTCGGACGAATTTGTTTCCTGTCATGGTTATGACACTCCTATGACGATTATTATGACACAAACACGTTTCATCATAGATGTGGTGGGCTCCTACTTCTATGACAAAAAATCATGACAGAAAACGGGCGCGTCGGGGACGCACCTTCATGATATTCTTTGGACCGTCCATGACATAAAAAATCATGGTAGAAGTAAGGGCGAGGAAATTTTCGCGGAGTTCCCGGTTACGGTGGGTGGTCGGGGCCGAACGATGTAGTGGTTTGCGTGTTTCTCTCGTACGGGCGATTGTGCGAGGTGCTCGCTAACTGAACCCGAGCGAGGCATTCGCTTACTGAACCCGAGCGATCGATCGATCCGACTACGTACTGAAGCCGATCGATCCCTTTGCTGCTAACCGGACTCACGATTCCTTTGCTAGTGCTGCTAACTAAATCCAAGTGATCGATCGCTGTTGTGCTTATACTGAACCCAATCGAGCCCCCGTGTGAGACGTAGCCACACGGTGTGTCTGGTTGCCTCTCGATGAACAGTGCATGTTGCTGCCACGCGCATGATACATAGAACAAGTTGAGACGTGGTGAGTCGACCTAGCTGGTTGCTTGGCTGTGGATGAACAGTTCTCGGTGGGGGTTGGATGAACAGGACCCCGACCGTGTGTAGGCGGTTGCCACTGGATGAATAGGACCCCGAGGAGGCCGCCACACACCCCTGCCAGTTGGGGGTGGATGAATAGGACCCCGTGGAGGCTGGTTGAACAGTAGCCGGTGGAGCCTGGATGAACAGTGTCCCGTGGATGAATAGTGGCTGGTGAAGGCTGGAGGAAGTCGACGGTGGATGAACAGTAGCTCGTGGAGGCTGGAGGAAGTCGACGGTGGATGAACAGTAGCCCGTGGAGTCCCGTTTTGCGGTACGCCACACCCCTCCCGATGAATAGGACCCCGTTTCAACCGTAGGCGGTTGGAGAGAAATCTTTTTCCTCCATTTTGCGGTACGCCACACCGCTCCCGATGAACAGGACCCCGTTTCGACCATAGGCGGTTGGAGAGAAGTCTGTTTCCTTCGTTTTGCAGTACACCAGACCCCTCCCGATGAACAAGATCCCGTTTCGACCGTAGCCGGTCGAATAGAAGGCCGTTTCCTTCGTTCTACGGTACGCCAGACCCCGTTTTGGCTGTTCCGTCCAGGCCGGTTGGCTCCCGATGAACAAGATGCGTTTCGACCTAGTCTGCTTGGCTCCCGATGAACACGACGCATTCCGAACCAGTCGGTTGCCTCCCGATGAAAACAATGTTGTTTCTCCATTCCGACCCAGCCTGTTGGCTCCAGAAGAACAGGATGCCGGTGCCACCATCTGTATGCGTGAGTACGCATTTGGGACCCCGCCCGTATGTACGTATGTGGCCGTATTTTTGCCCTGTGGCTATACGTACATGTACACGATTTAGACGGGATTGCCTAAACTGCTACGTCGGGGGCTCTACTACGACTCGTGCCGCTACTTACTCGGCCATGGTTCATCCTTATAGAGAGATCGATCGACCAGTATGTACGTACACGTTTGCGACCAGACAGATAACAGTACGTACGCTTCAACCTGGTAGGTCCCAACTATCAGGGGGATAAGGACACACATCCTTGCGTGCGAAGATATAGCTGGTGGGTTCCAGCTGTCATGAGGAGGAATCATATTTTTTTCGCGTAATAAGGAGGCACTTCCTTGCGTGCGAAGATGTAGCTGGTGGGTCCCAGTTGTCATGGGACGAAAACATTTTTTCCACTTAATGAGGGACTTTCCTTGCGTGCGCCATGGACCTCATGGGTCCTAGCTATCAGCCTCTCTACGTACAGTCCTCTTCCTATGACTCTCGTTTGTTGACCACGCCGCACCGAGCGCAGCAAGGCGGTGGACGACGGCGAGGCCCCAGACAAGAACAAGCCGGAGATGGGGAAGATGCGGCAGTGGAGTCGCAGCCGGAGAGGAGTATGATGTACGAGGGTTGACTGGTTCAGTTCGGCCTGGGGCTGCAGTCGGTGGAGAATAACAGGAGGTGTGGAGGGGTAGAGGGATGGCCTGGTCGGCGGTGGAGTAGCACTTAGCAGCGAGGCATGCGAAGCAGCGCCGCGGGCCGCCAGAGGCGGGTGCAGGAGGTCCTGCCAGCGCTGGAGGAAGAAGACGAGAGATTGAAGATGCATGCCGGCCGTTGGATGTACATCCAACGACTACATATGTCAGAATCATTTTGTTGACTAATTAGACAACGCCTTCCGTAGGCGACCTAATGGCCCACATGTCAGGCTCCTTGCATGCGAAGATTTAGCCGGTGGGTCCTAGCTGTCAGGGGGAGGAATAATTTTTCCCATAATAAGGAGGTACTTCCTTGCGTGCGAAGATGTAGATGCTGGGTCCAAGCTATCAAGGAGAGGAAACATTTTTTCCGCGTAATAAGGACGCACTTCCTTGCGTGCCAAGGTATAGCTGGTGGGCCAAGCTGTCAGGGGGAGGAATAATATTTTTCCCGCATAATAAGGAGCCAGTTGCATGCGTGCGTCCAACAACAGGTGCGTCCCAACTATCAGCCTCTCCATGTACTGTCCTCCTCCGATGACTCTTGTTTGTTGACCACGTTGACCATGCAACGCCGAGCGCACCAAGGCGGTGGACGACGGCGAGGCCCTGGACGGGAACGACCCGGAGAAGGGAAGACACGGCAGTGGAGTCGCAGACGGAGAGGAGTACGAGGGTTAACTGGTTCAGGTGCGGCATGGGGCTGCAGTCGGTGGAGAGTAACAGGAGGTGTGGAGGGGTGGAGGGATAGCCTGGCCGGCGGTGGGGTAGCGCTTTGCATCGATGCATGCTAAGCAGAGCCGCTAGCTGCTGGAGGCTGGAGCAGGACTGTCAGCCTCTTCATGTACTGTCCTCCTCTGATGACTCTCGTTTGTTGACCACGTTGACCATGCACCGCTAAGTGCACCAAGGCGGTGGACGACGACGAGGCCCGGATGGGAACGAGCCGGAGATGGGAAGACACGGCAGTGGATTCACAGACGGAGAGGAGTACGAGGGTTAACTAGTACTGGTGCGGCATGGGGCTGAAGTCGGTGGAGAATAACAGGAGGTGTGGAGGTGTGGAGGGATAGCCTGGCCGGCGGTGGGGTAGCGCTTCGCAGCGATGCGTGCTAAGCAGAGCCGCTAGCCGCCGGAGGCCGGAGCATGCAGTCTCGGTGATACTGGAGGAAGAAAACGAGAGATTGAAGATGCATGTCGGCCGTTGGATATGAATCCAATGGCTGTGGATGTCAGAATCATTTGTAGACTAAGTTGACAACGCCTTGCGTAGGCTTCGACCTATTGGCCCACATGTCAGCCTGCAAAAATGTGGAACATATTTAACCCTTTTTTTAGACAGAAGCATATTTAACCCATGTTTTTTAGAATTTACAGTCAATTTGCTGGGCTGGCTAAACAAATAATGTAGCGTCAATGCGGCCCATTTAATTTTTTCCTAAGAAATCACAACCCATTTGCACTTTCTTGAAATACACGAATTTGCTGGGCTTTTTGTAAGTATAATGTTAGGTTAGGTGGAGCAATTAGTATCAAAAGATAAACCGGAGTTGGACATTTTATTATATATAAAATTAGCTAATTAGCGAGTTATTGCTCAAAAGAAAAATGTGCGTGTTATAATTACATTGGTCCTTAAATCTTCGCAAGCTTTCGTGCGCAATCACCAGGATTTTCATTGCCTTAGAGTAGAAAACAAACATGATTTTCCTTGCCAATTTCTGTTAAAAATTTATTTTTATAAGTTATAAAGACGTGGGATATTTTTATAATGTATATATAAGTTTCTATTAAATATACGATAATATATATATATATATATAATGTCATTAGAAGGGAAAACATAAATTGGACCCGGCATTCTTATTCATATATTAAATATAAGTTTCTATTAAATATACCCAAATGATAACGCCCACACGTGTGGCACGAAGCAACATGGCCCAAACGCCTCTATTACCATTTATTTTGCTACGTCAAAACAGATGAGATCAATGGGAATCTTTTTGGTTTTCGGCTGAAAAATATTTTATCTCCTAATTAAAAATCCAATTAAAAATCCATTTTCACCATTAAATCCGTCTCGACGAGATCTTCAAAACTAGATCCCATGTTCATATGTTTCGACGATTTTTTTTTGCCAAAAGTTGCCATGATATTTACACTGTAGTTGCCATAGTGTTTACACTAAAGTTGCCGTGTGGCAATTTTAGTTTATAGATCATGACAATTTTAGTATTTTGACCATGGCAATTCCATTACTTTGACCATGAAAATTATTTTTTGTATGAACCATGGCAATTTTAAGTGCATGTATCATGGCAATTTTAGTTTATGGTTCATGGCAAGTCTAGTTTCTTAATTCCCCGTTTTATAATATGTCAAAATTTACTTTTAAATGTAGAAGAAAAAATAGCTGAAACATATCATGGCAACTTCAGTGTAAACATCATGGCAATTCATGTGCAATAGACATGGCAACTTTTAACCCCAAAAAAAAGTCATCGAAACATATTGATATGAGATCTAGTTTCGAAGATCTTGTCGCGATGGATTTAATGGTGAAAACGGATCGTCAATCGAATTTTTCATTTAAGAGATAAAACATTTTAAAAACTGGAAATCCAAAAAGATTCCCACATGCATGCATGCGATGACGTGGCAATCTGTTTGCTTTAGAGACGTGTGGTGCGCCTCCCTTCCTGCCACACGTGTGACAGTTATCGACGTCCTAAATATATAATGTCGTTAGAAGAGATCTGTGTTTTGTTAAAAAAAGATATATTGGGTTGCCGATGTTTAAGAAAAAATAAAACCTAAGTTGGGAGTCTCATAGGCCGGTACATACATGATGGACCTTAAAAAATAAGTTGAAACCACGGTGTCGGTATGTCGGTATGCCAGTACATACAAGAGGGTTGTGCATGTTAAAAAACAAAACATAGGCTGAGCTGATACTTGTTCGTCCTCTGAAAAATATGATACCTGCTAGATCCCCGATACCCCTAAAAAAAGCTCCCCGATGATAGTCTTCGTTGTAAAAAAATTCATTTATTGACTAGGATGACCAACCCGTGGGCCCCAACGTCAGTATACAATTAGGAGGAAGCTTTTTTTTCCAATGAGGCACTTGCTTGCGTATGGCCATGGACCTGGTGGGTCCCGACTGTCAGCCTCTAGACGTACAGTCCTCTCCAGATTCCTCTCATTTGTTGAGCATGTTTACAACGGCAGACGGCGGCGCCGCGACGAACGCACAAACCGGAGGACGACGTCATGGACATGAACAGGAACGAAGCGGAGCTGGGGAAGATGCCTTAGAGTAGTGAAAAAGCGTGCCTTCATTCTTTCGAACATACCGCAGTAGCCCGGTGGATACAACCCTCTCACCCAAAATTTGTGTTGTCCGGGTTCGATTCCAACTGGTGCAGTTGAAAAATATCTAATTTTTTGCCTCAGCTATTACTGACATGTGGGTCCCGCCATGTCATCTACACACACCACCTCCACCACTTGCCAAAATTTCATCCCTAGTTTACCCAATTTTTCACACTCAACATTGTCTTGGCATTTTGAAAATAGCATATCTTTTTAACTGTGCATCATATGAAGATGAGCTATACATGAATCTTGATCAGCATGATGTTAAATTGTTGTTAGTTCCATTTTCGACCATGAATAAAATTTCCAACATTCCGTTATCCATGTTTGAAAAGTGCGTGTTGATTTAAATGCTCTACCTCTAAAACATGCAGTTTCTTATCTGAAACTAAAACTTGCAGTTTCTTCTCTGATAATCACTTGGACAGGCAGTCATCGCCTGTGGTGGATTGGATACCATGCTTCTTCAATCCCCCGGCAGCGCGAGGGGGAAGAAGATGAAACTTCCGTCCCATGTTGGCGGTTGGGGAATGGAGCAAACTGGATTTTAGAGGGGGCGGGGAGCATGATGTGAGGCAGCGCCGCCGGCCCTTGAGCGGCAGCAGGCAGTCCGTCTGCACTGCTGGTTTGGGTGGTGTCGGGATCGGGGCTCTGCAGACCCAAACTAGGTTCAAACTCTGGGGCATGTGCGAAGGATCTTGCCTATCTGCGGTTCACTACTCACCACCCCACGGCTTGGCTCTGACGAGTTCGTGCGAGCGAGAAGAAGAAGTGGACATGATGGTTTACCCAGGTTCGGGCCACCTTGCGGTGTAAAACCCTACTCCTGCTTTGTGGTGGATTGCCTCGCGAGGAGGATGAGGATGAACTAGTACAAGTGTGAGCTGCCGCAGGCAAACTAGATGGCCAAAGGATTGGATCCCTCTCTACGGCGGAGACTAGCCTATATTTATAGTGGCCTTGGTCCTCTTCCCTCATAGCTTAGGCTGGAAGGGATACCACAACGGCCAATTCGAAGGGGGACAGGAGTACACCCTATCCTGACTAAAGGTGGTCTTCACCTACAAAGCTTCTGGCCGTGACGCTGTGGTGGGCTCGGCGATGACCTCCGTCCTGCCGAGCCAGCGGCCTTGGTCTTGTTGCACCAGAATGGAAACCTTTGGGGGATTCCTTGCGAACCCGTGCATGTCCCTGCCTCCTTAGCACCAAAGAGGAAGCTGTCCTCTCCTGCGCCCGCTGGCGCCCTCCTGGCCTTGGTCGTCATGGCTCACATCACCTCACGCCTCGCGAGGTGGGACGCTCGCCTAGAGATATCCGCTCCTCTCGTTCGCCTCGCGAAGCGGGGGCCTCACGAGAGTCTTGTCCGTGAAGTCCTGCAGCTAGGCCGTACAGGGCCGTTAATGGAGACATACGCTGGGCCGCAGGCTGACGGGTCTAGGTAACCCCGGTCCCAGAAGGCAACAAAGGGAGGGCGAAGCGACGCGGGCCCTAAATGCCTGCGGGCCAGGCTTGACGCTTGACGCATGACGGGACGCGGACGCCCGACTTCCCCATGTCACCTCGGCAACCGCCCAGACTGACAAAAGCCTGGTCGGGCATGCTGCGAAGCCATCATTGCTCTGGATGTGAAGGGACGCCGGTCGGCCTTCTCTGGTCGCCTATAAGAGGGCGAAGGGGACGGAGCCCCCGTCCCATCTTCGTCTTCTCGTTTCTCCACCCCCAAGTTTTTGCCGTAACAGACATGGTGCCAGTGAGGAGATTTTCCTTCGCTGAAAAGGGAAGGCACCGCAGGAGGAGCCGGAGCTGCCTCCGCCGAAGAGAGGGCGCGGCCGCCCCCGTAAGTCCGCCGCAGCGCCCGCGATGGTTCCTTAGGTGCACGGGCGCGCTCCATTGGGGGTTCGCACCGGCTCCGGCAGCCGCAGGAAGAACCCCACCCGCGTGAGTGGTCACGGAAGTCGCGGCGGCCGTGGCCGAGGGGGAGGCGCGCGGGGGCCGCCCGGCCACCGCGCCCGTGAGCCCACTCGGACGACATGGCCCGAGAGTTTGTAGTGTGGATGGAGAGTCCACCCTGCACCTGGATCCGGCTTCCGCGATCCTTCGTGGAGGAGCTGCCGGCAAGAGGACCCGTCGGGCTGTGGCTGTAGCCTGATGGCTACTGCAACAGGTCCTTGTGGGCGGAGGTCGAGGTCACCCCCTCCGGCTACGTGTATCTGACCCGAGGGTGGCAGTTGTTCGCCCGCGCCCGCGGCCTGAAGGGGAGGCACACCCTCCACTTCAAGTACGACGGGGCGACGACACTCTTCGTCAAGATCTTCGGGGAGGACGACAGACGCCTGGGATGCTTCCCGGAGGGCAACAGCAGTGGCGGCGACCACGTCTCCTCCGACAATGTTGGCCGTGGCGGTGGCGAACTTGCCCTTGGCGACGTCCGCGACACCTCCAGCGGCGATGGTGCTTCTTCTGGGGGAAGCTCGAGCGACAACGACTACGACGAGCCACCGCGCTGCCGCGTCAAGGAGGAGGAGGACTCCGACTGAGCGCCGGCGACGCCGGGGTCGGTGCCTCAGGAGCTGCGGCCTTCGGGAGGCTGCTCCTTTTGTTTTCTTTTTATTTCCTGCATCATGATCACCAAGGGCCCCGTGGGGCGTGTAAGGAATTGTGGCGCTCGCGCCCTTATCGTAATGCTTTTATTTTTATTTTTAAATCATGTTGGCACCCTTCGTTTGGGCTCGAGCCCCTTCTCCTTCGCGATAGCTTAGTGCTCTGCATCGTCGGGATCCAGTCCCCAGGCAAGCTTCTGCCGTCGCTGGTATGCCAGGTCACGATGCCGTATGCAAGGCCAGGAGGTGAGCGTTCCAAGGTCCGGTAAGAGCTCCCGAGGCGCGATGTTGAAGAGGTCTCCCTTGACGCGCAAGCATCTTTCGGGAGAGAGCAGAGGGTTTTTGCCCAGACGACATTGCAAAAATGGAGATGAAACGTTGATAGTAAGGCTCGGGCCAGCCGCGAGCGAAATGACTTAGCTTTAGATGCCTGTGAGGGTTCCTGCGTCGCGAGGGTGCGCCTCTCTGGATCTTTGACTCCCAGCATTCTCCTTGCTCTGCAATGAATCAACGCGAGTCCCACTCGGGGTGCGTAAAATGATTGGTGTCCTTTAAATTTCAAGCAATGCCCGTGCCGCCAGACCGGGCTCCTCTTCCCGTACTCCCTCGCGAGGTTTACCCCCATTTCTTTGCTCACCATGGTGCTCTTTGTCCGCAAGAACCGGCCCTCGAGCGGGGCTCAGCCGCCGCTGGTATGTCAGGTCGCAATGCCTGGAACAAGGCCAGGGGGTGAGGGCCCGAGAGCCAGTAGGGGCTCCTGAGGCACGATGCTCAAGAGCCCCCCTTTTAACGTGCAAGTCGCTCGCGTAAAAAGGAGTGGGTCACCTCGTGAAGGTGCCAAGGAAAGGACTTCAACCAGTGACAGGTGGTGCACAAAGCGGTTTTACTTAGCCATCGCGGATCAAACTGTTTCCTTATAGAGGCGGCAAGGTGTCGCCAGGGCTGCTCGAACGCCTGTCTCCTGAGGTTCCTGCGTATTAACCAACTACAAGGTACAAGGGGCAGCGCGCGCTTGCTGATCTTCTCATGATCGTTGCGTGAGAAGACGAAGGCACTAAGGACCTAGTGAGGTGACGTGCATTGGGCCGGCCCGCGAGCCAGAGCTTAGTCACTTAGATTTACCAGCGCTGTAGGGACGGACCCAAGCACAGGCGCCGTGCCGGTAGCCCCCTCTCATGGGACGCTCAGGAGGAGAGGTGGCAACATGTGCGGCCCGTGGGACGGCAGCTCCAGAAGTGATGTGATACCGAACGGGGGGTTAACATTCATAGTAACTCATGAAAGCATAGCTGGTTCAAGGTACATAAACGGAATGATGCAACCGCATGGTGGACCCTACAGCTTGAGGATAATGCAGCCTGGGGGTGCCCTCAATTGAACAAACCAAAAGTCACCTGGTAATGATGCTGGAGAAGCGTCGGGGTAGTCGATGAAGCACGTCGCGGGGGCCCTTTCCTCACGAGTCGGATGGCTCCAGAGGCTAAAGAGGCTCGCGAGGCCCAGGGGGCTCGCGAGGGTCCGGGGCCTCCTAAGACGCCACCGCTGAGCGTCGGGCCTCATGAGACGCCATCGCGCGCTGCGCCAGGCGCTGATACGAGGCGCCAATGTTCAACAGGCCGAACGGCATGCAGGCGTAGACACAGGGGAAGCCCACACTCCGGCCGACGCAGGATGACCAGAAGAGGTCCTGAGAAGCGGCCCTGTTGAGGCCCGAGATGTTGACGCAGACGTGCAGCTCGTCGCCCACGTCCGGGGCGGCGGCTGCACTCGTGGGATGCGCGGGGCGGCGCTCACCGCGCATGGCTTGTGCCTCCTGAAGTTTCCCGATCGCCTTGGTGATGAATTCTCGTGCTCTTGGAGCCTCGCGCCTCGTTCCTTGCTTGTGGGCACACACATCAAGGCATGCCTCCAAGTGGTGCCTGAGCACCTCCCTCATGGCACTGGTCAGGTCAAAGGCTCTCCAGATGGAAGCCCCCGAGCCCACCCCGAGGGAGGCACCGGGCGCGCCTTCCTATGCGGAAGCGAGGGGCGCTCCGGCAACAGGAGCGGAGCCTGAGGCGTCGCCAATGGATTTCTTGGCCTCCGGATGACTCTTGGGGAGGAGCTGCTTCTTCTTCATGGGGGTGTGCTCGGCAGGCATGATGTCGCCCTCGTCATCGGATTTCTCGGCCGCCGCGGCACGGTAGGCATGCTCATGAGAGCAGACCGCGTCCTTCTCATCGCAGGTGACCGTGATGATGCCGCTGCACCCTGGCATCTTGAGGACGTTGTAGCCATGATGAATAGCGGCCATGAACTTGGCGAGCGCCGGGTACCCCAGGATGGCGTTGTATGGGAGGCCGATGTGGGCCATGTCGAAGTCAATGAGCTCAGAGTGGTAGTTGTCGCGCTTGCCGAAGGTGACGGGGAGGCGCACCTGGCCCAGGGGAATGGTGGAACGGTCGGTCACCCCAGAAAATGGCTTGGTGGGCATGAGCTGATTGTAGGGCACTTGGAGCATCTCGAAGGTCCCGACGGAGAGCACGTGGAGGCCAACACCACTGTTGATGAGGGTCTTGGTGACTGAAACATTGCTGATGGTGGGCATGCACAGCATGGGGAGCGCGCCAGCAGTGGCCGCGCACCTGAGGTGGTCCTTGGAGTCGAAAGTGCTGGCGTACTACAACCACCTGAGGGGACGCGCAGCCTCGAGCTTCGGGAGGGCTGCATTCACCTCGCGAGAGAACTGGTTGAAGATGCGGTTCGAGGTGGGCGCCTGGGCTTCGCTGAGGATGCAGGCGATCACGCGAGGCTCCTGGTAGCCCCCAACCCCATCGTCCTGATGGTTGTCGTCGTTCCTCCTTGGCAGTGGTGGCAGTGGAGGGAGGCCGGCGTTGCCCTGAGGGCGGGCCTCACGAGGCTGATCACGCCAAGGGCCGTCGCGAGGCTGATCGCGCCAGCCACCCTCACGAGGCTGGTCACGCCAGCCTTGGCAAGGGTTGCGGTTGTCCCAACGGCCTCCTCCGCGGGCGAAGCTATGATCACCACGCTCGGGGTGGCGACCCAGGCGCTCGTCCCGAAGCGCCCTGAGCTCCTGGCAGCCGTCGGTGTTGTGGGTGTGCATGTTGTGGAAGACACGGAATGGGCGAGTGTCCTTGGGGGGCTCGTCATGATCACGGCCGCGCTTCTGCTCGGGCTCTGCTGCCAGCACGGTGGGGCCCTTGCGCTTTGCTTCCTTGGCCTTGGCCCTCTTGTCTTCAGGGTCAACATCTGTGTGCTTAAGGAGGGAGAGACAGCCTTCTTCCGCCCTGGAGCATCTATCCGCCAAAGTGAACATCTCCAGCGCCGTGCACAGGTCATCATGACACCCTCGGTGTACGCCGAGATGATGGCTTCGTCCGAGGCCTTCGGGATCTTGAGGCGAACATTGGTGAAGCGCTGAATGTACTTGCGAAGAGTCTCACCCGGCTGCTGCTTCACGCGCTGCAGGTCGTTGATGGTGAAGGCACGGTCACGGGTGCCTTGGAACTTGGCGATGAATCGCTCGCGGAGCTTGTCCCAAGAGGGGATCGACCCCTGCGGGAGGTGCATGAGCCAGGAGCGCGCGCCGTCCTTGAGAGCCATGGGGAACCAGTTCGCCATGACCTTGTCATCACCGTTGGCCGCCTCGATGCTCAGCGAGTAGAGTTGCATGAACTCCACGGGGTCGGGGATGCCGTCATAGCACGGGGGCAGATCTGGCTTGAACTTGCCTGGCTAGACAACTCGGCGCAGCTCACGAGTGAAGGCACGGCAGCCCACCGCGCTCACACGCGTGGCCCGCGCGATGGGGGCATGGTCTTGATGCCCACGTGCGGCGGCCTCCAGAGCGTCCTTGTCTTGGTTCTGACGTGGTGGAGTGGGGAGTGCACGCATGTCGTACGGTGACTGCTGCATGACCTGGCAGCTAGCCTCGTCCCTGGCCGGCGCCGGTGCTCCGCACGGCAGGTCATGCGGACGTGCGTCGTGCCTCGGCTCGGCGTCGGCGCTGCGCAGAGGAGGAGGCGGAGGCGCCCCATGAGCCACATCGCCCGCACGAGACGGCGGGGGACGGAGCGAGTGGGAAGGCACCGGGGCCTCTCTGGCGGCGTTGACAAGCTCGGAGATGCGGCCCAGCCAGGCGTCATAGCCCTCGTCGGCGGGACGGTAGCGCAGTAGCTCGCGCGCCATGAGAAGTGCAACCTGCGCGTTCGCCAGCCCGCGGCGAGCGTGGGAGGACGAGGCCGTGACGGGAGTGAGTGAAGGCTTGGCGGTGCGGCCATCACGCTGCACAGAGGGTGGCAGCGAAGAGTCCTGCTGCTCGTGAACAGCGGGGTCGGTGGCGGCGTTGGCCGTGGAAGAAGCGGAGCGGCGTGGGGTGCCGCGGCCCACCGGTGCCGTCTGGGCAACACGGGCGGCCCGATGCTCAGCGCGCACTCGTCGAGTCTTGGCCATGGAAGCAACGAAGCAGGGACGGAATGGAGCAGAGGGGAGAACTTCGACATGCCCCTACCTGGCGCGCCAAATGTCGGGATCGGGGCTCCGCAAACCCAAACTAGGTTTGAATTCTGGGGCATGTGCGAAGGATCTTTCCTATCCGCGGTTCACTGCTCACCACCCCATGGCTTGGCTCCGACGAGTTCGTGCGAGCGAGAAGAAGAAGTGGACATGATGGTTTACCCAGGTTCGGGCCACCTTGCGGTGTAAAACCCTACTCCTGCTTTGTGGTGGATTGCCTCGTGAGGAGGATGAGGATGAACTAGTACAAGTGTGAGCTGCCTCGGGCGAACTAGATGGCCAAAGGATTGGATCTCTCTCTATGGTGGAGACTAGCCTATATTTATAGTGGCATTGGTCCTCTTCCCTCATAGCTTAGGAGGGAAGGGATACCACAACGGCCAATTCGAAGGGGGACAGGAGTACACCTTATCCAGACTAAAGGTGGTCTTTGCCTGCAAAGCTTCTGGCCGTGACGCTGTGGTGGGCTCGGCGATGACCTCCGTCCTGCCGAGCCAGCGGCCTTGGTCTTGTTGCACCAGAATGGAAACCTTTGGGGGATTCCTTGGGAACCCGCGTACGTCCCTGCCTCCTTAGCACCAAAGAGGAAACCATCCTCTCCTGCGCCCGTTGGCGCCCTCCTGGCCTTGGTCATCATGGCTCACATCACCTTGCGCCTCGCGAGGTGGGACGCTCGCCTAGAGATATCCGCTCCTCGGGAGGCCGCTCCTTAGGAGGACTTGAAGTCGTTCGCCTCACGAGGCGGGGGCCTCGCAGAGTCTTGTCCATGAACTCCTGCAGCTGGGCCGTACCGGGCCATTGATGGAGACACGCGCTGGGCCACAGGCAGACGGGTCTGGGTACCCCCGGTCCTAGAACGCCGACAGGCGGCGGGAAAACAACCAGAGGGAAGACTGAAGAAACACATCAGACGCGATTTTTTTCAGTGGATGCCTCTCGGTGGCGTATTTTTTTTACTTGCCTCTGCATGATACAACTTGTATTTTTAGCCTCCCGGTCTATGGCGGACCAGCAACCCATTTGCTGGGTGGGCCGCTCTATTACATTATTTCAGGGGCATGCGGATATCAAGCATCCGGGCCCGCGTGCCATCCCCCAAATCGTAGCGAAGTGCTACAGTCGAGATTCACCAGTCTTCCCGGTGTGGCCGTCATGACCCATCATATCACAAAACCCACACCTTTACCAGTAGTGGTAAAGTGGCCTGGTAAGTTGGACGGACGAAGAAACCATCATTTCACTAGAACATCGTTGAAGCCCTTTCTCCCCTTTCTTGAAGAAAACCACATTTCAGGTTACTCACTTCTGCCATTTTTCTTCTGTACCGATGAAGGAAAGGTGGGCGAATTAGTGATGCTACTCTATTTTTATTCCAAGAATCTTCTTTTTGTGAAGCACCGACCGATTCTCACTGCCTATTCTTTTCTCGTTTTCATTGCAATTGTGGTTTCCTTTCAATTGCTTTTTGTTTCTCAGTTTATTGGTGGATCTTGGAGCACCGGGCAAAGAGTTGCCAGTGGAAAACCCACTCGAGATAGAGATCTCTAGGAAACGAGCACCGGCCAACGAGTTGGCGATGTTGGTGGGCTAACCCATGGAGACGAATAACTCCAAGAAACAAGCACTGGCCAAAGAGTTGACGACGTTGGCGGACGAACTCCTTAAAACAGAAAGCTGGTACAACAGCAAGGGCCCCACCGTGCCTACCCCAGAAACTCTAATGGACACCTATGAGAGGCTCAAGGCTGGGTTTGAGGAGATAGTCGCCGTTGAGAAGCAGTATTTCCCTAGCAAGGTGATGGCCCCCGGAGGGATGGGATCCCCTGGTGAGCTGCACAAGGTTAAAAAAATGGCTTACCATAGTTGTGGTTTTGATTATTTGCAATGTTCTTGCTAATATTTAGGGTTGTGCAGGTGCCGGTGGACGTCCTTGATGATTCTGGTGCCGCGGTTCGTCCTGTGGACATTGGCCCAGAGATCGATTCCCATGCCGCTGTCCGTCCTGTGGACATTGCCCGAGAGATGATGACAAGATTTAGTTGGTCGTGCTAATCTTTCAACGTAGTTTGCATTGTGTTTAGTTACTAGAACGATGCGTGTTATCGAACCATCTTAGGGCTAGTGCACTGTCTTGTGTGGGCGGTACTTGCTACTTTTGTTTCATAGTGAATCATGCGAACACTCTCTGAGTTATGGAAACAGATGTATCCTCACTAGCTTTTGATGTAATATATGGCATGCTTAGACATAAGTTTGAACTGTTTATCATATAAGCAGGACTTGTTTGATGATTCTTGGTGTCAAACCTCGACTGATTCCGTGCTGTGTTAGTAGGCTAGCTACTGTGTGAGCTATAGTACTTGCAAACACTCACTGAAGAGAAATGTTGGGGTTGATTAGCTCATTGTACGCTTATAGGTCTGGCCGTCGATCGTCCAATAGCCCAAGCAACTAAAATTGTAGGATTAGCGATCGATCACACAATAGTCCACAATTATATATTATTGTACAGACGCGATGTGTTCCAAGTTCAACAATCACATGAAACTCAAAGAGCTGGTTCACGGATACATTTACATTAATAGCCGACGTACAGAACAAAATTGGCACGTACTTATAGCATACGTGAATGTGTAATTTTTTTGCAGGAAGCGTGAATGTGTAGTTGACGTCATATTGTCGAAGTGGCTATAGAGAGTGTGTGTAGATGTGCTAGAGATGGGTTGTGGGATGGAGAGAGATCTAGAGAGAGAGAAAGGCCCTCCATTTCTTTTTAGTTGTCAACAAAATCATAGTAGTACACAGACATACATATCCGAGAACATTGGCATACAAAAACTTTCAAATGGTGCATTTTATAATACATTTCTATCAAATCAACTCAGCAAGCAGTGTAACTGCTACTTCTTGAGCTTGCGTTGGTTTTTCCCTTGAAGAGGAAAGGGTGATGCAGCAAAGTAGAGATAAGTATTTCCCTCAGTTTGAGAACCAAGGTATCAATCCAGTAGGAGGTACAAGCAAGTCTCCAATCTATGCACCTGCACAAACAATCAAACACTTGCACCGAACGCGATAAAGGGGTTGTCAATCCCTTCACGGTCACTTGCAAGGATGAGATCTGCTAGAGATAGATATAAAAGATTACTAAAACGTAAAACAAAGTAAAAACAAATAAATTGCAGCAAGGTATTTTTGGGTTTTTTGGTTTATAGATCTGAAAATATATGATGGAAAATAGACCTGGGGGCCATAGCTTTCACTAGAGGCTTCTCTCTTGAAAGAAAACATATGGTGGGTGGGCAAATTACTATCAAGCAATTGATAGAAAGCGCAAAGTTATGATGATATCCAAGGCAATGATTATGAATATAGGCATCACGTCCGTGTCAAGTAGACCGACTCCTGCCTGCATCTACTACTATTACTCCACACATCGACCGCTATCCAGCATGCATCTAGAGTATTAAGTTCATAAGAACGGAGTAACGCCTTAAGTAAGATGACATGATGTAGAGGGATAAACTCAAGCAATATGATGAAAACCCCATCTTTTTACCCTTGATGGCAACAATACAATACGTGCCTCGCTACCCTTACTTGTCACTAGGTGAGGACACCGCAAGATTGAACCCAAAACTAAGCACCTCTCCCATTGCAAGAAGAACCAATCTTGTTGGCCAAACCAAATCGATAATTCGAAGAGAAATACAAAGATATTTAATCTTGCATAAAAGAGTTCAGAAAAGACTCAAATAATATTCATAGATAATCTGATCATAAATCCACAATTCATCGGATCTCGACAAACACACCGCAAAAGAATATTAAATCGGATAGAACTCCAAGAACATCGAGGAGAACATTGTATTGAAGATCAAAGAGAGAGAAGAAGCCATCTAGCTACTAGCTATGGACCCGTAGGTCTATGGTAAACTACTCACGGTTCATCGGAAGGGCAACAAGGTTGATGTAGAGACCCTCCGTGATCGAATCCCCCTTCGGCAGGGTGCCGAAAAAGGCCCCAAGATGGGATCTCACGGGAACGGAGGCTTGCGGTGGCGGAAAAGTATTTTGATGGACGCTTCTGTTGGTTTGGGAATATTTGGGATTTTATAGAGCAAGAATTAGGGTTGGGGGATTCCCGAGGTGCCCACAAGCCAGGGAGGCGTGCCCCCCTAGGGCGCGGCCTGAGGACTTGTCGGCCCCTCGGGACTATTCTGACCCCCTCTTCAAGCTCCGTGGATGTCTTCTGGTCCAAGAAAAATCATCGTAAAGTTTTATTCCATTTGGACTCCGTTTGATATTCCTTTTCTGTAAAACTCAAAAACAAGAAAAAAATAGAAACTAGCACTGGGCTCTAGGTTAATAAGTTAGTCTCAAAAATAATATAAAATAGCATATTAATGCATATAAAACATCCAAATCGGATAATATAATAGCATGGAACAATAAAAAATTATAGATACATTGGAGACGTATTAGTAACTACGACTTTATTAAAACATGGCCCGCCTCACATTATCACTAATTACTTGAAGTCCTTGCACGATGGCCAGCCGATCTCTTCTCCCTCCCTGTCTCGTTCTTCTTAGCCGACGCTCGGTGGGCGATTAGATTTTGGCTATCGTTGGTTTATTCAATTTCAGTCCCACATGTCACTAAAAATGCAAGACAACTTGTGTCCCCTTTGGTGAGCGGCGTGCCAGACCGACTGTGGGGGGTGCGACGCGAACGCTTAAGTGTGTCACCTTTTCGTTTTGAACTTGCAAAGTGTAACATTTTCTACTCTTTTCTTTCGCTTGTTCGTGCGATCGATCGGTTGAAATTCAAAACAAAATGTCGAGGGCGGTGCTTTCCCACGTGTTAGGCGGGCTAGTTTGGCCTAGTCGATTTGAGTGATATGACGTGCTACAGTGCTGCCCAGTCTTCGTGTGCGGTAGTAGTATTGCTGGAATGATAGTTTTCTTGAAGAAGCAGATTCGACGAAGTCATAATGGTTCCTTCGTCCGAGCAACTTACAGTGGGAAAGGTTGGGCCTGCGATTTGACGGCTCATTAGTCATTATTACTGCGGCTCTACGACCGGGGCCAGTCTCCCCCGCAGTTCTGCGTGATGCACTCTAATTTTGGTGCATCGCAAGTGGACTAGGATGGTCAACGTCACGCATGTTGGCGAACGAAAGTATTCTTTCCGATATCGAGGACGAGCAAGGAAACCGGGCGGTATAGTGTCACCGCTCTTTTATACTACTACTAGAATAATGCCCGTGCGTTGCAACGGGGTATAAATATTCTAGTACGTTAGCTTGTGATTTACCTGTCAATAATAATGCGATTGTATAAATAAATGTTCATCAAATTCTGCCATGAATTACCTTATATTTTGATTAGAAGTTTGGTAAGTAAATTAGAGTGGAATTGGTTTAGAAGGTATGTAAATTAAGGAGGTTTATTATGATATACTACATGGAAGGTTGGACGAAGGGGTGGTGGGAAGAAAGGTGAAATGGAAACCTTATGTTCTTTTTAAGTAGTAGAGATAGAGATAAGTTGTAGAGATTCATTTTCTATTCTTGATGAAAGCTAGCATCTCCACTCTTACGACGCAGGAGTGCAAAACATGGCAACTGATAACCCACAAGTATAGGGGATCAATTGCTGCTTTTTCGATAAATAAGAGTATCGAACCCAACGAGGAGCTAAAGGTAGAATCAATATTCCCTTCAAGTTCTATCGACCACCGATACAACTCTACGCACACTTAACGTTCGCTTTACCTAGAAGAAGTATGAAACTATTTTGTAGGTGATAGGATAGGTTTGCAAGAATAAAACTAGAGGTACTTAGCAAGAATAAAACTAGGAGTAATTTGCAAGACAATAAGAGTTAATTGTTTAGTAGAAAGCTTTTGTAACAAAAGAAAGTTATTTGTCCTAGGCAATCGATAACTAGACCTGTAATCATTATTGCAATTTTATATGAGGGAGAGGCTTGAGCTAACATACTTACCGTACTTGGATCATATGCACTTATGATTGGAACTCTAGCAAGCATCTGCAACTACCAAAGATCATTAAGGTAAAACCCAACCATAGCATTATGTATCAAGTCCTCCTTACTCCCATATGCAACAACCCCCTTACTCGGGTATAAGCTTCTGTCACTCTCGCCACCCACTATAAGAGAATCATGAACATATTGCAACACCGTACAACGGGAATCCCTCACGCTTGCGCGACACGGAGGGCACCATAGGGCAGCACCAAAATAAAATATACAACTCAAACCAATCACTATCATCAATCAACCCATAGGAAAAAATGAATCTACTCAAACATCATAGGATGGCCATACATCATTGGATAATAATATATAGCATTAAGCACCATGCTTAAGTAGAGATTACAATGGGGAGAAGAGGCATTACACCGCTTCACAGAGAGGGAGAGAGTTGGTGTTTGCTACTTCTTGAGCTTGCGTTGGTTTTTCCCCTGAAGAGGAAAGGGTGACGCAGCAAAGTAGAGATAAGTATTTTCCTCAGTTTGAGAACCAAGGTATCAATCCAGTAGGAGGAACACGCTAGTCTCCAATGATAGCACCTACACAAACAAACAAATACTGGCACCCAACGCGATAAAGGGGTTGTCAATCCCTTCACGGTTATTTGCAAGGATGAGATCTGATAGAGATAGGTATAAAAGATAAATAAAAGTGCAAACTAAATAAAAGTAAATAAATTGCAGCAAGGTATTTTTGTGTTTTTTGTTTTGTAGATCTGAAAACAATATGATAATCATAGACCCGGGGGCCATAATTTTCACTAGAGGCTTCTCTCTTGAAAGAAAGCATACAGTGGGTAAACAAATTACTGTTGAGCATTTGATAGAAAAGCGCATAGTTATGACGATATCTAAGGCAATGATCATGAATATAGGCATCACGTCCGTGAAGAGTAGACCGACTCCTGCCTGCATCTACTACTATTATTCCGCGCATCGACCGCTATCCAGCATGCATCTAGTGTATTAAGTTAACAAGAACGGAGTAACGCCTTAAGCAAGATGACATGATGTAGAGGGATAGATCAAATCAACATGGTAAAAAACCCATCTTTTTATCCTTAATGGCAACAATACAAATACGTGCCTGGCTACCCATTCTGTCACTGGGCGAGGACACCGCAAGATTGAACCCAAAACAAAGCACCTCTCCCATTGCAAGATAGATCAATCTAGTTGGCCAAACCAAATCAATAGATTGGAGAGATATACAAAGCTATCTTAATCATGCATAAAAGAGTTCGTAGAAGACTCAAATAATATTCATAGATAATCCGATCATAAATCCACAATTCATCGGATCTCAACAAACGCACCGCAAAAGAAGATTACATCGAATAGAACTCCAAGAACATCGAGGAGAACATTGTATTGAAGATCAAAGAGAGAGAAGAAGCCATCTAGCTGCTAGCTATGGACCCGTAGGTATGTGGTAAACTACTCACACATCATCGGAAGGGCGGCAAGGTTGGTGTAGAGGCCCTCCGTGATCGAATCCCCCTCCGACAGAGTGCCGGAAAAGGCCCCAATATGGGATCTCACGAGAACAGAAGCTTGCGGCGGCAGAAAAGTATTTTTGGTGTGGCCCCTGGTATACGGGGAATATTTGGGTATTTATGGAGCTGAGATTAGGGTTAGGGGAGTCCTGAGGGGCCCACAAGCTTGGGGGCGTGCCCTGTGAGCTTGTGGCCCTCTCGTGGCTCCTCTGGCCTCCTCCCGAAGCTTCGTGGGTGTCTTCTAGTCCAAGAAAAATCGTCAAAAAGTTTTGTTCCGTTTGGACTCTGTTTGGTATTGATTTTCTGTAAAATACAAAAACAAGGAAAAAACAGCAACTGGCACTTGGCACTAGGTTAATAGGTTAGTCCCAAAAAATGATATAAAATATTATAATAATGCATATAAAACATCCAAGATGGATAATATAATAGCATGGAACAATGAAAAATTATAGATACGTTGGAGACGTATCAAGCATCCCCAAGCTTAATTCTTGCTCGTCCTCGAGTAGGTAAATGATAAAAACAAAAATTTTGATTTGGAATTCTACCTAAAATGTTTATCATGTAATCTTTCTGTATTGTGGCAATGAATATTCAGATCCATAAGATTCAAAACGAAAGTTTAATATTGACATAAAAACAATAATACTTCAAGCATACTAAATAAGGCAATCATGTCTTCTCAAAATATTATGGCTAAAGAAAGTTATCCCTACAAAATCATATTATCTTATCATGCTCTATCTTCATCACACAAAGTATTCATCATGCACAACCCCGATGACTAGCCAAGCAATTGTTTCATAATTTTAATGTTCTCAAGCCTTTTCAACTTTCACACAATACATGAGCGTGAGCCATGGGTATAGCACTATAGGTGGAATAGAATATGATGGTGGACGTTGTGTGGAGAAGGCAAAAAGGATAAAGTCTCACATTGACGAGGCTAATCAATGGTCTATGGAGATGCCCATCAATTTATGTCAATGCAAGGAGTTGGGATTGCCATGCAACAGATGCACTAGAGCTATAAGTGTATGAAAGCTCAAAAGAAATCTAAGTGGGCGTGCATCCAACTCGCTTGCTCATGAAGACCTAGGGCAATTTGAGGAAGCCCATCATTGGAATATACAAGCCAAGTTCTATAATGAAAAATTCCAACTAGTAATATATTAAAGTGACAAAATAGGAGACTCTCTATATGAAGAACATGGTGCTACTTTGAAGCACAAGTGTGGAAGAGGATAGTAACATTGTCCCTTCTCTTTTTTTTTCTTCTTTTATCTATTTATTTTTTATTTTGGGCTCTTTGGCCTTATTTTTGTATTTTGGGCTCTATGGCCTCCTTTTATTTTAAGTCCGGAGTCTCATCCCGACATGTGGGGGAATCATAGTCTCCATCATCCTTTCCTCACATGGGACAATGTTCTAATAATGATGATCATCACACTTTTATTTACTTACAGCTCAAGAATTACAACTTGATACTAGAACAAAAAAATATGACTTTATATGAATGCCTCCGACGGTGTACCGGGATGTGCAACGATCAAGCATGACATGCATAAAAAATATGAATGGTGGCCAAGCCACAAATACTATGCCAACTATATGATCATGCAAAGCAATATGACAATGATGGTGTGTGTCATAATAAAACGGAACTATGAAAGTTGCATGGCAATATATCTCGGAATGGCTATGGAAATTCCATAATAGGTAGGTATGGTGGCTGTTTTAAGGAAGATATAAGGTGGCTTATGTGTGAAAGAGCGTATCATATCACGAGATTTGGATGCACCGGTGAAGTTTGCACCAACTCTCAAGGTGAGAAAGCGCAATGCACGGTACCGAAGAGGCTAGCAATGGTGGAAGGGTGAGAGTGCGTATAATCCTTGGACTCAACAATTGTCATAAAGAACTCACATACTTATTGCAAAAGTTTATTATCCATCAAAGCAAAGTACTAATACGCATGCTCCTAGGGGGATAGATTGCTAGGAAAAGACCATCGCTTGTCCCCGACCGCCACTCATAAGGAAGACAATAAAAAATAAATCATGCTCCAACTTCATCACATAACGAGAGACCATACGTGCATGCTTCGGGAATTACAAACCTTAACACAAATATTCTTACTAAACCACAATTACTCACTAGCATGACTCTAATATCACCATCTTTATTTCTCAAAACAAATGCAAGGAATCAAACTTCTCATATATTCAATAATCTTCATGAAAGTTTTTATTATATCCCTCTTGAATACCCATCATATTAGGACTAATTTCATAATCTAAGCAAATTACCATACTATTTATACGACTCTCAAAATAATATAAGTGAAGCATGAGAGTTCCTCAATTTATTCAAAATAAAACCACCGCCGTGCTCTAAAAAGATATAAGTGAAGCACTAGAGCAACTACCTAGCTCAAAAGATATAAGTGAAGCACATAGAGTATTCTAAAAAATTCATGATTAATGTGTGTCCCTATAAAAAGGTAAGTACAGCAAGGATGATTGTGGAAAACTAAAAAGCAAAGACTCATATAATACAATACGCTTCAAGCAAAACACATATCATGTGGTGAATAAAAATATAGCCTCAAGTAATTTTACCGATGGATTGAAGACAAAAGAGGGAATGCCATCTGGGGCATTCCCAAGCTTAGATGCTTGGTTGTCCTTGAATATTACCTTGGGGTGCCTTGGGCATCCCCGAGCTTAGGCTCTTGCCAATTCTTATTCCGTAGTCCATCGAAACTTCACCCAAAACTTGAAAACTTTACAACACAAAACTCAACAAAAAACTCGTGAGATCCGTTAGTATGATAAAACAAATCTCCACTTTTAGGTACTATTGTGAACTCATTCCAATTTTATATTTGCATTATATCTACTGTATTCTAACTTCTCCATGGCTCATACCCCCGATACTACCCATAGATTCATCAAAATAAGCAAACAACACATCAAAAACAGAATCTGTCAAAAACAGAACAGCCTGTAAATACCAGAATTATAGTCATACTTATATAAATCCAAATATTCTGGAAAATTAGGAAAACATAGGTAATTAATATATCAATCTTGTGTAAAAAATTCATAGTTTTTCCACATTCCAGTGAATTTTAACAATTCTGCTACTGGACGCAAAAGTTTCTGTTTTTCAGCAAAATCAAATCAACGATCTACTAAAGCATCCCAAAGGTCTTACTTGCCTCAAACACTAATTAAAACACTAAAACACAATTATTACAGAGGTATAATTGCGTAAAATCATAAAAACAGAAAATAAAAATATTGGGTTGTCTCCCAACAAGCGCTTTTCTTTAAAGCCTTTTAGCTAGGCATTGATAATTTTAATGATGCTCACATGAAAGATAAAATATTGAAGCACAAAGAGAGCATCATATAGCATGTGAAAAACAAGTTTAATTCTAACATACTTCCTATGCATAGGCATTTTATAGGGAAAATACTTATCAAGACAAGCAAAAACTAGCAAATGCAAGGAAGAAGAAAGAAACAATAGCAATCTCAACATGACGAAAGGTAATTTAGTAACATGAAAATTTCTACAACCACATTTCACTTTCTCAAAATAATTACATGTGGGATATTATTCAAATTCAACAAATTAGCTATCACATAACATATTCTCTACATGATCCACATGCATGTAAAGTTGACACTCTTCCAAAATAGTGGGATTACCATCAAATAAAGTCATGACCTCTCCAAGCCCACTTTTATCAAAAACTTCATAAGATTGATCATTATCCAAATATGTGGGTTTATTTTTACCTAGAGTTGACACTCTTCCGAACCCACTTTCAACATTATTACAAACATATTCATCATGAGGCTTAAATAAATTTTTAAGATCATAAGAAGCATTATCGCCCCAATCATGATCATTGCAATAAGTAGTGGACATAGCAAAATTAGCATCCCCAAGCTTGGGGTTTTGCATATTATTAGCACAATTGACATTAATAGAATTTATAATAACACCATTGCAATCATGCTTTTCATTCAAGGAGCTATCGTGAATCACTTCATAAATTTCTTTTTTTAACACTTCATCAGAATTTTCAGATTCACGAATTTCAAGCAAAACTTCATAAAGATAAACTAGTGTACTCAACTCACTAGCTATTGGCTCATCATAGTTGGATCTTTTAAAAAGTTTAGCCAGTGGATGAGGATCCATAAGCTTCTTTTCCAATAAACATGCAATTATACCGAGCGAACAAGCAAACAAACCAACTAAGACATAAAGGCAAACGGAAAAAGGCAAATATTTTTATGTGTTTTTTAAAACATTTTAGAAATGGGGGAGAGGAAAACGAGAGGCAAATGGTGAATAATGTAATGCAAGATATGAGAGTTTATGATAGGTACTTGGCAGGCTTGATGTAGAACCTCCCCGGCGACGGCGCCAGAAATTCTTACTGCTACTTCTTGAGCTTGCGTTGGTTTTTCCCTTGAAGAGGAAAGGGTGATGCAGCAAAGTAGAGATAAGTATTTCCCTCAGTTTGAGAACCAAGGTATCAATCCAGTAGGAGGTACAAGCAAGTCTCCAATCTATGCACCTGCACAAACAATCAAACACTTGCACCCAACGCGATAAAGGGGTTGTCAATCCCTTCACGGTCACTTGCAAGGATGAGATCTGGTAGAGATAGATATAAAAGATAAATAAAAGTGCAAAACTAAATAAAATTAAATAAATTGCAGCAAGGTATTTTTGTGTTTTTGGTTTTGTAGATCTGAAAATAATATGATAAAAATAGACCCTGGGGCCATAGTTTTCACTGGAGGCTTCTCTCTTGAAGGAAAGCATATGGTGGGTAAACAAATTACTGTTGAGCATTTGAAAGAAAAGCGCATATTTATGATGATATCTAAGGCAATGATTATGAATATAGGCATCATGTCCGTGACAAGTAGACCGACTCCTGCCTGCATCTACTAATATTACTCCACACATCAACCGCTATCCAGCATGCATCTAGTGTATTAAGTTAACAATAATGGAGTAACGCCTTAAGCAAGATGACATGATGTAGAGGGATATATCCAATCAATATGGTAAAACCCCATATTTTTATCTTTAATGGCAACAATAGAAATTCGTGCCTCGCTACCCCTTCCGTCACTGGGTGAGGACACCGCAAGATTGAACCCAAAACAAAGCACCTCTCCCATTGCAAGATAGATCAATCTAGTTTGCCAAACCAAATCAATAGATCGGAGAGAAATACAAAGCTATCTTAATCATGCATAAAAGAGTTCGGAGAAGAATCAAATAATATTCATAGATAATCTGATCATAAATCCACAATTCATCGGATCTCATCAAACGCACAGCAAAAGAAGATTACATCGAATAGAAGTCCAAGAACATCAAGGAGAACATTGTATTGAAGATCAAAGAGAGAGAAGAAGCCATCTAGCTGCTAGATATGGACCCGTAGGTCTGTGGTAAACTACTCACACATCATTGGAAGGGCGCAAGGTTGGTGTAGAGGCCCTCCGTGATCGAATCCCCCTCCGGCAGAGTGCTGGAAAAGGCCCCAAGATGGGATCTCACGAGAACAAAACCTTGTGGCGGTGGAAAAGTATTTTTGGTGTGCCCCTGGTATACGGGGAATTTTTGGGTGTTTATGGAGCTGAGATTAGGGTTAGGGGAGTCCCGAGGGGCCCACAAGCTTGGGGGCTCCCCTCCTGGGGCGCGCCCTATGAGCTTGCGACCCTCTCGTGGCTCCTCTGGCCTCCTCCCGAAGCTTCGCGAGTGTCTTCTGGTCCAAGAAAAATCATCAAAAAGTTTCGTTCCGTTTGGTATTGATTTTCTATAAAAGACAAAAAACAAGGAAAAAACAGCAACTGGCACTGGGCACTAGGTTGATTGGTTAGCCCCAAAAATGATATAAAATAGCATAAAAATGGATATAAAACATCCAAGATGGATAATATAATAGCATGGAACAATAAAAAATTATAGATACATTGGAGACGTATCAATGTTGATGGCGGCGAAGTTGTTGGTGTAGATCGCCGTCACGATAGTTTCCCCGGCGGTGCTCTGGCACCACCGGGAAAGAGGGGGAGAGAGCCCCCCTCCTTCTTCTTCTTGCTTGGCCTCCCCCCTATATGGGAGGAGGTTTTCCCCTCTAGACATTGGCCTCCATGGCACCCGGAGGGCGAGAGCCCCTCCGAGATTGGATCTCTCTCTCTGTTCTCTTCTGTTTCACGTTCCTGTTTTTTGGCCCTTCATCGTTTCTTAAATTCCCGGAGATCCGTAACTTCGATCAGGCTGAAACTTTAACACGATTTTTTCCCGGATATTATCTTTCTTGCGACAAAAGAAGGGGGTCAACTGACTTACGAGGTGCTCACTAGGTACCACAGCGCGCCCTAACCCCTCGGCGCTCCCTGATGCCTAGTGGGCCCCTCGAGCACCGTCTTGCGTTGATTCTTCTTCCAATAATTCACATATATTCCAAAATAAATCTCCATAATTTTTTATCGCATTTGGACTTTGTTTTATATGGATATTCTGCGACACAAAAATCATGAAACAAACAAGAACTGGCACTGGGCACTCGATCAATATGTTAGTCCCAAAAATAATATAAAATGTTGCCAAAAGTATATAAAAGTTGTAGAATATTGGCATGAAACAATAAAAAATTATAGATATGACGGAGACGTATCAGCATCCCCAAGCTTAATTCCTGCTCGTCCTCGAGTAGGTAAATGATAAAAAAGATAATTTTTGATGTGGAATGCTACCTAGCATAATCTTGATCATATAATCTAATCATGGCATGAATATTAAGGCACGAGTGATTCAAAGCAATAGTCTATAATTTGACATAAAGACATCAGTACTCAGGCATCCCAACAAACAATCATGTCTTTCAAAATATCAATGCTAAATAACTTTATCCTACAAAATCATATAGCCTTGTCATGCTCCATCTTCTTAACATAAAGTATTTATCGTGCACAACCCCGATAACAAGCTGAGCAATTGGTTCATACTTTTTAACGCGCTTCAACACTTTCAACCCCCACACAATACATGAGCGCAAGCCATGGACATAGCAGTATGAGTGGAATATAGTATGATGATAGGGGTAAATATGGAGAAGACAAATTGGTAAGAAAGTCTCACATCGACGCGGCTAATCAACGGGCTATGGAGATGCCCACCAATTGATGTCAATGCGAGGAGTAGGGATTGCCATGCAACAGATGCACTAAGAGCTATAAGTGTATGAAAGCTCAATATGAAAACTAAGTGGGTGTGCATCCAACTTGCTTACTCAAGACCTCGGGAATTTTAGGAAGCCTATCATCGGAATATACAAGTCAAGTTCTATGATGAAAAATTCCCACTAGTATATGAAAGTGACTACATAGGAGACTCTCTACATGAAAAACATGGTGCTACTTTGAAGCACAAGTGTGGTAAAAGGATATTAACATTGCCCCTTCTCTCTTTTCTCTCATTTGTTTGTTTCCTTTTTTCTTTTTTTCCTTTTTTTCTTGGGCTCTTTTGGGCCTCCTTTTTTTTAATATTTCGTCCGGAGTCTCATCCCGACTTGTGGGGGAATCATAGTCTCCATCATTCATTCCTGACAACTAGGACAATGCTCTAATAATGAATATGATGATCATCACACTTCTATTTACTTACAACTCAAAATTACAACTCGATATCTAGAACAATATATGACTCTATATGAGTGCCTCTAGCGATGTACCAGGATGTGCAATGATATAGTGGGGAAAGATATCAAAAACAGACAAGACATGAAAATATCATGCTAGCTATCTTACGATCATGAAAACAATATGACAATGAATGCTCAAGTCATGTATATGATGATGATGGAAGTTGCATGGCAATATATCTCGGAATGGCTATGGAAATGCCATAGTAGGTAGGTAAGGTGGCTGTTTTGAGGAAGATATAAGGAGGCTTATGTGTGATAGAGCGTATGATATCACGGGGTTTGGATGCACCAACAAAGTTTGCACCGACTCTTGAGGTGAGAAAGGGCAATGCACGGTACCGAAGAGGCTAGCAAATTGCAAAAATGTGAGAGTGCGTATAATCCATGGACTCACATTAGTCATAAAGAACTCACATACTTATTGCGAAAGTTTATGAGCCCTCGAAGCAAAATACTACTACGCATGCCCCTAGGGGGATAGATTGGTAGGAAAATACCATCACTCGTCTCCGACCGCCATTCATAAGGAAGACAATCAATAATAAATCATGCTTCAACTTCTTAGCATAACGAGAGACTATACATGCATGCTTCGGGAATCACAAACCTTAACACCAATATTCTTACTAAACCACAATCATTCACTAGTACCTCCCACATATTAACATCTCTATATCGCAAAACTATTGCAAGGAATCAAACATATCATATTCAGTGATCTACAAGTTTTATGTAGGATTTTATGACTAACCATGTGAATGACCAATTCCCGTTGACTCTCTAAATAGATATAAGTGAAGCAAGAGAGTTTAATTCTTTCTACAAAATACTTGCCCACGCTCTAATAAATATAAGTGAAGCAAAAGAGCATTATACAAATAACGGTTTTCTATATGTAGAGAAACAGGCAAACCAAACTTCAAACGATATAAGTGAAGCACATGAAGCATTCTATAAAGCCATACTCAAAAGATATAAGTGAAGTGCAAAGAGAATTATATAAATCAACCAAGGACTATCTCATACCAGAATGGTGCATTATTAAAAGAAAAATAAAAATCACACGACGCTCCAAGAATTTACGCATATCATGTGAACAAAACAAAAACCGAGACATACCGATACTTGTTGAAGAAAGATGGGATGCCTTTCGAGGCACCCCCAAGCTTAGACGCTTGAGTCTCTTGAATATTTACTTGGGGTGCCTTAGGCATCCCCAAGCTTGAACTCTTGCCTCTCGTCCTTCTCCTCATATCGAGACCTCCTCGATCTTCGAACACTTCATCCACACAAAACTTAACAAAACCTCCGTGAGATCCGTTAGCATAATAAAACAAATCACTACTTTAAGTACGGTTGCAAACCCATTCATATTTTATTTTTGCATTATCCCTACTGTATTCTATCTTTTCCATGGCTTATACCACTCGATACAATCCATAGTTCCATCCAAAGAAGCAAAACAAGGCATCAAAAACAAAATCTGTCAAAAACAGAATAGTCTGTAGAAATATGAATATTTACTATACTTATTTAACTCTAAAAATTCTGAAAAATTAGGAAAAAATAAAAAAATTGAATAGCATCACCGTGTAAAAATTTCAGAAACTTTTGACGTTCCAGTAAAAAATGTAAATCCACGCACCACAGCCAAAGTTTCTGTTTTTGCACTGCACATACCAAACAAACAATTTAAACATCCTAAAGGCAAATCTTGGCACATTATTTTTATAATACAATGGATTTGTACAAGGGAATAATTATTTTTGTTGAAAAGTTTCTGTAGTTTAAGATTCACAAAATTTTCCATGGGCATGAACAAAGGTCAAGGAATTCCCCACTTCAGCGATGTTCATCTTTCTCGCTTTCACTTTTCCTTTTGAAAAGTTTTAGGTTCCCCTCTATATTTTTTTGTTTTTAAACTTTTTAAAAGCACACAACAGAATAAAATGACTCTCTAAAACTTCCGAGTTGTCTCCCTGGCAGTGCTTTCTTTAAAGCCATTAAGCTAGGCATAAAGTGCTCAAGTACTCGATCCACCCGGATCCCAAGGTATATCAAAGCCAATTTTAATCAACAATGATTTATAATTTCTTAGTGAGCACAAAGCAACATATATCATGCAATGATGAAGTCTAACTCTCTTCCTATGCATCGGTATATCATAAAAGATTAATTCATGCACATCAAGTAAAGGCCAATTCATAGCATAAACAGTTTCTTGCAATTTCATCGTGTTGGAAACATAGAGAGGTGGAGATGTAGTTCCTCTCTCATAATATTTGCAAGTAGGAGCAGCAAGCACATGCGTATTATATTCATCAAAATCATCATGTGTAGTAGTAAAACGCAACCCATCAATATAATCCTTAATAAGAGCAAACTTCTCTGATATAGTGTAGTTTGGAGAATTCAAAAAGATAATAGGACTATCATGTGTGGGTGCAATAGAAACAATTTCATTCTTAACAAGGAACTATAGCAAGTTCATCTCCATAAGTATAATTCAAATTGGCATCATGGCCACAAGCATAGCAAGCATCAATTTCATCAAAAAGGGATATTTCAAACGAATCAATGGAATCATAGCATTCATCCTTCGGTAAGCACGAAGGGAAATTAAGCAATGTATGAGTTGAAGAGTTACTCTCATTAGAAGGTGGGCCCGGGTGATCAATCTGCTGTTCCTCCTTTTGTTCTTTGCTCTCCTCCTCATCTTTTTCATTTAATGAGCTCACAGTTTCAGTAATTTCTTCTTCCATAGACTCCTGCAAAATATTAACTCTTCTTGGACAGCGGAGGCATCCTCAATATATTATTTAACATAAGCACTAGAAGCATAGTTTTCATAGCAATATTTAAGTATGGCAAAAATTTCAGATTTGTAAAGAGTAACACCATACTTTTCAATCAAAGAAGCAATTTCATAGGCACCCTTAAAAGCAACAAATTCTTCAATTTGTTCAATATCATAGTAATTATAAACACCCTTTGCATAAGAAGATACAATTCCATTATCCTTAAACTCACATTGGAAGGGGAGGTGTTTTTTAGGGTCTTCAGAACAACAAGTAATATAATGTATTTCACATAAATTCAAAGCATAGCAATACAAATTATTAATATGATGCCATAAAAGTTTCCCTTTTTGAGATAAGCGGTGTCATGCAAAATAAGCGTGCTCGTTTAATGATTTTCCCTCAACTAAGTTAGTTGGGGTTTTAGCACGACCACAAAGGGATCGAAGATGATCCAAGTAGAAAGCTTCAGTAGTATGATAGATTTTGGGTGGTTCTTCAACCATTGGGTTAGCAAGTACAACTAATATTTTTGGTATTTTACGTTTAGTACTCATAACTAAATATAAAAAACAAGAGCACGAAATAAAATCTACTCGGTGATAAAGCAAACAAGCACACACGAGAATATCAACCCCACGCTATTGCTCCCCGGCAACGGCGCCAGAAAAAGGTCCTGATAACCCACAAGTATAGGGGATCAATTGTAGCTTTTTCAATAAATAAGAGTGTTGAACCCAACGAGGAGCTAAAGGTAGATTCAATATTCCCTTCAAGTTCTATCGACCACCGATACAACTCTACGCACACTTAACGTTCGCTTTACCTAGAACAAGTATGAAACTATTTTGCAGGTGATAGGATAGGTTTGCAAGAATAAAACTAGAGGTACTTAGCGAGAATAAAACTCGGAGTAATTTGCAAGACAATAAGAGTTAGTTGTTTAGTAGAAAGGTTTTGTAACACAAGAAAGTTATTTGTCCCTAGGAAATCTATAACTAGACTGGTAATAATTATTGCAATTTTATATGAGGGAGAGGCATGAGCTAACATACATACCGTACTTGGATCATATGCACTTATGATTGGAAATCTAGCAAGCATCCGCAACTACCAAAGATCATTAAGGTAAAACCCAACCATAGCATTAAGTATCAAGTCCTCTTTACTCCCATACGCAACAACCCCCTTACTCGGTATAATCTTCTGCCACTCTCGCCACCCACTATAGGAGAATCATGAACGTATTGCAATGCCCTACAGCGGGAATCCCTCACGCCTACGCGACACGTGGGGCACCATAGGATAGCACCAAAATAAAACATAGAACTCAAACCAGTCACGATCATCAATCAACCCATAGGACAAAATGAATCTACTCAAACATCATAGGATGGCCATACATCATTGGATAATAATATATAGCATTAAGCACCATGTTTAAGTAGAGATTACAGCGGCGAGAAGAGGTGTTACACCGCTGCATAGAGCGAGAGAGAGTTGGTGTTGATGGCGGCAAAGTTGTTGGTGTAGATCGCCGTCATGATGGTTGCCTCGGTGGTGCTCCGTCACTACCGGGAGAGAGGGGGAGAGACCCCCTCCTTCTTCTTCTTCTTGCATGGCCTCCCCCCTATATGGGAGGAGGTTTTCCCCTCTGGACCTTGGCATCCATGGCACCCGGAGGGGTGAGAGCCCCTCCGAGATTGGATATCTCTCTCTGTTCTCTTCTGTTTCGTGTTCCTATTTTTTGGCGCTTCACCGTTTCTTAAATTCCCGGAGATTCGTAACTCCGATCGGACTTAATTTTTAACATGATTTTTTCCGGATATTATCTTTCTTGCGGCAAAAGAAGGGGGTCAACCAACTTACGAGGTGCTAACTAGGTACCACGGCACGCCCTACCCCCCTGGGAGCGCCCTAATGCCTAGTGGGACCCTCAAGCACCATCTTGCATTGATTCTTCTTTCAATAATTCACACGTATTCCAAAATAAATCTCCATAAATTTTTATCGCGTTTGGACTTTGTTTGATATGGATATTCTGCGACACAAAAAAACATGCAACAATAAGGAACTGGTACTGGGCACTGGACCAATATGTTAGTCCCAAAAATAATGTAAAATGTTGCCAAAAGTATATAAAAGTTGTAGAATATTGGCATGAAAGAGTAAAAATTATAGATACGACGGAGACGTATCAGCAGCCTAGTGAGCTTGGCATGTGCACTGGTTCATACTGTTTTTTCTTGACTTGAAGATTTTTTTAAACAAGGTGGTCACTTGAATATTGCTCACCATGCCTCCTGCTTGGTGTGAAGTGATTCATATGGTAGACTTGTCTTAAGACCGGTATGTAGCCTAGATATCAAGGTACGACGATAAATTGTTGCTTGGCATGTGCTCGATGTCCCACATGTCGACGGATTGACGCGGACATGAACAACATGGTAGAGCATCTCCACTTCTTCCATTTTTATGTAAGCAAGCATCTCCACTCTTACGAGGGAGGAGTGCAAAACACGACAACAATGTGATATGACTGTCCGGTTTTTCTTTAAGGGCAATTTCACTGTGTAGTTCGAGGGTCGGAGACCACTCGTAGTACTCCCTCCATTGGCAGGCCATCGGCGTCGTGCACAGAAGGAGGCATCGATTTCACTATGGGGTAGCCACCCCCAATAAAAACTGAGTACTCTCCAAGTGTATTCATGCGCACCCAGGTAGCATCACGGGGATCGAACACGCCACCGTCCATCTAGTATATCTGGCATTTCAAACCTGGATACATGATCAGGGTCCGATTGTGATAGATCATGGCACCTTGTTGCCCTTCAATGGTACCATGTGTAATGACTACTAGATAGTACTCCCTCCATCCCATAATATAAGAGAGTTTTTGACACTACACTAGTGTCAAAGCTTCAAAAACGCTCTTACATTATGGGACGGAGGGAGTACGTCCCAAGTGGGAGACTTCAGTTACAAGGTTCCACGTGAGACCGAATGCCCCATGCACACCCACAATCATCGATCTGATTTTGATCGAGGGATAACTATTCGCTGCAAAATAATGGAGTACTATTAGGGATTATAGCATGATGGTTAGGACATCTGCAACGTTGACCCACAAATTTACACCGACATCTGCCCGCGGTCACTGATGCCGGAGGATGCCATCCAATGCTGCCCGCATACCTTTCAACAACTATATGAACTAACCGGATGAAATTTGTGCAAACAAAGCAAATTCATATAAACCAGATGAAATTCATTACATTTCGAAAACTTTTCCTATAAACCAGACGAAATTAATTACATTTTTCACACAAACTGTACTAAAACCTACTCTAAACCTAATCTAAATGATCGCCGATGCCCGACACCATGTCCAGCCATGAGCCCCGAGAACTAACGCTCCGGCTATTGACTTCGCCTCCTCTTCATCCGCCTCGGCGCTGTCCAGCTCCGCCTCCATAACCTCCTCCTTCGAAGCACAAGGTTCTGAAGATTTCTGCCTCCACATCGCCATCAAGCGGCTAATCGACCGCCGATGTTGAGCCCACCATGCTTGGCCTCGACGGAGGGAAGGAGCGGTGGCCTTCCTGGGACCAGAGCGGCGGTGAACTACCATGCATTGCTCATCCTCGTTCCTGGCAGCGCCCGCGCAGATGTGTCGGCTTCATGGTCATGGTGGCGCAGGGAGGCCGGGGGGGAGGGGGGGTAGCCGGCGATGTCCTTCATCTGCTCCTACGACAGTACGTCCAAGAGAGCTTTGGAGCGTGCCCGAAGCGGAGCCGGTGATGTCCTTTGTCTGCTCCGGCGACACTACGTCCCAGAGAGCTTTGGAGGGTGAAGAGGCCATGGTTGGAGTGTTGCCGAAAGGAGAAAGGGACCAGAGGAGAATGACTGTGGGTCTGTGGCGATGGCCGCGGCTAAAGTTAATATAGCAGGTGAATGGCAATGAGCCACGGCAGACGGACGGACGGGTGGCCCTGGAGTAGGTTCGTCGGTAGCTGCGTGTCATTAATGTAGACGGCGGACGAACGGATTGCCGTGGTGCCGTTAACGCGGAGCAGTCGCTTGTACCGGGAAGCAGTGCGGGTGGCGCTCTATCGGCCGTCGCGCTGCTGCAATGCTGGCGCCAGTGAGAGGTCACGTCGGGCCTGAATGCGGCATTGACGTTCTCGAGCGGCGCTGGCCGTTTCAGGAGGGAAGCGCGTGCGGGCGAGGGAAGGGGTTTCGGTGGGCTAGGGCGGTCAGACGCGGGCGCGGTGGTATTGTTTTTGTAGTTTGCAAAAGTACTCAATTAATGTGGCACTTGACTTTTTTCTACGATCAACATACACTCTACAAAGCACCATGTTCAAATTTGGCACTTTTCTGGGTTCATTTACCATATTTAGGCCATTATGTGCATTTTTTGTAGACATTTACTAGTACCACCATCCTGATTTATTGGTCCCCTTAGTATTTTGTGTTAAACTTTGACCATAGATTGAACTAAGAAAATAATAATGCATGTCACCAAAAATTATATTGTTGGATTCGTATTTAAACATAGCTTCTAGTGATATTATTTTGGGTTACATGCACTAAAATTTTGTTAGTTAAATCTGAAGTCAAAATTTAGCATAAAATGTGAAGGGGACGGATAAACTAGGACCGAGGTAGTAGTGCAGAAACATTAAATCCCAGCTACAGCTACACGGGTGTGATGACATGGACGTGGAATGTCGTTCGATCCCAGTGCACGCACGCGATCCGCGTGGCTGGGGTTGTGGCCAATCAGAAATCAACCCACAATTGGGTCAGCGCAAACAGTTTCCAGAGGCTACGAAAATTAACCTTGTGCGATAATAAATGACCAGGATTGAAAGGGAACCCAATTTTCCTTCGTCGTTTGTCCTTGAGGTCTTGAAAAACCAATGCACTATAGGGTTATCCTGCCACTCCGCCCCAGAGCTCTCTCCGAGCGTCGTTCATGCCACCGCGCCGCACACTAACCAGTAAGGAAGCGATGGCATCCTGCCACGCCGAGTTCCTCGCCACCCATGACCACACACTAAATGGCAAGGAAGCGATGGCATCCCGCCGTGCTGAGTTCATCGCCGCTTGCGACCTCACACCTATGTGGGCGGACTTTGAAGCTGCCAAGGCCGAATAGGCGATAGAGCAAGAGGCGGCCAAAGCCGCACAGGGGGATCAGAAAAGGCAGAAAGCACTCAAGAAAAGAAAGTCCCGCCGCAGCAAGAAAGAAGAGGACACATGCGCTGCCGAGGAGAGGTCGACGGAGATCCAAGCACGGTGGGGTGTTGCCAACAAGGCTGGGAAGGAGAACGACATCGTCTAGCCAGCATGCCCATATGCCTCCACCTGCCTGGATCGCGGCGGTAGCTACCGCGATGCTGAGGAGAGCTGGGCAGAGATCCGAGCACGGTGGGGTGCCGTCGACAAGGACGACAAAGAGAACGATTGCGTCTGGCCAGCATGCGAGAAATAGTACTAGTACTAGTTAGTGTGTGTGTCGCTCATATGTTTGTTTAATTAATTATGAGCATCTACCAGTACTACTAGTTACTAGTACTACCTCCGTCCTGGTTTATTGGTCCCCATTGTATTTTGTGCCAAATTTTGACCAAAGATTTAAGTAATGAAATGTTAATGCATGTGACCTAAAATTATATCATTGGATTTGTGTTTGAACGTAGTTTCTAGTGATATTATTTTTGGTCACACGCATTAACATATTGTTAGTTAAATGTAAGGTAAAAATTTAGCACAAAATGCGAAGGGGACCAATAAACCAGGACTAAGAAAATAATAATGCATGTCGCTGATACGTCTCCAACGTATCTATAATTTTTGCTTGTTCCATGCTGTTATATTATCATTCTTGGATGTTTTACAGTCATTTTATAGCAACTTTATATCACTTTTTGGGACTAACCTATTGACATAGTGCCCAGTGCCAGTTGTTGTTTTTTGCTTGTTTTTTACTTCGCAGAAAATCAATACCAAACGGAGTCCAAACCCAGCTAAACATTTTGGAGATTTTTTCTGGACCAGAAGACACCTATTGGGCCAAAGAAGTACCAGAAGGGGGCTCCGAGGGGAGCACAACCCACCTGGGCACACCTGGGGGCCTAGGCGCACCCTGGTGGGTTGTGCCCACCTCGGCCACCTCCCGCACCGCCTCTTTGCTCTATAAATACTCCAAAAATCCAAAAACCCTAGGGGAGTCGACGAAACACAATTCCAGCCGCCGCAAGTTCTAGAAACACCAGATCCAATCTAGACACCATCACGGAGGGGTTCATCATCCTCATTGGTGCCTCTCCGATGATGCGTGATTAGTTCATTGTAGACCTACGAGTCCGTAGTTAGTAGCTAGATGGCTTCCTCTCTCTCTTTTGATTCTCAATACAATGGTCTCTTGGAGATCTATTTGATGTAACTCTTTTTTGCGGTGTTCTTTCCCAGTGACAGAAGGGGCAGCAAGACACGTATTGATCATTGCCATTAAGGATAACAAGATGGGGTCTATTCCTACATGAATAGATCTTGTCTACATCATGTCATCGTTCTTATTGCATTACTCCATTTCTCCATGAACTTAATACACTAGATGCATGCTGGATAGCGGTCGATGTGTGGAGTAATAGTAGTAGATGCAGGCAGGAGTCGGTCTACTAATCTTGGACGTGATGCCTATATAATGATAATTTCCTAGATATCGTCATAATTATTTGAAGTTCTATCAATTGCTCAACAGTAATTTATTTACCCGTCGTATGTTATTTTTCTCGAGAGAAGCCACTAGTGAAATCTACGGCCCCCGGGTCTATTCTTCTTCATATTTGCTTTCCAATCTATTATTTGCCACTTTTATTTTCAGATCTATATTTCCAAAAACCAAAAAATACCTTGCTGCACTTTTTCTTTATTTATTTTATTTTGTTTTATTGCGAGATCTATCTATCCAATCTACCACAAAGTTATCTATCTTTTTACCATGGAGGTATTGACAACCCCTCTTACGCGTCGGGTTGCAAGTATTTGTTCTTTCTGTGCAGGTACCATTTACGTAGTGTTGCTTGGTTCTCCTACTGGATTGATACATTGGTTTCATAACTGAGGGAAATACCTACCGTAGCTGTGCTGCATCATCCCTTCCTCTTTGGGGAAATACCGACGTAGTTCAAGCGACATCAAAAGGAATTTCTGGCGCCGTTGACGGGGAGGATCAAGTCAAGATAGTCTCCCGGCCACGTGCCAATTTTTGGCGCCGTTGCCAGGGAGACATCATCAACATCTATCAGGTTCCTAATCACAAATCTCATCTCCTTGCAATTTACATTATTTGCCATTTGCCTCTCGTTTTCATCTCCCCCACTTCACGAAATTTGCCATTTTATTTGCCTTCTCTTTTTCGTTTGCCTTTTTCTTGTTTGATCTTTTGTTTGCTTGTGTTGCCATGTGCCTTCTATATGCTTGCATCTTTGCTTGCTAAAAATCTATTGCTATGGATCCCCATACACTTGCTAATCTTTTTAAAAGATACAATCATGATGAACCAATTGCTAGTGAGTTGAGTGTACTAGATTATCTTTATGAAGTTTTGCTTGAGATTCATGAATCTAAAAATTGTGATGAAGAAATTTATGAAGTGATTCATGATAGCTCCTTGAATGAAAAGCATGATTGCAATGATTTTACTATAAATTCTATTAATGTCAATTGTGTCAATGATATGCAAAACCCCAAGCTTGGGGATGTTGATCTTGTTATGTCCACTACTCATTGTAATGATCATGATTGGGGTGATGCTTCTTATGATCTTGAGAATTTATTTAAGCCTCATGATGAATATGTTATTGATAATAATGTTTGCAATAATATTGAAAGTGGGTTTGGAAGAGCGTCAACTTTAGGTAAAAATAATCCCACATATTTGGAGAGTGTTCAATCTTATTTTTTTTTATGAAAGTGTGTTTGGAGAGGTCATGACTTTATTTGATGATAATCCCACTATTTTGGAAGAGTGTCAACTGTGCATGCATGTGGATCATGAAGAGAAAAATTTATATGATATCTATATTGTTGAATTTGATTATGATCCTACATGTAATTATTATGAGAGAGGAAAATATGGTTGTAGAAATTTTCATGTTACTAATTTACCTCTCGTTATGTTGAGATTGTTATTGTTTCTTTCTTATTCCTTGCATATGCTATATATTTCTTGTCTTGAAAATTTGTTTGCTTATAAAATCCCTATGCATCGGAAGTATGTTAGACTTAAATGTGTTTGTCACATGTATTATGATGCTCTCTTTGTGCTTCAATTCTTGTCTTTCATGTGAGTATCATTGAAATCTCAAGCCTATCTTAATGGCTATCAAGAAAGAGCTTGTTGGGAGGCAACCCAATGAATAAAATTTATTTTTGCCTTTTCCTTTCTGTTCTTGAGTGTTTGCACAATTATGCCTCTTTTATGATTGTGTTTTTTATGTTTTAATTAGTGTTTGTGCCATGTAAAGCCTTTGGGATAGCTTGGGTGATAGTTGATTTGATCTTGTTGAAAAACAGAAACTTTTGTGTTCAGTAAAATAATTATCTAGATTCACAAAAGCGACGAAAAATTCTGAATTTTTTACACAAGATTGATATACAAATTTCCTCTGTTTTCCTAATGTTTCAGAATTTTTGGAGTTGTATATGTATAAGTAAAATTCGAGTATTTACAGACTTTTCTGTTTTTGTCAGATTCTGTTTTCGTTGCATTGTGTGCTTATTTTGATGAATCTACGGTTTGTATCGGGGGGCATAAGCTATGGAAAAGTTAGAATATAGTAGATATAATGCAATAACAAAATTTGAATGGGTTATCTACAGTACTTAAAGTAAAGATTGGTTTTCTTATACTAACGGATCTCACAAAGGTTTTGTTGAGTTTTGTGTAATTGAAGTTTTCAAGTTTGGGTGAGATCACGATGGATGAAGGAATAAGGAGTAAGAAGAGCCAAAGCTTGGGGATGCCCACGGCACCCCAAGGCAATATTCAAGGAGAAACAAGCAGCTAAGCTTAGGGATGCCCCGAGTGGCATCCCCTCTTTCTTCTAACGACCATCAGTATTTTATTTGGAGCTATATTTTTATTCGTCACATATCATGAGTTTTGCTTGGAGCGTCTTGTATTATATGAGTCTTTGCTTGTTTTGCTTTTTGTTTTGTGTCAAGTATCCTTGCTGAACAGACCTATTTGAGAGAGCCAAAATTATGCTATGATTTGTTAGAATTGCTCTATGTGCTTCACTTAAATTTTTTGAGCTATAGTGCTTCACTTATATATTCTTGAGCATGGTGTGCTTTAATATTTTTGCAGAAATGCTCTCATGCTTCACTTAGATTTATTTGAGAGTTAGTAATTTTTGAAAAAATTCTCTCATGCTTCACTTATATTATTTTGAGAGACGATTTTTTTATGCTCATGTTCTTCACTTAGATTTGTTTGAGCTATCAAAAGCAACATATGAAACTAGTCCCAAAGTGATAGATATTCAAAAGGTATATAAGAAAAACTTTCATGAAGATCATTGGACAAAATAAACCTTATTCTTTGTAATAGTTTTGCGATATGATGATAGTGATATGTCAGTCATGTTGATGAGTAATTGTGCTTTAGTAAGAATATTGGTGCTAAGATTTGTGATTCCCTATGCAAGCACGAAAGTCAATAGTTATGCAATGAAATTACATCCTACTTGTGGTGCATTATTCGGTGTTAGTTATGCTTAATGCTCGCTTATGAGATTTTTCTTTTCTTGGTTGTATGCTTCTCAATCTTTTTGCTAGCCTTCACTTGTACTAAGTAGGAATACTACTTGTGCATCCAAAATCCTTAAACCCAGTTTTGCCATATGAGTCCACTATACCTACCTATATGCGGTATTTCCATGCCGTTCTAAGCAAATTTGCATGTGCCATCTCTAATTTTCAAAATAAATTTCCTTTTTGTGTGCTCGTACTGCTCATGAAACGGTAGGGGGTGGCTGATATTTTTCCATGCTAGATGTGTTATTCTCAAGATGAGTGTTTATTCACTTGTCATTGCACGAGAGTACGGCAAAGGTATTAGGGATGCCCAGTCCCGAAATGAAAAATGAATTTACTTTATGTTGTCAAATAATAAATTCCTTGGAAAGTGTTGGTATGGACGGTACCCGTGGATACGGCTAGCCGTGGAATATGAAAGTATGGTGGAAAAAGGAATAAACTTTATTTTCTGTTTGGGAACCGCCTATGATATATCTAGCATGGAAAGTATTGGGAACTACTCGATCGTTTTCGTTGACAGGAAAAGCATGCCACCCAAAATGTTTTATCTCTACCTTTTTCGCTTTGAGCTTTGGCACCTCTACAAATCCCTACTTCCCTCTGCGAAGGGCCTTTCTATTTACTTTATGCAATTTTCATTTTTATTTGAGTCTCCATCTTCTCTTACAAAGCACCAACCAAGGGGCACTATGATCATACTTGAGCATTGGGTGTAGCTAATATGCGAGTGTGTTTCATGAATGGATCAATGATTGAGCATAATGGGCCAGGGATAACTTGCTTTAGTGTTGATATTTTGAAAGACATGGTTGCTTGTTGATATGCTTGAGTATTGAAATCTTCATGTCAAAACTAGACTATTGCTTTGAATCATGTAAAAGTCCAAATGTCCATGCTACAAAAGAAAAGAAAATGTGATGAACATGTTAGGCAACATTCCACATCAAAAATTCTGTTTTTATCATTTACCTACTCGAGGACGAGTAGGAATTAAGCTTGGGGATGCTGATACGTCTCCAACGTATCTATAATTTTTGCTTGTTCCATGCTATTATATTATCATTCTTGAATGTTTTACAATCATTTTATAGCAACTTTCTATCTTTTTTGGGACTAACCTATTGACATAGTGCCCAGTGCCAGTTGTTGTTTTTTGCTTGTTTTTTACTTCGCAGAAAATCAATACCAAACGGAGTCCAAACGCAGCAAAACTTTTTGGAGATTTTTTCTGGACCAAAAGACACCTGTTGGGCCAAAGAAGTACCAGAGGGGGGCTCCGAGGGGAGCACAACCCACCCAGGCGCGCCCTGGTGGGTTGTGCCCACCTCGGCCACCTCCCGCACCGCCTCTTTGCTCTATAAATACCCCGAAAATCCAAAAACCCTAGGGGAGTCGACGAAACACAATTCCAGCCGCCGCAAGTTCCAGAAGCACCAGATCCAATATAGACACCATCACGGAGGGGTTCATCATCCTCATTGGTGCCTCTCCGATGATGCGTGAGTACTTCATTGTAGGCCTATGGGTTCGTAGTTAGTAGCTAGATGGCTTCCTCTCTCTCTCTTTTGATTCTCAATACAATGGTCTCTTGGAGATCTATTTGATGTAACTCTTTTTGCGGTGTGTTTGTTGGGATCCGATGAACTTTGAGTTTATGATCAGATCTATTTTATCCAAGAAAGTTATTTGAGTCTTCTTTTGATCTCTTATACGCATGATTACTTATAGCCTCGTATTTCTTCTTTGAATCTTTGGTTTAGTTAGGTCGACTAGATCGATTTTTCTTGCCATGGGAAGAGGTGCTTTGTGATGGGTTTGGTTGTGCGGTGTTCTTTCCCAGTGACAGAAGGGGCAGCAAGACACGTATTGATCATTGCCATTAAGGATAACAAGATGGGGTCTATTCCTACATGAATAGATCTTGTCTACATCATGTCATCATTCTTATTGCATTACTCCGTTTCTCCATGAACTTAATACACTAGATGCATGCTGGATAGCGGTCGATGTGTGGAGTAATAGTAGTAGATGCAGGCAGGAGTCGGTCTACTAATCTTGGACATGATGCCTAATGATCATTGCCTGGATATCATCATAATTATTTGAAGTTCTATCAATGGCCCAATAGTAATTTGTTTACCCGCCGTATGCTATTTTCTCGAGAGAAGCCACTAGTGAAATCTATGGCCCCCGGGTCTATTCTTCTTCATATTTGCTTTCCAATCTATTATTTTCCACATTTATTTTCAGATCTATATTTCCAAAAACCCAAAAATACCTTGCTGCACTTTTTCTTTATTTTTTTATTTTGTTTTATTGCGAGATCTATCTATCCAATCTACCACAAGTTTATCTATCTTTTTACCGTGGAGGGATTGACAACCCCTCTTACGCATCGGGTTGCAAGTATTTGTTCTTTGTGTGCAGGTACCATTTACATAGTGTTGCTTGGTTCTCCTACTGGATTGATACCTTGGTTTCACAACTGAGGGAAATACCTACCGTAGTTGTGCTCAATCATCCCTTCCTCTTTGGGGAAATACCGACGTAGTTCAAGTGACATTAGTCGCCCGTAGTATCATTAAGACTAGCCACAGTGGAGAGGGACATACACATATCCCTGGACTATGTTAGTATCTTCATAGTGCGTAGTAGTAACATAAGTGTGGTGTCATGTAAAGCTTCATTTATTAGGTTATAGGCTCATATTATATTGGTATGTGTAATGTTACTCACAGTATGAGTAACTAGCTAAGTTACTCAAACAATCTCTCTCCTCATTGCGAGAACTTGTACAGTTTATATTTGAGATTAGGGAGCCGGCGGGCGGTTTGTTGTACAGCACATTCGCGTCCATCCACTAGCCCAAAATTTAAGCACGCACGACATTTACATCGACTGTGATTAGTTTGTTTTTCGGGCGCATGGACCAACACAGACTAGCGGACCTCGTCGCCCTTTTCCGAGCACAACTTCAACAACGACGTGAGTGACATGCCTGAATGCAAATCTTGTGTGGCCAAACCATGCGAGGCGGAGCGGTAGGCTGTCAAACAACAGTTGTTCGACATGCAGCCTGCATGTTGTAGCCATGTCATCCACACGCAACCTAAAGGCCAATTCATACTACCTACTACTAGTTGCTAGTACTACTAAATACTGTACTATGCATTGTTTAACACGAAAGTTCCTTGTAGCTCGTGCTGCAACTCGTGTACTCCACAGTTCGCTTCTCTTCTCTTTCCTCTTCCACCGCCCGGGCATATCCGCTGGAAGCGACCGGTCTACTAGTAGTACTACAAAAAGATGTATGCATGACTACCCACAGCGGGGTACCTCTATAGTGGTGAGTAACATATGTGGTGTCATGCAACTCTTCATTTATTAGGTTCTAGACTCATACTACATGTCTTGGTATGTGTGATGTTACTCATTTACAGTAGTAACTAGCTACGAGCATGATTAATAGTACAATTAGCTGCTGGCTATATGATGTTGCCACGTCAACTATAGCCAAGTATATAGGAGGCAAGTATAATAGTTAGATGTAAATAAGTACTACTTCATTGATACATGGCCCATCTCCCTATCTCACAAACTCTCTAGGAGCACGTGCTACAACCGGCTGTTAGTTTGTAGCCCGCTTGTCTTCTCTCTTCTCTCTCTTCCAACTCAACACAAATATACTAGAACAATGCCCGTGCGTTGCAACGAGATATAAATATTCTAGTACGTTAGCTTGTGATTTACCTGTCAATAATAATGCGATTGTGTAAATAAATGTTCATCAAATTCCGACCGTGAATTACCTTATATTTTGATTAGAAGTTTGGTAAGTAAATTAAAGTGGAATTGGTTCAGAAGGTATGTAAATTAAGGTGATCGATTATCATATACTACATGGAAGGTTGGATGAAGGGGTGGTGGGAAGAAAGGTGAAATGGGAACCTTACGTTCTTTTTAAGTACTAGAGATAGAAGAATAGCCCGCCTACGTCATCTTATTGTACTTACCCTACTACTGTATGTTACACTACTCCCTCCATACCGGTGCATAAGTCATCTTATGAAAACCAAATAATCCCAAAACACTTAGGCGCGGTGGATTAACTCCACCTCGTTTCTTGTTTCTTGACATGAATAAAGGAATCAACCAATTAGAGACGTGGGGCGTGTATGTTTTTAATGCCTTGAGACTACCTAGCACGACATGCAGCGGTCAGTTCATTGCATGCAATGCTATTAATTAGCAAATAAATATTAAGTTCTCTCATTTTCCTCTTCGCCTTGGTCGTGGTGCACAATGTATTAATTATCCACCGGTACGGAGGGAGTACATGTCTCTCTTTCATCATTAATTACTTGTCATGTCATCTATTTTGTCTAGATAAGTGTGATGTTACCACCTATGTTTTACTCCCACTGTGCATAGTCTAATTTCCTTTCTCTTTATCTCTATGAAATAAATGTGGCGTGAGATTCAAAGCCCTTTAACTTGGACCAACGTGAGCCTAATATAACGGAAATCTATTTTTTAGATGGGCCCTTTAAACTAGAAAGGAGGGACTACCACGTACCACGTATATTAGATATCCTTTTTTTAACAAACAAAAGGCGCTCAGAGGCGCCAAGCTTTCATTCATTCATCTTAAAAGCAGTTTACATTGAGGAGTATTAGATATCTCAAATCCATACAAACCATGCAATAGTAGTACTAGTACTACACACATAGCCTAAGCTAGACCACACTACTCGTCGTTGGAGATCGGTAGGCGGCCGCATGCTGCAACTCTAGCTCCTCCTCCAGTTCGGTGAACATCTTGTTGGTCCCCCACTCCCACTGGCGGAGGAAGCGGCGGCTGGCCTCCACCTCGGCCTTCGATTGGATGAACTCGAGGATGGCCTGTTGTACCGCCGCTCCTCCTCTTGGATCAACAATTCCATGGTTCCGTAGCCCGCGTCGTCGTCCTCCTGTTCCGGCTCCATGTCATTGTTCTCCTCCTCCGGGTCCGCTTCCTCCGTGGCCGCGTGCTGCTGCGCCTCCGCCGCCTCCTCCTCCGGCTCCGGCTAGTCTGGAGGCAGGCCGACTGCCATTCGGGCTTCGTGCGGCCTCCAGATCTCCGGAAGCAGCTCAAAGCGCCGGTTCGGCAGGAGCATGGCATATGTCGTTCCCTTCGGGCGGGCCGTGGCTATCGGGCGACGGCGAGCGGGGAAGAGGCAGTGGGAGGGGAATGAATGCTGCTACTATTTGTGTTAGCCATCCGGCTTAAATAAATGCGCTCCATCACGTGTACCCGCGCGTGCACAAATTGTACACATATGGGTCTGTTTAGGGTGCGTCACGTAACTCGCATGCGCGTGCACAAAGGGTGTTTTTGGTAGGGAGTGTGTGTGTGCGCCTCTACTCTTCGGACATGTACTCCACCTTTTGCACTGGGATATAAGTATAATGGTACCTTAGCTTGTAATTTACCTGGCCGTACTAATGTGATTGTGTAAAAAAATGTCAGTTCCTGCTCGTGATTTGCGTTATATAATTATGAGAAGTTTGCTAACTAGTAAAATAAAGTGGAATTTGTCCATGTTATAAGTAAATTAATGTGATTGATTATCATACGGGTAAGGTTGGACGAATGGTGGTAGGAGCAAATACTCCAACTAGAGCATGTGTGTGTGTAGTCGTATAGAGAGACCGTGCATGTGAAAGAGAGAAGGGAGAGATAGATATAGAGAGAGAGGGGGAGAGAGAGAGAGTGTGTGTGAAATGGAGTCTTCGATGGGGAAAGTAATTAAGTGTGTGTGGCTTCATCATAGAGAGGTGATGTGCATGGCAGTGACCTCCAACGAGGAGGCGGGGGTGCGAGAAAGAAGAGGCCCGCAAATAGGGAAGAAAGGCGTGTGCGCGTATGAGTAGTGGACATCGAGATAACACATTTGTTCGAGAGACACCGAGGAAGGCTACTATCGATGGTGCATATAGGCGGGAATTAAATGAAGGGATAGTCTTATTGGTTTCAGGGATAGAGGGAGGGAGTGAGAGAGAAAGAGGGGTAGCCAGAAGGAGATGGTTAAGTGTGAGTGTGTGTTTTAGAGAGGAGACCCATCTAGACGGAAGCCATGTGGACACAAGAACAGAAAGATTCGATGTGGGGTGGGGGCTGGGGGTAATTAACTAGGTATGGAGAGTGATGAGACCTTGAACATGCATGTGATAGACATATACATATATACGTGGGGTGTGTGTCTGCACACGCGCATGATCGATATAAAAAGTGAGGAGACATAAGTCATAAGATCAACAAGATGGGAGAGATGGATCGATATCACAATATGCATCCATGTGAGAGTGGAGGGAAGAAGGCCTGATGATGGAACATGTGTTTTTGTCTTTAAGAGAGAGTGGCGTGGGGTGGAGCATGCATATACAGCGAGTAGAGAGAGCGAGACACAATGTGTGTGCAAAAGAGATCGACCTATAGATGCATGCAGAGAGAAACAAATATAGTGTGCATGATAGGAAGCAAGAGTGCATCTGAAAAAGAAGATTGATGGAGAGAAATAGAGATATAGAGATGCTAGCTAGAGGGAGATCAGCTAGTGTGGGTGTTAGAGATAAGAGTCGAATGGATTAGAAGGGTGAGTTATGTGTGCGTGAGAGAGAGGGTGCATGTAGTGTCTATATATAGTGTGCGTGATAGGAAGCAAGAATGCAACTAAGAAAGAAGGTTGATGGAGAAACACAGAAATAGAGAGATAGAGATGCTAGCTAGAGGGAGATCGGCTAGTGTGTTTGTTATAGATAATAGTCAAGTGGATCAAAAGAGCTAGTTATGTGTGTGTGAGAGGGAGATAGAGAGAGGGAGCGTGTGAGTGACATACAAGCGAATATTAGAGAGGAATGAGACCCTGAGAGATGGAGTTCGTGTTTGCAAGAGAGAGAGAGAGACTTTTCACACGGAGAGTCGTAGCTAGAGAGACATAGGGAACACGAGATATCCCTAGGGAGAGAGAGTGTGTGTCAGCGGCATATAGGGGAATGGTGGAGAGAAATGAGACCCTGGGAGACGGAGTTTGTGTTTGAGTGTGAGAGATAGATATTTAAGAGGGAGAGTCGTATCTATTGATACATAGGAAGCAGAAGACATCTCTAGAGTGAGAGGGTGTGTGTGAGAGGCATACAGGGGAATAGCAGAGAGAAATGAGCCCCCGGGAGACGAAGTTTGTGTTTATGTGAGAGAAAGAGATTTCACAGGGAGAATCATAGTTAGAGAGACATAGCAGGGAGCGAGATATACTCAGAGAGGGACAGAGTGAAGGTCGAGGGTGAGAGTACTGTTAGAGTGTTAGGAAGAAAAAAGATTGCTATCAACATACAAGTAGCACAAGACATACCCGAGATATGGTGAAGGCGTACAGGTCTAGATAGTCATATAAGTGGGTGAGTGATAGCTATATGAGACGAAATATCTGGATTAAAGGGGATTAAAATATTTAAATTAGAGATCAGGACATCAATAATATCATAACAAAAATTGGGCTATCAAACATGCATATTCATTTGAATTTGGGGACATATGTAATGTTATTTAGTTTATCAATATTAGTGATCCATAGATTTTTTTAATTAGAGACAATGCATGGCTTATGCAATTCATGTCTAAATGGGACTACACTATATGTTGTGTGTGTCAAACACACTATACGTGTTTGACAAGTTAAAAAGCCCCGCATGAAACACACATTAATTGGAGCTAGTTATCGAGGAATGCATACATTGGATTTCAACATAAAGTGGTTTCAAATATTTGAAATCAAATTAAGATGGATTCAGCCTTATGACTATCAGATCATGGCATTTGAAAACCATATTTATGTATAAAGGGTCTTGTGCTTTTGAAAGTATATATAGGGACATGATTTATATAGATTTGTATTCGAATACAAAATGGATCCTGCCCGAAAAAAATACAAAATGGATTCGAATTGAGTTGGCACGGTAAATGTGCAAGCTTTTTCTCCAAAAAATTGAACGAAGCGTGAAACTCGCAGTAACCGCCTGAAAGCAAAATCTGGGAGATGGAAATTACTGCCTATCCCTACCACTCAAAGCCTATCAACTCGAATTCTATAGGTCTTAATAGGGGTAGGCTTGTAATTTCATTCAAACGTGACATAACCACCTCTCACCCCGATTCATACATGGTGGGCGCGAAAACATAGTTTCTCCTCGTCCGAAATCGCCCTTACCATGATTTATACACGGTGGGCGCCATCAGTGCCTCAGTGGGCGCCAAAACGAACTCTCATAGGCAAAATCGCTCTCGGCAAATATTCGGGGTATGCGAGATTACCATCCTATCCCCAACCGACCAATACTGATGTGATGTCAGAAATTTTAAACAGGGGCTAAGTTTGTTAAATTTCATCGCATTTGAGACAAGCGCATCCCAAAGACATGGTCCCCTCTACCTCTCTCCCTCCATTTCTCCATCCGTACTCCATGGGTGCCAAAACACCCTCTCCACTCCAGTCGCCTCCATCCGCCACCCCATCCACTGCCGTCCTCCTCCACCATGGCGGAGCTGATACACCAACACCATCGTCCATTACAGGAGATCGACCTCTCTCATCCACGGCTCCGGACCAGGATCCTTGCATCGCGTCCTGTCGCTTCATCCGCGTCGTTGTCCACCTTGCAGGGGCCGCTCCTACGACCGTCTCTCCACCGTGCCGGACATATCCCACGCCGCCATCGTCTGCCCTCCTAGATCTGCTTCCATGCTGCCGACAGCCATCGCTACCATAACACCCTCAACGTCCCAGCAGATGCTTACACGGTGCCGCACCAGTGGTGGTACTCTTTCGTATCTCCTCAAGTTATTCATCTCAGCAAGAAAATAGATCGCCACTGCTTTACTGTGATTTTTGGTCCATCACTTAGAATGTTACTTGTTAGTTGAAAGCAAACATTGTTTGCGAAGTTGCCTTTGTCCGGTTTGCACCTTCACATCCGCCATGGCACGCTCAACACTATACTCGCAATGCTTATGGTTTTCCCCTTTTATATTCCACATTAGCTAAATGATAGTTGACTGAATTTCAATTTGGGTTCAGTGGATTTTTGAGAGTTCGATGGAGTTCACCGGAGGGAAGGAAGGGGCTTGCCGGAAGGCTGCCCCATTATCTATCTTAGGCTTTTGGGTGGGGACGATGGTTGTGGGGGGGCGGTCGTCAGGTTGTGGTGGGGACTCGCCGAAGGAAAAACTTGACGTGGGTGGGGGAAGGGGAGCTAGAGGGATGGTCGGGGGCAGCGGAAGACCGACGATGGTTGGCGGTTCAAGGGAGGGCGGGGGGCGGGGGCTGGTGGTTTGGCCGGCGGCCCATGCGGTGGTCTGTAGCGGAAGAATAAGAGGCGAGGAAGAACAAGGGTTAGGAGACGTGGGATCTTCGTCCAACCGTCTGAAATGGTCGATTGACCCAAATGACGAAAACAGTTGACTTGCATGTAGACATTCCCTTTATATTCAGTACCATCATCCTAGGTGCTTCGAGACGTTCTAGCACTGCTCCTCAACCCATCAAGCTAAACAACATGCCACTCATAAATCCAAACTTAGTTGCTCAAATACGAATCTGATATGACGCTGATATTACTAAAATAGAGAATGTTTAATTGGTCAGCTCATGTTCGTACTTTACTTTCGAAAAGCACGTGCACCACATATAGAGAGACAGCAGGGAGTAGCATTCTTTATGCACTCTGGTTCATCATGTGTGGGCACCGAACATTTTATTATCGAAAATCCGCATGCTCTTCTTTAGCATGTTCCTCTTCTGTTCTTCTTTAATAAGTACTCTCTCCGTTCCTAAATATAAGTCTTTGTAGAGATTCCTCCATGGACTTCATACGGAGAAAAATGAGTGAATCTACACTCTAAAATGTCTCTATATACATCTGTATGTGATCCATAGTGGAATCTCGACAAAGACATATATTTAGGAACAGAGGGAGTATAATAGTAGTATAGTATGTTCCTTGTAGTGAAGAGGAGCAGGGACATTTGCAGTGTACAGGTCTATTCGGTCGCTTGTCATGGACGCTCTCAACTCTTCGTGTTGGTCTACCATAATATCTAGGAAATGCTCATAGCTGGGTCGCCTTTGAGAGTTAGACTGATAGTAACAGTATTGCGACTTCAGTAGAAGAGACCTGGTATCTGAAGCCTTTCTAGCCATACCGGCAATACTAGCACATATTTTCCAGCAAGTTCCACTTTCCTGATTTTACACGTGATGCTTAGGGTTTTCCCATTATATCTACACTATGATCTGTGTAGGTGCTTTGTGTCCTACTAGAAGTAGTCCACCATTTAAGCTAAACAACACACCAATCATAATTCCAAAGCTTACTTGTTCCAATACGAATGTGATATGATATTTATATTAGCTCACAGACACACATTTAATTGGTGAGCTAATGCTCCCACTTGAGTTTCCAAATGCCTATGGCCACATAGAGAGAGACAACATGGAATTGCATTTCTTTACATGCTCTGATTCATCATGGGTGGGAAACCAACATTGTATAGAAAGATACAGAATCTCCATAATATGCTTCCTCTTCTATTCTTTAACATGTTCCTCTTCTGCTCTTCTTTAATAAGTATAGTATGTTCCTTGTCAGGAAGGCAAGCAAGAACATCTGTAGTCGGCAGGTCTATTTGGCCGCTTCTGCTAGTTGCTTTCAGCAGTTCGAGTTGGTCTGCCATAATATCCAGGAAATGTTGGGAGTTGTGCGGCCTTTGAGAAACTAGACTGATAGTAACAGTAGTGCACCTTCAGGTGAATAGAGCTGGCATGTAAGTGATCGATAGGCTTTCAATTAGTAGTGGCAATACAACCCCATATTTTCCAGCCAGTTCCACTTGCCCGATTTATTTATGATGCTTATGGTGTCCCCCTTTTATCAACACTACGATCTGCCCAGGGGGTTTGTGTCGTACTAGCATCACTACATCCTTCAAGCGAAACTACATGCCACTCATATTTCCAAAGCTTACATTTAATTGGTCAGCTAATGTTACTACGTGAGTTTTGAAATGCATGTGCGCCACATATAGACACATGTTGGAATACTATTTCTCTGTGCACTCTCGTTGTCATGGTTTGGCAATAAACTTTCTATACAGTATGAACCTATCATCTGCCAACTATCCTTACTTCTGGAGCTCCGAACAGGGAGCCTATTTTTTATGTAGTTGTGCCAGATTATATTATTGTAAGCACCAAATTACAACACACAAGGGCTCTCTCATAAAGATCCAGTGATAGCACACAAGGGTTTACAGGGAGCCCCTATTGTATTAGAATATCCTCTGCATTACAAAGATAATCTCACTACTATTTTTGTTGTCATGCTTCTCAGATATTGATCAAAATCACAATGAATATGAGCGCACATCGGAAGAGTATTGCGGAACAGTGCAATGATTAACAAAAACGACATCAAGGCATTGAGTTCCATTCTGGATGCAATGAAGCCCACGCGCTCCGCACCTACAGTTTCGTGTTCGGAATATGATCCTAATGACTATTCTGAGCTCAAGGATTCAAAGGTAGATGGCCTATCCTGTTCCGCCTACAAGGTGATTGTTCTAATTTGGCAAGTTTTTATTGGTTGCACGTAACTTGCATAAGCTGTCTTGCGTTTCCTCTAGTTCTTTGCACCGCCATCTGCTTAGTTTACTCATCATATATGTGAAGATGCCATGCCCACCCATTATCAATATGTATTCCATTTGTCATTGTCAGCGTTCTTGGATTGGGGGTATCCAGACTTGCCTGCCTATGGCCCAGCGCGTGGCCCCGTCGACGGCCCGGTACAGCCCAACTACTAGACTCCGCGAGCAAGACCCTCGTGACGGCCCCTCGGCCTCGCGAGGCGAACGACACCAAGACCTCCCGAGGGGCAGTCCCCGAGCCTGCCTCCCGAGGAACGGAGATTTCTATGCAGGTATCCTGCCTCACGAGGGCCGCGATGACATGAGCGATGACGACCAAGGTCAGGCGGGCGCCGGCGGGCGTAGAGGAGGACAGTTTCCTCTTTGGTGCTAAGGAGGCAAGGACCAGCGCGGGTTCCCGAGGGATCCCCCTAAGGTTTCCATTCTGGTGCAACAAGACCAAGACCACGAGCTCGGCAGGGCAGATGTCATCGTCGAGCCCACCACTGCGTCACTGCCAGAAGCTTTGCAGACGAAGACCACCTTTCGTCAGGATAAGATGTATCTCTTATCCCCTTTCAAATTGGCCGTTGTGGAATCCCTTCCCGCCTGAGCTATGAGGGAAGAGGACCAAGGCCACTATAAATATAGGCTAGTCTCCTCCGTAGCAGGGATCTGATTCTGGTCCTCTAGAGAGAACCATCCTGACCCACCGAGCCCTCGCGAGGCAACTCACCCACTGTACCAATTCAGATCTCCTCGTGAGGCCAATCCACCAAAAAGTAGGAGTAGGGTCTTGCACCGCAAGGTGGCTCGAACTTGGGTAAACTGCCGTGTTCTTCCTTTCCCCACTCGCACGAACTCAATGAGGCCAAGCCACGGAGTGATGAGCTTGAGGCTGCGGTTAGGCTAGATCTTCGCACACACCCCAGAGTTCGAACCTTGTTGGGTTTGCAGAGCCTTGATTCTCACATTTGGCACGCCAGGTAGGGGCGGGTCGAAGCTCCACTTCTTCATCGACCGCGCTCCGCCCTCGCTTCGTTGCTCCCGTGGCAGATGCCGTCCCCCAGGCTTGGCTGCCCGAAGCCTATGGAAGTGCCACGGGTTGCCCAGCCTTCACCCCCGGCCTCCGCCGGGTGCAGTGGCCGGTGAGGATCAGGCCGGCGCTGCCCCTGCGGTACGACGGGGCTGTGGATCCCGAGGAGTTCCTCCAGCTGTACGCGCAGGCCATCCAAGCAGCGGGTGGCGACGACAAGGCTATGGCGAGCTGGCTCCCCCTGGCCCTCACGGAGGCCCCTCGTTCTTGGCTTCGCGGCTTCCCGGACACCTCGATCTCCTCTTGGTAGGAGCTCTGCAGTCAATTCATCACGCGTTTCGCAGCTCAGGCGCCCCACGCGGCCGCTTGCATCCTTGGCGGTTCGCAGGCGCCCGCGTCTGGTCGCCACTTCAAGCAGATCTTCCGTCAGGCAGGCGCTGCTCGGCCACGGCCTGAGGCCTCACGGGGCCACGCGAGGCCTGAGGCCGACATCACTTTCGATTTCAGGGATCATCCCAAGACTGTGGCCACTGCTGGTGCACTCCCATGCTGTGCACGCCCACCATCAGCAATGTTGCGGTCACCAAGACCCTCATCGACGGTGGCGCTGGCCTCAACGTACTCTCCGTGGAGGCCTTTGAGATGCTTCAAGTGTCATCTGACCAGCTCCTGCCAACCAGGTCGTTCTCAGGCGTGACGAAGGGCTCCGCCACCCCCCTGGGGTAGGTGCGCCTCCCTGTCACCTTTGGCAAGTGCGACAACTACCACACCGAGCTCATCAACTTCGATGTGGCCCGCATTGACCTCCCGTACAACACCATCTTGGGATACCCCGCCCTCACCAAGTTCATGGCAGTAATCTCGGCTTCAACATCGTCAAGATGCCGGGCAGCAGCAGGGTCTTCACTGTGGCTGGTGACAGAAAGGATGCGGTGCGGGCCCTCAAGCTCGCCTACGTGACGGCGGCGGCTTCACGCATGGACGCTAAGGGCGCCCCGGAGGCCCCCGAAGCCGCGCCTACAAAAAAGAAGCAACTTTTCTCCCAGGACCGCGTCGATGGCAATGGCCCAGGCCCACCTTCACCATTGGCGCCGGCCTCCCTCCGGAGCAGGAGGAGGTGCTGGTCGTCTTCCTTCGGGCAAACAAGGATGTGTTTGCATGGGAGGCGTCTGATCTGGTGGGCGTCCCGAGGGAGGTAATCGAGCACCACCTGGCGGTATGCCCTGGCGTGCGCCCGGTGAAGCAGAAAGTTTGATGCCAAGCACAGGAGAAGCAGGCATTCATCATTCAGGAGGTGCGCAAGCTGCAAGAAGCCGCGGTCATTCGGGAAGTGCGGTACCCGGAGTGGCTGGCCAACCCGGTTGTCGTTCCCAAGAAGGGCGGAAAGGAGCGCACGTGCGTCGACTTTACAAACCTCAACAAAGCTTGCCCTCAGGACCCCTTCCCGCTTCCGTGCATCGACCAGATCGTTGATTCCACCACAGAATGTGACCTGTTGTGCTTTCTGGATGCTTTTTGGGCTATCACTAGATCAAGATGGCGACCGAGGACGTCAAGAAGACGACCTTCATTTCCCTGTGTGGCGTGTACTGTTACACCTACATGCCCTTCGAGCTGAGGAGCGCCGGTGCCACTTTCCAACGGCTGGTGCACATCACGCTGGGACTGCAGCTGAGGAGGAATACAGAGGCGTACATTGATGACATCATAGTCAAGTCACACGAGGCAAAGACCCTGGTCGGAGATCTGGAGGAAACATTTGCCAACCTGCGCAAGGTGAAACTGAGGCTTAACCCGGAGAAGTGCATTTTGGGGGTCCCGTCCGGCAAGCTGCTCGGTTTCCTCGTCTCGCATCGAGGGATCGAGGCCAACCCTAAGAAGGTCAAGGCAATTGAAAAGATGTGACCGCCTCAGACCCTCAAGGAAATGCAAAAGCTGGCATGGTGTGTGACTTCCTTGGGGCGCTTCATCTCCAAGCTGGGCGAGCATGCCCGCCCCTTCTTCAAGTTGATGAAAAGAACGGTCCCCTTCGAGTGGACCCCGGAAGTAGAGGCGGCCTTCGAGGGCCTGAAGAGGTACCTCACGTGCCCCCCATCATGGTGGCAGCCCGTCCTCGCGAGCCTTTGGTGCTCTACCTGGGTGCAACCCTGCACTCAGCCAGCGCGACGCTTGAGGCGGTCCGGGAAGAGCGCGCCAGCACCAGCGCGGGGCCTGGCGGCCCGCGTAAGGCCTTGAGGCCTACACCGCCACATGACGACGCTCCAGGAGCCCCCGCCCCTCCATCGCCTAACAAGGCGCCCGAACCCCTCGCGTCCCACGCGAGGCAGGACGACGTCAGCACCCTGCGCCTCGTCGAGCATCCGGTGTACTTCGTCAGTACCGTGATGTGGGACGCGCGCACGCTACCCTATGCAGCAGAAGCTCCTCCTCGTGCTCCTTGTTTCTTCCAGGAAGCTGGGCCACTATTTCCAGGGCCATTGCATCAAGGTTGTATCCGCATACCCACTGGAGAAAATACTGCACAGCCCCAACGCTGTCGGCAGTCGCTGAGTGGAATATTGAGCTCCTGGCTTTCCATCTTGAGTTCAGTACGACCCAAGTTATCAAGGGGGCGGCCCTTGCCGACTTCATGGAAGAATGGACGAATGCTCCAGCCCAGGGGCCAAGCGAGGACTGCTCCCTCGCACCCGGCGACAAAGCGCCCGACGGTTGGGTCATGCACTTCGACGGTGCCTTCACGCGGCAGGGCGCGGGGGCTGGAGTCGTCCTCATCTCCCCAACGGAGGACAAGCTCTTCTACGTTGTACAAATTTGTTTCCAGCATGGCGAGAAGGTCTCCAACAACATCACGGAGTATGAGGGCCTGATCGCCGGTCTCAGGGCCGCAGCCGCCCTGGAGGTTAGGCGCCTCACCATCAAGGGTGATTCCCAGCTCCTCGTCAACTTCTCCAACAAGGAGTACAAACCGAAAGAAGAGCACATGGAGGCATACCTGGAAGATGTACGTAAAATCGAAACGCGCTTCTTGGGCTTGGAATTGCAGCATGTGCCGCGTGGCGCGAACAGGGAAGCAGATGACATCGCCAAGAGGGCATCCCGCTGCGAGCCTCAAAAGACGGGCGTCTTCGAGGAAAGGCTCTTCAAGCCGTCGACTGCGCCTCCTGCCGCAGGCCTGACGCTGTTTCGGGAGGAGCCGCTGCTAGCGCTGCCCTCGGGCGCCCCAGCATGCGGCCCGACCTCAGGAGCTCACTTGCTCCTGGCATTGGAACCTCAAGTGGGCGACTGGACCGAGGAGTTCAAGGAGTACTTGCTCCATGGCGCCCTGCTGGAGAAGGAGGAAGATGCAGAGCGCGTGGCTCGCCCGGCCACTACTTATTGCCTGCAGGACGGTGAACTGTACCGCAGACGCCCCAATGACGTCTCGCTGTGGTGCGTCTCTGAGGAGCAGGGACGTGAGCTGTTGGCCGACATCCACGGGGGAGATTGCAGACACCACTCCTCATCACGCACTCTCATGGGAAAGGTGTTCTGCAGCGGGTTCTACTGGCCTACGGTGCTCCACGATGCCAATGAGCTGGTCCGATCCTGCGAGGCCTGCCAGTCCCATGCGAAGTAGATTCATCAGCCCGCACAAGGACTTCAGACCATCCCGCTCTCGTGGACCTTCGCGGTCTGGGGGCTAGATATACTAAGCCCGTTCCCTCGGGCGGCCGGTGGCTACCGCTACCTCTATGTTGTTGTCGACAAGTTCACCAAGTGGGCGGAGGTGGAGCCCGTGTGCACCATCCCTGCCGGCTCGGCCATCAAGTTCATCAAGGGCCTCGTGAGCCGATTCGGTGTCCCCAACCAGATCATTACCGACAATGGCTCCCAGTTCACAAGCAATCTCTTCAGGACATATTGTGCTAACCTTGGAACACAGATATGCTACGCTTCGGTGGCGCACCCGTCGAGCAACGGCCAAGCTGAGCATGCCAACGCGGAGGTCCTGAGGGGCCTCAAGACAAGGAGCTTCAAGAAGAAGCTGGAGGCCTGCGGCAGGGGTTGGCTCGATGAGCTTCAGTCCGTGTTGTGGTCCGTCCGCACCACCGTGACTAAGCCCACCGGCGAGACCCTGTTCTTCCTCGTCTATGGGGCTGAGGCGGTCCTCCCGCATGAGGTCAGGCATCATTCCCCATGAGTCTTGGCATTCGATGAGGCGCGTCAGGATGCCTTGCGGGGAACTGATCTTGTCCTCGGGGAGGAGGCCTGCCGCCAAGCTTCTCTCCGCGCCGCGAGGTACCAGCAGGCGCTGCGGCGTACCACTGCCGCAATATCCGCCATCGGACTCTTGAAGTCGGGGACCTTGTCCTAAGGTGGGTCCTCTCCAGGGAGGGTCTCCACAAGCTCTCGCCCATGTGGGAGGGCCCGCTCAGGGTCACCCGCATCTCCAGGCCTGGTGCTGCATGCCTGGAGACAGCGGACGGGGTCCCCATCCAGAATGTTTGGAACATCCAGCATCTCTGCAAGTTCTACCTGTGACACTCTCACATAATAATGAGTGGGGATGCACCTGCCCCGGAGCTCCCGGTGCGCCGCTCCACTGCCCCGCGGGAGCTCCCGCCCACGCCCAAGTGGAAGCCCCATGCTCCGCGCTGGCGGACGACACGGTTGAACAACTACTATGCCCACGCCCAAGTGGAGGCCCCATGCTCCACGCTGGTGGGAAGACTAGCTTAGGCGTTGGACATGGCTGTTTTTTCGTTTTCTCTTGTAACCATATTTTCCACTTCTTGGAATGAAGTTTGAAGTTTTCACGTCTTTATTCAAAAGGGGTCGGGATTTTCTCCTTGCGGTGTTTTCCTTCTTGAGTCTTGTTTTTAGAGGAAGTGGCGGCTGCCGGTTGCTCCCTCCCGTGTGTCCCACGAGCGGGGGCTGGGCACGATATGTACGGTTGAGCCAGCACGGCGGCGTTGAGGGCCCAGGCCACAACAGCCCCGGGTTCGCCCGTGCGCACACTTCGCCAAGACTTGGGCGTCTGAATCCTCGCGTCAAGCTCTCGAGCGAGCCAACAGGCACGTGTTGCCTTCGGAACCTGGCCTCAGGAGCGCTCGCCTCCTGACCTTGCCGAGCATCGCGACCCGGCCTACCAGCGACAATCGACCCTCGCTCGGGGGCTCTAGACGCAGGATGGGCGCCAAAGAAGGGTGGCATGGGAAAACACAATCACGGTCCGGCACATCGTTAAGGAATCCTTCGTCAAGTGCTTTTTACATCTCCACGAGGCTCGATGCCTGGCGGAGGCGCCCCGAAGACCCTAAACCCTCGCAAGTCCCCTAGGGGCCTCGCGAGCTGCGAGCCCCTCGTGGCTCCGGAGCCATCCGGTCCGTGAGGAGGGAGCCTCCCCGGCAGGCTCCTTCGGCTGCCTTGACGCTCCAGCAGCATCGTTGCCGGAACGAGGGGCATGCATAGGATCAAAAGCTCTGGGGGAGCGCGCTCCCACGATGCAGGAACCCGCCAAGGGCCACGAGCGCACCAAGCTAAGTTATCCTAATCGCGCCAGGCAGGAACCTTTCAATTAATGACAATATAATGCTAGAGTATGAGCAGGAAACACTAACATAATGGCGCAAGCGCCGTAGTTCATTACATGCCCACATGGGGCACTTCATGACTCTTGATGCAGGAAATAAAAAAGGCAAAACAAAAGAAGTGGCCTCCCGAGGGTCACAGCTGCTGAAGGCCGACTCCGGCGCCGCCCACGCTCAGTCGGAGTCCTCCTCCTCCTTGACAGGGGCACGGCGGCATGGCGGCTCGTCATCCTCCTTGACCTAGGCTCGGCGATGTAGCGGCTCGTCGTAGTCGTCGTCGCTCGAGCTCCCCCCAGAAGAGGCGCTACTGCTGCTGGAGGTGTCACGGCCATCACCAGGGGCAAGTTCACCACCGAGGACGCCGCGGCCGTGAGGGCCGTCGTCGTCGGAGAGGTGGTCGCCGCCGCTGCCGTTGCCCTCTAGGCAGCATTCCAGGCGCCTGCCGCCTTCCCCGAAGACCTTGACGAAGAGCGTCGCCACGCCATCGTACTTGAAGTGGAGGGTGTGCCTCCACTGCAAGCCGCGAGCGTGGGCGAACGTCTGCCACCCGTGGTTCAGGAACACGTTGCCCACGGGGGTAACCTCGACCTCCACCAACGAGGGCCTGTTGCAGCAGCCGTCAGGCTGCAGCCACAGGCCAGCGGGTCCTCCGGCCGGCAACTCCTCCGTGAAGAAGCGCGGAAGCTGGATCCAAGTGAGGGGCGGACCCTCCATCCATACCACAAACTCGCGGGCTATGTCATCCGAGCAGGCCCGCGGGCGAGGTGGCCGAATGGCCGCCGCACGCCTCCCCCCTTCGCCGTGGCCACCATGGCTTTCGCGGCCATCCCCGCGGGAAGGGTTCTTTCCGTGGCCGACGGAGCCGGTGCGGACTGCCAGAGGAGGGCGCCCGTGCCCCCCGGACGACGCTGCTGGCATGGCCGAAGACTTGTGAGGGCGGCTGCGCCCTCTCTTGGGCGGTGGCGAGCCGGTCCTTCCTGGGGAGCCTTGCTCTCCTCCTCGGCGGTGAACCTCCTCACTGGTGCCATGGTCACTGCGGTGAAGGTTGGTGGAGAACGGGCGAGAAGACAAAGATGGGATGGGGCACTGCCCCTCGCCTTCTTATAGGTAATCGGAGGAGGCTAACCGGCGCCCTCTCGCCTTCGTTCAATGATGGCTCCGCGGCACGCGCCAGGCTTTTTGTCAGCCTGGGCAGTTGCCAAGGCGGCGTGGGGAAGTGGACGTGTCCGCGTCCCGTCGTGCTCCACGCATCAAGCCTGGCCCGCAGGCGACTGGGCTCCGCGGTGCTTCACCCTTCGCGCCTTGCCTTCGCTTCGAAGCCTAGACGGGCGCGCCTTGGGCCTGGGGGCTACTGTCGGCGTTCTGGGATCGGGGGTACCCAGACTTGCCTGCCTACGGCCCATCGCGTGGCCCCGTCAACGGCCCGGTATGGCCCAGCTTTAAGACTCTGCGAGCAAGACTCTCGCGAGGGCCCCTCGGCCTCGCGAGGCGAATGACACCAAGACCTCCTGAGGGGCAGCTCCCCGAGCCTGCCTCCCAAGGAGCGGAAATTTCTATGCAGGTATCCCACCTCACGAGGCCCGCGATGACATGAGCCATGACGACCAAGGCCAGGCGGGTGCCAGCGGGCGCAGAGGTGGACAGTTTACTCTTTGGTGCTAAGGAGGCAAGGACCAGCGCGGGTTCCCGAGGGATCCCCCAAAGGTTTCCATTTTGGTGCAACAAAACCAATACAACGAGCTCGGCAGGATGGATGTCATCGTCGAGCCACCACTGCGTCACTGCCAGAAGCTTTGTAGGCGAAGACCACCTTTCGTCAGGATAAGATGTACCTCTTGTCCCCTTTCAAATTGGCCATTGTGGAATCCCTTCCCGCCTGAGCTATGAGGGAAGAGGTCCAAGGCCACTATAAATATAGGCTAGTCTCCACCGTAGTAGGGATCCGATTCTGGTCCTCTAGAGAGAACCATCCTCACCCACCGACCCCTCGCGAGGCAGCTCACCCACTGTACCAGTTCATCCTCAACCTCCTCGTGAGGCCAATCCACCACAAAGTAGGAGTAGGGTCTTACATCGCAAGGTGGCCCAAACCTGGGTAAACTGCCGTGTTCTTCCTTTCCCCGCTCGCACTAACTCGACGAGGCCAAGACACGGAGTGATGAGCTTGAGGCTGCGGTTAGGCTAGATGTTCGCACACGCCCCAGCGTTTGAACCTTGTTGGGTTTGCGGAGCCCTAATTCCGACAGTCATCATACCATGTCTTTCCATTCAAATGATGTTATTGTGTATCAGACATCCAAAAGGAAGAGGGTTATTGCAAAACCTAAAGGAGTAGAAGCAAAGTCCTTGAAAAAGGTGGTGGTACTAGAGAAATCAGACAACATCCCACTTATATTGGCGATAGAACCAGCGCCACAAAATCTAGGATATCGCAACTATGCTGCTTGCTGCTTTGCTCTTGTTAGTACCTGTTGTGTTGTATCGTTGTACTTACATTCATACCTGGTTGATTATGTGACATCAGTGTGCATGATAACCTGCATATCCATTGTTCGCTCCTATTTATCAAATCTATATTAATGCTTACATTAATGTAGAATAAACCCAATGCTGATGAAGAATTTTAGCTCTACATTGTTCTTGTAAGTATCTGTTGTCCTTTATCATTGTACTTATATTGTCAGCTAGTTGTTCATGCATCATCATCACTTTGCAGCTTATTTTCCCTTGGCCTCCATTTTCTACACATCAGATCTATGTTTACTCTTACCAAAATGTTGAATAAAACCAATGCTACTAAAGATCTTTAGCTCTGCATTACTCTTGTCAGTACCTTTTGCCTGTATGATGTATCTACATTTATAGGTAGTTGATTATGTAGCATCACTTTGCATATTTGCTTAAATAATCTCCATTTGTTCCTATATTATCACATCTATATTTACTCTTAACAAAATGTAGTATAAAGGCAATGCTTATGAAGAAGACTCTGTGGTAAACTTCTTGAATTGCCCCCCCCCCTCCCCGTCAACATGGAAAAGGGCTTTATAGAGCCGGTCTTCATTACTAACATAAGTTTGTCCTTCTCGAGCCTTCAAACGTTGTTGTGTATATTTGGATAGCAATGACTGCAACTGTTGTTTATTTTTGTCGTTTGCATCAAATTGCATGTTTAAAGTTTATTATGAAGAAGTTCATAAAGATTAGTTTCTCATTCTAAATTTCAGTTTTTGGTTGAACAACCTAGTTCTTTATTCATACCATGTAAATTAAACTAAACATAGCAAGCGATCTTCTTTAGCACCGCATGTATGCTTGTGTTGTTGATCTGTAATCCAGTGGTGTGGTGAAACTACCAACTCCGGGACAATGTCATATCCTGCTATGTCCTAACTGTGAATAATGCATATTATGTTCATGTTATTTAAATCGTGTCTCTTTATTTACCAATCTAAAATGGGATAAATTGACGGTACACTCACCATCGATGCTTATACATTCTTTATCACTGCATGTACGCTTGTGTTCTTGATCCGTAATCCAGTGGTATGATGAAGCTGGCCACTCGTGCACAATGCCATTTCCTGCCATGTCTTAACTATGAACAATGTTAATTCTATTTTAAACCATGTCTCTTTATTTGCCACTAAGAAATGGGATGAATTGACAGCACTAATTCTTATACGTGCAAAGTTTGTTATACGTCTGCTTTTTTCTCTTTCAGGGTGATATCAATGACGCCAAGAAGAACTGCCACAATGATAGTGAGACGAACCCATTGCTTGTCCCTCTAACATATATAGTAGGGAAGAAGGAAACACATCTTGGGGATAGCTATACAATGCCAAAGTCATGTCTTGATGTAGTGTCCAAGGTACTCGCTAATAGCAGTGACACAAGCTCAACGATGTCACCGCATGAATCTGTTTGACTTCTTCAGTCTCAGATTCAAGCAGAACGACATGCTTTTGCTCAACTCCTACTGGAACTCCCATCTCTATGGAAGAATTAACCAGAAGTACATGACGTATATTGATGCTATGCAGCTAGAGTTGGATATAAGCATCAAACATGCGCAGTCTCATCAGCTTGCTCAGCTGCTTGCGCTGCAACTCCCAGGCAGGGCTAACCTTTCTTGAACTGTGTTGAAGTGCTGTCGGTTTTGAATATTATTTTTGGCGGCGTGTTTATTTGCACTGGTGGCGACCTTTGCCTAAGTTGGGCCAGAAAATAAAATGGGCTTTTAACAGTCTGAAATGTAGATTGGGCCTGAATTGTGACATTGACCCATGATTGGCCCAACCACAAGATGGGCCTTTAACAGGCCAAAATATGTGTCGGGCCACACTTGGCCCAATAACATGATGGGTCATAAGCTGGCCGGATGCAAAGCAGACCATAATTAGGCCTAGTTATATCACGGGCATTTAACGGGCCAATAGTCAGGTTGGGCTAAAATTTATCCACGAAGACTATGGGCGAGTAAGAGGCCGAAAGTCACTTCAGACCAGAAATAGGCCCACATGCAGCACGGGTCGTTAAATGGCTGAAAGTGAAACCGGGCCGACAATGGTCCATATGTTAATATCAGGCCAAACTATTACATGGGCCTTTAAGAGGCCGTGGTTCAAATGGGCCCCAATGGGGCCGAAAGCACAATGCCTGTTAACGGGGCAGATCTTATATGGGCCGTAATTTGGCCCAAAATATGTCAGGCAGTTAATGGGTTGGATCCGATATGGGCCATCATTTGGCCCAAAGCATGGCAGACTATTAACGGGCCGGATCTGATATGGGCCGTCATTTGGCCCAAAACATGGCAGACATCTACTGGGTTGGATCTGATGTGGGCTGTAATTTGGCCCAAATCGTGGTAGGCTGTTAACGGGTTGGCCCATTAGTGTATGACAAAATCTTGTGTGCCTTTGGCTGGGCCGGCCATTTTACCATAAATGGGCTAGTGTTGGGCCGTGCGACATGTAAACGTATCATATGTGCGTTCCGTCCATTGTATGGATGACATCTGTCCCAACCCTGAGCTGACACGTGGATCCTCCGGCGAATGAGAAATTTACAAGTGGAAAATTGCCATTGGTCTGGACTGTTAGTGGGTTATTGAATCCAAAACCGGACCTGATAACTTATGGGTGACCCATTACGGTGGATGCCACGTGTCGGTTACCCTTGACAAAAACACTTCCATGACGCGACATTTATTGTCATGGAAGTGGACACTTCCGTGATGATAATTTTAGTATTGTCATGGAGCACTTCTACGACAGCACAGGTATGGCTATCTTGATTCTGTCATAAAATCGCCATAGATGTACATGTAGGATAGAAAACGTGGCCTACTGTGACAAAGACGTATTATCACGGAAGTGTTTTTTTTTGTAGTGGTGGTAGGCTGCGAGCGCAACAAAATGACAAAATGAGATACTTGGGCCCAAGAACCTGAGAGGGCTGCCAACGTCCTCCCGGGAAACATGAGCCTGCCCAGGCTCGAGGGCCACCAAACTCTCCCCCGCCTCCCGCCCGAGGGTCCTGCCGACCCAGGAAGTGGTTGCCTCCGCGGCATCGCCTTCCACGACCGACAAACTAAAAATAAAAAGGGAGCCATGAGCAGGACTATGTTTACGGATGGTCAATGAAACAAGGCATTTACTTGGCACTGGCGGCACGATGTTCTTGGCGGGCGTGGACAACTAGGCGGGGGCTGCGGAGTACAAGGCGCATTTCTGGCCTGTCGGAGAGGTAGCATCTCTAGCCGAGGTACTGGAGGAACCCTCAGAGTCTTTTCCGCCCTCCTCTTCATCGGTCGTGCTTCCTGCCGCAGCCTTCTCCAAGGCGCTTGGCGACGAGAAGGGGTTCGGCCTCCCGGAGTCTGCCGGGTCCGCCATGAAGAGCCCCCACCGATCACACATCAGCATGTGCTCCAGGATGGCGCTGCGGGAGGGGTTGTTGTGAAGTAGCCCAATCGAGGTTGGCAACCCAGAACCCCCACCGGAGTTGAACAAGATCTCCATCACCCATAACAACTTCGCCTTCAAAAGGGCACTCTGGTGCAGGCGTTCGACCTCGTTCGCACCCATGAGTGCCCAATTCGGCTCTGTCTGGAGCTGAAGTGGGGCGATTCGGAGGCGGGCAAAGCTGCTTGCCACCATGCGGCCGTCCAATCCTGAACCGCCCCTGTTTATAGATCAAGGGACGGGCGGAAGCGAAACCACTCGCCCCTCTGGCATTAACCGCTCACATATTCTGCTTCCCGAAAACGTGCTGCTCGTGTGAGCAAGGACCGAGGTGCTCCCTCAATCTGACAACGACGTTGTTCAAGCCATCCTAGGGCCCAACGCGAAGGTCTTTGACATCCGGTCTCCATGTGCCAAGGCTCTGTAGGTATGTCCTTGTCCCCATCTCGATTGCCGCGTTCCATTGGCCGGGACCAAGATTGAGACTATCATAAACAGATTTGGGAATAGTGGAAACACTTGCCCCTAGATCACATAAAGTACTAAACTTATTAAATACTATCACAATCTCTATAGTAGGTTCAAACTCATCCTCTTGCTTAGCTGGTAACTTGCTGAATAACTTTTTCTTTCATCATCAAGTTCACGTACCTTGGCTGCAACTTGTTCAACAAAGAAATTATATGCCCCATCGTTAGTTACCTCCGGTAGTGAATACTTCATGTATATCATCTTGAAAAAATATGCAACGGTATAATTGTACTCTAGCACACGGCTTGTGTCAAGTACCTCAGCTTTCTCTTCGTTGCTTCTTAACATTTTAACTTCTTCAACCAGGTTAGGATCCAGTTTACCTGCAAACTTGGCCAAAATCAAGGTTTGGCTCTCTGCTCTCTTTGCCACTTGTGCCTCCATATCCTTGGATCTGGCTTCAAGTATCTGCACATCATTTGTTAGTCCAACAACCTTACCGGTCAATTGACCAAGTAAGTTATCATGATTCTTCAAGATATTCTTGAAGTTTTCATTCTTCATAGTCTGGCTAACAATAAACCTTTTAAGAGTTTCTTCAAGAGTATTTCTATTGCTACCATTAGCTCCATTAAAATTATTTGATGCTCCTCCATTATTTGGATAAGGAAGTTCAGGAGCATAACTATTATTTTTTCAATTGGTATTATAGCTATACGAGCAATAAAATTCACACCACCAATATCTTCATCACTGATGGCATTGCCATTTACCTCTTATTTACCTTTCATCATAGAGATAAGTTCTTCTAGCTTGGTTGTTAACTCTGAGCTATTTTCTTCTATGACAATCACCTTCTTGGTGGTGGTTCTCTCAACATGCGATTAGGCATGGTTCTCTTGCATATCATCTAGTATCTTCTTGACATCTTCTGTGGGCTTTCCCATGATTGTTCCTCCAGCAACTGTATCTGTTGGGAATATTCCCTAGAGGCAATAATAAATTGATTATTATCATATTTCCCGTTCATGGTAAATGTTTATTATTCATGCTAGAATTGTATTGACCGAAAACTTAAATACATGTGTGAATACATAAACTACATCGTGTCCCTAGTAAGCCTCTACTAGACTAGCTCGTTGATCAAACATGGTTATGGTTTCCTAACCATAGACATGAGTTGTCATTTGATAACGGTATCACATCATTAGGAGAATGATGTGATGCACAGACTCAACCATAAGCTTAGCATTTGATCGTTTAGTTATTTGCTACAACTTTCTTCGTGTCAAGTATTAGTTCCTTAGACCATGAGATCATGTCACTCCAGGATACCAGAGGAATACTTTGTGTGCTATCAAACGTCACTTCATAACTGGGTGATCATAAAGGTGCTCTACAGGTATCTTCAAAGGTGTCTGTTGAGTTCCATGCATCGAGACTGGGATTTGTCACTCTGTATGACGGAGAGATATCTCCAGGCCCTCTCGGTAATACAACATCGTAAAGAGCTTGCAAGCAATGTGGCTAATGAGTTAATCATGGGATCTAGTATTACGGAATGATTAAAGAGACTTGCCGGTAACGAGATTGAACTAGGTATGGAGATACCGACGATCGAATCTCGGGCAAGTAACATATTGTTGGACAAAGGGAATTGCATACGGGATTAACCAAATCCTTGACATCGTGGTTCAACCAATAAAAAGTGGAATATGTAGGAACTAATATGGGCATCCAGGTCCCGCTTTTGGTTATTGACCGGAGAGGTGTCTCGGTCATGTCTACATGATTCTCGAACCCGTAGGGTCTGCACGCGTAACGTTCGATGACGCTGTAGTAGTATTGGGATATGTGCATTGGTAACCGAATGTTGTTCAGAGTCCCGGATGAGATCCCGGACGTCATGAGGAGGTCTGGAATGGTCCGGAGGTAAAGATATATATATATGAATTCCTGTTTTGGTCGCCGGAAAAGTTTCGGGCATTATCGGTATTGTACCGGGAGTGCCGAAAGGGGTCCGGGGGTCCACCTGCCCCGGGGGGCCCACATGGGCTAAGGGGGCACCCTAGCCTACATAGGCTAGGGGCACCAGCCCAAGAGGCCCATGTGCCTAGAACATGGAGAGATGGAAGAGTCCTAAGGGGGAAGGCACCCCCTAGGTGCCTTTGGGAGGGAGAAAATCTCCCTAGGCCCACGCCCCCTCCTTGGAGGAGGGGCTAGGGCTGTGCCCCATCCCTCCTCCTTGCCTCCTATATATAGTGGGGGAGAGGGAGGGGATGAACACACCAATTCTCACGCCCCGGCGGCAGGCCTACCTCTCCCATAACTCTGTTTTCTCCTCAGATTGGTTCCAGCAGCGTTTGGCGAAGCCCTGCCGGCACTGCACCACCACCATCTCCACCACGCCATCGTGCTAGTTGAGATACCATCTAATCTCCTCTCTTTATTGCTGGATCAAGAAGGAGGAGACGTCACCGAGCCGCACGTGTGCTGAACGCGGAGGTGCCGTTCATTCGGCGCTAGATCGAATTGGATCGTGATCGGATCGCGAAGAGTACGACTACATCAACCGCGTTATATACGCTTCCTCTTTTGGTCTACAATGGTTTGTAGACACACTCCCCTCTCGTTTCTATGCATCTCCGAGATTAGATCTTGGGTGTTCGAAGGAATTTTTTTGATTTTCATGCTTCGTTCCCCATCAGTGGCATCATGAGCTAGGTCTATGCGTAGATGTATATGCACGTGTAGAACACAAAGAAGTTTTGGGCGTTGATGTTCAGATTGCTTACCTCTGTTGTATTATTTGGATTCAGTAGTATTGTGGGATGAAGCGGCTCGGACCAACCTTACATGTCCTTGCACATGAGATATGTTCCACCGACTAACATGCAACTTGTATTGCATAAGGTGGCTGGCGGGTGTCTGTATCTCCTACTTTAGTTGAATCTGATTTGACAAAGGCAGTCCTAGTAGAAGGTTAAAAGGCAACTTGATTATCACCGTTGTGGCTTTGCATAGGTAAGAACGGTTCTTGCTAGTTGCCCATAGCAGCCACGTAAAAATTGCAACAACAAAGTAGAGGACGTTTAATTTGTTTTTGCAGGGCATGTTGTGATGTGGTATGGCCAAAACATGATGTGATAATATGTCGATGTATGAGATGATCATGATTTGTAATAGGTTCACGACTTGCATGGCGATGAGTACGGCAACCGGCAGGAGCCATAGGGTTGTCTTTAATTTTTTATGACCTGCATGTCAACTAATAACACCATGTAATTGCTTTACTTTTACTGCTATGCTTTAACAATAGTTGTAGAAGCAATAGTTGGCGAGGGAACCACGTGATGACACGATGATGGAGATCATGGTGTCATGCCAGTGAAGATGGAGATCATGCCGGTGCTTTGGAGATGGAGATCAAAAGCACGAGATGATAATGGCCATATCATGTCACATATATTGATTGCATGTGATGCTTATCTTTTATGCATCTTATTTTGCTTAGGACAATGGTAGCATTGTAAGATGATCCCTTCACTAAATTTCAAGATAAAAGTGTTCTCCCTAAGTATGCACCATTGCGGAAGTTCGTCATTTCGAAGCACCTCGTGATGATCGGGTGTGATAGACTCTACGTTCGCATACAACCGGTGTAAGCCAGTTTTACACATGCGGAATACTTGGATTAAACTTGATGAGCCTAGCATGTACAGACATGGCCTCGGAACATGGAGGACCGAAAGGTCGAACACGAGTCATATAGTAGATATGATCAACATGGAGATGTTCACCATTGATGACCACCCCATCTGACGTGATGATCGGACATGGGTTGGTGGATTTGGATCATGTAACACTTAGACAACTTGAGAGATGTTGATTTAAGTGGGTCTTCATTAGTAATATGATTAATTGAACCAATTATCATGAACATAGTCTTAATGTCTTGGCAAAATTATGTTGTAGATCAATGGCTCGTGTTGTAGCTCCCCTCAAGTATGCGGACTGGGTCCATAATTTGAGGATTATCCTCACTGCTGTACATAAGGCTTATGTCCTCAAAGCACTGCTAGGTGTGCCACCCGCTCCCACAAATCTGGATGCTATGAACATCTGGCAGACCAGGAATGATAACTACATGATACTTCAGCGCGCCATGCTTTACGGCTTAGAACCGGGGCTCCAAAGACGTTTTGAGCACCACAAAGCATATGAGATATTCCAGGAGCTGAAATTAGTATTTCAAGCTCATGCCTGGGTCGAGAGGTATGACACTTCCGACAAGTTCTTTAGCTGCAAGATGTAGGAGAACAACTCCGTTAGTGATCATGTACTCAAAATGCTCGGGTACTACAACCGCTTGAATCAGTTGGGAGTTAATCTTCCAGATGAGGTAGCGATTGATAGAGTTCTCCAGTCACTATCACCAAGCTACAAGGGCTTTGTGATGAACTATAATATGCAAGGGATGGAGAAAACGATTCTTGAGCTCTTCAATGCTTAAAGCCGGGGAGGTAGAAATCAAGAAAGAGCATCAAGTGTTGATGGTGAATAGGACCACTAGTTTCAAGAAAAAGGGCAAGGGAAAGAAAGGGAACTTCAAGAAGAATGGCAAGTTAATTGCCGCTCCCATGAACAAACCCAAGGCTGGACCCAAACCCGAGACTGAGTGTTTCTATTGCAAGGGGAATGGCCACTGGAAGCGGAACTGTCCCAAGTACATGGCAGATAAGAAGGCTAGCAACATCAACAAAGTTATATTTGATATACATGTTATTAATGTGTACCTTACTAGTGCTCGTAGTAGCGTCTGGGTATTTGATACTGGTTCGGTTGCTAATATTTGTAACTGGAAATAGGAGCTGCGGAATAAACGAAGACTAGCTAAGGACGACGTGACGATGTGCGTCAGAAATGGTTCCAAGGTTGATGTGATCGACGTCGGCACGCTCCCTCTACGTTTACCTTCAGGATTAGTTATGAACGTAAATAATTGTTATTTGGTGCCTGCGTTGAGCATGAACATTATATCTAGATATTGTTTATTGCGAGATGGTTATTCATTTAAGTCAGAGAATAATGGTTGTTCTATTGATATGGATAATATCTTTTATGGTCATGCACCCCTTGTGAATGGCTTATTCTTGTTGAATCTCGATCGTAATGATACACATGTTCATAATATAGATGCCAAAAGATGCAAAGTTAATGGTGATAGTACCACATACTTGTGGCACTGTCACTTAGGTCATATTGGTGTAAAGCGCATAAGGAAACTCCATGCTGATGGACTTTTGGAATCACTTGATTATGAATCATTTGATACATGTGAACCATGCCTTATGGGCAAGATGACTAAAACCCCATTTTCGGGAACAATGGAGCGGGCTAGTGACTTGTTGGAAATAATACATGCTGATGTATGTGGTCCGATGAGTGTTGAAGCACGCGGCGGATATCGTTATATTCTTACGTTCACAGATGATTTGAATAGATATGGGTATATTTACTTAATGAAACACAAGTCTGAAGCATTTGAAAAGTTCAAGGAGTTTTAGTGTGAAGTAGAGAATCATTGTAACAAGAAAATTAAATTTCTACGATCTGATCGTGGAGGTGAATATTTGAGTTACGAGTTTGGTATGCATTTAACACAATGTGGAATTGTTTCACAGCTCGTGCCACCTAGAACACCACAGCGTAATGGTGTGTCCGAACGTCATAATCATACTTTATTAGATATGGTGCATTCTATGATGTCTCTTACCGATTTGCCACCATCATTTTGGGGTTATGCATTAGAGACAGCCGCATTCACTTTAAATAGGGAACCGTCTAAGTCCGTTGAGACGACAGCGTATGAATTATGGTTTGGCAAGAAACCTAAATTGTCGTTTCTTAAAGTTTGGGGATGCGACGCTTATGTTAAGAGGCTTCAGCCTGCTAAGCTCGAACCCAAAGCAAAGAAGTGCGTCTTCATACGATACCCTAAAGAGACCATCAGGTATACCATCTATCACAGATCCGAGGGCAAGATCTTTGTTGCCAAGAATGGGTCCTTTCTAGAGAAGGAGTTTCTCTCGAAAGAAGTGAGTGGGAGGAAAGTAGAAATTGATGAGGTAATTGTACCTTCTCTCGAATTGGAGAGTAGCACATCACAGAAAGTAGTTCATGTGATGCTTACACCCACAAGGGAGGAAACTAATGATGATGATCATGAAACTTTAGATCAAGTTACTACTGAAATTTCTAGGTCGACCAGGACACGTTCCGCACCAGAGTGGTACAGTAATCCTGTCCTAGAAGTCATGTTGTTAGACAACAGCGAACCTACAAACTATGAAGAAGCAATGATGAGCCTGGATTCCGACAAATGGCTTGAGGCCATGAAATCCAAGATTGGATCCATGTATGAGAACAAAGTATGGACTTTGGTAGACTTACCCAATGACCGGAAGGCCATCGAGAACAAATGGATCTTTAAGACGAAGACAGACGCAGATGGTAATGTCACCGTCTATAAAGCTCGACTTGTCACAAAGGGTTTTTGACAAATTCAAGGGGTTGACTACGATGAGACTTTCTCACCCGTGGCGATGCTTAAGTCTGTTAGAATTATGTTAGCAATTGCCGCATTTTATGATTATGAAATCTGGCAGATGGACGTCAAAACAGCATTCCTCAACGGGTTTCTTAAGTAAGAGTTGTATATGTTGCAACCGGAAGGTTTTGTCGATTATAAGGATGCTAACAAGGTATGCAAGCTCCAGCGATCCATCGATGGACTGGTGCAAGCATCTCGGAGATGGAATATACGCTTTGATGAAGTGATCAAAGCTTTTGGTTTTATACAAACTTACGGAGAAGCTTGTATTCACAAGAAAGTGAGTGGGAGCTCTGTAGCATTTCTAATACTATATGTGGATGACATATTATTGATTGGAAATGATATAGAATTTCTGGAAAGCATAAAGGGTTATTTGAACAAGAGTTTTTCAATCAAAGACCTGGGTGAAGCTGCTTACATACTGGGCATTAAGATCTATAGAGATAGATCAAGCTGCCTAATAGGAATTTCACAAAGCACATACCTTGACAAGATTTTGTAGAAGTTAAAAATGAATCAGTCAAAGAAAGGGTTCTTGCCTATCTTGCAAGGTATGAAGTTGAGTAAGGCCCAAAGCCCAACCACGGCAGAAGAAAGAGAAAGGATGAAAGGCGTCCCCTATGCCTCAGCCATAGGCTCTATAATGTATGCCATGCTATTTAGCAGACCTGATGTGTGCCTTGACATAAGTCTGGCAGGGAGGTACCAAAGTGATCTAGGAGTAGATCACTGGACAACGGTCAAATATATCCTTAAGTACCTGAAAAGGGACTAAGAACATGTTTCTCGTTTATGGAGGTGGCAAAGAGCTCGTCGTAAAGGCTTACGTCGATGCTAGCTTCGCACAGATCCGGATGACTCTAAGTCTCAAACAGTATACGTATTTATATTGAATGGTGGAGTGGTTAGTTGCTGCAGTTCCAAGCAAAGCGTCATAGAGGGATCTACATGTGAAGCGGAATATATAGATGCTTCGGTAGCAGCGCAAGAAGGAGTCTGGATGAAGGAGTTCATACCCGATCTAGGAGTTGTGCCTAGTGCATCGTATCCAATGACAATCTTTTGTGACAACACTGGTGAAATTGCTATTGCCAAGGAGCCTAGGTTTCACAGGAAGATCATGCACATCAAGTGCCGCTTCAACTCCATTCGTGATTACAGCAAGGATGGAGACACAGAACTTTGCAAAGTACATACGGATCTGAATGTGGCAGACCCGTTGACTAAACCTCTTACACAAGCAAAACATGATCAATACCAGGACTCCATGGGTGTTAGATTCATTACTATGTAAACTAGATTATTGACTCCAGAGCAAGTGGGAGACTATTGAAAATATGCCCTAGAGGCAATAATAAATTGGTTATTATCATATTTACCGTTCATGATAAATGTTTATTATTCATGCTAGAATTGTATTGACCGGAAACTTAAATACATGTGTGAATACATAAACTACATCGTGTCCCTAGTAAGCCTCTCCTAGACTAGCTCGTTCATCAAAGATGGTTATGGTTTCCTAACCATAGACATGAGTTGTCATTTGATAACGGGATCACATCATTACAAGAATGATGTGATGGACAGACCCAACCATAATTTTAGCATTAGATCGTTTAGTTATTTGCTACAGCTTTCTTCATGTCAAGTATCAGTTCCTTATACCATGAGATCATGTCACTCCCGGATACCGGAGGAATACTTTGTGTGCTATCAAACATCACTTCGTAACTGGGTGATCATAAAGGTACTCTACAAGTATCACTACAAAAAAAATACACTTTCGTGATGATACGTGTTTGTCACAGTAGGTCACGTTTTCTGTCATGCATGTACATCCATGACGATTTTATGACAAAATCAAGATAGTCATACCTGTGCTGTCGTAGAAGTGTTCCATGACAATACCAAAATTATCATAACGGAAGTGTCCACTTCCATGACGATAAATGGCGAGTCATGGAAGTGCTTTTGTCAAGGGTAACCGACACGTGGCATCCACCGTAATGGGTCGTCGTTAAGCTATCGCGTTCTGGTTAGGATCCGATAACCCGTTAACAGCCCGGACCAATGGGGATTTTTCACGTGTAAAATTCTCATTAGCCCGCGGATCCACGTGTCGGCCCAGCGTTGGGACAGTTGTCATCCAGCGAATGGACGGGACACGCCTATGATACGTCAACACGTGGCTCGGCCCAACAGTGGCCCATTCAGGTCAAAAGGCCAGCCCGTTTGACCTGGTCAAAAGGTAACGGCCGGCCCACTTAAAGCCTGCTAGCGGCCTGTTCGCATATAGCCCATTTACAGCCCGCTAACTCACGGCCCATTATGGCCTATCCGAATTAGGCCTAGTAGCGTCATATGGACCGTCCAATATGATTCCAGCCCATTGTAACTTCCGGCCCATGTATGGCCCATGACGTCTTTCGGCCCATATGAGGCCATTTGTAACTCCTGGCCCATTAACGGCCCGTGGTGAAACTGGCCCGTAATGAATAGTGTATCGCTTTATACCCATTAACGGCCCATTATTCCATTGGGCCGTTTCCAGCCCGTGTTATCTTTCGGCCTTCTCAGGGCCCATTTATTCTTGGGCTGATTTGCAGCATTTGATTACTTACGGTCTGTTACTGGCCTGCTCCGGTTGTGGGCCAAATTCAGCCAGTGGTTAAAGTCGGCCCGTTTGTGGCCCGTTAATCCGTTGGCTAACTAAACAGGATAGAATGACATACTTCAAAATATAATGACTATGTAAATAGGATGACATGATATAACTATACGATGTGTCTATTAAAGTGGTTTGCATGCCATAATTCACAAACATGCCGTCGATGGAAACACGATGGAATGATATAATTCACGGATAGAATGACATAATTCAAAATATGATGACTATGTAAACAGGATGAGATGATATAACTATATTATGTCTTTAGAAAATGGGTTGGCATGCCATAATTCAGATACATGCTGTCTACGTAAACATCATGGCATGATATAATTCAAATATATGATTTATATACTAAGCAAGTGAGCAGAGGGCAATCACATATATGATGTGTCAACTAAGGAGATGGCAATCAATATTGTGTATATGATGTAAAAACTAAGCATTGCACGACAACATATGCATGATATGAGTAATATAACCTGGCCAAGTTTGAGCATACACCTCAGGGGGGAAATAGGACTGGTCATCTGCCTCTGAATCCTCCTCTGAGGAGCTATCTGTAACCAGCAAGATATCTGCTTAAGCAGGTAGCATTGTCTGCTCTGAAGACCTTGTTTTCACTCTAGATTTCTCCATCACCAATTCAAATGGCTGATGCACAGGAAGAGCAGTTGAATATACAAACATTGTCGATAAATGGAATGAGTAATACAAAAAAAGGATGGCATGATATAATTCACATATATGACGCTCGGCTAAACAGCATGGCATTGCATAATTCACATACATAATGCCTTGCAACAAGATAGCATTGCATAATTCACATATATAATGTCTTGCAACAAGATGGCATTGCAAAATTGACATATATGGTAATTAGACACTAAACATGTGGCATTCACATAAAGCATGTCTAAACTAAGCAAATGACATGCCAATGCAAGACACCATATGCACGATATGAGCAATATAACCCTGCCAAGTTAGAGCATGCACCTCGGGGGGGAAATACGACTGGTCATCTGTCTCTGAATCCTCCTCTGAGGAGCTATCCGTAACCAGCAAGACATGCGCTTCGTCAGATAGCATTGTCTTCTCTGAAGACCTTGTTTTCACTCCAGATTTTTCCATGACCGTGTCGAATGGCTGATGCACAGGAAGAGTAATTGAATGTACTAAAATTGTTGACAAATTTAATACGTAATAAAAAAAGGATGGCATGATATAATTCACTTATAAGATGACTGGCTAACCAGGATGGCATTGCAAAATTCACATATATGATGCCTGGCTAAACAAGATGGCATTGCATGATTCACATATATGATATAGGAACTAAACAGATGGCATTTACACAATGCATGTCTAAACTAAGCAGATGACATATTTTATGTATAAAGTAAGCAATGCAAGGCACCATATGCATGATATGACCAACATCAGCATGCCAAGTTAGAGCAAAAGACCTCAGGGGGTAAATAGGAGTGGTCTGCTCCCTCTGAATCCCCCTCTGAACAGTTATCTTCCTCTTGATTACAGTTTGGAATGGGGGGATGGGGGTTGCTTTTGCGCCGACCATGGAGCAACGTCTGCATGAAATTTTATTGCCACGCAGGGCTCATCTCTTTTGCTCTACATGTTCAGTACCATTGTGTACAATAACTGACATGCATAGGAATAAAACATAGTGAGATTAGGAAAGGAGTGCATGCACAAATCCAGAGTGATGGTAGCAAACTGTGGATTGACCCAAAACCAATGATAGCAGGCAGATAATAGCTTTAGTTAAAAAATACAGATAATGGCTCCTTTAATGTTTGTTTCCACCCAACATGAAACTCATAGTAGACACCCGAGATTAACTAGATAGTAGACAGATAGTATTGATTGCTGCCCCAATATGTACCCCACAACCATTTAAAAACTCAAGTTTGAGCATTAGTTCGGACCTGACTCGGAGTCTAATCGGTGAACAGGAGGATAAAGTAGCGTGTCATCATATTAAGCGATGCATAACGAAAGCAGACACCAAAGAGTGCGACTTCTCTTGCGGACCCGTGTAGTCCTCAAGGTCATCTACTCAGTTGATGATGGTAATGCAGTTGTCGTGGCTGCCGGCGGTGGGGAAGAAGATCTGAGGCGGCGAAAGACAGTCTGGAGGGCGGATCCCTGCTGTGGTGAACCCGTCCGCCATTGGAGCAGCTGAGCTGGGGTGAACCACAGCGCAGCAGGAGCGGGACAAACCACACATGGTTTTCTTTGACACATATCTGTAACAGAAGTAATTCTGTAAGGGCTTGTTTGAATTGGAGGATTCTAACAATGCAGGGATAGGAAATACACAGGAATACGATATGAATGCACGTGCAAAATAGAGAATTTAAAAACACAGGATTTCTGCCAATCTGGGTGTTTGGTTCATAAGAATTGGAAGATCACAGGATGCAAAGAAGCATGGTGAGATTAAGTCAAACCACAAGAAAATGTACGGTTATAATGCTATTATGCTACTATCTCTTAGTCTTGTGCTTCATGAATAGGAATTTGAGAAGGAGGACAAGTGGATATTAAAATTCCTACGGTTTTTCTTTCATGGAGACACTAAAGGAACAAATCCTACAGTTTTCCTTTGGTCCATTCCTTTGTACCAAATGCATGAATAGTAGTACCATAGGAAACTTTCCAATTCCTATGTTTTTCCTTCACTTTTCCTTTCAAGCACTGGCGATTCTAGTAGGCAGGCTTGAACAGGGAAAAGCCTACACTCAAAAAATGTTTCTGTGCTACTTCTACTACTTTGGACCCAGGCCACTGCCCTACTAGCTCAACTCCCAGGCCCATCTACAAATGCACAGCTCAAGCGCGTAGAAATAAATAATGATGACATTCAAGAGAGTCCATCACGAATAGCTAAGTTGCCCGGTACCTCACTGCTTGTCATATAGTAGGAGAAACTAATCGTATTTCACGTTACTACGTGTGCTCAGTGGACAATATATATAACATGTAGAGTAAAAAAGCGATGCAACAAGTGTACAACCTCTTTGGCGAAGCCATGTCGATCTCAGCATGATTGGGTTGGTCGGGGAGGATGCTCAGGCTGATTTGGCTGTCGAAGGAGGGGAAGAAGATCTTAGGCGTCTGGAGATGGAGTCGGGGGTACTGCTCCGCTGTGATAGAGGGTTTCGTCATTGGAGCAGCTCCGGTGAGTTGTACGACGGCGAGACTGAAGCAGGACAAGAGAGACAACGTTAACCTGAGTGGAATTCTAATAGCATCTCCAATAGATGATGTAAAATACATAACCACAAAGTGCTAGATGTAAAATACATTAGCCGCTCATCTCTGAACTTAACTGTCGAAACTGAATTTACCTGTCGAAACTGAATTTTACTGTCGAAACTGAATTATGATACGGAAAATTCTAGAACAAAGGAGAAGTGCTTGTGTTTTGAGGTTTGTGCATTATGCTTAAGTTCAACCATGGAGTCTTCTAGATTGTACAAGTGGCAAAATCTGGTGGAATGTAGATGATATCCAACGGCCAGTAGTGCTCGGATTTGCCATCTCTGCACCGTCGGATTGGCTTCATCCAACGACCATCTTTCAAAATTATTCGCACACTATATAGGGGTATAGATATGTGATGCGAAAGACACCCATCATCTCCAATTTGAATAGTGTTTCCATGCACGGTTGCAATGTGGCCAAACGATGCCTGCCATTGGTATCTCAAATTCAAATCAGTCTGACCTTGTTCAATGTGTATACAGTATAGCATGCTCGTTTCCACACCACACCACGCATATCTCAGTTATATTCATGCATGCATGGGTTTCAAACATCATGATCCCTTATTCAAATATTTGAATTCAACTTTACATTGATTATGACCTCACCTAGTCTTTTACACCCACACAGTCGTCTTCTCTTTATAATTGTACAACTAACTTTCTCTCGTGCATGCATGCACACACACTACCACTCGTCATTATCCATTGCACACATGCGATCTTTTTCTTCAGGTCGGTCTCCCATGCATGCACACACACACACCTCCCCCTCTTCATCACTTCGGGCATTCTTTATCTCTCACATGCATGCACAACGATCGATGTTCCTCTATGTGTGTATATATATAGCTAGGTCTTTGCCAGTTTTCCACACAAACCGACCAATCTATATATCTAGTCAGGTCTCACCCTTTTTCCCACGTACACATCGATCAATTTGTACCTCTGTATATAGGATTACATAGCTGATACACCCACATTATCTATCCATCGTCCCCCTCTCATCATCCATGCCTTCCGCTTCATCTCTCAGACGCGCGCATAGTGGCCAAGACAGGGGCAGCAAGGGCCCTGCCCCCCCTAACATCATTATATACTGAGGCTAATATGAATGTGATCAGTAGATCAATTGTTGGTAAAATGGTTTAAGTTGATGAATTGGCCCTCCCCGTAAAGTATTAGCAATGCTTGGCCCCCTAGCTCATTTATTTTTCATGGCTCCACCACTGCGCGCACGTTCTCGCCCCCTCTCTTTAAATATCGATCTCGCACTTGTGCACTCCTTCATAGCCTCCCTCCACTTGGCCCCTCGCACCATCTTCCAGCACTCCACCCCCCCATATCCCAGTGCTTGTATGCTTGTAGAGCTCTTCCCTCTATCTATCTCTATCGATATCTCGCGTGGTCGACCCCTCCCCTACCTTCTCGTATATCACCCCGACCCCATGCACATACATGTATGTATATAGGCCTCTCCTTCACATAAATTGCATTGACACGTATTCCCTCACCATATCTTAGTATCTCTCACACACACGGACTACGTGTGCGGAAGAGAAGAGATGCACACACGCACTCGTTCCCACATACAAAAGCGCGGGTGCACGATGGAGCACACTTGTACAAAAAATGAGCATGTAGAAAGGCTTTAGATGATGTGCCACTAGTCTATATCTATACCTCTATATCTATATCTATATCTATACCCCTATATTGAGTGCGAATAAAATTGAAAGATGGTCGTTGGATGAAGCCAATCAGACGGTGCAGAGATGGCAAATCCGAGCACTACTGGCCATTGGACATCATCTACATTCCACCAGATTCTGCCACATGTACAATCTAGAAGACTCCATGGTTGAACTTAAGCATAATGCACAAACCTCAAAACACAAGTACTTCTCCTTTGTTCTAGAATCTTCCATATCATAATTACCCAAACTTTTTTTCTAGTTGAATTGCCATTATTTGTTTTTACTTTATGCTTTACAAAGCACAATTCCATGAATCATAAAATAGATTAACTTTTTTATAAAAACTAATTGATTTTGAATGAGATGAACTATTAAGAATTAAACAAACGTCTACATCATGCATATATGACTCAAAGCTTACATGCTATAGTGTGGTATTTATTCATAATTTGGTTGCCAAATCTCATGCGTGCAATGCACGTGTACCTTACTAGTACTTGCAGTATGTGCAAAACATGTTAATTGGAATTCCAATGGCACGCTACACAGAGTCTCTCCCTTTTTCAGTTAATATATTATGATTAAAATGATGTGGGGGCATGCACGAAGCCACGTGGCACAAGTGGAGGCGTTGTCGCGACCACCTTGTGTGGATTGATCACAGTGGCGTGCTGCTGGTTCTAGAAGAATGTACTAGTCCTCTCTCACGCACACTGGCAGTACATGCACGAAGCGAAGATGTGCACGCACGCACTCATTCCCTCGCACGCACACGCGGGTACACGGTGGGACGCATTTTTGTATGAAGATCCACCCCATGTGATAATTTGACGCGTGTAAAGTCGTTCACTTCATTGATGGTCAATTAGTACAGTGCATGCAAATTGAGTGGACGTGAGGGAGGAAATAGTTGAGAAAGACATTACTACTCCACTGCATGCATGCGAGTAGTTAAATTAAATCATGGGTTGCTACTTCCATTGGTCTCGTTCGTATTTTGTGAAATTTTTTTACCATAATTTTAAGTAACACAATATTTATGCATGTCATCAATATTAATGTCATCGAAAACTATGTTCAAATGTGATTCCAATGATATAATTTTTGGTGACATGCATTAACATTTTTTTAGTTAAATTTTTGGTCAAAAATTGGCACAAAATAAAAAGGGGGCCAATAAACCAGGACACAGGCAGGATGATCAATTTTTGCCTGGGTTACTGTTGGTGGCCATTGTATTTAAATATGGACGGAGTGGAGTAGTAGTACTATCTTTATCTTAGCCTCATAGGGCTCTCCCAGCGCCTACGCTCGCCTCCCCGCCTCGCCCACCGATCCCGCCATGGAGGATCCCGCCATGGAGGATCCCTTAGATCCCAGGATCCCGCGGGCTGCCCTCTCGCTGCGGCCCGCAGCACTGCCGCCTTTGAGAGAAACCCACATGTGTTTCAGAGGGAATCCATTGCTCTGGAATCACAGATCGGTGGCACCGGAGGACATGCCAGGGCTGCGTTTCAGGTGGTAATGGTAGGCAGGAAGGGCAAATTGGATCGAGGAAGCGTCACATCGATTGGAGACAAGTTCGAAGGAGCTGCGCCTGGCTAAGCACAAGGCGGAGGCGCAAGTCGATCTCAGGGGAGAGATGCTAAGGGATGTCAGCATCTGGCAGTGTCGCGTTGATTTCGAGCTGGGGCTAATGGCAGAGATCATATTCACGGAGTTGACTGCGGAAGAAAAAATGCGCATGCCTGCAGAATGGCATGAGCAGCCGGTGCAACTGTTCAAATGAGCGGTAGGAGTAGCCAAATCGCGGGACCAGCTGCGGCGGCGCCGCTGGGCATGCATCGTAGGCGAGGTGAGCTGCCCTCCTTCCCCTCCAGTGATGCAGTGACCTACTTGGTTGCTGCTGCAGTGAACTTGCGGCGCCATGGCGGTTTGCAACCGTGACAATCACTCCATCTATATGTATTGTATTCCTTTGAAAATACTTGGTCATTTGGAAAAAGATGGTAATTGATTTATCACTAGTTTTTGAATGCTTGGTCGTGACAATCACCCGAAGCCACAACCAGAAGTCTCCATCGCGTAATACTTACGGTCGGTCGCACCAATAGACGGTCAGTCGCACCCGTGCCTCACCGAAGGGACACGCATCGGCTTGGTCTGACATGTACGACCAGTTACATCACTGACTTGTGCGACAGCATTTGAGTAGTAGTACTTGAAATTTGTGTTCCAGGAAACTCATCGGGAGCCGCTTCGGGCCTCGAAACCAAAACCATCAATTAATCTTTAGCTTGTTCCCATGACATTCCAAAGTAGTACTACCATGCTATAATTAAGTGCAAACCTGCTCACACCTAGTACATATCAAACCTGAACGTGTTCCCACTATGCAAGTTTTAGTACTAGTGCTAGTACTAGGTTATAAAAAGGGGAACTACCTAGCCGAAAATCACTCTACCTTCCTCCTCATAAGTCTTTCTTGTTCGTCCGTCCTTGCCATGGCCGGTGTGCAGAGCTCTAGGTCGAGAACTACTCGTAACAAGGGAGCGGCAACCAAGGCCGCGGAAAAAAAAGAGAGGGCTCGCCGCCTCGCAGAGACCTCAAAAGATCTCTCATGGGCAGGCGAGGGCTCCCAGGAGCGCCCTAGCCGCGGAGGCGAACATGCCGAGCTGGCGGTGCTGGAGTCGTTATCCCTTGACGACATGCCCACTCAGCTCAATAAGCAGAAGGAGTTCATCGAAGGCTTGGTGGAGCTGCTGAAGGAGAGCCTCGGCGACATGCCCATTGCGCTCAATAAGGAGGAGTTGACCGTCGGCTTGGTGATGCTGCTGAAGGAGAGCATTGCCTCGGGTAAGAAGGCGACCGGCGAAATCCTGCAACTTCAGGAGGACACGGCGAAGCTCTGCCACAAGCTCGACCTGCTGATGGAGGAGAGAGCCGGCTGGAAGAAGCTGCTTGAGAAGAGTAGTTCCTCGGTGAAGATGCTGCACGCCCTCGTCATGGAACAGAAGGAGGAGTTGGCGAAGCTCCGCATCAAGCACCCGGCTGCTGTCAAGGTACGTAATGCGGCCGTGGAACAGATGGTGAAGGCTCGCGTCGAGAAATCCCGCGCCATGGACAGAATGAAGAAGATGGCGGAGGAGATGCACGAGGAGATGGAGGTCATTGAGGCGATGAAGAAGCAGTTACGACTCCGCGGCCAGCAACCCTTCATGTAGTAGAGAGCAGCGCCCCAGACTTGTGTGTGCATTTTCCTTCTTTTGGGGGGGGGGGTAATCTTCCTTCTTCTTTTGCTCCTGTGTTTCTTCTTTTGCTTCGGGTGTTTTGCCGCACGTGTCACGTTCTCTGCGAGGCATGAATAGAACAATGCTAACGATGAGCGGCGCCGTGGGATCGATGACAAGCAAATTAGATCATTTTTTATCGCCATATTGCACTGGGCTGCCATGTTTCGTGCTCCTCCATCGTACTAGTACTCCAGTGGAAAACCTGAGTATACCGCACGGTTCTTTGCTCCTCCTCAGGTCATCGGCAACATTTATACGAGTAGTCAAATCACAAGGCCCCGCCTTCCAGCAGTAATGAGCCGTCAAATCACAAAGGCCCTCGCCTCTCGTGAAACCGACCAAGCGAGACTGCCCCGCCCTCTAGCCTTTTAAATGTATACTTTTGTACAGTAGTAGTATCGATGGATTGCGCCATGGAGCAAAACTAACAAGATGAAATTAAAGAAAAAAGGTGGTACATATAGAGAGCGCTCGTCGCCAAATTATGCATATAGTACTATTAAAAAAGCTAGTACGTGCTTAGATGGGGTGCTAAAGTCTATTAAAGAAATTAGCTTACCTATTTAATTCTTTGACAACTAAACTCCTTCATGCTTTGGGTAAACTTCTCTCATTTAAGTTTTTTTTTAGAATTACATATCTCATTTAAGTGTTTTGCGTATGTGGCATGCTTAGAGCGTGGTTAATAGTATAGCCAACTGCTGGCTATATGATGTTGGCCATATATATTGTACGTATATAATGTGAAGAAACGAGTGGTAGTACTACCAACTACAAGATGAACTGTAAGAAATACTAGTATGTACGTACTAAAGAGTTAAAGTAACGGGAAGGAACACAACATAGTTCTGCTGGGGGCTCAGCACAACACACCCCTCAAATAAAACTAAGCACCCTGAAATTAAACTAAGCAACTAATTCGGTAGACACTGCATTAGAACCACCATGAGCAATGACACTGCCACCTTGCTCGGACTCCTCGTCCACATGCTCGACTTTGTCCTTGTCCCTCTTCCTCTTGGCTGATACTTCTTTGCTTGAACCGCACACTTGGCTCTCGCTCTTCATCCAACCCTTGTAGATATTGAAACAAAGGTAGGCATCCATTGCAGCGTACTGGATGTGGTCTCTATCTAGTACATTCCACTGCCATGTAAGATGAAACTCGGGCGGAGGTTTCGTCAGTTTACCATACGAATGATCAACCATGGCTCCTGCCAGGGTCAGCATTGAAGGATGACGGGAGGGCACCAGCCCATTCTTCTGGAGGTCGAAGGGCTGGCCTACAACAAGGCCTATCCGACTCAGGACTCTTCTGTCGTTCGTAAAGTCTACAGTAACGAATTTGACTTTGCCGCCCGCGAGGAAGTTCTTAAAATCCTCGCACTCAACGTCGGCATGGCATATGTGGTAGACCAAGCACAAGTTATGCACACAAACCTGGATCACGGCAGGCTTCTTCCTCTCTTCCTCCTTTAGATTCTTCTCTTTTCCCAGGACTGTGGTGTACTCAACATCTAGCCCAGCGACCCACTCATCACCATTTGACTTTTCGAACATGCGTCTGAAGCGAGCAAGGCATCCTTTCACCGTCGTGGAAGAACGGGTGCAGATGACATCGAACTCATCGTCGGTGATGGTTCTAACCTTGTACTCACAGCCGATCATGGAAATTTGGGACGCCATGGATTTGGGAGGAGGGTTAGGATTAGTGGAGCTGCTGTAATGTGAAAGGCGGGACGACTAGGAGCGAACTGCCATAATGTTAAAGGACGGCCGGGGACGAGTAGGAGCGAACTGCTAGCGGTTTTCCGATTGTAAAAATGCTTGAGTGGGTCGCGCGAACGGCATGGTAGTGGCTTGCCCGGTGGATAAATGCATTCATGCACAGTACTATGGGGGCCCAATTAGATGTCATGTCTACTAGACGCCCAATTAAATGGCTTCATGCATCTGCGTGTTCACACGTCAAGCGTCTGCAAAATTACAGGTGATACGAAGCTTTCCATGCTCCCATGTTACGGGCTTCCGAGAGCCCTTGGATCTGAGATTGAACGGTTGCATGGCGTGATTCTAGACCTATGGGTGAATATCCTATCCTAGAAGGTTATTCTGTAAATTTTCAGCAACTTAGCATGCGACCGTTCAATCTCAGATCCAAGGGGTGTCAGTAGCCCGTATCATGGTCGCGCCTACCACGACCGTTGCCTCGCTCGCGCGGCCACGCCCTTGGAGATTTCAGACTGCTATAAATGAGCATTTTTTTTGCCTACTTCGCATGCATGAAACTACTTCCTCCGTCTAGGTGCGTTAGGCTATCTGATGTTGGCATGTCATACATAGTCATCACTTAGTCACTCATATAACAAGGTTAGCTATAAGAGTATTTTTTTTACTTCTCTCCATCTCTTTCTTTGTAGTATATACTTCATTTGCCAAGGAGTAAGGAGTACTAGTACTTGGCACCTGTATACCATGGACGTGGTCAGGAATCGGGAGACTCACGCCGGTCATAGCGCCGCAGTAATAATGATAATGGCAAGTCAAATCACAGGGCCCCACCTGTCCAGCAGTAACGAGCCGTCAAATCACACAGCCCTACATTTGCAGCAGGCTACTCCCTCATCTTCTAGCCTCTCTGTCCAACCGACTAGGCAGAACTGCCCCACCTACCACGCGGGAAAAGCCCCGCCCTCAACTTTTAAATATAATTTTGTATCCATGGATTGCGCCATGGAGCAAAGCCTCAAGAAAATGGCGGTACACATGTATACAGCACGCCCGTCGCGTTCACGTCGCACCCCAGACGGTCGGTCGGTCGGTCTGGCACGCCGCTCTCTAAATGGAACGCGCATCATATTGCATTTGCACACACATGTGGGACCGCAATTGAGAACCGACCATAGGCACACTCCCCCGTCCTCGCAAGTCGGCTGAGTTAATAGAAGAGAGAGACGAGCGATAGTACTGGAGCAATGCTGTAAACACGTCGGTGCCTGGATGATCCCTGCATGACACAGGAGATCAGCTCGTCCATGCATGTGACCAGACTCCAGCAGACGGCTGGATTCGCTATCGTCTACATATAGTGCAGGCTGTCTTGTACAGGGCTGTAGTTCTGATGAGAAATCTAAAAAAATGGTTTCTTGTCATCTCGCAATATTAGGTGTCATGTGTTTCGGATCACTGCGAGGGTTAAACAGCGACAACTGCGTTCCTCCAAGGCACTTGTCATTGGGGGCACATGCACGAAGACTACTCGGCTGCCATCTAGGTCAAGCCGGCTATGTTAATTAGGACATCTATCGATTGACCCCTTTTCTATGAGTTTGTCTTTAATTTGAGCTTTGATCCTCGTCTAGTTTATCCGTCGGGATTCATGTTGTCTCCTTGGGGCAGTGAGGTTATGGTTTCTTGTCATGTGGCATTTTCGTGTTATATGTTAATCCGGTGCTTCAGATCAAAATGACGACAACTGCGCCTCCAGGGCACGTGCATGAAGACTTCTCGACAGTCATTGACAAGGTCAAGCCGGCTCCAGTAGATAAAAGAAAACTACTCCACTATATAGGCAGGAGCCTCCGCGCTTGCTTGCTAGTGTTGCTCTCTTCACACTCTCTCATCCTCTCCATATCTAAACACGATAGCGGTGGCCACACTCTCTCTCTCTGCTCACCACTAGTCACAAATCCGGCCGGATCCCCTCCGCAGGGGAGGGTGAGAAGGTGCAATGTTCACGCAGTCGTCCTCGGCAATGGATCTTACCCACTGCCGGCGCATCCCGATCAGCGTGCCTTGCCGTTCTCTCCCATGCAGCGCCGGCTAGGGAGGGCCTTCGACCCCTTCTTCCTCACTGTCGTAGTGTGGGCAGATCCGGCCTCCCACCGCCCACCTAGCGACATCTCGGTGACCCTCGGGTATAACTTCCTTCGAAACCGGCCTTGCTCTACTGCCCCAGTTCCTGACGTCGCTGCATTTGTATCTTTTACTATTTCTCAGGCCCTCTCGTAGATAGGATCGATCGGCTGTTCGAAAGCCACCTAAATTATTACTGTTAAGAGGTAAAACAACTTCATGCAGTCGAATCTAGTACTACTTGGTTCAAATAGGGAAGAAAGGGGGTGGGGGAGGGGGAAGATTTGTTACCTGAATCTAGGACTTGGTCGAAAGAGGAAACAATGGGGGCGAAAAGTAGCAGAGACTGGCTATCCAACTGGTCTCTTGGTCTAATAGAGAAATAAAGAGAAACGCAGTACAAACTCAATATAAGCCGATCTATTGGTTGAAAAAGGAAAGAAAGTGGGGACTGGGGGACAAGCCAAGAGAGTATGTCCAGCACTAGATTTGCTAGCCTCACACAGTATAAGGTGGCTATACCGAACAAAAATGGGACCAACCCAGATATCCTGTTCTGATGTTTGTTGCCCCGAGCCCCTCCTATGTAATGCCACTGGTAAAATGTAGCAGTCCCACTGTTAAAAGTAAGGACACGTTAAACCAATGTTGTTTTCAATGTAATGCCTCTAGTAATATGAATCAATAGCACTGTTTTTCATGTATTGCTAAATTTCCCATTAAGATAAGTTGCTTCTTTTCATTAGAAATGCAACTGTTCTGGTCCGCCTACTCTCCCGTGCCCAAATACCAACTCTTTAGCAGCTATTAATGTAATGTTGCTGGTAAAATGAAGCAATGGCACCACTAAAGTAATGTCATATTTAACGGTTGTCATAGTTAATCCTAATGCCCACACTAATATCTAGCAATGCTGCTGCTTTAGAAATTGCTACTGTCCTTGTAGGATCGCCATTCAGATAAGGAACATGCTTCTTTTCATTTGATGAATGTTTCATCACTTGTTAGTCACCCTCCTTTCCACCTTTTTGTGCAAACAGAGATATACATTTCACGCTTGATCTTAGTTGAACTGCACAAATTATATCCAAATTATGGTTGAACATTCCACGAGCTTCACGACCAACTTTGATGTAGCTCAATTTTATTGCAACTAATGAAGAAGAAGCTGCTAGCTCATGGGACATTGCTTCATTTTAGGTGAACTGCACAAAAAGGTCCCATGAATTGAATTATCCATGTTGGTGATTGGTGTCATCCCTTCTAAGATGGTGTTGACTGCAGATATGGTTCCCATCGCGAGGTATGTTCCTTTTTGGTCCGACCATTTGCCAAAGATCCTGCATGTTGACTCTGCTCTTGTGCTACTGTTTTGGCACTGCCATGATAAAGCAGTAATGTTATTATTTTGCACCTTAATCTAGTGGCACCTCGCTTGCCACCTGCTCGACCCTAGTGCCACTTATAAAATGAAGTAATAATACAGTTAAAATAGACCGAGTGTCCTCTCTATCATTTCATTTCCAATCTAGATAAAGAAAGTGCTTCTCTTTGGTAGTATATGTTTCATCAACTAGTCACATTGTTAATGTTTAAGTGTTTCTGCAAAGTGGGGTGCTTAATTTTAGTTGATCTGCACGAAAATAGAGATTGGAATGTCTCGAGGCCCCTCCTTGTACTACCGCTGTACACTGATGTTCATCACTGGCAGAAGGTGTATCGGGGAGAATTTGGTCGATTTCCAGTAAGAGGCCTACCATATGAGGCGTCGCAGGGCCCATCTCGCCCTCGCAGCATGGCATACTGTGATACTATCGCAATATTTTTCCATTAAGAAAATGAAGTTTCTTCTATTTATTAGTGTATGTTTCATCAACTAGTGCCACTATAATGTAATCATGCTTTTTCATTATCTGTGCAAACAGGGTTATTGAGCTGCATTTTGGTGGAACTGCACAAATGTACGGATGGAACCGGCATATATGCAGAGTGCGAGGTGCCAAGTAAAAATTACCGACACCAACCATGCTCCATCTAAGCATTGGCATCCACCACCAGTGGGATGGGTGGCTCTCTCTGTGGACGGATCTTTCTCGGCAGCAAATCCTCTAATCAAATACTAGTAGCTTATATTGGCACTTTTCTAGGGAGTACTCTTTTCTAAAAGAAGCACCAATCTATTTTTCTTTATTTGTACACAGTGTCACAACTTTGTTTTTGGTCCAGAGCTATTTTAGGGTGATTGGCGTAGTACTCGGAGACTGATTGTAAGCATGATTTCCATTAGCCGTCACACTGATTGTAAGCATGAGCAGATGGAAGATTAGGTTAGTGCGAAGCTTACCTTAAGCCCTACCGCCGCCGTTGAAACGAGGCGAGCGGCAAGGGAACAATGGAGAACTGCGGGGAAGCAACGTCGCGCCATCCGGCCTCCTCTTGTGGTGGGAGAAAGAATACTCATGTGGCTCCGGCTGGCACTGCACCCTCATGAACGGCACACCGTACTCGATCGATTCGTTATCCTCTGGATGCTCGACCTTCGACCTGTACGCCCACCACCTCCACCTGACTTTCGCGTTGGGCGAATCTGTCTGCTCCATCACCCAGAGGAGATACTCGATGAACTCAAAGGACTGCGGCGTGACTGCCGCCGGGGAGTACATCGCCGCCGTCTCGCTCTTTCGCATACATTCCCACATGGCCCTCACCGTCCTCGAAATCTCCCACTTGTTGTTAAACCAAGTAAGGATCTCCTTCAACCTGGCTAACTTCGCCTGGTCGCCGCTGGCGATCTGCCCGATTCGCTGCTGCATCCTCTCCATAGATGTCCTTCTGAGAGGTCCGGTGCTAGCTTGGGAAGATGGAAGGTGAGACGGTGGTCTTGCAATGGAGAAGAGGGAGAGGCGAGACGGTGGTTTTGCAATGGAGAAGATGGAGAGGAGAGCGGGTGGTTTTGCAATGGAGAAGAGGGAGAGGCGAGACGGTGGATTTGGAATGGAGATGATGGAGAGGAGAGGGGGTGGTTTTGCAATGGAGAAGAGGGAGAGGCGAGACGGTGGTTTTGGAATGGAGATGATGGAGATGAGAGGGGGTGGTTTTGCAATGGAGAAGAGGGAGAGGAGCGTGCGGCAGCGATTTAGGATTGGACGAGAGGGCCGGCGCGCTGTGACTGGATCAAAATCAATTTACCCTTCAATTAAGAAAGCGACCCCATATTAACTAGTCTCCCTTGTATTCTGGGTCATATTTGACCATGATTTTCACAAATAAAATATATGTTATACGTTGCAAAAAGAACATAATTTGAAAGTACATTCAGATACGAACCAAATGATACAATTTTTGATGACATGCATTCACATTTTTCTTGTCAAATACAGTACGTGGTCAAACTTTGACCCAAAATACGCAAAATAAAAAAAATACTTCCAAGACCAGCGCCGCTCCTCTCCTCTTAAACCACCGCCGCTCCTCTCCTGTTCCAATCCAAATCCAGCGCCGCTCCTCTCCTCTTCCATTTCAAAACCACCGCCGCTCCTCTCCTGTTCCAATCCAAAACCAGCGCTGCTCCTCTCCTCTTCCATTTCAAAACCACCGCTGCTCCTCTTCCATTCTAATCCAAAACCAGTGCCGCTCCTCTCCTCTTCCATTCAAAAACCACCGCCGATGAGTGAAGGCTCTACGGAGAAGTAGATCGATGGAGGAGTACAACCGATATCTGTGGCTCGCAGGCGGCGACCCTGTGAAGCTAGCTAGGATGTTGGAGATACAGTCTTGGTTTGACAACCTGGAGCAATTAGCGGCGATGGCGAAAGCGATGGACAAATATCTGGAAAAGAGCGAAAAGTAAGCGATACACTGGGAGGGAGTCGCGCGGGAGTACATAGAGCTGCTCCTCTGGGCCATGGAGCAACAGATTCACCGGATCCGATCGTGAGGCTGCGGTGGTGGGAGTATCGATCCAAGATGGAGCATCCACCATAGATTGAAGGATCGAGCATCTACACGGTGCCGTTTGTGAGTGTGTCGTGGTAGAGCGAGCCGGTGGAGTCTTCGTCGACCGAACCCAACTACAAGAGGAGAAAAACAGTTGGCGCGACGACGCTTCCCCGCCATCCTCTCCCTTGCCGTTCACCTCATCCCATGGGGCGACTGTCTGCCGGCGAGGAATAGGAGGGGACTCCCCCCCCCAAATAGTCTGAGGAGGAGCTTAGGGTTGTCCAGTATTTGCAGGTTGTGTTTTGTGTTTCAGATTTGAGAGTACTTTCAGATATGAATGTCTTTTGAATTTCAGATTTGCTGTATTGAGCATATGAAGTATTTTATGAATTCTAGAGATCTATTTTTAGCACTTTAAAAAATGTAGTTTCATATAGAAGTGCAGACAATGTGATTCTCAGAGAAGAAACTGCAAGTTTCCGAGGAAGAGCATTTATATTAACACGCCCTTTTCAAACAGGGATAACATCATGTTGGAAGTTTTATTCATGGTCAAAAATGGAACTACTAGCCAGTTAACATCATGCTGATCAACATTCATGCATAGCACATCTTCATATGATGCACAGTCAAAAAGATATGCTATTTTCAAAATGCCCACACAATGTTGAGTGTGTTGGAGGTGGTGTGCGTAGATAACAATGGGCACCCACATGTCTAAGGCTGAGGCAAAAATTTGTGGATATTTTCACTGCATCAGATGGAATCGAACCCGGGCAGAGCAGCGGTTGGGGAGTGGAACTTGGCCACTGGGCTACTCCAGTACTTTCGCTAGAAATTAGGCACAACATCTACCACTACTATAGCACGTCTATGGCCCTACCAGGTCCATGGCCGTACGCAAGCAAGAGCCTCATCGAAAAAATACTTCCACCTAATGCTATACTGACGTTGGGGGCCACGGGTTTGTCAACGTAGTTACTAAAGGAGATAAATTTACAACGAAGCTAGTCATGGGGGAGCTAGCATGTATCATTTATTATCAGTGGGCCAACAAGTATCTGCTGGGTTGTGTGCTGCCCAGTCTAGGCTTTCTTTTTTAACATGTGCAGCCCACGACATGCCGGTTTGTATTTGTTTGAGGGCCGTCATGTATCGACCTGCCTATGGCCCTCCCATCCTAGGTTTTATTTGTTCTTAAACATCCGCAGCCCAACTTATGTATTTTTTTGAAGAAAACGCAGAGGTCTGTTCTATTTTTCTATATAAGAATAGGAACGCCAGGTCCAACTTATGTTTCCCTTCTAACTATATTATATACATTTATATTATTTTATATGTTATTATATATTATTGTTATTATCATCATATATTTAACAGATACTTACATATATAAGAAAAAAATATCCCATGTATTATGAACTTATAAAAATAAATGTTTAACAATAAAATCCTTTTTTTTTACTTAAGGTCAACGAAAATACAAGTGATTGTGTACAAAAGCTTGGTAAGATTTAAGGACTAATGTAAATAAAGCACTTATTATTTAAATATATTTATAACAAAATGCTCAGGCCCTGTTTATTTTTTGATAACATTGTTGCGCCCAACCCAACATTATAATTAGAACCAGCCCAGCAAAATCGTGTATTTCGAGAAAGTGCAAATGGGCTGTAATTTTTTAGGAAAAACTAAATGGGCCGCATGGACGCTACATTATTTGTTCACCCAGGCCAGCAAATTCGTGTATTTCTAGAAACTGCAAATGGGTTGTAGTTTTTTTAGAAAAAAATAAATGGGCCGCATGGACGCTACATTATTTGTTCACCCAGCGCAACGAATGGACTGTAAATTCTAAAAATATGAGTTGAATATGTGCGACATTTTTGGAGGCTGAAATGTGGGCCAATAGGTCGAAGCCAATGCAAGGCGTTGTCAACTTAGTCAACAAATGATTCTGACATCGATAGCCGTTGGATTTACATCCAACGGCCGGCATTCATCTTTAATCTCTCGTCTTCTTCCTCCAGCGCCGCCGGGACCACCTGCTCCCGCCTCCGGCTGGTAGCAGCTCTGCTTAGCATGCTTCACTGCGAAGCGCTACCCCACCGCCGGCCAAGCCATCCCTCCACACCTACACACCTCCTGTTATTCTCCGTCGACTGCAGAACCACGCCGCACCAGAACTAGTTAACCCTCGTACACCTCTCCGTCTGCGACTCCACTGCCGCATCTTCCCATCACCGGCTCGTTGCCGTCCGGGGCCTCGCCGTCGTCCACCACCTTGGTGCGCTCAGCGCGGCGTGGTCAAGGTGGTCAACAAACGAGAGTCAATGGAAGAGGACTGTACGTGGAGAGGCTGACAGTGGGGACGCATCAGGTCCATGGACGCACGGATGCAACCGCCTCCTTATCACGCGAAAAAAAAATTATTCCTCCCCCTGAAAGCTGGGACCCACCACGTATATCTTCGCAAGGAAGGAAGTCCCTCCTTATGCCTGCCCCTGACAGCTGGGACCCACCAACAACATCTTGGCACGCAAGGAAGTGCCTCCTTATTATGGGAAAAAATATGATTCCGCCCCTGACCGCTGGGACCCGCCAGCTATATATTCGCACGCAAGGAAGTGCCTCCTTGCCCTCCCTGACAGCTGGGACCCACCCGGTCGAAGCGTACGTAGCGTTGTCTGTGTACATACTGGTCGATCGTTCTGTCTGCCATGATGAACCATGGCCGAGTAAGGAGCGGTAGCAGTTCAGGCAGTCCAGTCAAAACCGTGTACACGTAAGTATAGCCAGATGCCAAAAAATACGGCCACGTACGTACACACGGGCGGGGTCTCGAACGCGTAATCGCGCATACGTATGGCCAGGGCTCGTGTACATGGAGAGGCAACGGACGGCAGCAACGGCGTCCCGTTCATTGGAAGCCAACCGGCTGGGTCGGAACGGAGAAACTGCGTCGTGTTCATGGGGAGGCAACGGAATGCGTCGTGTTCATCGGGAGGCAACGAAATACGTCGTGTTCATCGGGAGCCAACCAACTTGGACGGAACAGCCGAAACGAGGTCTGGCGTACCACAGAACAGAGGAAATGGGCCTTCTGTTCGACCGCGTACGGTCAAAACGGGGTCATGTTCATCGGGAAGGGTCTGACGTACCGCAAAATGGAGGAAATGGACTTCTGTTCGAGTGCCTACGGTCGAAACGGGGTCCTGTTGATCGGGAGGGGTGTGGCGTACAGCAAAACGGAGGAAACGGACTTTTGTTGGAGCGCCTACGGTTGAAACGGGGTCATGTTCATCCACCGTCTACTGCCTCGCTTCAGCCTCCACGAGCTACTGTTCATCCACCGTCGACCTCCTCCACAGCCTCCACCAGCTACTGTTCATCCACGGGATAATGTTCATCCAGCCTCCACCAGCTACTATTCATGAGCCTCCACGGGGTCCTGTTCATCCACCCCCAACCGGCTGGGGTGCGTCGGCCTCCTCGGGGTCCTATTCATCCAGCGGCAACGGCCTACTACCACGGGGTCCTGTTCATCCAACCCCCACAGGGAACTGTTCATCCACAGCTAACCAACCGGCTCGACTCACCACGTCTCGACTCATTCTATGTACCGCGCGCATGGTAGCAATGGTCACTGTTCATCGAGAGGCAACCAACACCGGCTGGCTACGTCTTGCACGGGGGCTCGATCGGCTTCAGTAAGCAGCAGCAATGTCGATCGCTCGGTTCAGTTAGCTGCAGCAGTGAAGGAATCGCTCGGGTTCAGTCAGCAGCGAATGAATTGCTCAGGTTCAGTTAACAGCCAAGGGATCGATCGCTCGGGTTCAGTAACATGCGATTGCTCAGGTTCAGTTAGCCAATGCCTTGCACACACACGCGTACATGAGAGAAACGCGCAAACCACAGTGCATCGCTCGGCCCCGACCACCCACCGTAACCGGGAACTCCCCGATATTTTCCTCGCCCTCACTTCTACCATGATTTTTTCCCAAAGAAAGTCATGCAGCTGCGTCTCCGTCCCACCCAGGACGAAAAGCCCATTTTTTGTCATAGAAGTAGGAGCCCACCACATCTATGAAGATACGTGCTTTTGTCACAATTATCGTCATAGAATTGTCATAAGCATGACAGAAAAAAATTCATTCGGCCCAAAATGTCACGGATGTGTCTTTTTTTGTAGTGTATCTCCGAAGGTGTCTGTTGAGTTGCATGCATCAAGACTGGGATTTGTCACTCCCTATGACGGAGAGATATCTCTGGGCCCTCTCGGTAATTGAACATCGTAAAGAGCTTGCAAGCAATGTGGCTAATGAATTAGTCACAGGATCTTGTATTACGGAGTGAATAAAGATACTTGCCGATAACGATATTGAACTGGCCATGGAGATATCGACGATCGAATCTTGGGCAAGTAACATATCGCTGGACAAAGGGAATTGCATACGGGATTAACGCAATCCTCAACATCATGGTTCAACCAACAAAAGATCATGGAATATGTAGGAACCAATATGGGCATCTAGGTCCCGCTATTAGTTATTGACCGGAGAGGTGTCTCGGTCATGTGTACATGATTCTCGAACACGTAGGGTCCGCACGCTTAACGTTCGATGACGCTAGAGTAGTATTGGGATATGTGCATTGGTAACCGAATGTTGCTCGGAGTCCCGGATGAGATCCCAGATGTGATGAGGAGCTCTGGAATGGTCCGAAGGTTAAGATTTATATATAGGAAGTCCTGTTTTGGTCGCCGGAAAAGTTTCAGGCATTATCGGTATTGTACCGGGAGGGACGAAAGTTGTCCGGGAGTCCACCTGCCCCGAGGCCCACATGGACTGTAGGCGGGCACCCTGACCTACATGGACCAGGGGCACCAGCCCCAAGAGGCCCATGCGCCTAGAACATGGAGTGAGGGAAGAGCCCTAAGGCGGTTAGGCACCTCCCTAGGTGCCTTGGGGAGGGAGGAAACCTCCCTAGGCCAACGCCCCCTCCTGGCTGCGCCCCAGCCCTCCCCCTTGCCTCCTATATATAGTGGGGGAGAGGGAAGGGCTAAACACACCAATTCCCATGCCCGGCGGCAGCCCTACCTCTCCCATAACTCCGTTTTCTCCTAAGATCAATTCTGGCAGCGTTTGGCGAAGCCCTGCCGGCACTTCACCACCACCATCTCCACCACGTCGTCGTGCTGGTTGAGATCCCATCTACCTATCCTCTCTTGCTTGCTGGATCAAGAAGGAGGAGACGTCACTGAGCCGCATGTGCGGTGAACATAGAGGTGTCATCCGTTCGGCGCTAGATCAGATTGGATCGTGATCGGGTCGCGAAGAGTACGACTACATCAACCGCGTTGTCGGTGTGGAAAGACCATTTATGGGGCCAACAAGCCCCTTTGGTTCGGCTTGGGAGATGCACAAAACGTGAAGAGCAAAACCAATAGAGGACACACGGATCTTTACCTAGGTTCGGGCCACCGAGAGGTGTAAAACCCGACTCCTGCTTGCTATATTGGGTGTATGTGCTGGAACACGAGTACAAGGAGCGCTACCCCAGCAATGATGCGAGAGGGCAGCAGCTACGCATGTAGTTGTGCAAAGGTTGATTTGTTGGATTGCCAACCTCCGTAAAACTTGCCCTGGCCCTCCTTTTATAGCTAAAGGGGTAACCACAGTGGCAAAAGGCAAATTACATGATGATTAGATAGGAACAGTGCTATCATACCTAACTCTGCTAGTTAGGACAAAAAACATTAAATGCACCATTAGGTGTCGTGAGGAGGAGCCCCGGCAAGGTTGCTGCACCGCTTTCCCAGCTAAATCCTATTAACTTGACACGCCATTTGGACGGGTGTCAATAAAGGTAAAAATCCTTCTGGCGTGCTGACATGTGTCCGGCAAGCCGCACCTAACTGCCTCCGGGCTCGACACTTCACTGATCAGTGACCAGCTGCTCGGTGAGGTGGAGTGCTGGCAGCTGGTGGGAGCTTGCCATCCAAGGAGCTTGTCGGGCCTTCGTCTTGCCGGCTCGATCTTGCCAGCAAGGGTTGATTCTGGAATTGATCTTGATGCTTGTCTTGAATCTTGGTCATCTTGTTGCGCACTTTGATCTCTCAAAGAGTGGTTTTCATGGCTAGTCTTGTTATGAGTTTTGGTCTTAGCGATTCTTCAGCCATCCTTATTTGGCAAGGAAGCTGCTACTTGTCTATGCATGGGTCAGGTTATAAAGCACCCATGTTCTATACACCGAAAGGAGCCCCCGTCCTAGGCCATACTCATTGCCGGGCGTCGTTGGGCTAGGCCCAATCAATGCACAGACAGGCGACAAAGATTGATATAACATCTTGCCATGGTGATGTGTGTCTTCTAAGATCTTCTTTGCTTCTTTATTACCTGAACCTGAGTCAGCCCCCAGCCACCCCCTTGCAACCTTGCCGCACGGGCGGGTGTCTATTGCTTGCGATCAAAAACCGCATGTGTGGGTCGTCGCTGGGCTCGGCCTGGGCAGCCCCATGATCGCGTGTGGCCCAAGGTAACTACCATTTTTGTCATCACTCCTCCCTTTACAGCAGCCTCCCACAACGCGGGTCATGCGCAGAACATAGGATTGGTGAATAGGGGCGGTCGTGGTAATGGTGCTCTGGCAGGGGAGTCAGGGCAGTGGATTGGCGCGACTCGGCGGTTGCTGGCATAATGCGCCTGCCAGAAATGCAGGGCACAGAATTGGTGGAACAGGGCGCTTTCCCAAAGATGGTGGAGAGCCAGCCCCCATGCTCCCCCTATAAAGAGGGGGATGCGGAGGGCGATGCTCATCCACTATCTCCTCATCTGAATCTTCTAGCAATTGCTATCTTCTTCTTCTTTTGTCCCTCATATCCATTGCCTTCATGGCAAGGGGGAGAGGTCGAGCTCGCGCTTCTGCCGTCGCCATGAGGTCTTGTTCCCGGTGTCGATGTCAAAATTGGCAGATCTCGGGTAGGGGGTAATGACCTGTCGATCTTGCATCAATGGGGAACATGGAACGCAGGGGACAACATTTACCCAGGTTCGGGGCCTCTCGAAGAGGTAAAACCCAATGTCCTGCTTGATTATATTGATGTGTGTATATCGTTACAGGGTTGATCTACAACGAGATCGTATGAACTAAACCATAGGTGAGTAGGATGAAGGTTCTTCTCTTCTCCGGACTAAGCCCTCTGGTTTATATAGACACCAGGGATACCTAGAGTTACACATGGTCGGTTGCCATGATGCGGCTTGAAACTGTGTCAGTATTTCCCCAAAGAGGAAGGGATGATGCAGTACAGCTACGGTAGGTATTTCCCTCAGTTATGAAACCAAGGTATCAATCCAGTAGGAGAACCAAGCAACACTATGTAAACGGTACCTGCACACAAAGAACAAATCCTCGCAACCCAACGCGTAAGAGGGGTTGTCAATCCCTCTCGGTAAAATGATAGATTGTTTTGTATGTGTTTGGATAAATAGACCTGAATAAAACGCGAAATTAAAGATGCAAATAAAAAGTGCAGCAAAGTATTTTTGGGTTTTTGGAATAATAGATCTGAAAACAAATGCGATGAAAAATAGATCAGAAAGCAATATGATAAAAGATAGACCCGGGGGCCGTAGATTTCACTAGTGGCTTCTCTCGAGAAAATAGCATACGGTGGGTAAACAAATTACTGTTGGGTAATTGATAGAAGGTCGAATAATTATGACGATATCCAAGGCAATGATCAATATATAGGCATCATGTCCAAGATTAGTAGACCGACTCCTGCCTGCATCTACTACTATTACTCCACACATCGACCACTATCCAGCATGCATCTAGTGTATTAAGTTCATGGAGAAACGGAGTAATGCAATAAGAACGGTGACATGATGTAGAAAAGATCTATTCATGTAGGAATAGACCCCATCTTGTTATCCTTAATAGCAACGATACATGCGTGCCACGCCGCCCCTTCTGTCACTGGGAGAGGACACCGCAAGATCGAACCCATCACAAAGCACCTCTTCCCATGGCAAGAAAAATCGATCTAGTTGGCCTAACTAAACCAAAGATTCGAAGAATAAATACGAGGCTATAAATAATCATGCATATAAGAGATCAAGGAAAACTCAAATAATATTCATGGTTATAGATCTGATCGTAAACTCAAAGTTCATCGGAACCCAACAAACACACCGCAAAAAGAGTTACGTCAAATAGATCTCCAAGAGACCATTGTATTGAGAAGCAAAAAGAGAGAAGAAGCCATCTAGCTGCTGCCTACAGACCCTTAGGTCTATGGTGGACTACTCACGCATCATCAGAGAGGCACCAATGAGGATGATGAACCCCTTCGTGATGGTGTTAGATTGGATCTTGTGGTTCTGGAACTTGTGGCGGCTGGAATCATGTTTCGTCGACTCCCCTAGGGTTTCTGGAATATTTGGGAATTTATAAGGTGAAGAGGTGGTGCAGGGGACCTCTGTGGGGGCCACAACCCACCTGGGCGCACTTGGGCCTCCTGGCACGCCCAGGTGTCTTGTGGTCCCCACCTGGATCTTCTCCGGTGCTTTCTTGGCCCCCAAGGTGTCTTCTGGTCCAAAAAAATCTCCAAAAAGTTTTGTTGCATTTGGACTCCGTTTGGTACTGATATTCTGCGAAGTAAAAAATGGGCAAAAAAACAGCAACTGGCACTGGGTACTATGTCAATAGGTTAGTCCCAAAAAATGATATGAAGTTGCTACAAAATGATTGTAAAACATCCAAGAATGATAATATAATAGCCTGGAACAATAAAAAATTATAGATACGTTAGATACGTATCAGCATCGCCAAGCTTAATTCCTGCTCGTCCTATAGTAGGTAAATGATAAAAACAGATTTTTTGATGTGGAATGCTGCCTAACATGTTCATCACATATTCTTTCTTTTGTAGCATGGACATTTGGACTTTTAGATGGTTCAAGGCAATAGTCTATATTTGACATGATAACTTCAATACTCAAGCATATCAACAAGCAACCATGTCTTTCAAAATATCAACACTAAAGAAAGTTATCCCTAGCCGATCATGCTCAATCATTGATCCATTCATGAAACACACTCGAATATTAGCTACATCCAATGCACAAGTATGATCATAGTGCTCCCTAGTTGGTGGTTTATAATAGAAGATGGAGACTCAAATAAAAATAAAATTGCATAAAGTAAATAGATAGCCCCTTTGCAGAGGGAAGTAGGTATTTGTAGAGGTTCCAGAGCTCAAAGCTTAAATTGAGCGATAATTTTTTTTTGAGAGGCATGCTTTTCCCGTCAACGAAAATGACCGAGTAATTCCCAACACTTTCCATGCAAGATACATCATAGGCAGTTCCCAAACAAAAAATAAAGTTTATTCCTTTTTCCACCATACTTTCACATTCCACGGCTAGCCATATCCACGGGTACCGTCCATGCCAACACTTTCGAATGAATTTATTATTTGACAACATAAAGTAAATTTCTTTTTCATTTCGGGACTGGGCATCCCTATTACCGCCGTACTCTTGTGCAATGACAAGTGAATAAACACTCATCTTGAGAATAACACATCTAGCATGGAAAATATTAGCCACCCCCTGTCGCTTCATGAGCGGTGCGGGCAGACAAAAAGGAAATTCATTTTGAAAATTTAGAGTTGGAACATACAAATTTGCTTAGAACGGCACGCAAATAACGCATATAGGTAGGTATGGTGGACTCATATGGCAAAACTGGGTTTAAGGATTTTGGATGCACAAGTAGTATTTCTACTTAGTACAAATGGAGGCTAGCAAAAAGATTGAAAAGCAACCAACCAAGAAACAAAAATTCACATAAGCGAGCATTAAGCATAACTAACACCGAATAATGCACCACAAGTAGGATGTAATTTCATTGCATAACTATTGACTTTCGTGCTTGCATAGGGAATCACAAACATTAACACCAATATTCTTACTAAAGCATAATTAATCACCAACATGACTCATATATTACTATCATCATATCTCAAAACTATTACAAAGAATCAAGTTTATTTTGTCCAATGATCTTCATGAAAGTTTTTATTATATCCCTCTCGAATATCTATCACTTTGGGACTAATTTCATATGTTGCAATTGCTTTTGACAAGCTCAAATAAATTTAAGTGAAGGACATGAGCATAAAAATTTTCTTCTCTCAAAATAATATAAGTGAAGCATGAGAGAATTTCTTTTAAAAATTTACTAACTCTCAAATTAATCTAAGTGAAGCATGAGAGTATTTCTTCAAAAATATTAAAGCACACCATGCTCAAAAAGATATAAGTGAAGCACTAGAGCAATTCCATAGCTCAAAAAATTTAAGTGAAGCATAACAAGCAATTCTATCAAATCATAGCATAAATTTGGCTCTCTCAAATGGGTGTGTCTAGCAAGGATACTTGTGACAAACTAAAAAAAAAAAACAAAGACTCATATAATACAAGACGCTCCAAGCAAAACTCATGATATGTGACGAATAAAAATATAGCTCCAAATAAACACTGATGGTCGTTACAAGAAAGAGGGGATGCCTTCCGGGGCATCCCCAAGCTTAGTTTCTTGGTTCTGCTTGAATATTAACTTGGGGTGCCATGGGGCATCACCAAGCTTAGGCTCTTGCCACTCCTTATTCCTTCATCCATCGTGATCTCACCCAAAACTTGAAAACTTCAATCACACAAAACTTAACAAAACCTTCGTGAGATCCGTTAGTATAAGAAAACCAATCTTTACTTTAAGTACTGTTGCAAACCCATTCAAATTTTGTTATTGCATTATATCTACTGTATTCTAACTTTGCCACGGTTATACCCCCCGATACAATCCATAGATTCATCAAAATAAGCACACAATGCAAAGAAAATAGAATCTGTCAAAAACAGAACTGTCTCTAAAGATGCGAATTGTTCTCATACTTATGTAACTTTTAAAAATTCTAGTACTGGACGCAAAAGTTTCTTTTTTTAACAAGATTAAGTCAACTATCACCAAAGCTATCCCAAAGGCTTTACTTGGCACAAATACTAATTAAAACAAAAAAACACAATAATAACAGAGGCATAATTGTGTAAACACTTAAGAATAGAAAGAAAGAAAAAGCAAAAATAAATTTTATTCATTGGGTTGCCTCCCAACAAGCGCTATCGTTTTATGCCCCTAGCTAGGCATAATGTATAGATTCAAGTATTCTCATCTTTAGTTTTCAACTCCTCAATCAGACATCTAGAATTCTTCAAGGATTTAGCATACATATTTTCAATAACAATACTCATAGGAACAAGATTGAAGAATTCATTCCTGCAAGTAGGGTCTTTTATCACTTCAACAAAATTGGGATGAATACTAATCATTTTAAGATCCTCCTTGTTGCTATTAGAAGTGACACCCTTGTTTTTAGTAATTTGTGTAGACTTGCAAGTTTTTACGAGAGTTTTTTCAATAGTTCTAACAGAAGAAAAGGCCGTGCTTAAGTTACTAAAAATTTCTTCTAACTTGTCAATCCGAGAGGGACTTTCTTCGATTATTTCGTTAACTACGGTTTCCTTTTCCCTTAGTAACTTAAAAACATCTCCCGCCTTTGACCCAATTTTATTAGCAAGATTATGCATTCTTTTATCTAGGTTTTCAATATGTTCTTCGGCGAGCATTTTCTTTTCAATAGCATCAAGCCTTTGGATAACTTGCTCAAGTGCTAAAACAGTTTCATTGATAGTGAGAGGTGGTGCACCCACTAAATCTCCCATAGCATTAAAAGCATCAAAAGATGGACACATCAAGAAATTCCCACCAGTAATCATATCAAGGACGAATCTATACCAAGTGGTGATACCCACATAAAAACTGCGAAGGAGAACAACGGTAGATTGCTTACGAATAGATCTATTATGAGCATTGCAAATTCAATACCAAGCATCTTTTAGATTCTCCCCTCCCCTTTGTTTAAAATTAAGAACCTCATTCTCAGGGGTACACGCAATAGAGGAAGAACTAGCCATAGCAACAAGGTAGGCAAACAAGATTGCAAGCAAAAAGATAGATCTGACGAGAAAAAGGCGAATAAAATGACAAATTTTGTGAAGTGGGGGAGATGAAAACGAGAGGCAAATGGCAAATAATGTAAATTGCAAGGAGATGAGATTTGTGATTAGAAACCTGATAGATGTTGATGATATCTCCTCGACAATGGCGCCAGAAATTCCTTTTGATGCGGCTTGAAACTACGTCGGTATTTCCCCAAAGAGGAAGGCATGATGCAGTACAGCTACGGTAAGTATTTCCCTTAGCATCCCAATGCGAAAGAGGGGTTGCCTATCCCTCCTCGGTAAAAAGATAGATTGTTTTGTATGTGTTTGGATAAATAGATCTAAATAAAATTTGAAATAAAAGATGCAAATAAAAAGTGCAGCAAATTATTTTTGGGTTTTTGCAATAATAGATCTAAAAACAAATGCGATTAAAAATAGATCGGAAAGCAATATGATAAAAGATAGACCCGGGGGCCATAGATTTCACTAGTGGCTTCTCTCGAGAAAATAGCATACGGTGGGTAAACAAATTACTATTGTGCAATTGATAGAAGATCGAATAATTATGACGATATCCAAGGCAATGATCAATATATAGGCATCACATCCAAGATTAGTAGACCGACTCCTGCCTGCATTTACTACTATTACTCCACACATCGACCGCTATCCAGCATGCATCTAGTGTATTAAGTTCATGGAGAAACAGAGTAATGCAATAAGAATGGTGACATGATGTAGACAAGATCTATTCATGTAGGAATAGACCCCATCTTGTTATCTTTAATAGCAATGATACATGCGTGCCTCGCTGCCCCTTCTGTCACAGGGAGAGGACACCGCAAGATCGAACCAATCACAAAGCACCTCTTCCCATGGCAAGAAAAATCGATCTAGATGGCCTAACTAAACCAAAGATTCGAAGAAGAAATACGAGGCTATAAATAATCATGCATATAAGAGATCAAAGAAAACTAAAATAATATTCATGGTTATAGATATGATCATAAATTCAAAGTTCATCGGATCGCAACAAACACATCGCAAAAAGAGTTACATCAAATAGATCTCCAAGAGACCATTGTATTGAGAAGCAAAAAGAGAGAAGAAGCCATCTAGCTACTGCCTACGGACCCTTAGGAATATGGTGGACTACTCACGCATCACCGGAGAGGCACCAATGAGGATGATGAACCCCTCCATGATGGTGTTAGATTGGATCTCGTGGTTCTGGAACTTGCGGTGGCTGGAATTGTGTTTCGTCGACTCCCCTAGGGTTTCTGGAATATTTGGGAATTTATAGGGTGAAGAGGCGGTGCAGGGGACCTCCATGGGGGCCATAACCCACCTGGGCGCGCCTGGGCCTCCTGGCGCGCCCAGGTGTCTTGTGGTCCCCATGGGGATCTTCTCTGGTGCTTTCTTGGCCCCCAAGGTGCCTTCTGGTCCAAAAAAAATCTCCAAAAAGTTTCGTTGCATTTGGACTCCGTTTGGTACTGATATTCTGTGAAGTAAAAAACAAGAAAAAAATAGCAACTGGCACTAGGCACTATGTAAATAGATTAGTCCCAAAAAATGATATAAAGTTGCTATAAAATGATTGTAAAACATCCAAGAATGGTAATATAACAGCATGGAACAATCAAAAATTATAGATCCATTGGAGACGTATCATGCCACCAGGGGATAAACATGTCAATTCTACCATCTTGGCTTGGAGGACACGTCATGGCTTCGAAGGTTTCCTTCCCGAACACGGAGTTGCCCTATAGCTCGGCCTTCCAGCAATAGTCATGGAGCGGCCCATCAATCCGGCCCATACGAGATAGGCCGGCAGCCCGAGGACCCCTTAGTCCAGGACTCCCTCAGTAGCTCCCGAACTAGTCTTCGAAGCCAGGGTTCGTATGGGAATCGTCATCTTAGAGGACCAGTTCCTTCCTTCCATAGTGCTCGCGTCAGGTCTACGGCTACCTTTGGCAAAACCCCTCTAGGGTATCCTAGCCATGTCCGACCATGCTTTGTCCGGATTGTGCCCGGATTTCTGAATGGTATAGTTTAGTTAACCTCAAAGACTAGTCATTCTAGTGTGAATAGTGTTTTGACAACTTTTAGAGAAAGGTCACAACAGGTCACAATTACTGACTAGTTGTGAAAACTCGATTCGCGGTTCGAGGCAGCTCCTCGATTAGCACATCCCATCAATATGGAGATCGTGCCCCATTGTTTAAGGGATATGATCAATGATTTGGGTCACCCCACGCGCACATAACGACATGATTTTATCGGGAAGAGGCTAGGTCTGTGGCGCAATAAAGGGGCTCTTGGTATTACGGAGGCTTATAAAAGGGGAGCAGCCACCAAGGCCTCCATATGCCTCTCAGATCTCCATCGCCATCACTTTCCCAATCTCTTGTGCTCTAGGCGCCCAGATCCATTTCTCCTTCCAGACCTCTCAGGCCTCTCCCCCGGTCCGGCCATGGCCAGCTCCGGTTCCAAGAGCAAGTGGGAGGCCTCCTGCATCACCGACAACGACATCCAGGAGCTGAAGCGCGCTGGCTATCTCCCAGCCAACATCGTCCACCATGCTCCAGAGAAGGGCCAAGTCATCCCCATGCCGAGGCAAGGCGAGAGGGTGGTATTCGTCCCCCACTTCATCCGGGGACTTGGCTTCCTACTCCACCCCTTTGTTAGGGGTCTGATGTTCTTCTACGGGCTGGACTTTTACGACCTCGCCCCGAACTCCTTGCATATTTTGGCCTTCATCGTCATTTGTGAGGCCTTTTTGCGGGTCCAGCCACACTTCAGCTTGTGACTGAAGGTCTTCAACGTCAAGCCAAAAATAGTCGATGGCCAGCAGGCAGATTGTGGGGGGACGATGATCAGCAAGCTCCCCTAGGTCGAGTGGCTGGAAGGTACCTTTATAGATACCGTCAAAATCTGTCAAAAAGAGTGGTTTTATATCACCGAACCACGCGGCGAGGGCTGGGCAGCACCCCCCGAATTCAGATCCGAACCTCCCACGAGGCTGGTGTCGTGGACCAAGAAGGGCCTCAAGTGGGGGTCGAGAACGGAGGTGGAGTCACTGCAAAAGCGCATCTCCCAGATGATAAAGAAGGAAGTCGAGCTGACCAACATGGTTCAGGTCATGCTTCGCCACCGCCTCATGCCTTGCCAACATCGGGCTGCCCCAATGTGGTCCTACAAGCCCGAAGACCCTGCCACTGTGCTCCTCTTCTACTGCACCACCCACGACAAGCTGTGGAAGGTGCTATTCAAGCCTCAAAAGGATTGGCCGGCCAAGAAAGAAGACATCGGCCTCGACGTCGCACACCCTCCACAGGAGGTATGATAAAGTTTTACTTTTATGTTCGGATACTAACTTTTAACAAGGAAATTGACCCTTCCTTCCTCGCATTCACAGAGCTGGCTAGAGAAATTCATGCGGATCGAGGGCCCGGCCCTGCTGCTCGAGGGCCCTAGGATGGCCCTGTTGGTGGAAATGCTAGCCGAGGCACCGGAGCAGAAAGAGAAGAAGAAGAAGAAGAAGAACGAGAAGAGGGAGGGCCAAGAAGGCCTCCGCCCAAGAGGGCCCCCAGACACCAAATCCGGGGAAACCCAGGCCCACTCCGCCCATGACGGGGATGCGGAGCAGGGAGATGATGGGGAGCGGAGTAACTCCTCCCGCACTAAGAAGAGGGCGGCGTCCGAGGACGTCGAGGAGGAGCAAATTCCTCCCGAACCGAAGAAGCAGTGCAGGGCCAAGGTGGCCCTGTTTGGTGATAGCTTGGACTCGGCTGAAGAGTCCGAGGCTTCTGAAGAGGTTCTCCGAAGGAGCCCCAGGGTCAAGCCCCCAGCCCAAAGGTACATTTCTGAAGAGTCATCCGCATATTTTTAACTGATTTTGGTCTGGCACTTAACCATGCATCTTCTCCTGATTTCGCAGCCCGCCGTGGGACCTCCCCATCGACCGAGTTTCAGAGGGGGACTCCCCACCAGCCGAGCTGGCAGAAAGTGGGACGGCATCCCGCACCACGCCTCCTCGGGTCGTCGAGGGGACCGAGGAGGTGTTATCCAAGAAGACCCCTCCCGGCCCGGACACCGGGCGGGGACGTGACAATATCATGGTTGAGGTTGATACCTCGGTTGCCGAAGACTAGGAGGGGAGATCCCTTCTGGTGAACAAAGAGGGGGAGCTCAGACAGTTCAAGCTCTCCCCAAAGACAGTCCCGGAACCCCTCGGAGTCATCCATCCCGGCCTTCACCGAAGGGGGAACCAAGGTGCCGCCACCAGTGCCACCCATAGCAGAGTGGGTCAAGACTGGGTGGTCGACCATGATGGAGGAGGCTCTGAATAGCTCCTCCATCATCGAAGAGCACCGCACCCTAATGGGCGCAGTTTTATAGAGCATTCGGTCCATTTATAGCAGACTGAAAGAGGCTTTCGGTGGCCTCTTGACGGGCTTCAAGGTAACACATGTAATGGTTTTTATCCCTTAATTTTTTCGCTTATGTGATCATGTTGTCACATATACGGTAGCCCCCGAGCCCAGAGCGAGTTTGGAAAACTCATGCGGGGGTCGAATAGTTTAAAGGCACTAATGATAGGAAAAGTGAGTCGTGGCCCCTGAGACTCTAGCAAGACTGAAAGAAAACTTGGCAGAGGATGAGGAAATTGATATCTCGGGAGTCTGACGTGCATGAGCTGTTATGCAGGCCTAATCTTCGGCGGCGGCTACCAACACCGTGGAGGTGGCCGAGGTGAATCGGAAGCTCAAGAGTTCTGATGAGGAGCTCGACCTTCTCAACAAGCGGTTAAATGAAGCGCAAGGTAAGTCCGGACTTGACTGCTTAATGCCGTGGTTTTCCTTGTCAAGTGAGGTGCTCGGATTTATCCTAAGCGGAAACTGCTTATTGTAATCATAGCTATCGCCGCAGAGGTCGAGAACCTCAAGGCCGAACTGAAGAAGGCGAAGCAAGAGGCCATAAAAAGTAAGGCGGCGGCCGAGCGAGTGGCCGCCGAACTGAGGACGGTGAAGACCGCCAGTGAGAAGCACGAGGCCAGGGTGGCCGAGGTGCAGCAGGAGCTCAAGGATGCCGTCACTAAATGTGAGGACCTCGAGCGGAAGGATAAGGAGCATGCCACTGAGCTAACCTCAATGAGGTGTCCAGGAGGCGAGGACAGAGGCGCGAGGTGCCCAAGAAGAACTCCGCCAAATCAAGCTTATTGCGGATGGTAAGCCATACTTATTGGAAGGTGTCATTGGTGGTAACAGGTTCACTTTGCTCACATGAGTATGGCATTCCCCACGCGCTTTTGCGGGTTTTCCGAGGAGTGCGGCAGATGCGGCAAAGTACTTTGCGCCCCAGGAGGGTGATACGTCTCCAACGTATCTATAATTTATGAAGTATTCATGCCGTGTTTACAACAATTTTATATGGTTTTGGTATGATTTGCATGGAACTAACCCGGATTGGCGCTGTTTTCAGCAAAACTACCGTGGTGTTGTTTTTTGTGCAGAAATAAAAGTTCTCCAAATGCAACAAAACTTTTTGATGATTTTTTTGGAACAAAAGAGGCACTAGAAGCTTCGCGGGAGGGCCAGAAGAGCCACGAGGTTGGCACAACCCACTAGGGCGCGCCAGAGGGGCCTGGCTCGCCCAGATGGGTTGTGGTCACCTCGAGGCCCATCTTCCCGTGAAACCGAGGCCAAAAAATCCTATAAATACATAAACCCCCCAAAATAACCCTAGATCAGAAGTTCCGCCGCTGCAAGCCTCTGTAGCCATGAAAAACCAATCTAGACCCTGTTCCGGCACCCTGCCGGAGGGGGAAATCATCACCGGTGGCCATCTTCATCATCCCGATGGCCACCATGATGAGGAGGGAGTAGTCCACCCTCGGGGCTGAGGGTTTGTACCAGTAGCTATGTGTTCAATCTCTCTCTCTCTCTCTCTCTCTCTCGTGTTCTTGAGTTGGCACGACCTTGATGTATCGCGAGCTGTGTTAATATAGTTGGATCATATGGTGTTTTCCCCCTCTCTATCTTGTTGTGATGAATTGAGTTTTCCCTTTGAGATTTCTTTTTATCGGATTGAATACTTTTATGGATTTTGAGAGCACTTGATCTATGTCTTGGCACTCAACTTGCGGATTCCCGAGGTGACATTGGGGTAATCTATGCATAGGGGTTGATGCACATTTTTGTCCTTGTTTCTCTGGTAGAAATCTTGGGGCACTCTTTGAGGTTCTTTCTGTTGGATTGAGTATTATGAATCTGAAATTATTTGATGCATATCATATAATCAACTCACGGATACTCGTGGTGACATTGGAGTATCTAGGTGACATTAGAGTTGGTTGATCTGTATCATATGGTGTTATTTTAGTACGAACTCTTAGATAGATCGATCGGAAAGGATAACTTGGTGTTATTTTAGTGCGAACTCTTGGATAGATCGATCGAAAAGGATAACGTTGAGGTGGTTTCGTACCCTACAAACAATTTCGTCTTATGTTCTCCGCCAGATAAGAACTTTGGAGTGATTCTTCATCGCACGTTGAGGGATGGTTATATGATCCAATTATATTAGCATTGTTGAGAGATTGCACTAGCGAAAGTACGGACCCTAGGCCTCATTTTCAAGCATTGCAATACCGTTTGTGCTCCGTTTTATCAATTGCTACCTTGCTGTTTTTTATTGCTACCTTGCTGTTCTTTGAATATTTATGATGCAAATGATATGCAAAGCCATAAGCTTGGGGATGCTATGTTTGATGAATATGGTATTTTTAGTACCCCAAGTTTTGATGAGAATATTTATTATGATGATTGTGTGCCTCCTATTTTATGATGATTATATTGATGGAAGTGGGTTTGAAAGACTGTCAACTCGATCCCACTATATTGGAGGGTGTTGAATCTTATTGTAATAATTATGAAAGTGGATTTGGAGAGGTCATGACTTTATTTAGTGATGAATACACTATTTTGGAAGAGGTTTCAGTTGATTATCACAACAAAGTTGCTATCTATGATGATTATGGTGATGATATGTATGCTATAAAGAATAATGATAACCATGAAACTTGTCATCATGATTTTAATTTTCAATCTCATGATAGTTATTTTGTTGAGTTTGCTCCCACTACTATTCATGAGAATAAATTTGCTTATGTGGAGAGTAATAAAAAATTTATGCATGTGGAACATGAAAAGAATGCTTTATGTGATAGCTATATTGTTGAATTCATTCATGATGCTACTAAAAAATATTATGAGAGGGGAACATATGCTTTTACATATTGCAATAATATCAAGTTTTCTCTCTATGTGTTGAAAATCTTGAAGTTTTGCTTGTTTTGCCTTCCTATGCTAGTTGATTTTTGTTCCCATAAGTTGTTTGCTCACAAAATCCCTATGCATAGGAAGTGGTTAGACTTAAATGTGCTAGTCATATGCTTCATTATGCTCTCTTTGTGTTTCAATTCTTATCTTTTATGTGAGCATCATTGAAATTATCATGCCTAGCTAAAAAGGCATTAAAGAAAAGCGCTTGTTGGGAAACAACCCAACATTTACCCCTACTGTTTTTGTGTGTTAATATGATTAGGCTACTGTAGTAATCATGTTTTATAGCTTTTGTTTCAATAAAGTACCAAGTAAAGCCTTTGGGATAGTATGGATGATAGTTGACTTGATTCTGTGCAAAAACAGAAACTTTTGCTTCCAGTAACAAAATTGTTTAAATTCATTGATGTGTCAAAAAAACTCTGAATGTTTTACATATGATTTATCTACAAATTATCTACGTTTTCCTAATTTTTCTGCATTTTAGGAGTTTCATAAGTATGACTAAAATTCACATCTTTACGTACTATTCTGTTTTTTGACAGATTCCGTTTTCAATGCATAGTTTGCTTGTTTTATGGTTTCCATGGCTTATATTGCTAAATATATATTTTATAAATTGTATAGTACAGTAGGCCTTATGTGGAAACAATTATGAATCTTATCTTGACAGTACCAAAGTGAATGATTTGTCTTTATCATACTAACCCATCTCACGAAGTTCCGTTAAGTTTTGTGTTATTGAAGTTTTCATGTTTTGGGTGAGATATCGATATGAGGAGAATAAAGAGTGACAAGACCCTAATCTTGGGGATTACCAAGGCACCCCAAGGTAACATTCAAGGAATATCCAAGCAACTAAGCTTGGGGATGCCCCGGAAGGCATCCCCTCTTTTGTCTCCAACATTATCGGTAACCATACTTGGGGCTATATTTTTATTCATCACATGATATGTGTTTTGCTTGGATCATAATTTTATTTTATTAGGATTTTCTTTCTGTTATTTATAATAATGTTTTATATCTTTTATTTCAATAAAAGTTCATGAGTATCCTTCACCATGCTTAGTTTGCAAGTATTTGAGTTGCTGTTTCAAAACAGAGAGCTGCACACTATTGCGTGAATTGTTGAGAAAAGTCTGAATGTGATAAAATTTTGATTTTTTTGAAAAATAAGACATGATAGATTTTCTACAGTTTGGTAAATTTTCATGATTTTTGGATTTAGGGAAGTGTGAGTAAAATTTCACTCTTTACAGACTGTCCTGTTTAGACAGATTGTTGTTATGTTTGCATTGTTTGCATATGTTTGCTTGTTTAATGATTCTATTTGAGTATAGGAGTATTAAATATGCAGAAGCATTTAGTATTCAATGTTAAATAATAATTTTAGTGATTTTCTACAGTCGAGAATGATAAGGTGTTGCATTGATTTATACTAACGTATATCACGATTTCTTCTTGAGTTTTGTGTGGATGAAGTTTTTAAGATTTAGGGAAACCGTGATATAAAAGGAATGAAGGAGACACAAAAGCTCAAGCTTGGGGATTCCCAAGGCATCCCAAGATAACATTTCAAGTAGTCTCAAGCATCTTAGCTTGGGGATGCCCCGGCAGGCATCCCACCTTTCTTCATCAACAATTATCGGTTAGCCTCGGTTGAGACTAAGTTTTTGCTTCTTCACATGATGCGTGCTATTCTTAGAATGTCGTTTTATTTTGTTTTGCTTGATGTTTTAATAAAATACTTATATCTGAAAGTTTTTTAAATAAGAGAGAGTCCTCAAATAGCTACTCATTTACATAACTACTCGCTTGATCTTCACTTATATCTTTTTGGAGTAGTTTGTCATTTACTCCTGTGCTTCACTTATATCCTATGAGTAAATTGTTGAATGAATTGAATATCATGAAGTTGAAATTATATGTCCATATCATGCCTAGTAGTAGCTTCACATTGGGTTTAGAAAGTGAAATCTTTTGAAGCTTGACAATCACAATATTGGTCATACAAGCAATTCATGAATGATTAGTATAAGGAAGAGAACTTTCACATACAAATATATTATCTTGGACATCTTCTATGATTGCGAATACCCATTAATTATTTTCAAGCTTGGGAAAATTAGTTGAAGTTGGACAAGGAAGACAACGTAATGAGTTATGGTTGTGTATATTTGCATAGAAGTTATATTGTTATGGATTCTCCAACATGTGGTGTTTGCTTAGGACCTTTTGCGAGCCAAAAATTCGTACTAAGTAGAGGTACAACTTGTGCATCCAAAAACCCTTACACCTAGTTTCTTGCCATGAGTGTCCACCATACCTACCTATGGATTTAATAAGATCCTTCAAGTATATTGTCATCGGTGCGAAAAGGCAATAAAAATTGCTTCTAAATGTGTTTGATCATTTAGTGTAAGAAAAAATTGAGCATTGTACGAAATTGTGATGGCAAAGTAATAAAAGCGACGGACTGCATAATAAAGGTTGCTATCATAAGGGGCAATATAACATGATGTTCTTTTGCATTAACGGATTGTGCATACAAAACCAAAAAGCGGATGACAACCTCTGCTTCACTCTGTGAAGGGCCTATCTTTTACTTTTCAGTATTAACTTTTATGCAAGAGTCAATAGTATGCATTCTCATTTCAACCTCAATTATCCTCTAGTTGGCAAGCATCATGTGGTGGGGAAAGATCTAGGCACATATGGCCAATCAAATATATTTGATCATGATTTATTATTGTTGACAATTATCTCTATGATAAATGAGTTGGGAGGCGAAACATTAAGCCCCTATCTTTCTCTGTGTTCGATGGATGCCCTTTGTACTAAAAGTATGCTTTGAGTACTAGCAATCATAGAATACTATGTGATGATTGAGTATGTGGAGCTCTTAATTTGACTATGTTGAATAAGTTGAATTGCAATTGTTTGGTGACTAAGAATATAGGTTGTTGAGTTTCAAGAGAATTCATTGTTTGAACCTTAACATGTGAATTGGTCGCAACTTTAACATGAGAAGTTTTATGAGAAAGAATTGTTGTTATGATGCTAGGAAAAGTTTGAAATTATCATTGATCAAACTTATGCACTATGCTAGCATTCACACTTCATAAATTATTTCTTTTATCATTTACCTACTCGAGGACGAGCAGGAATTAAGCTTGGGGATGCTGATAAGTCTCCAACGTATCTATAATTTATGAAGTATTCATGCCATGTTTACAACAATTTTATATTGTTTTGGTATGATTTGCATGGAACTAACCCGGACTGGCGTTGTTTTCACCAGAACTACCGTGGTGTTGTTTTTTGTGCAGAAATAACAGTTCTCCAAATGCAACGAAACTTTTTGACGATTTTTTTGGAACAAAAGAGGCACTAGAAACTTCGTGGGAGGGCCAGAAGAGCCACGAGGTGGGAAGAACCCACCAGGGCGCTCCAGAGGGGCCTGGCTCGCCCAGATGGGTTGTGGTCACCTCGAGGCCCATCTTCGCGTGAAATCGACGCCAAAAAATCCTATAAATACAGAAAACCCCAGAAATAACCCTAGATCAGAAGTTCCGCCCCCGCAAGCCTCTGTAGCCATGAAAAACCAAACTAGACCCTGTTCCGGCACCCTGCCGGAGGGGGAAATCATGACCAGTGGCCATCTTCATCATCCCGGCGGCCACCATGATGAGGAGGGAGTAGTCTACCCTCGGGGCTGAGGGTTTGTACCAGTAGCTATGTGTTTAATATCTCTCTCTCTCTCTCTTTCTCTCTATCTCTCGTGTTCTTGAGTTGGCATGATCTTGATGTATCGCGAGCTTTGTTAATATAGTTGGATCATATGGTGTCTTCCCCCTCTCTATCTTGTTGTGATGAATTGAGTTTTCCCTTTGAGATTTCATTTTATCGGATTGGATAATTTTATGGATTTGAGAGCACTTGATCTATGTCTTGGCACTCAACTCGCGGATTCCCGAGGTGACATTGGGGTAATCTATGCATAGGGGTTGATGCACGTTTTCGTCCTTGTTTCTCCGGTAGAAATCTTGGGGCATTCTTTGAGGTTCTTTCTGTTGGATTGAGTATTATGAATCTGAAATTGTTTGATGCATATCGTATAATCAACTCACGGATACTCGTGGTGACATTGGAGTATCTACGTGACATTAGAGTTGGTTGATGTGTGTCATATGGTGTTATTTTAGTACGATCTCTTAGATAGATCGATCGGAAAGGATAAGTTGGTGTTATTTTAGTACGAACTCTTGGATAGATCGATTGGAAAGGATAACTTCGAGGTGGTTTTGTACCCTACAAACAATTTCGTCTTATGTTCTCCGCTAGATAAGAAATTTGGAGTAATTCTTCATCGCACGTTGAGGGATGGTTATATGATCCAATTATATTAGCATTGTTGAGAGATTGCACTAGCGAAAGTACAGACCCTAGGAATCATTTTCAAGCATTGCAATACCGTTTGTGCTCCGTTTTATCAATTGCTACCTTGCTGTTTTTTATTGTTCCTGTTACAAAAATCAATATCTACTATCCATATTACACTTGTATCACCATCTCTTCGCCGAACTAGTGCACGTATACAATTTTCCATTGTATTTGGTATGTTGGGACACAAGAGACTTTTTGTTATTTGGTTGCAGGGTTGTTTGAGAGAGACCATCTTCAGCCTACGCCTCCCACGGATTGATAAACCTTAGGTCATCCACTTGAGGAAAAATTGCTACTGTCCTACAAAACTCTGCGCATGGAGGCCCAACACGAGTCTACAAGAACAAGTTGTGTAGTAGACACCAGAGGGCGATGCCGAGCATAGGCTGTTCTGGGCTCAATTCCAGGCGCCCGAGCACCCTCCTCTCCTTAACAATAAAATGAAGCAGTTGATGGAGTTGCATCGGATGGCGGAGCCGGCCATGAAGGACCTCTGCGTCGGGCTATGGCCTTCAGAGCCACTGCCGAGCAGCTACTTCGGCTTGGTGCAAAAGCTACGCGATACTGCGCCCCGGATTGACAGCCTGAAGCACTCTATATGAATCGAGGGAGCTCAGATGGCCTTTGCAAACACCATGGAGCACAGGCCGAAGATCAAGCCAGTCGAAATGGTGACCGGGCCCCCGCCTCCTGGGAAGGAGCATAGGCGCCCGAGTAGTACTTTCCCATCGTAATGGATGGTGCTCGGGCGATAGAGGCTTAGTGCCCCAAAGATGTAATTTATGAATGAGCATACTATCATATATCCGATGACAGTTTAAACATTTGTGCTTTATGATGCCATTGTTTTGGCTCGATATATCATGCTTTGTTTGTTTTTTTGACTCTTGTGCGGCCGTTTTAATCTGAAAGTTACCAGTCGTCGGCTTCAGCCCCCTTGTAGATGCTACAAGGGGTGTTTCTACCTCCGCACTATGACCCTTAGCCGACGTCTCGGTGCCCGAAGGCGGTAGTGTGTAAGGGAAATGAGGCAATCAGATTATGCGGCTTTAGAGCTTTCACTTAGCCATAGGAGATTGACTGCGGGGGCTAGTAACTAGCCCCCAGTTTTCGTGATGTTCAGACGAGTCGAGGTGGAGACCATTATCACTTGGTTTGTGTGAAGACAAACCATTCGTATAACACGGCGTAACCTCCATCGATCTTTAGTTTAACACTTGTCATCGGATCGCCGACCAGTTCACGCTTATTATGATAGTCAGTTTTCGGCTTTCTCCATTGAGGTACTTAACCAGGCGAGCTATAAATACAATCGCAGTGGTTCTCCCTTTACCCCCTAGCCGAACAATCAGAAAATAAGAGGGTAAACACAGGAGCCGGACTATTGACCCAAGACATAATTCAGAGTCGATTCATATAATGCAATATCCGAGATGCCGAGCACATAAGAGAAAAAATAGTGCCGGAATGATGCTTGGGGCGAGTTTTATAGTCGAGCCCCCGATCTATTAGTGGCCACATCTAAAGAAGGTATGTACCAAACTAGTTTGTTTCGGATCGAAGGGCGGACAGAGTTATGCAACATAAACGACTGCAATGGGACCGTAATGATGGTCTTTATTTCCGATGAATATGTGACGTCTAACCGTACAATTCAAACCACCAAAACAAATGTTATAGATACTTTATAAAAATGTAAATGACAGAGCAAAGGTTTACACAGGGCCTCGATGAGTGGTTTGACGTCCCTACTATGCCCTGATGCACGTCTGCGCCTTTGCTCTGTGGGGGGAGTCCGTAGACCTGAGAGATAGTGATCGATAGACGGGCCCTTGAGAGATGGTCTTGAGAAGTCGCCGCAGTGGTTAGCTTTACGCTTAATCAGGCCCTTGATGGTGCCCCGTGATGGTCCAAAGATGTTTAAGGACGTAGTTCAGTCGAACCGAATACTTGACCTTTGGGTTGTTTTAGCTGCCCAAGGAATTTTAAGAGCGAAGTGGTGCACTCGGGGTACGTGTTTCGCGACTGAAGGGCCGGACGACCCTGGGAATAGTGAGGTAGCTCGGTCTCATTTGCATGTATCCGGTGCTTCTTTGTCGGTCTGGGCTTCGGCTGCCAGAGCCGTTCTTTGCTCCTTAGTTTGGAGCGAGCACTCAGTGTTACCATTGACGGTGATGACACCCTTCAGTCCAGACATCTTGAGGTTGAGGTTTGCGTAGTGGGGGACGTTGTTGAAGCGAGCGAACGCTGTTTGGCCGAGAAGTGTGTGATAGCCACTGCAGAAAGGGATGATGCCGAGGATCAGGTCTTCGCTGCGGAAGTTATCGGGTGAGCCGAAGACTACTTCCAGCGTGACGGTTCCCGAGCAGCGTGCTTCGATGCCTGGGATTACCCCTTTAAAGGTTGTGTTGCTGGGTTTGATCCTTGAAGGATCGATTCCCATCTTCCTCACTGTATCCGAGTATCTAAGATTGAGGCTGCTGCCTCCATCCATAAGGAATCTAGTAAGGTGGTATCTGCCCATGTTGGGGTCGAGCACCAGGGTTGCTGTTCCTCCATGACGGATACTGGTCGGGTGGTCCCTTCGGTCGAAAGTGATCGGGCAAGCCGACCATGGGTTGTACTTTAGGGTTACTGGCTCTACATCGTAGACGTCCCGAAGCGCATGCTTCCTCTCCTTCTTGGGTATGTGTGTGACGTAGATCATCTTCACAATTTTTACCTCAGGAGGGAATTGCTTCTGGCCTCCGTTATTTGGCCCGCGAGACTCGTCATCGTCCTCGCTGCGGGGGCCCTTCCCCTGTTCCTCGGTCGTGAGCTTGCCATCCTGGTTGATCACCCAACAGTTACGGTTGGTGTGGTTGGCGGGCTTATCTGAGGTGCCATGGATCCGGCAGGGTCTATCCAGAATTTTGTCTAACCTGGTAGGTCCATCCCGGTTCCCTTTAGAGGGCTTTTTCGCGGTCCTGATTTGGAGTTGTTGAATCCGGCATTCACTATCGTGTCATCGGCTTTAGTGCCATTGTGCTGGCGCTTGTTCTTGTTGCGTCGTGGTTTCTTGTTTCCAACTCAAACTTCTGAAGTACCCTAGCAAAAGGACTTAGGTGTGGAGCCATCACTACGATGATTAGCTTGAAGGGGTTGAACGGGATGAGAGACACGAGTTTACCCAGGTTCGGCCCCTCACCGACGAGGTAAAAGCCTACTTCCTGCTTTTGTGTTATATTGATTGAGTATCGATTACAAGGGAGCGGAATCTCTGAACCTAGCCCTTGATCGATTGTCCCTTGAGTTAACTCGCCGCAGGGTCTCGCCTTTATATACACAGGTCGAGGCCCTGGGCTTACAAGAGTCCAGCTCGGATCATACAATGTGACCGACCCAGGTTCTAAGTCGCCTTGCCTTGCTAGGCAAGTCACCATTGGGCGGCTCACACTTCCGGGCTATGCGCCATCTCCGGGTCTTGGGCCTTCAACTGGCCCGCCTTGTAAGCCGCCTCCAGTCTCTCTGGTCTTGGCTTATTGGGCCTATTTAGGCATTCACTTATGAGTCGCCAACAGTGTAACCCGGCCACTCTTGGGCGGGTGATAACCCACAAGTATAGTGGATCGTTTGTAGCCTTTTTCGATAAATAAGAGTGTCGAACCCAACGAGGAGCTAAAGGCAGAACAAATATTCCCTCAAGTTCTATCGACCACTGATACAACTCTACGCATACTTAATGTTTGCTTTACCTAAAACAAGTATGAAACTATTTTGCAAGAATAAAACTACGAGTACTTTGCAAGAATAAAACTATGAATAAATTGCCAAATAATAAAAGTGGATAGCTTTGTCAACAAGAAAGTCATTTGTCCCTAGGTGATCGATAACTAAACCGGTGATCATTGTTGCAATTTTATATGAGGGAGAGGCATGAGCTAACATACTTTCTCTACTTGGATCATATGCACTTATGATTGGAACTCTAGCAAGCGTCCGCAACTACTAAAGATCATTAAGGTCATAAAACCCAACCATAGCATTAAGTATCAAGTCCTCTTTATCACATACGCAATGACCCCCAAACTCGGGTCTGTGTATTCTATCACTCACGCCACCCACCATAAGCGAACCATTAATGTATTGCACCATCCCACAGAAGGGATCCCTCCATTTGCGCGACACGGAGGGCACCGTAGGACAGCACCAAAATAAAATATACAACTCAAACCAATCATGATCATCTATCAACCCACAGGACAAAACGGATCTACTCAAACATCATAGGATAACCACATATCATTGGGAAATAATATATAGTTTTGAGCACCATGTTTAAGTAGAGATTACAGCGGGGAGAAGGTGTGTTACACCGCTGCATAGATGGGGAGAAAGTTGGTGTTGACGGTAGCAAGATTGTTGATGTAGATCGCCGTCACAATCCTTGCCCCGGCGGCACTCCCGCGCCACCAGGAGAGAGGGGGAGAGAGCCTCCCTCCTTCTTATTCTTCTTCCTTGGCCTCCCCCCTAGATGGGAGGAGAGTTCCCCCTCTGGTCCATGGTCTCCATGGTGGCGGAGGGGTGGGATCCCCTCCGAGATTGGATCTCCCTCTCTGTTCTCTTCTGTTTTGCGTTCCTGATTTCTGGCTGAAAACCGTTTCTTATATTCCCGGAGATCCGTAACTCCGAGTGTGCTGAGATTTTAACACGATTTTTTTCCGGATATAAGCTTCCTTGTGCCAGAAGTAGAGCCCCAACCGACTTACGAGGTGAGCACAACCCACCACCCCGCGCCTGGAGCCTGGGGTGCGCCCTGGTGTATCTTGGGGGTTGTGGGCCCCTGTTTGCGTTGATTCCATGTCCAAAAAATCACATATATTACAAAATAGTCCTCCGTAAATTTATATCGCGTTTGGACTTCATTTGATATGGATATTCTACGAAACAAAAAACATGCAACAAACAGGAACTGGCACTAGGCACTGGATCAATAGGTTAGTCCAATAAATCATATAAAATGTTGCCAAAAAGATGTGAAAGTTGTATAATAATGGCATGGAAAAATAAAAAATTATAGATACGACAGAAATGTATCAGCATCCCCAAGCTTAATTCCTGCTCGTCCTCGAGTAGGTAAATGATAAAAAAGATAATTTTTGATGTGCATTGCTACCTAGCATAATCTTGATCATATAATCTAATCATGGCATGAATATTAAGACATAAGTGATTCAAAGCAATAGTCTATAATTTGACATAAAGACATCAATACTCAGGCATCCCAACAAACAATCATGTCTTTCAAAATATCAATGCTAAAGAAAGCTATCCCTACAAAATCATATAGTCTTGTCATGCTCTGTCTTCTTAACACAAAGTATTTATCATGCACAACCCCGATGACAAGCCGAGCAATTGGTTCATACTTTTTAACGTGCTTCAGCTTTTTCAACCCTCACGCAATACATGAGCGCAAGCCATGGATATAGCACTATGGGTGGAATAGAGTATGTTGATAGGGGTAAATATTGAGAAGACAAAAAGGTAAGAAAGTCTCACATCAACGCGGCTAATTAATGGGCTATGGAGATGCCCATCAATTGATATGAATGCGAGGAGTAGGGATTGCCATGCAATGAATGCACTAAGAGCTATAAGTGTATGAAAGCTAAATATGAAAACTAAGTGGGTGTGCATCTAATCCTATAATGAAAAATTCCCACTAGTATATGAAAGTGACAACATAGGAGACTCTCTATATGAAAAACATGGTGCTACTTTCAAGCACTAGTGTGGAACTAGCATGCCCCTTCTCTCTTTGTCCTTTTTTTTCTTTTTCTTTTTTTTTCTTTTCTTTCTTTTCTTTTTTTCTCTCTTTGTCCGGAGTCTCATCCTGACTTATGGGGGAATCAGAGTCTCCATCATCCTTTACTGACTGGGACATGCTCTAATAATGAAAATTGATGATCATCACACTTCCATTTACTTACAACTCAATATTACAACTCGATACCTATAACAAAATATGACTCTATATGAATGCCTCTGGCAGTGTACCAGGATGTGCAATGATCTAGCGTAACATGTATAAAAAATGATGAACGGTGGATGAGCCACAACTATTATGTTAGCTATATGATCATGCAAATCAATATGACAATGAATGCTCAAGTCATCAAAACGGAAGCGGTGGAAGTTGCATGGCAATATATCTATGGAAAGGCCATAATAGGTAGGTATGGTGGCTGTTTTGAGGAAGATATAATAAGGCTTATGTGTGATAGAGCGTATCATATCACGGGGTTTGGATGCACCTGTGAAGTTTGCACCGACTCTCGAGGTGAGAAAGGGCAATGCACGGTACCGTATAGGCTAGCAAATTGCGGAAAGGTAAGAGTGCGTATAATCCATGGACCCACATTAGTCATAAAGAACTCATATACTTATTGCAAAAGTTTATTAGCCCTCGAAGCAAAGTACTACTACACATACCCCTAGGGGGATAAATTCGTAGGAAAAGACCATCGCTCATCCCCGACCGCCACTCATAAGGAAGACAATCAATAATAAATCATGCTCCAACTTCATAGCATAACGAGAGACTATACGTGCATGCTTCGGGAATCACAAACCTTAACACCAATATTCTTACTAACCACAACCATTTACTAGTACCTCCCACATATTCCATCTCTATATCGCAAAACTATTGCAAGGAATCAAACACATCATATTCAGTGATCCACAAGTTTTATGTAGGATTTCATGACTAACCATGCAAATGACCAATTCATTTTGACCCTCTAAATAGATAAAAGTGAAGTAAGAGAGTTTAATTCTTTCTACAAAAGACCATGCTCTAACAAATATAAGTGAAGCAAAAGAGCATTCTCCAAATAACAGTTTTCTATGTGAAGAGAAACAGACAATCCAAACTTCAAATGATATAAGTGAAGCACATGAAGCATTCTATAAAGCCATACTCAAAAGATATAAGTGAAGTGCAATGAGCATTCTATAAATCAACCATGGACTATGTCATACCAGCATGGTGCATAAAACAAAAATGAAAACTAAACGCAAAAGATGCTCCAAGATTTACACATATCACATGAACGAAACGAGAACGAAAACATACCGATACTTGTTGAAGAAAGATGGGATGCAATCCGGGGCATCCCCAAGCTTAGACGCTTGAGTCTCCTTGGATATTTACTTGGGGTGCTTGGGAATCCCCAAGCTTGAACTCTTGCCTCTCCTCCTTCTCCTCATATCGAGACCTCCTCGATCTTTGATCACTTCATCCACACAAAACTCAACAGAAAGCTCGATAAGATCCGTTAGTATAATAAAGCAAATCACTACTCTAAGCATCGTTGCAAACCCATTCATATTTTATTTTTGCATTATACCTGCTGTATTATAACTTCTCCATGGCTTATACCGTCGATAAAATCGATAGTTTCATCAAAACAAGCAAAATAATGCATCAAAAAATAGAATCTGTCTTAAACAGGACAGTCTGTAGTAATCTGAACATTCACCATACTTCTGGTACTCCAAAAATTCTGAAAAATTAGGAAAAAATAAAAAAAAAATTGTATAGAAATACTGTGCAAAAAGTTTCAGAAACTTTTGACATTCCAGTAAAAAATGTAAATTCATGCACTACAGCCAAAGTTTCTGTTTTTACACCGCACATACCAACAAGCAATCTAATCATCCTAAAGGTAAATCTTGGCACATTATTTTTATAATACAATGGATTTGCACAAGGGGATAGTTATTTTTGTGAGAATCTTCATAAAAAATTTACATTGTTTCCATGAGCATGAACACAAGTGTTCAAGGTCGACCCTCACTTCTCCAATGCATCACCTTTCAATCGCTTCTCTTTTTGAAAAAGTTTTTAGGTTCCCCTCTATATTTTTTTGTTTTTAAACTTTATAAAAGCACTCAATAGAAATAAATGACTCTCTAAAACTTCCAGGTTGTCTCCCTGGCAGCAATTTCTTTAAAGCCATTAAGCTAGGCATAAAGTGCTCAAGTAATGGATCCACCCGGATCCCAAGGTATATCTAAGCCAATTTTTATTAACAATGATTTCGTATTTAGTAGTGAGCACAAAGCAACATATATCATGCAATGATGAAGTATAACTCTCTTCGTATGCATCGGCATGTCATACAAGAATAATTCATGCACATCAAGTAAAGGCCAATACATAGTATAAGCAGTTTCTTGCAATTTTATCGTGTTGGAAACATAGAGAGGTGAAGATGTAGTTCCTCTCTCATAATAATTGCAAGTAGGAGCAGCAAGCACATGCATATTATATTCATCAAAATTATTATGTGCAACGGTAAAAGGCAACCCATCAATGTAACCTTAATAAGTGCAAACTTCTTCGATATAGTGTAGTTTGGAGAATTCAAAAAGATAATAGGACTATCATGTGTGGGTGAAATAGCAACAATTTCATTCTTAACATAAGGAACTATATCAAGTTGGCATCTTGGCCACAAGCATAGCAAGCATCAAGTTCATCAAAAAGGGATATTTCAAATGAATCAACGGGATCATAGCAATTATCATAGCATTCATCCTTCGGTAAGAACGAAGGGGCATTAAACAATGTATGAGTTGGAGAGTTACTCTCATTAGAAGGTGGGCACGGGTAGCTAATCCGCTCTTCCACCTTTTGTTCTTCACTCTCCTCATCATCCCAAAGCGCACGCTTCCTCTCCTTTTTGGGTATGTGCATGACGTAGATCATCTTCACCATTTTTACCTCATGAGGGAATTACTTCTGGCCTCCGTTGCTTGGCCCGCAAGGCTCGTCATCGTCCTTGCTGCGGGGGCCCTTCCCCTGTTCCTCGGTCGTGAGCTTGCCGTCCTGGTTGATCACCCAACAGTTATGGTTGGTGTGGTTGGCGGGCTTGTCTGAGGTGCCATGGATCCGGCAGGGTCTATCCAGGATTTTGTCTAACCCCGTAGGTCCATCCCGGTTCCCTTTAGATGGCTTTTTCTGCGGTCCTGATTTGGAGTTGCTGAATCCGGCATTCACTGCCGTGTCATCGGATTCAGTGATGTTGTGCCGGTGCTTGTTCTTGTTGCGCCGTGGTTTCTTGTTTCCATCTCGGACTTCTGATGTACCCTAGCAAAAGGACTTAGGTGTGGAGACATCGCTACGATGATTAGCTTGAAGGGGTTGAACGGGGCGAGAGACACGAGTTTACCCAGGTTCAACCCCTCACCGACGAGGTAAAAGCCTACTTCCTGCTTTGTGTTATATTGATTGAGTATCGATTACAAGGGAGCAGAATCACTTAACCTAGCCCTCGATCGATTGTCCCTTGAGTTAACTCGCCGCAGGGTCTTGCCTTTATATACACAGGTCGAGGCCCTGGACTTACAAGAGTCCAGATCGGATCATAAAATGTGACCGACCCTGGTTCTAAGTTACCTTGCCTTGCTAGGCAAGTCACCATTGGGTGGCTCACACTTCTGGGCTATGCACCATCTCTGGGTCTTGGGCCTTCAACTGGCCCGCCTTGTAAGCCGCCTCCAGTCTCTCTGGTCTTGGCTTATTGGGCCTATTTAGGCTTTCACTTATGAGTCGCCAACAGTGTAACCCGGCCCCTCCTGGGCGGGTGATAACCCACAAGTATAGGGGATCGTTTGTAGCCTTTTTCGATAAATAAGAGTGTCGAACCCAACGTGGAGCTAAAGGCAGAACAAATATTCCCTCAAGTTCTATCGACCACCGATAGAACTCTACGCACACTTAACGTTTGCTTTACCTAAAACAAGTATGAAACTATTTTGCAAGAATAAAACTACGAGTACTTTGTGAGAATAAAACTACGAATAAATTGCAAGATAATAAAAGTGGATAGTGTTTGTCAACAAGAAAGTCATTTGTCCCTAGGTGATCGATAACTAAACCGGTGATCATTGTTGCAATTTTATATGAGGTTGAGGCATGAGCTAACATACTTTCTCTACTTGGATCATATGCACTTATGATTGGAACTCTAGCAAGCATCTGCAACTACTAAAGATCATTAAGGTCGTAAAACCCAACCATAGCATTAAGTATCAAGTCCTCTTTATCCCATATGCAATGACCCCCAAACTTGGGTCTGTGTATTCTGTCACTCATGCCACCCACCATAAGCGAACCATTAACGTATTGCAACACTCTACAGCGGGGATCCCTCCGTTTGCGCGACACGGAGCGCACCGTAGGGCAGCACCAAAATAAAATATACAACTCAAACCAATCATGATCATTTATCAACCCACAGGACAAAACGGATCTACTCAAACATCATAGGATAACCACATATCATTGGGAAATAATATATAGTGTTGAGCACCATGTTTAAGTAGAGATTATAGCGGGGAGAAGGGGTGTTACACCGCTGCATAGAGGGGGAAAAGTTTGTGTTGACGGTAGCAAGATTGTTGATGTAGATCGCCGTCACGATCCTTGCCCCGGCGGCACTCCGGTGCCACCGGGAGAGAGGGGGAGAGAGCCTCCCTCCTTCTTCTTATTCCTTGGCCTCCCCCCTAGATGGGAGGAGAGTTCCCTCTCTGGTCCATGGTCTCCATGGTGGCTGAGGGGCGGGAGCCCCATCGAGATTGGATCTCGCTCTCTGTTCTCTTCTGTTTCGCGTTCCTGTTTTCTGGCCAAAAATCGTTTCTTATATTCCCGGATATTCGTAACTCCGACTGCGCTGAGATTTTAACACGATTTTTTTCCGGATATAAGCTTCCTTGCGCCCGAAGTAGAGCCCCAACTGACTTACGAGGTGAGCACAACCCACCACCCCACGCCTGGAGCTTGGGGTGCGCCCTGGTGTATCTTGGGGGCTATGGGCCCCCGTTTGCGTTGATTCCAAATCCCAAAAATCACATGTATTCCTAAATAATTCTCAAAAAAAAATATCGCATTTGGACTTCGTTTGATATGGATATTCTGTGAAACAAAAAACATGCAAGAAACAGGAACTGGCACTAGGCACTGGATCAATAGGTTAGTCCAATAAATCATATAAAATGTTGCCAAAAAGATGTGAAAGTTGTATAATAATGGCATGGAACAATAAAAAATTATAGATACGACAGAGACGTATCAGCGGGTCACACCATGGGGTTATTTCCCCAACATTAGGCCCCAGATTGATTTGAACTTGTTCATGTCAATCTTTATCCTCTGGTTGGCGAGTCTTCTTCAATTCTTCTAAAGCTTGACCTTGAGTAGACCTTTATAATCCTCCATAAGAAAAGATGATGTCATGTTATTAAATTCAGAAAAATCTCATGATGTCACAACGGATCTTTGCATTAACCAGCCATCCCAAAAATCAAGGCGCCCCTTATGCTATAATAATTATCATGCCTCCTCGATCTTCGCACATGCCGTTTCACTATTTCACTTTCCCATATAAATAAGCACAGGGGGCCTGCCTTTTCACTTTTTACCCCCATCGCCTCTGCCTCTTCTTCTTCCTCGCGACCTCAGCTGCGACCAGAGCTCCACCGCGCCAACCGAACCTCACCGACCACTCCATCATGGCCGCTGCATCGACCTGTTGGGACCATAGATCTGCGGCGCTCCTCCGCTCTTCATCAACACCGTCAGGTATTGCTCTTTTCCTTTTCCAGATCCACATTAGGGCACTCAAGTTCATAGAGTTCATCATCGTTCCTCCAAGTTCATCCTAGTTCATCCATCCCCTGCCTAGAAGTCGTATTTCAATCTGAAAACAGAATAGGACCAGAGCGGTGGTAGTTTTAACCCTCATTTTGCATCTTGGATAGATCCCCTTTTTCCTCAGAATCAATATACAGTCTGCTAGTTCTTCCAGTGCTGCCAGTTAGGTTTAGTATTTATTCTTCTTTTTTGAGCTGCCGTAGATCCGAAAACATAGCTGTAGATTGTGAAACCTGTTTATCCCATACTTTAACAAAATTCAGCAAATATAAGATCCATAGAAGATTGACCTGCCCTTCACTTTATGGGTGTCTTAACAATGAATTTGTAACCCGCCAGCATGCTGCCGGCTTAGATTGTCACAACTTAACCTGCTATTGCCTCAATCAATCTGAGAGTCGCCCTATCCTCTTGACTAGGATGGCTTATAATATCTCCATGATTTGTCCTAATGATCTTATAACCATAACCGGCTTGCTGCTGCTGAAATGTCATTGCAATCATTTAGGCGGCTTAGCATTGCAAAATTAACCCGCCATACCTTTATTCCTTGGTCGCAGCTTTTTAAGTCGGCCAACCATGACTAAGACTCCCACTTCTTGCGACTGGGCGGCCACCAGATTCTCCGAGCTCTCATTAAACGAGTACGTAGACATGGGAGTTTTTCCATCTAAAGAGGTCATTCACTTGCGAGTTCCCGGCTCTAAAACTGCTCCTCAACCAAGAGAGGGTGAAGTCGTTATCTTTGTTGGTCACCTCCTCCATGGCTTTTCGCCACCCGGGTCAAAATTCTTCTGGGACGTTCTGCACTTTTACAAGCTTCATCCTCAAGACATTGGTCCCAACTCCGTCTCCAACATATGCAACTTCCAAGTTTTTTGCGAAGTGTATCTTCAAGAAGAGCCCAATGTTGATCTATTCAGAGATTTCTTTTATCTCAACCGCCAGACTGAAATGACAGAAGGGCCTAGTCTCAAGCTTGGAGGGGTTTCCATTCAAAGGCGAAGAGACGTCAACTTCCCCGCAGCCGCACTGCCTAGTCACCCAAAGGACTGGAATTATACTTGGTTCTATTGCAAGGATACCTCTCCAGCTGGTGAAAATCCCCTACCGGGTTTCCGCCCCTTCCGGCTTAGCTCCAGCCACGAGCTCCCAGGTCGCCTTACTATCGCAGAACATGCTAAGTATTCCTACATTTTCAAAGATAAGGGCCTTGCTAGCCAACGGCTTAACTGGAATTGATCTGGTCCGCTGCTGGGTCGCATGGAGAATTTTACCCCTGATTCACCGCACCGGCTTAATGTGCCAGTATACTTGTGATACAAAGGACCAGCAACGCTACAACCAAACATGCCTGACTAATAAAAAGGTCAATGATACAGTTAAGACACTGCTCGGGGAGTCTCTAGAGAACTGCAGTAAAGTGGTATTGAATCCTTTCTACACTCTTAACCCGGCTCCTCCTGTAAGCATTTTGAACAAATCTTCATTTTGTTTGTCTACCTCTTGTATTTCACATCATTTAACTTATTGCTCGTCTATATACAGGACAACTCTCCCTTCTGGAAGAAGAAACTACCAGCCACCGCTCCAGCCAAAAACCTAGAGGGAAGACCCGTGCTACGGGCCGCCGTAAAAAACAAACAGCTCAAGATCTTCTCGAGCTAGATGAGTCGGAGGTAGAACTTGACTCCCTTGGCCTTTTCTTTATGCAACTTATTGATGCTGATTCCTCTCAGGATGAAGTGGAGATGAGCCATGCCGATGCAACAGAGGTAATTCTTGTCTCCTACAACTCAGAACCCTTGCCAAGAAAGAAAACACGGCGGGCCATCTGGAAAGTAAGATTTTCTCATCCTCTTGCTTATCTGGACCCCAACTTTCTTTTGAAGAAACAACAACATGAATCGAGGCGTATGACCTGGAGTGATGGTGCTGAAGATCTTGTGTCCGGCTTACCCAACACCCCAGCTCCTCGAAAGCATCACAATGAGGTGCCACATAGCTCGACTCTATCTCTTCCACAAGCCGGTCTTATGCGTCAACCTCTTAACTCTTCTGACTCAAACTATCAAGGAACGCCATCATCATCTGGTGACTCAAGTGGAACTCAAATGCCTGCCTTCGTTGTTGCCCATGGGTAAGTACTTTCATTTGTTCATAAAGGACTTGTGGTGATATACTCATGAACTCTTGTATTCTTGTCACAGAGGCGTAGCAAAGGCGGGTAAGAAACAAAATGTGGGCGGCTCTTCAAAGGACCCCAAGGCTTCTAAGACGGAGACACAGGTGCCAGAGGCCCCTGAAGCTTCAATCCAAAATCCTGAAGACCCTGTCAATGATCCGCCACCGCAAACTTATGCTGCGGTCTTTGAGCCAATGGATACTGAGATTAACCCGGCTACCAGTCATGACCCGCCAAGTCCTAAGCCGCCTAGTCCTACCAAATCCACTGACAAGAGCCCTGCCGCTGCTGATGTTGATGACATCACCGTTACCGGGTCAGCCTTTAAGGCACCCAAGGTCTCCAGAGTGCTAACCAAGCACTCAACAATGGAAGAAATACCCTCATTGGAGAAGGGCAAGGAGAAATTGGACCTGGAGAGTTACTCCTCTTTCAATGCAGGCGAAGTGTACGCGGGCTATTTAAGCCGCCTTCACACAAGCCGGGACATGGAAGCCGAGTTAGTCCAGCTGATGAAACAAAAATACGAGGTATAAATTTGTCAAACCCCTCTTTAGCCTTGCATACATATATATCCATAGTAGCCCCCAATTCTTAAGTAGAGGAATGATATTGAGTATGCTTGAGACTTGTGATTTTTTTTTCCAAAATGTAGCCCCCAAGGGCCGGCTTATCTTGATAAGATGAGCCGTGTCTTATAATCATTGCTAAGAACCAAACCTGTAACCTCCAAGGACCAGCTAATCTGAATAAGATGAGCTGGGTCTTATAATCATTGCTTAGAACCAAATCTGTAACCTCCAAGGGCCGGCTTATCTGAATAAGATGAGCCGGGTCTTATAATCATTGCTTATAAATAAATCCGTAGCCCCCAAGGGCCGGCTTATCTGAATAAGATGAGCCGGGTCTTATAGATTGAACTGACCTACATTAGCCCCCAAGTGCCAAGTGTATTGCTTGCAATGTGCTTGGGACTTGAATACCATTGTTGACTATGAAGTTAACCATCTTATCATTGTATACCACCCTTTGCAGGAAGCGTTGAGTGTAGGCAAGTCAAACATCGCTGAATTGAAGAAAAATCTGGAAACACGGCAAAGTGAGTTTGCCAAGGCTGAATTAAGCCTGAAGTCATCATTAGAAGATATTGAGAAAATCAAGGCCAAATTTGACGAAGAAAGAGCCGCCTTGGAAACTGAGAAGGCTAATCTTCTGAAGAGGGCAAAAGATGCTGAGGCTCAGCTTAAGCCGGTGACTGAAGAGTTATCCGGCTTAAAGCAACATATCTCTCACATGACAGCCACCATCTTTGGTAAGTGTAATGTGCAACTCATCATCTATTGCCAAATTCTGTAACTCGCCTGGCGACTCACAATATATATGAACTCTAACCCACCTGGCGACTCTTGTTCAAAATCTTAACATACCCCAGAAGTGCTAGTCTTGGTCAGAACATGCTGCTCAAGTTGAAGGCGGCTTATTCATTGACTGAGCAGTTATATGCTGAAACTTTGCGCAGTCTTGTAGCCTTATCAGGTGGCAAAAAACATCCAACCCTCATCAAGACCGTGCTGGATCATCTTTCAACGGTGCCAGCTCAAATTGAAGAAATTAAATTATCTGCCGCCCGTGCAGGAGCCATTGTTGCTCTAAGTCGGGCCAAAGCTTGGCAATCAGAGCTAGACCCGGAAGAAATGGCTACTGGGTGTCCAGAGTTCAAAGATGACGGGTCGATCTTTGAAGAAGAAGAAGACTTCAACAGATGCATCAGAGAGATGCGGCCCTTGGCGTGCAAGCTTGTGCAGGAGCTGGATCTGAACAAGTACCAGCCGGCTTATGATAGCAAGAATGCTAAGATTAAGCCACCATCCCATGATGTGATAGATCTTATTCTGCCAAGACGTAAGCATATCTTCGCTCATGATCTTGATCCTTCTGTTATACTTAATGATGAAGCAACATTTGAAGCTTTAACCGGCATCGACTGGACATCTGCGAATCTCCAGATGGTTATCAACGAAGAGTCGGCACAGGATGATTTGGGGGCTTCAAGCTCAAGGCGCCAAGATGACAATAACCCGCCAGGCCAAAACCCGGACGGCGCTGACACCGGCTCAATGGAGTAACTTAACTCCAAAAACACTTGGTCACAAACTTTTGGGCTCAGCTGAAGCCTTGTAATAGGTAGCTGAAAAACAATTATCTGCTCTGCCATGCTTTCATGCATGTTCTTATCAACTTATGCTTCAACAGCTTGAACTTCCGTGATCATATCATACACATCTACTTTTGCAATATTACCAAAGACTTTGGCGGCTTATATAATCCATCAAAGAGCCGTTAATCCTTAAACTGGCGGCTTATAATCATAACCCAGGGTGAGTTACATAACTCAACAACCCGGGCGACTTATAGTCATATCCAATTTTTGAAAAGATCCCCATGGCGGCTTATAATCGCAATAAACTCAATATAGAGCAATATAACCCGGATCAGTATGACCCGGCAACTTCTCACCTGTAAAAGGTTTCTGCAAAACAAAAGTATATAGTATGCATAACTCAAATATGTATTAAGGCGGCTTGCAAGGCACTACCAAAATAAATTGATTTTTGAAAAAACTCAATTTTCTGCTTCAAAGAAGCTTGGCATGAAAACCCTTTTATCCTGTAAGCCGGCTCTCACGTGACATAAATTCGTCGTTTAAACCTTAACTAGTTCAGGGTCTTATTGAAAAGATTGACTGTGAAGAGTACGAACAGGCCACATAGCGGAGAGACTACAGCAGATGGGTGAGTTTATCCTAGCTCACTGCAAGCCGGCCCTCACGTGACATAAGCCGTCGTTTTAACCTTGACTAGTTCAGGGTCCTATTTAAAAGATTAACTGTCAAGAGTTCGGCGGGTCACCTGGTGGAGTAGCAAGTTGCAAACAGGCAGGTTTAACTTAGTCATGGCATAAAAGCCGGTCAAAGTGGGTTATGAAGCTATACTCATACAGTAGGAAGCCCCCAAATGACCAATGGCATGAAAGCCGACAAGAGGGTTATGTAGCTATGCTCATAGAGCAGGAAGCCCCCAAGTGACCTTAACATGGCATAAAAGCCGATCAAGAGGGTTATGTAGCTATGTTCATAGAATAGGAAGCCCCCAAGTAACCTTAACATGGCACAAAAACCGATCAAGAGGGTTATGTAGCTATGCTCATAGAGCAGGAAACCCCCAAATGACCTATAACATGGCATGAAAGCCGATAAAGAGGATTATGTAGCTATGCTCATAGAGCAGGAAGCCCCCAAATGACCTATAACATGGCATGAAAGCCGGTCAAGAGGGTTACGTAGCTATGCTCATAGAGCAGGAAGCCCCCAAATGATCTTATGAGTAACCAATAACGATGCTTGCTCCAATGTTTTGAGATGAAACGACAGAGGCCTCGAATTTCATGCAACACAACAACGGTAGGTATTTCCCTCAGTGATGAGACCAAGGTTATCGAACCAGCAGGAGAACCAAGCAACACTATGTAAACAGCACCTGCACACAAAGAACAAATACTTGCAACCTGACATGTTAAAGGGGTTGTCAATCCCTTTCGGGTAACGGCGCCAGAAATTGGCAAATGGACGTGAGATAAATTGTAGTAGATTGGATAAATAGATCACGAATAAAATAAAGTGAAGCAAAATATTTTTGGGTTTTTAGAAATATAGATCTGAAAATAAAAGTGGCAAATAAATAAAAAGGCAAATAGCAAAATAGATCTGAAAATATATGATGAGACAATAGACCCGGGGGCCGTAGATTTCACTAGTGGCTTCTCTTGAGAAAAATAGCATACGTTGGGTAAACAAATTACTGTTGGGCAATTGATAAAACTTCAAATAATTATGACAATATCCAGGCAATGATCATTATATAGGCATCACGTCCAAGATTAGTAGACCGACTCCTGCCTGCATCTACTACTATTACTCCACACATCGACCGCTATCCAGCATGCATCTAGTGTATTAAGTTCATGGAGAAACGGAGTAATGCAATAAGAACAATGACATGATGTAGACATGATCTATTTATGTAAAAATAGACCCCATCTTGTTATCCTTAATAGCAACGATACATACGTGTCGGTTCCCCTTCTGTCACTGGGATCAAGCACCGTAAGATCGAACCCATCACGAAGCACCTCTTCCCATGGCAAGAAAAATCGATCTAGTTGGCCTAACTAAACCAAAGATTCGAAGAAGAAATACGAGGCTATAAGTAATCATGCATATAAGAGATCAAAAGACTCAAATAACTTTCATGGATAAAAACATAGATCTGATCATAAACTCAAAGTTCATCGGATCCCAACAAACACACCGCAAAAAAGAGTTACATCAAATAGATCTCCAAGAGACCATTGTATTGAGAATCAAAAGTGAGAGAGGAAGCCATCTAGCTACTGCCTACGGACCCGTAGGTCTACAATGGACTACTCACGCATCATCGGAGAGGCACCAATGAGGGTGATGAACCCCTCCGTGATGGTGTCTAGATTGGATCTGTGGTTTCTGGAACTTGCGGCGGCTGGAATTGATTTTCGTCGACTCCCCTAGGGTTTCTGGAATATTGGGGTATTTATAGAGCAAAGAGGCGGTGCGGGAGGTGGCCGAGGTGGGCACTACCCACCTGGGCGCGCCTGGCCCCCAGGCGTGCCCTGGTGGGTTGTGCTCCCCTCGGAGCCCCTCTCAGGTACTTTCTTGGCCCAACTTGTGTCTTCTGGTCCAGAAAAAATTAGCAAAAAGTTTCGCTGCGTTTGGACTCCGTTTGGTATTGATTTCCTGCGAAGTAAAAAACAAACAAAAAATAGCAACAGGCACTGGGCACTATGTCAATAGGTTAGTCCCAAAAACTGATATAAAGTTGCTATAAAATGATTGTAAAACATCCAAGAATGATAATATAACAGCATGGAACAATTAAAAATTATAGATACGTTGGAGACGTATCAGCATCCCCAAACTTAATTCCTGCTCGTCCTCGAGTAGGTAAATGATAAAAACAGAATTTTTGATGTGGAATGCTGCCTAACATGTTCATCACATATTCTTTTCTTTGTAACATGGACATTTGGACTTTTATATGATTCAAAGCAATAGTCTAGTTTTGACATGAAGATTTCAATACTCAAGCATATCAACAAGCAACCATGTGTTTCAAAATACCAACACTAAAGCAAGTTATCCCTAGCCCATTATGCTCGATCATTGATCCATTCATGAAACACACTCGCATATTAGCTATACCCAATGCTCAAGTACGATCATAGTGCCCCTTAGTTGGTGCTTTATAAGAGAAGATGGAGACTCAAAATAAAAATTGTATAAAGTAAAAGAAAGGCACTTCGCAGAGGGAAGTAGGGATTTGTAGAGGTGCCAGAGCTCAAAGCGAAAAAAAGTAGAGATAAAACATTTTGGGTGGCATGCTTTTCCTGTCAACGAAAACGATCGAGTAGTTCCCAATACTTTCCATGCTAGATATATCATAGGCGGTTCCCAAACAGAAAATAAAGTTTATTCCTTTTTCCACCATACTTTCACTTTCCATGGCTAGCCGTATCCACGGGTGCCCTCCATACCAACACTTTCCAAGGAATTTATTATTTGACAACATAAATTAAATTTATTTTTTCATTTTGGGACTGGGCATCCCTAATACCTTTGCCGTACTCTCGTGCAATGACAAGTGAATAAACACTCATCTTGAGAATAACACATCTATCACTTTGGGACTAATTGATATGTTGCTTTTGATAGCTCAAACAAATCTAAGTGAAGAACATGAGCATACAATTTTCTTCTCTCAAAATAATTTAAGTGAAGCAAGAGAGAATTTTAAAAAAAAATTACTAACTCTCAAATAAATATAAGTGAAGCATGAGAGCATTTCTTCAAAAATACTAAAGCACACCATGCTCAAAAAGATATAAGTGAAGCACTAGAGCAATTCCATAGCTCATAAAGATTTAAGTGAAGCATAGAGAGCAATTCTAACAAGTCATAGCATAATTTTGGCTCCCTCAAATAGGTGTGTCCAACAAGGATTAATGACTTAAAATAAAAAAAAGTAAGCAAAGACTCATATCATACAAGACGCTCCAAGCAAAACTCATGATATGTGACGAATAAAAATATAGCTCTGAGTAAAATACCGATGGTCGTTAGAAGAAAGAGGGGATGCCACTCGGGCATCCCCAAGCTTAGTTGCTTGCTTCCCTTTGGATAATGGCTTGGGGTCCCATGGGGCATCCCCAAGCTTAGGCTCTTGTTACTCCTTATTCCTTCATCCATCGTAATCTCACCCAAAACCTGAAAACTTCAATCACACAAAACTCAACAAAACCTTCGTGAGATCCGTTAGTATAAGAAAACCAATCTTTACTTTAAGTACTGTAGAAAACAAATTCAAATTTTGTTCTTGCATTATATCTACTGTATTCTAACTTTATCATGGCTTATAACCTACAATACAAACCATAGATTCATCAAAATAAGCACACAATGCAAAGAAAACAGAATCTGTCAAAAACAGAACAGTCTGCAAAGATACGAATTGTTATCATACTTATGTTACTCTAAAAATACTGAAAAATTAGGAAAACATAGGTAATTTGTATATAAATCTTGTGTAAGAAATTCATAATTTTTCGTAGCTTATGTGAATTTTCAAAAAAAATACTGGACGCAAAAGTTTCTATTTTCCAACAAGATCAAATCAACTATCACCAAAGTTATCCCAAAGGCTTTACTTGGCACAAACACTAATTAAAACACAAAAACACAATCATAACAGTAGCATAATTGTGAAAACACTCAAGATCAGAAAGAAAGAGACAAAAATAAATTTTATTCATTGGGTTGCCTCCCAACAAGCGCTATCATTTTACGCCCTTAGCTAGGCATAATGCAAAGATCTAAGTATTGTCATCTTTGTTTCTAGATCCATAAGATGCCCTCATGATTGATTCATATGGTGGCTTAATTCTTGTTCTAGGGAAGTGTTCCATACCCTTTCTCAAAGGAAATTGGAATTTGATGTTCCCTTCTTTCATATCAATCACGGCACCTATAGTGCGCAAAAACGGTCTACCAAGAATAATTGGACAAGAAGGATTGCAATCGATATCAAGAACAATAAAATCTTTGGGCACATAATTCATATTTGCAAGAATAAGAACATCATTCATTCATCTCTTAGGCTTTTTAATAGTAGAATCCGCCAAGTGCAAATTTAAAGAACATTCTTTAATATCGGTAAGACCAAGCACATCACATAAAGATTTCGGAATTGTAGAAACACTAGCACCCAAATCACATAAAGCAAAACACTCATTATTTTTAATCTTGACTTTGATAGTAGGTTCCCATTCATCATGTAATTTTCTAGGAATTGCAATCTCTAATTCCAACTTTTCTTCCAAAGCTTTCATCATAGCATCAACAATATGTTTAGTAAAAGCTTTATTTTGTTCATAGGCATGGGGTGAATTTATCATGGATTGCAACAAATAAATACAATCAATCAAAGAGCAATTATCATAATTATAGTCTTTGTAATCGAAAAGAGTGGGCACATCACTAGTTAAAGTTATGACCTGTCCAAATCCACTTTTATCAATTTTCCCAACAAGATTTTCACCCTCCAAATTATCGGGACGCCTTCTAGCTAAAGTTGACTCTTCTTCAATCCCTTTTTCATGAATCTTAATTTTACTAAACAAGGAATCAATGGAAGAAACACCAATCACTTTAAGATCTTCATCATTTTTATGAAAGTAATCACTGGAAAACGCTTTTTCTAAAAATTCTCTTCTAGCTCTAAGCATAGAGGTTCTTTTCTTACTTTCATCCATAGAAACATATAAAGCTTTAATTGATTCTTCAACCTTAGGCACAAAATTTTTTATCTTGAGATTTTCTACATCATGAGAAATTCTATCAACGCTTCTAGACAAATCATTAATCTTACTCAATTTTTCTTCCGTCGTAGTGTTAAAATTCTTTTGAGCATTGATAAATTATTTAATAATATTCTAAAAATCAGAGGTGTTCCTATTATTATTATAATAAGAATTACCATAGGAATCACCATAATTATTAGAGGAATTACTAGGCAAAGGCCTAGGATTAAAATTACCTCTATAAGCATTGTTATTGAAATTGTTTCGAGAGATAAAATTCACATCTACGGCATCACCATTTTGCTCAATCAAAGTAGACAAAGGCACATCATTAAAAATGAATAGGAGCACTTTTATTAGCAACCAATTTCATAAGAGCATCAACTTTTTCACTCAAAGAAGAAATTTCTTCAACCGAATTAACCTTTTTACTAGTAGGAGCTCTTTCGGTATGCCATTGTGAATAATTTGCCATAATATTGTCTAGTAATTTAGTAGCTTCACCCAAAGTAATTTCCATAAAAGTACCACCCGCGGCGGAATCTAAAAGATTTCTAGAAACAAAATTCAATCCCGCATAAATTTTTTGTATGATCATCCAAAGATTTAAACCATGAGTAGGACAATTTCTTAGCATCATTGCGTAACATGTTCATGCTAAAGTTGCTTAAAATTCATGATTTGTGTCCTAAGCGAAATAATTTTCTCGGGCAGAAAATACTTAGTAATAAAAGCATCTTTGCACTTATTTCAAGAATTGATACTATTGCGAGGCAAAGAAGAAAGCCAAATTTTTGCACGATCTCGCAAAGAAAACGGGAATAATTTCAACTTCACAATATCATTGTCCACATCTTTTTTCTTTTGCATATCGCATAATTCCACGAATGTGTTAAGATGGGACGCGGCATCCTCACTAGGAGTACCGAAAAATTGATCTTTCAAAACAAGATTCAACAAAGCGGCATTAATATCACAAGACTCCGCACTAGTGGCGGGAGGATCAATCGGAGTGCTAATAAAATCGTTGTTGTTGGTATTGGAGAAATCACACAACTTGGTGTTTTCTTGAGTCATCGTGACTACGCAACAAGATTGAACTCAAAAACAGATTTGACGAGAAAACGGCTAACGAAAAAGAGGGCGAATAAAACGGCAAATTTTTGTGAAGTGGGGGAGAGGAAAATGAGAGGCAAATGGCAAATAATGTAAATTGCAAGGAGATGAGATTTGTGATTAGGAACCTGGTAGATGTTGATGATGTCTCCCCAGCAACAGCGCCAGAAATTGGCACATGGCCGGGAGACTATCTTGACTTGATCCTCCCCGGCAACAGCGCCAGAAATTCCTTTTGATGTTGGCTTGAACTACGTCGGTATTTCCCCAAAGAGGAAGGGATGATGCAGCATAGCAACGGTAGGTATTTCCCTCAGTGATGAGACCAAGGTTATCGAACCAGTAGGAGAACCAAGCAACACTACATAAACAGCACCTGCACACAAAGAACAAATACTTGCAACCCGACATATTAAAGGGGTTGTCAATCCCTTTTGGGTAACGGCGCCAGAAATTGGCAAACGGACGTGAGATAAATTGTAGTAGATTGAATAAATAGATCGCGAATAAAATAAAGTGAAGCAAAGTATTTTTGGGTTTTTAGAAATATAGATCTAAAAATAAAAGTGGCAAATAAATAAAAAGGCAAATAGCAAAATAGATCTGAAAATATATGATGAGACAATAGACCCGGGGGCCGTAGATTTCACTAGTGGCTTGTCTCAAGAAAAATAGCATATGGTGGGCAAACAAATTACTGTTGGGCAATTGTTAGAACTTCAAATAATTATGATGATATCCAGGCAATGATCATTATATAGGCATCACATCCAAGATTAGTAGACCGACTCCTGCCTGCATCTACTACTATTACTCCACACATCGACCGCTATCCAGCATGCATCTAGTGTATTAAGTTCATGGAGAAACGGAGTAATGCAATAAGAACAATGACATGATGTAGACAAGTTCTATTTATGTAAAAAAAGACCCCATCTTGTTATCTTTAATAGCAACAATACATACGTGTCGGTTCCCCTTCTGTCACTGGGATCAAGCACCGTAAGATCGAACACATCACAAAGCACCTCTTCCCATGGCAAGAAAAATCGATCTAGTTGGCCTAACTAAACCAAAGATTTGAAGAAGAAATACGAGGCTATAAGTAATCATGCATATAAGAGATCAAAAGACTCAAATAACTTTCATGGATAAAAACATAGATCTGATCATAAACTCAAAGTTCATCGGATCCCAACAAACACACCGCAAAAAAGAGTTACATCAAATAGATCTCCAAGAGACCATTGTATTGAGAATCAAAAGAGAGAGAGGAAGCCATCTAGCTACTGCCTACGGACCCGTAGGTCTACAATGGACTACTCACGCATCATCGGAGAGGCACCAATGAGGATGATGAACCCCTTCGTGATGGTGTCTAGATTGGATCTGTGGTTTCTGGAACTTGCGGCGGCTGGAATTGATTTTCGTCGACTCCCCTAGGGTTTCTGGAATATTGGGGTATTTATAGAGCAAAGAGGCGGTGCGGGAGGTGGCCGAGGTGGGCACAACCCACCTGGGCGCGCCTGGGCCGCCAGGCGCGCCCTGGTGGGTTGTCCTCCCCTCGGAGCCCCCCTCAGGTACTTTCTTGGCCCAACTTGTGTCTTCTGGTCCAGAAAAAATCACCAAAAAGTTTCGCTGCGTTTGGAATCTGTTTGGTATTGATTTCCTGTGAAGTAAAAAACAAGCAAAAAACAGTAATTGGCACTGGGCACTATGTCAATAGGTTAGTCCCAAAAAATGATATAAAGTTGCTATAAAATGATTGTAAAACATCCAGGAATGATAATATAACAACATGGAACAATCAAAAATTATAGATACGTTGGAGACGTATCAGGTAGTAGGACCCATTGTTAAGATTTTTGCTGACCACAAAAGGTCCTTCCCAAGGTGGTGAAAGCTTATGCATCCCTTTCTGATCTTGAATCAAACGGAGCACTAAGTCGCCCTATTGAAAAGTCCGGCTTCTAACACTACGGCTATGATAGCGACGTAGGTCTTGCTGATAGATTGCTGAATGAGCCACCGCAACATCACGCTCCTCATCCAAAGCATCAAGTGCATTCTGACGTGCCGTCTCATTAACAGCTTCAATGTAAGCCACCACCCTGGGCAAGTCATGATGAATATCACTTGGGAGAACCGCCTTTGTGCCATAAACCATGAAGACAGGCGTATAGCCTGTTGACCTATTACGGGTGGTTCTGATACTACAAAGGACTGAAGGGAGCTCTTCAACCCAACAACCCGACGTTCGTTGCAAAGGAACCATAAGCCAGGGCTTAATGCCTCTCAAGATTTCTTGGTTAGCCCGTTCTGCTTGACCATTAGACTGTGGATGAGCCACTGAAGAAACATCAAGACGGATATGCTCTCTTTGACAGAACTCTTTCATAGCACCCTTAGATAGATTAGTGCCATTATTAGTGATGATACTATGAGGATAACCAAAATGGAAGATCAGCTTTTTAACGAACTGAACTGCAGTCGCCGCCTCACAATTGCTAGTCGGCTCTGCCTCCACCCACTTGGTAAACTTGTCAATCGCCACCAAAAGGTGGATCTTCTTATCCTTAGACCTCTTGAACGGTCCAACCATATCAAGCCCCAGACTGCAATCGGCCAAGTTATTGGGATCATACGCAATTCCTGAGCCGGCACATGAGCCTGTCTGGAAATATTTTGACATCCATCACACTTACTAATGATATCCTCTGCATTAGCATGAGCCGTTAACCAATAAAACCCATGACGAAAGGCTTTAGCCACCAAAGATTTTGAGCCGGCATGATGACCACAATCGCCTTCATGAATCTCTCGTAAAATTTCACGGCCCTCCTCAGGAGAAACACAGCGTTGGAACACACCCGTCACACTGCATCGGTGTAGCTCGCCGTTGACAATAGTCATAGACTTAGACCTCCTGGTGATCTGTCGTGCCAAAGTTTCATCTTTGGGTAACTCGCCTCGGGTCATATAAGCTAGATAAGGCAACGTCCAGTCAGGAATAGCATGAAGAGCCGCCACCAACTGTGCCTCCGGGTCTGGGACAGCAAGGTCTTCTTCAGACGGTAACTTAACCGAAGGATTGTGTAACACATCGAGGAATACATTAGGGGGCACCGGCTTACATTGAGACCCAAGCCGGGCTAGTGCATCAGCCACCTCGTTCTTCCGTCGATCAAGATGATCCACCTAATAACCCTTAAAGTGACCAGCAATATTATCAACCGCCCGGCGATAAGCCGCCATGAGCGGGTCTTTAGAGTCCCACTTGCCAGAGACTTGTTGCGCCACAAGGTCTGAGTCGCCCAGGCACCTGACCCGGCTTAAATTCATTTCCTTAGCCATACGAAGGCCATGGAGCAAAGATTCATACTCAGCTGCATTGTTAGTACAAGGAAACATTAATCTTAAAACATAACAGAATTTGTCACCTCGTGGGGAAGTCAAAATAACTCCAGCCCCCGAGCCTTCCAACTGCCCAGATCCATCAAAGTGGATTGTCCAATATGTGTTGTCTGGCTTTTTCCTCAGGTGTCTACAACTCTGTCCAATCATTGATGAAATCCACCAAAGCTTGAGACTTGATGGCTGTTCTTGGCACATACTTCAAATTATGAGGTCCAAGTTCAATTGCCAACTTACCAACCCGGCCCGTGGCTTCTCTGTTTTGAATAATATCTCCTAAAGGAGCAGAGCTGACCACAGTAATAGGATGTCCAAGAAAGTAATGCTTCAGCTTACGACTCACCATGAACACCCCAAACACCAGTTTCTACCAATGTGGATATCATTGCTTAGACTCAGTCAACACCTCACTGACATAGTAAGCCGGCCGCTGAACTGGGTACTCTTTACCTGCCTCCTTGCACTCCATAACAACTGCCACGCTGACTGCCCTGTTATTAGCAGCCACATACAGGAGCAAAGGCTATTTTTCAATCGGAGCAGCAAGGATGGGCGGCTCAGCTAATTGCTTTTTGAGCGCCTCAAAAGCTTCATTGGCAGCATCACTCCAAACAAAGTGATAAGTCTTCTTCATCATCTAATATAAAGGTATTGCCTTCTCTCCCAGGCGACTTATGAACCAGCTTAAAGCCGCGATGCGACCCGCCAAACGCTGGACATCATTGACACACGCCGGCTTAGAGAGTGAAGTGATGGCCTTTATCTTCTCTGGGTTAGCCTCAATGCCCCTCTGAGACCAGAAATCCCAATAGTTTACCTGCAGGCACACCAAAGACACACTTGGCCGGGTTAAGCATCATTTTATAGACCCAGAGATTGTCAAAAGTTTCCTTCAGATCATCCAGGAGAGTTTCCTTCTTTCTAGACTTAACCACAATATCATCCACATAAGCATGAACGTTGCGCCCAATCTGACTGTGAAAACAATTCTGAACACAACGCTGATAAGTCGCCTGAGCACTCTTGAGCCCAAAAGGCATAGAAACATAGCAAAAAGCCCCAATAGGTGTGATGAAAGTCATCTTCTCTTGGTCTTTGACTGCCATCTTGATATGATGATAACCAGAATAAGCATCCAGGAAGCATAAACTCTCACAACCCGCTGTTGCATCAATGATCTGGTCAATACGGGGGAGAGCAAATGGATCAGCTGGACAAGCCTTGTTAAGATCTGTGTAATCAACACACATATGCCATGTGCCGTTCTTCTTGAGTACAAGCACAGGGTTAGCCAACCACTCAGGGTGAAAAACTTCCATGATAAACCCAGCCGCTAAGAGCCGGGCCACCTCTTCTCCAATAGCCATATGTCGCTCTTCATTGAAACGGCAGAGGAACTGCTTGACCGGTTTAAACTTAGGATCCACACTAAGAGTGTGCTCAGCGAATTCTCTTGGTACACCCGGCATGTCAGAAGGTTTCCATGCAATATTGTCCCGATTCTCACGGATGAACTCGATGAGCGCGCTTTCCTATTTAGGATCCATATTAGCCCCCACTGTGAACTGCTGAGATGAGTCACCAGGGACAAAATCAACCTGTTTGGTATCATCAGCCGAATCAAATTTCAACAAAGGTTATTGCTCAGTGGTAGGCTTTTTGAGAGGGGTCATATCAGCCAGGTCAACAATATCCTTGTAGAACTTCAGCTCTTCAGTAGCACAAGCCGACTCTACATAAGCTGCATCTCCTTCCTCACATTCCAAGGAGACTTTCTGATCCCCATGGACCGTAATTATGCCCTTCTGCCCTGGCATTTTGAGCTGTAGATAAACATAACAAGGGCGAGCCATGAACTTAGCATAAGGCGGCCGTCCGAACAAGGCATCATACGGACTCTTGATTTTGACCACCTCAAACCAGAGTGTCTCTGCTCTGTAATCATAGTCATTACCAAAGGCTACTTCCAGGGCAATTTTTCCGACAGGATACGCCGACTTACCAGGCACCACACCATGGAAGACTGTGGAAGACGGCTTAAGATCCTTGTTAGTTAAATTCATCCGAGGGAAAGTGTCATAATACAGGATGTTGATGCTACTGCGACCGTCCATAAGCACCTTAGTAAACTTATAACCAACAACTTGAGGGGACACCACAAGGGCTAATTGACCCGGGTTATCAACCCGCGGCGGGTGATCCGCCCTGCTCCACGATATCGTGTCCTCAGACCATCTCAAATACTGCGGAACAACCGGCTCTATCGCATGAACCGCCCGCTTGTGAACCTTTTGATCTCATTTGCAAAGACTTGTGGTAAAAACATAGTACTGGCCACCATTGAGCTGCTTTGGATCACTCTGATATCCTGACTAATTCCCTTGCTGATGGTTACCATGACCAGACTTTTGATTATAACCACCCTGGTTACCTTGATCTTGATAGCTAGAATTTGAGCCGCCGCCACCAAAGCCGGACCCCTGTGAGCCGGATCCTGACCCGCCGGGCGGCCCATTATTATTACCATGATTCTGATTGAAGCTGTAATTCCTGAACTCTCGCATAACCCAACAATCCTTCCAAGCATGAGTGGACGGCTTATTGGGAAGACTGTGCTTCGGGCATGGGTCATTAAGTGCCGCCTCAAGATTAAAAGGCTTTGCACCACCATAGGGCGGTTTACCATTGCCGTTGTGGTGCTGGTTCTTATACCCGGTGTTGGTGTTAGCCACTAGATCTGACCCGCCGTCGGGGTGTCTGCGCTTACCACCATTACCCTGGTTGTTGCCATTCTGCCATGCCATGTTTTGCTGCTGACCCTTACCATTACCACTCTTCTTTCCCTTATTGGATTTCTCATCATCAGATCCAGGGTCTTTAGTGGTATCAGAGTCGGCATACTTAATGAGAGCCGCCATGAGCTCACCCATGTCATTGCAATGACGCTTAAGCCGCCCAAGTTTTTGCTTAAGGGGGACAAAGTGACAGTTCTTTTCCAGGACCAGAACCGCCTGACCCACCGCAATACTATCTGATGAGTGAATAATTGCTGAGACCCACCGGACCCAATGGTGATCCGACTCATCCTCACGCTGCACACAGTTATCAAGATCGATAATCATTAGAGGCTGCTTGCAAGTCCCTTGAAAATTCTTAATGAACCGCGCTTTCAACTCTGCCCGCGAGTTAATGGAATTAGGAGGCAATCCTTTTCACAATGTACGAGCTGGTCCATCCAACATCATAGTAAAGTACTTGGCACAGACCGCGTCATTGACATCCAACATCTCCATGGCTAACTCGTAACTCTCGATCCAGCCTTCAGGGGGGAGATCAGCTGCATAATTGGGCACCTTGAAATCCTTAGGCAAACGTTCGTTACGTAAAGCTGGTACTAAACATGGCACCCCAACAGACCTGGAAATCACACCAGCTCCTACTGAAGCCGAAGGGGTCACCGGAGGCTGCTGATAAGCCCCTAGTTGAGCCGCCGCTGCTGCCTCCGCCTCTCGGTGGGCTCTGGCTTTGTCCACAATTGCCTGAGCATGAGTAAGGGGCGGGTTATTTCCATGGGGCAGGTCATCCTGGGGCGGTCGATGACACCGTTCACTGCTGGAAACTGCCGGCGACTGCTACTTCTTGAGCTTGCGTTGGTTTTTCCCTTGAAGAGGAAAGGGTGATGCAGCAAAGTAGAGATAAGTATTTCCCTCAGTTAGAGAACCAAGGTATCAATCTAGTAGGAGACAACGCACAAATCACCTAGCCCCTGCACAAACAATCAAACAACTTGCACCCAACGCGATAAAGGGGTTGTCAATCCCTTCACGGTTACTTGCAAAAGTGAGATCTGATAGAGATAGGTAAAACTAAACAAAAGATAAAGTAAATATTTTTGGGTTTTTTGGTCTATAGATCTGAAAATAAAAGATTGCAAAATAGTAGATCGGAAAGTAATATGATGGAAAATAGACCCTGGGGCCATAGGTTTCACTAGAGGCTTCTCTCAAGATAGCAAATAATACGGTGGGTGAACAAATTACTGTCGAGCAATTGATAGAAAAGCACAAAGTTATAACGATATCCAAGGCAATGATTATGAAATATAGGCATCACGTCCGTGTCAAGTAGACCGAAACGATTCTGCGTCTACTACTATTACTCCACACATCGACCGACTCCTGCCTGCATCTAGAGTATTAAGTTCATGAAGAACAGAGTAACGCATTAAGTAAGATGACATGATGTAGAGGAATAAACTCAAGGAATATGATGTAAACCTCATCTTTTTATCCTCGATGGCAATAATACAATACATGCCTTGCTGCCCCTACTGTCACTGGGAAAGGACACTGCAAGATTGAACCCAAAGCTAAGCACTTCTCCCATTGCAAGAAAAACCAATCTAGTTGGCCAAACCAAACTGATAATTCGAAGAGAATTACAAAGATATCAAATCATGCATATAAGAATTCAGAGAAGATTCAAATAATATTCAAAGATAAGCTGATCATAAATCCACAATTCATCGGATCTCGACAAACACACCGCAGAAGAATATTACATCGGATAGATCTCCAAGAACAACGAGGAGAACATGGTATTGAGAATCAAAGAGAGAGAAGAAGCCATCTAGCTACTAGCTATGGACCCATAGGTCTGAGGTAAACTACTCACGCTTCATCGGAAGGGCAATAGAGTTTATGTAGAAGCCCTCCATGATCGAATCCCCCTCCGGCAGGGTGCCAGAAAAGGTCCCTAGATGGGGTCTCTCGGGTACAGAAGGTTGCGGCGGTGGAAAAGTCTTTTCGTGGATGCTTCTGGTGGTTTGGGAACATATGTGAATATATAGGCGAAAGAATTAGGTCAGGGGAGTCACGGGGGGCCCACAAGGTAGGGGGCACGCCCTACCCCCCTGGGCACGCCCTCCACCCTTGTGGCCGCCTCGTGGCTCCTCCGACTTCATCTACAAGTCTCCTGGATGTCTTCTGGTCCAAGAAAAATCATTGTGAAGGTTTTATTCCGTTTGGACTCCGTTTGGTATTCCTTTCCCACGAAGCTAAAAAACAAGGAAAAAATAGAAACTGGCACTGGGCTCTAGGTTAATAGGTTAGTCCCAAAAATAATATAAAATAGCATATTAATGCATATAAAACATCCAAAATAGATAATACAATAGCATGGAACAATCAAAAATTATAGATACGTTGGAGACGTATCAAGCATCCCCAAGCTTAATTCCTGCTCGTCCTCGAGTAGGTAAATGATAAAAACAAATTTTTTGATGTGGAATGCTACCTAACATATTTATCCATGTAATTTTCTTTATTGTGGCTTGAATGTTCAGATTCATAAGATTGAAAACAAAAGTTTAATATTGACATAAAAATAATAATACTTCAAGCATACTAACAAGGCAATTATGTCTTCTCAAAATAACATGGCCAAAGAAAGCTTATCCCTACAAAATCATATAGTCTGGCTATGCTCCATCTTCATCACACAAAATATTCAAATCATGCACAACCCCGATGACAAGCCAAGCAATTGTTTCATACTTTTAGTATTCTCAAACCTTTTCAACTTTCACGCAATACATGAGCGTGAGCCATGGACATGGCACTATAGGTGGAATAGAATATGGTGGTTGTGGAGAAGACAAAAAAGAAGGAGATAGTCTCACATCAACTAGGCGTATTAACGGGCTATGGAGATGCCCATCAATAGATATCAATGTGAGTGAGTAGGGATTGCCATGCAACGGATGCACTAGAGTTATAAGTGTATGAAAGCTCAAAAGAAAACTAACTGGGTGTGCATCCAACTTGCTTGCTCATGAAGACCTAGGGCAATTTGAGGAAGCCCATCATTGGAATAAAATTTGCCAACAAGATAGCATTTTCAATGCTTGAATTTGTTTGTTGCACTAAAACTATCTCAAATTTATTTTTAAAAATTCCCTCAAGCACCTCTCCTGCCCTATGACACTACAAAATGCAATTTCTTTCCCCAAAAGTTTCTTTTACCAATTCAAATATTTCCAAAACTAACCATCATCACTTCTTAGCATTCTTTGAGTTTACAAAGGAACTCCATTCTCCCTAACCTTTTTGACCTCACCAAAATTTCCACAGCAAGACCTTAGTACCTACATTCAATTCCTCCAAGATTATTCAGGTCCATAGTTCAAATAATTCAAATTTCATTTGAATGAAATTTGGACCAGATTTGGAATCCTTGCTCAAAACCATATCTTCCCTACTCCAAAAATTCTAAATTTTTTACACCAACTCAGTATTGCATCAGAGAGATCCCACAACAAATTTCATATTTTTCAAAAATGCCTAGCTAGCATTGGCATTCTGTCGAACACCTTGTGTGCACCAAACAGAATTTTAGGCAAAAGATCAGAGGAACACTGCCGTGCACTCCACTCCTCCTTGATACGTCTCCAACGTATCTATAAATTTTTATTGTTCCATGCTATTATATTATTTGTTTTGGATGTTTTATATGCATTTATATTCTATTTTATATTATTTTTGGGACTAACCTATTAACCTAGAGCCCAGTGCCAGTTTCTGTTTTTTCCTTGTTTTTTAGCTTCGTGGGAAAGGAATACCAAACGGAGTCCAAACGGAATAAAACCTTCGCGATTATTTTTCTTGGACCAGAAGACACCCAGGAGACTTGGAGATAAAGTCGGAGGAGCCACGAGGCGGCCACAAGGGTGGAGGGCGCGCCCAGGGGGGGTAGGGCGCGCCCCCTGCCTTGTGGGCCCCCCGTGAATCCCCTGACCTAATTCTTTCGCCTATATATTCACATACGTTCCCAAACCACCAGAAGCATCCATGAAAACACTTTTCCACCGCCGCAACCTTCTGTACCCGTGAGATCCCATCTAGGGGCCTTTTTCGGCACCCTGCCGGAGGGGGATTCGATCACGGAGGGCTTCTACATCAACTCTATTGCCCTTCCGATGAAGCGTGAGTAGTTTACTTCAGACCTACGGGTCCATAGCTAGTAGCTAGATGGCTTCTTCTCTCTCTTTGATTCTCAATACCATGTTCTCCTCATTGTTCTTGGAGATCTATCCGACGTAATATTCTTTTGCGGTGTGTTTGTCGAGATTTGATGAATTGTGGATTTATGATCAGCTTATCTATGAATATTAGTTCAATCTTCTCTGAATTCTTATATGCATGATTTGATATCTTTGTAATTCTCTTCGAATTATCAGTTTGGTTTGGCCAACTAGATTGGTTTTTCTTGCAATGGGATAAGTGCTTAGCTTTCGGTTCAATCTTGCGGTGTCCTTTCCCAATGACAGTAGGGGCAGCAAGGCACGTATTGTATTGTTGCCATCGAGGATAAAAAGATGGGGTTTACATCATATTGCTTGAGTTTATTCCTCTACATCATGTCATCTTACTTAATGCGTTACTCTGTTCTTCATGAACTTAATACTCTTGATGCAGGCAGGAGTCAGTCGATGTGTGGAGTAATAGTAGTAGATGCAGAATCGTTTCGGTCTACTTGACACGGATGTGATGCCTATATTTCATAATCATTGCCTGAGATATTGTCATAACTTTGCGCTTTTCTATCAATTGCTCGATAGTAATTTGTTCACCCACCGTATTATTTGCTATCTTGAGAGAAGCCTCTAGTGAAACTTATGGCCCCCGGCTCTATTTTCCATCATATAAGTTTCCGATCTACTATTTTCCATCATATAAGTTTCGGATCTACTATTTTGCAACCTTTTACTTTTTGATCTATAAACCAAAAAAGCCAAAAATATTTACTTTATCTTTTGTTCAGTTTTATCTATCTCAATCAGATCTCACTTTTGCAAGTGACCGTGAAGGGATTGACAACCCCTTTATCGTGTTGGGTGCAAGTGTTTGATTGTTTGTGCAGGTATTAGGTGATTTGTGCATTATCTCCTACTAGATTGATACCTTGGTTCTCTAACTGAGGGAAATACTTATCTCTACTTTGCTGCATCACCCTTTCCTTTTCAAGGGAAAAACCAACGCAAGCTCAAGAAGTAGCAGGAAGAATTTCTGGCGCCGTTGCCGGGGAGATCTACGCCAAGTCAAGACATACCAAGTACCCATCATAAAACTCTCATCTCTTGCATTACATTATTCGCCAGTTGCCTCTCGTTTTCCTCTCCCCCACTTCTAAAATGATTTTCGAAAAGATTCCCCTTTTTTATTCGCCCTTCTTCCGTTCATCTTTTTCGTTTGCTCGTTTGTTAGATTCCTTGTCTTGCTTTCATGGCTAGTCCTCCCATCATTGTTAGCACTCCCGATAATGAAGTACTTAATTTTAAACAAAGGGAGGGAGAAAATTTGAAAGATGCTTGGTATAGAATTTGCAATGCTCAGAATAGATCTACTCGAAAGCAATCTACTGCCGTTCTCCCCCGCAATTTTTATGTGGGCATTACTCCTTGGAATAGATATGTTCTAGATACCATTACCGGGGGGGATTTCTTGGGGAGCCATACTTTTGATTCTTATAATGCTATGATAGATTTGTTAGGCCCACCACCTCTTATGGTCAATGGAACCGTTTTAACCTTGGAACATGTGATGCAAAGGCTTGATATTATTGAGAATAAAATTACTACAGTAGAGTTGATTGAAAATTTGGATAAAAATATTCATAATCAGATCACTCAATATGGACCTAAGGTAAGAGTTACTTTAAAGAATCTTAGAGAAAAAGAACCCATAGTTAATGAAAAGATAGATCAAGATTCTACTAGAATTGGCAAACTAGAAGATATTATTACCAACTTGGGTTCCACTTTTTCCTTCGTTAAAACTAGTCAAAATCTTCCTCTTAATAAGACTGCCAAGTTTATTTACGTTCCTAAGAATAAAGGTGAATCTTCTAGTAAAGAAAATGAAGATCTCAAAACAATAACTGTTCACCCCAATTTTTTCGATATTATTAAGGAACCGATTGCCACGAATGAATTTCTTGATTTCTTGCCTAGGAGTTTGATCATTGATAAAACCAAAGAATCTCCTAAGGATTATAAGTGTGCAATTGAAGAATTGCATACGAAAGATGACAATACCTAGATCTATTTGTGTTTTTATGCCTAGCTAAGGGCGTTAAACAATAGCGCTTGTTGGGAGGCAACCCAATTCTATTTTTGTTTTTGCTTTTTGTTCCTGTTTTGCTTTGAATAATTCATATAGCCTCTGGTTAGATGTGGTTTTGTGTTTTAATTAGTGTTTGTGCCAAGTAAAACCTTTGGGATGGCTTACGGTGATAGTTGATTTGATCTTGCTGAAAAACAGAAACTTTTGTGTCCAGTCACAGAATTTTGATAATTCACTGGAGATCTGAAAAACCCTGAATTTTTTACACGAGATTTATATACAAATTTCCTCTGTTGTACTAATGTTTCATAAGTTTTGGAGTTACATAAGTAATATAACAATTCGGATCTTCACATACTGTTCTGTTTTTGACAGATTCTGTTTTCTTTGTGTTGTTTGGTTATTTTGATGAATCTATGGGTAGTATCGGGGGGTATGAACCATGGAGAAGTTGGAATACAGTAGATATTATACCAATATAAATAAATAATGAGTTCACAACAGTACCAAAAGTGGTGATTTATTTTCTTATACTAATGGAGCTTATGAGATTTTCTGTTGAGTTTTGTGTTGTGAAGTTTTCAAGTTTTGGGTAAGGATTTGATGGACTATGGAATAAGGAGTGGCAAGAGCCTAAGCTTGGGGATGCCCAAGGCATCCTAAGGTAATATTCAAGGACAACCAAGAGCCTAAGCTTGGGGATGCCCCGGAAGGCATCCCCTCTTTCGTCTTCGTCTATCGGTAACTTTACTTGAGGCTATAATTTTATTCACCACATGATATGTGTTTTGCTTGGAGCGTCTTGTATGATTTGAGTCTTTGCTTTTTAGTTTTCCACAATCATCCTTGCTGTACACACCTTTTGAGAGGGACATGCATGAATCGTGATTTATTAGAATACTCTATGTGCTTCACTTATATCTTTTGAGCTAGGCAATTTTGCTCTAGTGCTTCACTTATATCTTTTTAGAGCACGGCGGTGGTTTTATTTTATAGAAATTATTGAACTCTCATGCTTCACTTATATTATTTTGAGAGTCTCTAGATAGCATGGTAATTTGCTTTGGTTATGAATTTAGTCCTAATATGATAGTCATCCAAGAGGGATATAATAAAAACATTCATATAAAGTGCATTGAATACTATGAGAAGTTTGATTCCTTATGATTGTTTTGAGATATAAAGATGGTGGTATTAGAGTCATGCTAATGAGTAATTGTGAATTGGAGAAATACTTGTGTTAAGGTTCGTGAGTCCCGTAGCATGCACGTATGGTGAACCTTTATGTAACAAAGTTGGAGCATGAGATATTTTTTGATTGTCTTCCTTATGAATGGCGGTCGGGGACGAGCGATGGTCTTTTCCTACCAATCTATCCCCCTAGGAGCATGCGCATAGTACTTTGTTTCGATGACTAATAGATTTTTGCAATAAGTATGTGAGTTCTTTATGACTAATGTTGAGTCCATGGATTATACGTACTCTCACCCTTCCACCATTGCTAGCCTCTCTAGTGCCGCACAACTTTCGCCGGTACCATACACCCACCATATACCTTCCTCAAAACAGCCACCATACCTACCTATTATGACATTTCCATAGCCGTTCTGAGATATATTGTCATGCAACTTTCCACCGTTCCGTTTTATTATGACACGCTTCATCATTGTCATATTGCTTTGCATGATCATGTAGTTGACATCGTATTTGTGGCAAAGCCACTTTTCATAATTCTTTCATACATGTCACTCTTGATTCATTGCACATCCCAGTACACCGCCGGAGGCATTCATATAGAGTCATATTTTTTTCTAAGTATCGAGTTGTAATTCTTGAGTTGTAAGTAAATAAAAGTGTGATGATCTTCATTATTAGAGCATTGTCCCATGTGAGGAAATAAAAAAAAGAGGCCAAGCCAAAAAAAGAGAAAAGAAAAAAAATGAGAGAAAAAGAGAGAAGGTGCAATGCTACTATACTTTTTCCACACTTGTGCTTCAAAGTAGCACCATGATATTCATGATAGAGAGTCTCCTATTTTGTCACTTTCATATACTAGTGGGAAATTTTCATTATAGAACTTGGCTTGTATATTCCAATGATGGGCTTCCTCAAATTGCCCTAGGTCTTCATGAGCAAGCAAGTTGGATGCACACCCACTTAGTTTTCTTTTGAGCTTTCATACACTTATAGCTCTAGTGCATCCGTTGCATGGCAATCCCTATTCACTCACATTGATATCTATTGATGGGCATCTCCATAGCCCGTTAATACGCCTAGTTGATGTGAGACTATCTCCTTCTTTTTTGTCTTCTCCACAACCACCATATTCTATTCCACCTATAGTGCCATGTCCATGGCTCATGCTCATGTATTGCGTGAAAGTTGAAAAGGTTTGAGAACACTAAAAGTATGAAACAATTGCTTGGCTTGTCATCGGGGTTGTGCATGATTTGAATATTTTGTGTGATGAAGATGAAGCATAGCCAGACTATATGATTTTGTAGGGATAAGCATTCTTTGGCCATGTTATTTTACGAAGACATAATTGCCTTGTTAGTATGCATGAAGTATTATTGTTTTTATGTCAATATTAAACTTTTGTTTTGAATCTTATGGATCTGAACATTCATGCCACAATAAAGAAAATTACATGGATAAATATGTTAGGTAGCATTCCACTTCAAAAATTCTATTTTTATCATTTACCTACTCGAGGACAAGCAGGAATTAAGCTGGGGGATGCTTGATACGTCTACAACGTATCTATAATTTTTTATTGTTCCATGCTATTATATTATCTGTTTTGGTTGTTTTATATGCATTAATATGCTATTTTATATTATTTTTGGGACTAACCTATTAACCTAGAGCCCAGTGCCAGTTTTTGTTTTTTCCTTGTTTTTTAGCTTCGTGGGAAAGGAATACCAAACAGAGTCCAAATGGAATAAAACCTTCGCGATGATTTTTCTTGGACCAGAAGACACCCAGGAGACTTGGAGATGAAGTCGGAGGAGCCACGAGGCGGCCACAAGGGTGGAGGGCGCGCCTAGGGGGGTAGGGCGTGCCCCCCTGCCTTGTGGGCCCCCCGTGACTCCCCTGACCTAATTCTTTCGCCTATATATTCACATATGTTCCCAAACCACCAGAAGCATCCACGAAAACACTTTTCCACCGCCACAACCTTCTGTACCCGTGAGATCCCATCTAGGGGCCTTTTTCGGCACCCTACCGGGGGGGATTCGATCACGGAGGGCTTCTACATCAACTCTATTGCCTTTTCGATGAAGCGTGAGTAGTTTACTTCAGACCTACGGGTCCATAGCTAGTAGCTAGATGGCTTCTTCTCTCTCTTTGATTCTCAATACCATGTTCTCCTCGTTGTTCTTGGAGATCTATCCGATGTAATATTCTTTTGTGGTGTGTTTGTCGAGATTTGATGAATTGTGGATTTATGATCAGCTTATCTATGAATATTATTTGAATCTTCTCTGAATTCTTATATGCATGATTTGATATCTTTGTAATTCTCTTCGAATTATCGGTTTGGTTTGGCCAACTAGATTGGTTTTTCTTGCAATGGGAGAAGTGCTTAGCTTTGGGTTCAATCTTGCGGTGTCCTTTCCCAGTGACAGTAGGGGCAGCAAGGCACGTATTGTATTGTTGCCATCGAGGATAAAAAGATGGGGTTTACATCATATTGCTTGAGTTTATTCCTCTACATCATGTCATCTTACTTAATGCGTTACTCTGTTCTTCATGAACTTAATACTCTAGATGCAGGCAGGAGTCGGTCGATGTGTGGAGTAATAGTAGTAGATGCAAAATCATTTCGGTCTACTTGACACGGACATGATGCCTATATTTCATAATCACTGCCTGAGATATCGTCATAACTTTGCGCTTTTCTATCAATTGCTCGACAGTAATTTGTTCACCCACCGTATTATTTGCTATCTTGAGAGAAGCCTCTAGTGAAACCTATGGCCCCCGGGTCTATTTTCCATCATATAAGTTTCCGATCTACTATTTTCCATCATATAAGTTTCCGATCTACTATTTTGCAATCTTTTACTTTCCGATCTATAAACCAAAAAAGCCAAAAATATTTACTTTATCTCTTGTTCGGTTTTATCTATCTCTATCAGATCTCACTTTTGCAAGTGACCGTGAAGGGATTGACAACCCCTTTATCGCGTTGGGTGCAAGTGTTTGATTGTTTGTGCAGGTATTAGGTGATTTGTGTGTTGTCTCCTACTGGATTGATACCTTGGTTCTCTAACTGAGGGAAATACTTATCTCTACTTTGCTGCATCACCCTTTCCTCTTCAAGGGAAAAACCAACGCAAGCTCAAGAAGTAGTACTCCTCCCCTTCAATACCAACCTTCTAGACGATGCCCTGGCCCACACGCTAGCCTCTCATCACTGACCAGCAGGGCACCGGACCGGTGCAATAGCCGCCGCCCATGCCATGGCGGCAAATGGATAGCCTCGGCCCCTTCCGCGCATTCATTTCACTGCACCATCCATGCCTATCTCTCCCTCCACGCGGCACCACCTCACGACGCCAGACCACCGTCCAAACCACCCAGGGCCTTGCTGTCAGTCACCGGAGCTGGCACCGTCTGCCATGGCCGTACTTGGGCTCCACTATGGAGAAGTGGGTAGAGGATGAAATCATGAGCGCTGGCGCTTCGGGGAGCTTCCACCGACTTCACTTATGGCCACCGTCCAAGCCAACCAATCCCAACCAAACCCACCGGCCAGAATTACTCCGCCGTGATCCACTCCGCTCTGGCCATCTCCGCCCGCCTATATAAAGGCCGCACCGGGCCTCGTTTCAAACTCACCCCACCTATACCCATCCGCAATCACACTCCAGAGGGATCGAACGGCCTCGCGGAGGTCTACTTCTCCAACTCCGGCCGCCCGATCCGCCTCTGCTTCCGAGAAGAAGCCGACATTGTCCGTCCACCCCCACCTCTCGAATTTCACCAGTAGCCTCCTAATCCACTCCGTTGTTTGTCCTGCACATCAATTTGACGATTAGAGGTCCCTCTGACGAGATCCCACATCATCCGAAGTCGCCGTCCGCCGGAGTTGACGCTACCGTCACCATGGTGCACGCCGGCGGCCAACTCCACCACCCACCGATGCGGAAAGGTTCTGCGAGCACGCCTGCACCATCGCCATCCCCTGCTATGCCGTTGATCGCCGCCGGTGACCTCCCCTTCCTTCTCTGTTTCGGCGCGAAGCACGCCCAAGTTCAAACATGACGGGTGGGACCCACCCGTCAGACTTCTCTTCTTTTCTATTTAGTCCGAACACATATTTTCTGAGAATAAGCTTTCTCTATCAGTAAAGTGTATTTCCAGCCGAAGCGTTTTCTTTTTATGTTTTATTTAAAAACATATTTGACCATAACTTTGACTGCCTCTAGTTTTTAAACCAAAACTCCAAATGACTTGATTCTTTTTCTGACATCCCTCATTTTTCATCTAGTTTATTTTAGTATTTATTTCAAAAATTTATGAAACACTTTTTGGTACTGTTTTGGAGTTATGTGGTAATTGCAATATTTTTGAAAATAGGAGAATGGAGGGAAGATAAAAATTTCAAAGTATTGGAGTGCACCCAATCTTTCTGCATGCTCAAGGCAAGCATCTTGAACACATGATATGGTGAATGCATAGTGTTTGTTTGCATGTAGAATTGAATTATGAATATGTTGAACTCATATGAAATTTGCATAGTATTGGTCATACATGCATGACCCCCCTTGATTGTATTTTATCTTCATTTAAACATGAAGTATAAGTGAGTAGGGTTATTTTCATGTGCCATATGTGCCTGTGTTGGTCCAGGCTAATTTGCAGGAAGAATCTGTCATGAGAAAAGTGACCGTGAGACTGAAATCTCGTTGTGACGAGAATGATCAGTGAGGGTATGTTGGGACATACCAGGTGGTGACCCTGTTGGAACTGCCAAGGTATTATATTGTGCTAACCACTACAGGAAAACTTAAACCTCCTGAGTTGACCTTAGATCGAGTCTTGTTCCGGTAACCCCCATACTTGATTCGTGCTACCACATGTCCCTGCCATAGGTAGGGTATGGTTCAGTAAGTTGATAACCCCTCTCCTGCGCACACCGTACAGAGAGGCCATAGGGAATGATACTATTGGCCCCAGTAGTCATGTCACTTGGTCCGGGGCATTAATGGCCGGTCTGGGACCGAAGCTGAATGTTCATGCTATTGGAGGCCGTTGCGTGAGGCCTTCCCACTTAGAGTTTTACTTTATCATTGTTTTGGGTGATTCCTGGCTTGATGGATTAAAGCTGGTATGTGCGGGTCAGGTGTGTTTTCATCCCAAAGACCGTAATCAGAATTAGTCAATGTCTCGGGGTTGACTAAAGAAATCCTTTACTTGTGGGTAAAGAGCACAACCTCTGCAGAGTATAAGACCTATTCGAATAGCCGTGTCCGCGTTTACGGATTACAGTCTGGGTTGGTCAAGTGTCGGCCTTAGTGTCAGTCTCCGGAGGAAATAATTAAATTGATCATGGTCCATTTTGCAGGATGTGTATTGTCACTACTGGTGCTGTGATGTATATTGTCGTTGACCTAAGTATTATTATGGACTAACCTTTTCCTCTTATGTGAAATCCTGAGTATCTCTTGGGATGGCTAGACTACCCGGGATACTCATTTTGTTTTCTTTTCTTTTCTGAGTATCACTTGGGATGGCTAGTCCACCTGGATACTCATGTTATTTTCTTATAAGCCCTTTATGAGGCATCGCTTCAGACACCCGACTGTGGCATTTATTTTCAAGACCTCTCGAGGCGTCGCATTTAGACACCCGTTTGGCATTTCTTTTCAAGACCTCTCGAGGCGTCGCTTTTCGACACCCGTTTGGCATTTCTTTTCAAGACCTCTCGAGGCATCGAATTCAGACACCCGCTTGGAAATGTTCTTGGAATTCCTCGGGTGGTCCAACGCCCGATGTTCCATTTCATTTCGTTGATTTACAACTAACATGATTTATTTATCCTTCCGCGTCGTATGAATATTCATTATGCCATGCTTTAATTTTCAGTCAGCACATGCATATAGTTTAATTCATCATGAGCATATGCATTCGGTATATCTTGTGTTCATCATTGTTGCGAGTACATTCAAACATACTCACTGGCTTCTCCTTGGCTATTGTCTTGGCCAGATCATGATTCAGAGAGGAGCACTGCGACGACACCCCGCAACCTAGGATTCAAGGATAGCAGCCACGCGAGACAGGAGTTATCCGGGTCAGTTGTTCCTGTGGGAATGGAGTCCCATCAACGTTGGAGATCCATGAGTCGCTTCTGTCATCCACCACTAGAGATCCTTGCTATATTCATTGGACCTTTATGGTCTTGTACTCAATCTGTTGTAATTGCTTGGAATGCTGTATCAAGGAAGTTTCCACCAGCGAACAGTAATCCTGGGGCTAGTGATGACACAAGGGTCATTTGCTGGGATTTATGTCCCGGAAATCCGGCCCCTACACCTCATCTCGCACCTTTGCAATCTCTGCATTATGTTGTGTTTCATTTGCCGCAATAACCTCTGTTGCTAATAGGGTTGTCAAAGTGCCCAAGAGCTCTGATAAAACCTAAGCTGGTGGCCGAACTGACCCGCCGGCCCCAGCTGCCGCAGCCGCCGAGCTAGATGTCATAGCTGCAGTTGTTGATGAATTGAGAGTCGGCCATGTGCTAGCCATAAAGATAGTAGCCCGAAGCGGCGGCTCATAGGGGTCCGGAATACTGTCACCATCAGAATAACCCCCCAGCCCGCCGTCTTGAAGCTGGTAAATCGACTCCGTCTCTCTGGTTAAGGACTCATCACCTGAGTAGATGAGAGTCTATCCCCCAGATACAGAATCCTCAGCAAGATCCGTGCCATGCGCGAATCCAACGAAGACACGCTTCCGGCCAGGTTGAGCCCTGGCGGGTTGCGCACGCCGAGCCGGCTCGACGATGTCAGTGTAGATGTCCGATTGAGGGTCTGATCCGCCAATCTTGTCGATGAAGACATGAATCCCGCCGAAGGGGACCCGATACCCGTACTCGATTGTGTCGGCCTTGGGGCCCCAGCTAGTGTCGTCGATGTAGAGCTTGCCGCGATGACTCTTGGTCATCCTGCCAACGGCGTATCCCTCGATCCCTGGGAAGAGCCCTTCAAGAACTCGAAACCACCATGCACGGGCCCCACGGTGGGCGCCAACTGTCGTGGGTTTAACACAGCAGATGCCCTAGCAAAAGGACTTAGGTGTGGAGCCATCGCTATGATGATTAGCTTGAAGGGGTTGAACGGGACGAGAGACACGAGTTTACCCAGGTTCGGCCCCTCACCGACGAGGTAAAAGCCTACTTCCAGCTTTGTGTTATATTGATTGAGTATTGATTACAAGGGAGCGGAATCGCTTAACCTAGCCCTCGATCGATTATCCCTTGAGTTAACTCACCACAGGGTCTCGCCTTTATATACACAGGTCAAGGCCCTGGGCTTATAAGAGTCCAGATCGGATCATACAACATGACCAACCCTGGTTCTAAGTCGCCTTGTCTTGCTAGGCAAGTCACCATTGGGCGGCTCACACTTCCGGGCTATGCGCCATCTCCGGGTCTTGGGCCTTCAACTGGCCCGCCTTGTAAGCCGCCTCCAGTCTCTCTGGTCTTTGCTTATTGGGCCTATTTAGGCTTTCACTTATGAGTCTCCAACAGTGTAACCCGGCCCCTCCTGGGCGGGTCACACCGTGGGGTTATATCCCCAACAGGGTTTGTCCGGATTGTTGCTTCTACGAGCTAACCAACTATCTTCCCCCGCTCAAAAGCGGGTCATGAGAGAGGTGAGTGCCGACATTGATTTCGGCTTATCCTGGCCGAGCTGGCGAGCAAGCCATTTGTCCCAGATACTGTGCCTAAAAGCGGCTATTGCGTCAGCATCCGGACAGTCGACTATTTGATTTTTCTTGGTCAAGAACCGATTCTAAAATTGCCGGGCTGACTCTCCGGGCTATTGGACAATGTGGTTCAAGTCATCAGCATCCGGAGGCCGAACATAGGTGCCTTGAAATTTAGCTCGGAAGGCATCCTCGAGCTCCTCTCAGCTGTCGATGGAGTTCTCGGGGAGGCTATTCAACCAATGCTTGGCCGGTCCTTTATGCTTGAGTGGTAGATATTTGATGGCATGGAGGTCGTCTCCTCAGGCCATATGGATGTGGAGAAGGAAATCTTAGATCCACATAGCTGGGTCCGTTGTCCCGTTGTATTGTTCAATATTTATGGGTTTAAACCCTTCGAGGAATTGGTGCTGCATCACCTCGTTTGTGAAACACATTGGGTGAGTGGCGCCCCTGACCCGGGCCACGTTGTGTCGGAGATCAGTTGTCATCCGAGCATGCTGCTGCTCCTGGGTTTTGTCGTTTTGTCATGCCATGCCTGGTAGCCATCTCTTCTAGCGGGGGCGTGACCTCTAGATCCGTAGATGGATCTTGATTGACCTGCTATTTCGGTTAAATCGTGCCGAAGATCATATGGGTCTTCCGGCAGCATTGGCTTCTTGCCTCTTCGGCGAGGGGGAGCAGGTGGGTACTCGGCTTCTCCAGCCATCCTGTCCCGTCCTCGAGGGGGTGGTCAGCCTGGTGTGCCTGAGTATTTCTGGGGGGTATGGGCTCAAGGGCCTCATCGTCGAACTGTGGCAGCAGGCGCCGTTTTGGGTAGCTTCTGGTTTGGTCCAGCCGTTGGTTGCCGAAGCCCTCTTCAGCTGCCAAGACCATCATCCACCTATCGTTCAGAGTGTTCTACTAGGCTTTTAACTGCTGCTACTTCTTTTTTAAGCTTCAGGCGGTGGCTATGAGTTGCCATTTAAACCGTTCTTGTTCTAGAGGGTCTTCGGGGACAATAAAGTCCTCGGCTCTGAGGCTTTCTTCATCCTTGGAAAGTGGGAGGTAGTTGTTGTCCTCAGAGTCATTGAGGTCCTCGGGGTCGCCCTGGTCCTCATGCTCCTTGAAGCCATCGGGTTGCTGCTCGGGGGCGACGTGGTCGTCGAGGTCTTCCATGTTGTCCGAGGTATCATTTTCTCTGGTGCCTGTGTTGCTTTCCCTACTCTTACGCCCCTGGATCTTCTGCTTTGTCGCCATTTCTTCTTGGGGTGCCGTCGCCGTTCTTCCCAATGGTGTTATCACCCTCATCATTGGGGGTGTCCACCATGTAGACATCATACATAGAAGTGGCAGGGGGTGGTTGGGGAATTTGCCGTACAGGCCGTGGCGTCGACGTCCTCGTCCATGTCCTTATCCTCCTCAGAGGCGTTGTCCAACATATCGGTTAAATCCTCGATAGTGGCTACTAAGTGGGTGGTGGGTGGGATGTAAAACTCCCTGTGGACCGCTTCCGATCTGATCTAATTGTAGACCGAAGATGGCCAATCTCCGATGCTCATCGACTGGATCCGATCTAGTGTCTTGTTTAACAGCGAGAGGTCGGCCGGATTCATCTTGTGGAGTCTTTCGGAGTTATCCTCCGGCGTGATCGCACAGAGGGCTTGCCCGGCCAGGGCTGACTCCTGGTTTCTGGATTCCAGGGTCGGATCCGAGCTCAAGGTTAGATCTGAGGTAAAGATCGCCCCGGAGGCGGGGATAAGAAGAGGATCCGAAGTTGAAGCTTCGGGATTTGCAGGTTCCTTAGGTGAAGCCGAGAACCCAGTAAAGATCAGATCGCCCCAGGCGTCGGTGACGTACTCTAGGTCGTCGAACCTAATTACCTGCCCACGGGTGAAGCTGTCGACCTGATCAAGGTGACTGGTCGAATTGGCGTGCAGAACAACGCTGTGGAACATGAAAAGTTGGCCGGGGATGAAGATGTCCCCGGTATGGATACCGTCGCCGATGTCTAGGCGAGCCAGTGATCCTTCGGCGATCCGATGGCGGAACTCTCACTGAAAGCACCAATGTTGGTGTCAAAACCGGCAAATCTTGGGTAGGGGGTCCCGAGCTGTGGATCTTGGATCAATGTGGAACAGGGAACGCAGGGGACAATATTTACCCAGGTTCGGGCCCTCTCGAAGAGGTAAAACCCTACGTCCTGCTTGATTATATTGATGTGTGTATATGGTTACACGGTTGATCTACCATGAGATCGTATGAACTAAACCCTACGTGAGTAGGATAAGGTTCTTCTCTTCTCCGGACTAAGCCCTCTGATTTATATAGACACCAGGGATACCTAGGGTTACACATGGTCGGTTGCCACCAGGGGATAAACATGTCAATTATACCATCTTGGCTTGGAGGACACATAAAGGCTTCGAAGGTTTCCTTCCCGAACACGAAGTTGCCCTATAGCTCGGCCTTCCAACAATAGTCACGGAGCGGCCCATCGGTCCGGCCCATACGAGGTTGGCCGGCAGCCCGAGGACCCCTTAGTCCAAGACTCCCTAACACGGCACCACGCTTCCGCCCCGGCCGCAGCTGCAGAAACTGGATCCAGTGCTCGAGGAGGGGCTTGTTGGCGTTCTGGGATCGGGGGTACCCAGACTTGCTTGCCTACGGCCCAGCGCGTGGCCCTGTCGATGGCCCGGTATGGCCCAGCTACAAGACTCTGCAAGCAAGACCCTCGCGAGGGCCCCCCGGCCTCGCGAGGCGAACGACGCCAAGACCTCCCAAGGAGTAGCCTCCCCAGGTTGCCTCCCGAGGAGCGGAGATCTCTATGCAGGCTTCCTGCCTCACAAGGCACGCGATGATGTGAGCCATGACGACCAAGGCCAGGTGGGCGCCAGCGGGCGCAGAGGAGGACAGTTTCCTCTTTGGTGCTAAGGAGGCAAGGACCAGCGCGGGTTCCCGAGGGATCCCCCAAAGGTTTCCATTTTGGTGCAACAAGACCAAGACCACAAGCTCAGCAGGACGGATGTCACACCGAGCCCACCACCGTGTCATGACAAGAGGTTTGCAGGTGAAGACCACCTTTCGTCAGGATAAGATGTACCTCTTGTCCCCTTTCAAATTGGCCGTCGTGGAATCCCTTCCCGCCTAAGCTATGAGGGAAGAGGACCAAGGACGCTATAAATATAGGCTAGTCTCCACCATAGAGAGGGGGATCCCAGATAGACTCATTCTTATCCACCGAGCCCTCACGAGGCAGCTCACCCACTGTACTAGTTCATCATCAACCTCCTCGTGAGGCCAATCCACCACAAAGTAGGAGTAGGGTCTTACACCGCTAGGTGGCCCGAACCTGGGTAAACTGACGTGTTCTAACTTTCCCCGCTCGCACGAACTTGACGAGGCCAAGCCAAGGAGCGACGAGCTTGAGGCTGCGGCTAGGCTAGCTCTTCGCACACGCCCCAGAGTTCGAACCCTATTGGGTCCGCGGAGCCCCGATGCCGACATTTGGTGCGCCAGGTAGGGGCATGTCGAAACTCCCTTCCGCTTCACTTTGTCCCTGCTTTGTCGCTTCCAAGGCCGACGCCCGCCGAGTTCACGCCAAGCGCCGGACCGCTCACGTTGCCCAGACGGTGCCCATGGGCCACGGTGTTCCGCGCTGCTCCGCTTCTCCTACAGCTAACGCTGCCACCGACCCTGCTGCTCATGAGCGGCAGGACTCTTCACTGCCACCCTCCGTGCAGCATGGTGGCCGCACCGCCACTCCTTCCCTCACCCCCATCACGGCGTCGTCTTCCCATGCTCGTCGCGGGCCGGCAAACGCGCAGGCTGCGTTGCTCATGCCGCGCGAGCTGCTGCATTATCGCCCCGCCTACGAGGGCTATGAAGCCTGGCCGGGCCGCATCACCGAGCTTGTCAACGCTGCCGGCGAGGCCCCGATGCCATCCCACTCGCTCTGTCCCCCCCCCCCCCATGCGGGCGATGTAGCTCATGGCGCTCCTCCGCCTCCTTCTCTGCGCAACGCCCACGCCGAGCCCAGGCGCGATGTGCGTCCGCGCGACCCGCCGCATGAGGCGCCTTTGCCAGCGCGAGACGAAGCCAGCTGCCAGGTGGTGCAGCAGCCGCAGTACGACATGCGTGCGCTCCCCGCCCCGCCACGCCAGCACCAAGACCGGGCAGCTCTGGGGGCTGCAGCGCATGGGTGTCAGGATCGTGCTCCCCTCGCACGGGTTGCGCCCGTAAGCGCGGCAGGTTGCCGCGCCTTCACGCCGGAGCTGCGCCACGTCGTTTGGCCCGGTAATTTCAAGCCAGACCTGCCCCCGCGGTATGATGGCACCCCAGACCCTATAGATTTCCTCAAGCTCTTCTCGCTGAGCATGGAGGCGGCGAATGGCGATGACAAGGTCATGGCGAACTGGTTCCCTATGGCTCTCAAGGACGGCGCGCGTTCCTCGCTCTTGCACCTCCGTGAGGGGTCAATCTTCTCTTGGGAAGAGCTTCGCGAGCGTTTCATCGCCGACTTTCAGGGCACCCGCGACCGTGCTCTCACCGTCAACAACCTACTGCGCGTGAAGCAGCAGCCAGGCGAAACCCTCTGCAAGTACATTCAACGCTTCACCAACATTCGCCTCAAGATCCCGAAGGCCTCAGATGAAGCCATCATCTCGGTGTTCACCAAGGGCGTCACGGACGTCATGATGAGCGAGGAGCTCGCCATCCACGATGACCTCTGCACGGTGCTGGAGATGTTCAACTTGGTGGACAGGTGCGCTAGGGCGGAAGAAGGCTGCCTCTCCCTTCTCAAGCTCCCTGATGTTGATCCCGAAGAAAAGAAGGCCAAGGCCAAGGAGGCAAAGCGCAAGGGCCCCATCGTGCTGGCAGCGGAGCCTGAGTTGAAGTGTGGCCGCGATCGCGATGACCCAGCCAAGGATAACCGCCCTTTCTGCGTCTTCCACAACGTTCACACCCACAACACCAACTACTGCCAGGAGCTTAGGGCGATCCGGGACGAGTGCCTGGGCTGCTGCCCCGAGCGCAGCGACTGCGGCTATGGCCCTGGAGGAGGCCGCGGCGGAGGCCGCTGGGACAACCGCAACCCTCGTCAGGACTGGCGCGACCAGCCTCGCGAGGATCGCTGGCGTGATCAGCCTCGTGATGGCCCCTGGCGCTATCAGCCTCGTGAGGCCCGTCCTCAGGGCAACGTCGACCTCCCTCCGCTGCCACCACCACCAAGAAGGAACGATGACAACCATCAGGACTATGGGGCTGGGGGCTTTCAGAAACCTCGCGCGATCACCTGCATCCTCGGCGGTGCCCAGGCGCCCGCCTCGAACCGCATCTACAAGCAATTCTGCCGTGAGGTGAACGCGGCCCTCCCGAGGCTTGAGATCGCGCGCCCCCTCAGGTGGTCACAGTACGCCATCACCTTCGACTCCAAGGATCACCTCAAATGCATGGCCACTACCGGCGCGCTCCCCATGCTCTGCACACCCACCATAGCAACGTCTCCGTCACCAAGACCCTCATCGACGGCGGCGCTGGTCGCAACGTGCTCTTTGTCGAGACCTTCGAGACGCTCCAGGTGCCCTATGACCAGCTCCTGCCCACCAGGCCATTCTCTGGGGTGACCGATGGTTCCACCATCCCCTTGGGACAGGTGCGTCTCCCTGTCACCTTCGGCAAGCACGACAACTACTACACCGAGCTCATCAACTTTGATGTCGCCCACATCGGCCTCCCGTACAATGCCATCCTCGGGTACCCTCCTCTCGCCAAGTTCATGGCGGCAACCCACCATGGCTACAACGTACTCAAGATGCCAAGGTGCAGCGGCATCATCACGATCGCCTACGACGAGAAGGACGTGGTCTCTTCTCTTGAGCATGCCTACTGTGTTGCGGCGGCCGAAAACTCTGATGACGAGGGCGGCATCCTGCCTCCCGAGGCCACCCCTGCGAAGAAGAAGTAGCTCCTCCCCAAGAGCCGTCCGGAGGCCAAGAACCCCGCTGGCATCGCCTCAGGCGCCGCGCCCGCTACTGGGGCGTCTCTTCCTCCCGCATAGGAAGGCTCGCCCGGCACCTCCCTCAAGATGGGCTGGGGGGCTTCCGTCTAGAGAGCCTCTGACCTGATCGGCGCAATGAGGGAGCTGTTCGGGCACCACTTGGAGGCGTGCTTTGATGCACGCCCCCACGAGCGAGGAGCACGGTGCGAGGCGCCAGGGGCACGAGAATTCATCACCAAGGCGACCGAGGAGCTTCAGGAGGCGCAAGCCATGCGCGGCGAGCGTCGCCCCGCACGGCCCGCCAGTGCAGCTGCCGCCCCCGACGCGGGTGGCGAGCTGCGCCTCTGCGTCAACATCCCAGGCCTTAATAGGGCCGCTTTGCAGGACCTCTTCTGGCCGTCGCGCGTCGGCCGGAGTGGGGGCTACCCCTGCAACTACATCTGCATGCCGTTCGGCCTGTTGAACATGGGCGCCTTGTACCAGCGCCTGGCGCAGCGTGCTATGGCATCTCACAAGGCCAGGCGCTCGGCGGTCGCGTCTCAGGATGCCTCGGACCCTCGTGAGCCCCCCGGGCCTCGCGGGTCTCCCAGGCCTCCGAAGCCGCCCGGCTCATGAGGAGGAATCTCCATGGCACGCTTCTTTAGCTACCTCGACACTTCTACGACACCGGTGCCAGGTGACTTTTTGGTTTGTTCAGTTGAGGGCGCCCTTCGAGCTGCATTATCCTCAAGCTGTCGGGGCCCGCCCCTGCAGCTGCATCGTTTTGCATGTATCAGAACTGTCTTTGCCTTTGATAAAATTTCCTTAATATTCCAACCTACGTGCCTGGCTCTTCGTCGCCATGAATGTCGACGTGCCCTCACAACCGCACCCTCGACTGCCTCATGATTAAGGGTGGGCACAGCGTCTGTGCTCGGGTTCGTCCCTGCAGTGTTGCTAAATCCAAGTGACCAAGCTCTGTCTCGCGGGCCAGCTCCCGTGCACGTCACCTCCCGGGGTCCTTGGTGCCTTGTCCTCGCATGAGCTAATCGCGAGTGGGTGAGTTAGGGCTCGCGGCCCGGTTCGTTCGACCGCGGTCCGGCGCTTCACCATCGCGGGAGCCGCGCGCCGGATGTCCTTCCTCGGGTTATTGCATGAGAAGACATAGCACGGCGTCTATGCTCGAGTTCGTCCCTGCAGCGTTGATAAACCCAAGAGACCGAGCTATGTCTGGCGGGCCGGCCCCATTCACGTCATCTCCTATGGGTCCTTGGTGTGCGGCCTTCTCATGCGATGGCCTCCGGAGGTTCACTTGGCGCAGGTTGCCCTCATCACTCAGGTTCATAAGCGCGCTCCGCGCCAAAAGCTCAGGCGCAACCCGCCTTGAGGTAGGGCCTCCTGAGTCCCGCGCTGGCTCATGAGTGCCCAGATACACCTCCTCAAAGTTCTGTCATGCCGGTCACGCGTATGAACGACATAGAACTATACACGCCCGGAGACTCTAATACAGAGCTCCCTACCCACATCCAGTGGAAGCCCCATGCTCCGCGCTGGCAGACGACACGGTCGAACAGCAAATATGCCCACGCCCAGTGGAAGCCCCATGCTCCGCGCTGGCGGATGAAACGGTCGAACAACGACTATGCCCATGCCCAAGTGGAAGCCCCATGCTCTGCGGTGGTGGAAAAACAACTTAGGGCGCCTTATGGGTTGCATCAACCTCAGGATGGCCTCTCGGCCCTTCACGTGGCACTGCTCACAGTCTTCCCCTGGGATGCACATGCGAGGGGGCTGGACATGGTGCCTACGCTCAGGCCAGGCCTGGCGCACACCACCTCACCAGGTCCCTGGTGCCTAGTCTTCCCGCGTCCCTCCCAGGCGAAGACTGACAAGGAAAGGTATGAAAGAGCTCAAGATTAACCTCACCGCTACCCATGTTTCCTTAATGAGGGCCGCTCGCACGTCAAGGGGGACCCCTGAGCATCGCGACTCAGGGGCCTCACTAGTGACGTAGCCCCTCGCCCCTTAGTTTCGTCTTGGCATCGCGACCGGACATCCCAACAACGGTCGAGGTATGCGCGGGGCTGGGCCCTGCCGACACAGAGCACAAAGGCAAGCAAGAAGGAAACCGAGCGTGAAAAGGAAATCATGGAATTCAAACAATTATTACAGGCACTGAAGGTGTTGCAAATTCAAACAAAGTCTTACGCCACCACGAGGCATGATAAGTGTTGCAGGATAAGTTCTAGGAGGAAGGATTATCGTCGCCATGGCCATCGCCGCCACTTACCTCGGCCGCGGCGGGATCTTCCTCAAAGTCACTGTCGCCACCGTCGTCGCTGTCGCTTGCCCCGGCCACCGAGGGCTCAGCGTCAGAGGTGCAGGTGAACTTCTTCAGCAATGCGTCCACATGGTCCTTCATGGCCGCCGCCGCGGTGGCACGGGACTCGAGATCAACCGGGCCGATCACCACACCGAAATCGAAGACAGGGTCGCAAAGGAAAAGGTGGCTGAAGACACGCGTCGCGGCCGTGGAGAAGAGGTCGCGGCACTCGTCCTCCAGGATGGAGTCCACCTTGGTGGCGCTGCCTTCGAGCTCCTTGGCGAGCTTCGAGGAGAGCCTGGTGTAGCCGCCCTCAGGGGTCGCGAGCGGTTCCTTGAACCCTCCCCTGCAGATAGATCGTAGCGCCTGGCGAGCCCTGAGCTCGAGGGAGGGGAAGGCGTCACGCTCCGCGGCCGCATTCCCTTTGGCGGCAGCAAGAGTTTTCTCCCTGGCGTCCAGCCGGCTGTCGCCTCAGAGACGTGCTCGACATGGGATTTCTGGGCCTCGACCACCTCCTCCTTCAGCTTGGCCAGGCGGTCTCGCTCCGCGGCCTAATCAGCGGTCACCTTCGACAGTGCGGACTCATGATCCGCAAGCCTCGCCTCGCAAGCCTTAAGGTCGTCCTCCCTCTGCTGGAGCTGCCGCGCGCGCATGGCCTGTTCTTCTTGGAGCACCTTCAGGGCGGCTTCTGCTTCATCACAGCGCTTGGCGGCCGCCCTCGCATCAGCAATGGCTGCATCACGGGTCGACCTCGCCTTGTCGGCTTCCTTCTTGCTCTCGGCGGCAAGGGCCTCGGCCCGGTCCTGGGTCGCCTTACTGGCCGAGGACAGATCGCGCCACACTGCGGCGAGCTTTAGGCGCTCCTGTTTGAGGCGCTCGTCAGAGTCCTGCAGGTCCGTCGCGAGCTGGTCGAGCGCAGCTCAGGCATCAGTCAGGGCCCCGCGCCTGATCAGAGGATCATAGGCCATTAGCTCGAGGGTTGGCCATGGACGAACTGCCGCAACATCTTGGGCTGGCACCGTCACGGTTGGAGGACACGGGGTGCCCACCGCTGGAGGCACAGGGGGCCCCTGGCTGCTCTTCGTGGCCGATTCTTGCGCCGCGCTACCAGAGGTGGCCAAATCAAGCACCATGGCCGTAGGTGATGACGTCACATGTGGTTGCGTCATGGGGTGTGCGTCGTTCCATCCAGAGGCAGGGACCGGGGCGGCAGGAGGAGTCGAGGTCACCACCTCCCCTCCTGAGGCCGGAGGCGCTGCGGCTGTGACGAGCGGCGCTGCAGGCCCGATCTCTGTTGTCTCTGCGGTCTGCCCCCTCGGGCGATCGGGCAAGGTTCTTGGCGGGGCCGGCATGCCCGAGCACCCGGGCGAGGCAACGCCCGAACGCCCAAGCGCGGCGCGAGGGCGATGCTGGGCGACCGATAACGGAGGGCTCCTTCGGCACAATGCCCACCTTCTTCTTCTTCTTCTTCACCGCGCCACCACTTCTGGACATCAAGAGGGGAAGTGATGTGAGCACATGTGTAGTCTATGCTTGGTCAGGAAGCAAGGTAGGTCACTTACTCATCGGGCGCGACCCACTCCCTCTTCTTCTCCTCTTCGGCGGAGGCCGATGCGCCCTCGTCCTCTTTTGGCGTGGCCTTGGCCGCGTCCCGAGGGCGGGCAGAGTGGCCATCGACGGGCCCCACAGTGGCATCGCCGCCCGGAGGGGTGAGAAGGCCAGCCTGAGTGGCCATGGCCAAGGAGGCCGTGTCCGCCCAGGCTGAGGCCGCCCCGTCCTTCGATTGGGTGCCTATTGAGGATGGGCCTGACTCCTTGGCCATCGCGCTGAGGTGTGGGGAGCCTACCGAGGAAGACACTACCGCGCCTCTGCCTGAGGCTACCCGGCCAGATGCTCGCATCGTCCGGGGGCGGGCTTCGGTCGCCTGGGGGCCCTAACGAAGCGCGGGGAGTCCGCGACCGGAAGCTCATCGGCATCATCGTCATCTTCAAGCTTGCGAAGGAGCTCGCGTTGCGACGGCGGGGACACCTCCTCCAGGTCATCGTCCTCAGTCCCCTCTGAGTCCTCTTCATCGCCGCTGTCGCCGGAGGACACCGGCACGGGGGAGTTGGGGTGGTCAGGCGGCTCGAGCCCCAGCTCGTTGAAGGCGGGCATGGCGGTGAACAAAGCCTCCCAGTCGTTGCGGCAGTACAACGGGGCGTAGGCCTCGGGGATGTCCTCCGGAATGTAGCCAAGCTGGGCGATCAGGTCCGCGTCTAGCTCCTCGCGTGTCAGGCTGCCAGAGCACAGCCTTATGTCATCCCTCGCGCCCTGGTACTCCCACAGGGGCTTCAAGTGTGACTGGAGTGGCGCCAAGCGCTGTGTCAGGAACTCCTTCACGATCATCGCCCCCGTCAGCAGCTTGGCCTCCATGTCTGTGGCTATCCTCTCTAGGACGAGCTGCGCCCGCGGGTCGATAAGCTTCGCGGAACCCTACTCCGGGGTCCGCTCGGGCAGCTCCGTCAGGAGCTCGAGGAGCGGATTGAGACCCTGGACATCCAGAAAGACCCAGCGGTGCTGGAACCCTTAAACCTTCTTCCCGGCCTTCAGGAGCACATTCCCCTTCTGGACCGCAACGAAGGAGACGCATGCAGAACGCTACTCCCAGTCGTGGAACCGCAAGCTGAAGTAATGGCAGAAGAGAGCCACTGAGGGCCTCACGCCCACAAAGGCCTCACAGTAGAAGGCGAAGATGGACAAGAGGAGAATGGAGTTAGGCTGGAGATGGAGGGCGTGGACCTTGTAATGCTCGAGGAGAGCATAGAAGAACTCCGAAAGGGGCGGGACAAGCCCTGAGAAGATACTATGGAGGAAGAAGGGGAACATCGTCTTCACCAAGGTGCTCCGCACCGCAGAACCGGCCCAGATTAGGGTCTCGCCCCACTCATTCGTATTGCTCGCCATCAGCGGGAGCGCGGGGGCGAGGTCCCCCTCCTTGGTGATGGAAGACGTTGCGAGTGCTGGTGGAGGGGATGAGGAGGCCATGGCCTGGGCCTCCGGCTTCGATTTCCTGGCGGGCGCCACCCGCGGAGACCTTGGCGATGGGAGAGCAGGAGGAAGGACGACGCTTCGCCTGGATCTGGAGGAACCTCTCACGAGGGAAAGGGGATCCCAGCAAGGGAGGAAAGGCGCAAGGAAGAAGCAATGATGGCTCCGCAGTGTGCGCCAGGCTCTTTCTTAGCCTGGGCAGTTGCCGAGGCAACGTGGGGAAGCAAAGGCGCCTGCGTCCCGTCGCGCGCCATGAGTCAAGCCTGGCCCGCAGGCGATTGGGGCCCGCGTCGCTTCACCCTTCACCTCCTTGCCTTCGCTTCGAAGCCAGGGCGAGCATGCCTTGGGCCCGGGGGCTACTGTCGGTGTTCTGGGATCAGGGGTACCCAGACTTGCCTGCCTATGGCCCAGTGCATGGCCCCGTCGACGGCCCGGTACGGCCCAGCTACAAGACTCTACAAGCAAGACCCTCGCGAGGGCCCCCAGCCTCGTGAGGCGAACGACGCCAAGACCTCCCAAGGAGCGGCCTCCCCAGGTTGCCTCCCGAGGAGCGGAGATCTCTATGTAGGCCTCCCGCCTCACGAGGCGGGCGATGACGTGAGCCATGATGACCAAGGCCAGGCAGCCGCCAGCGGGCGCAGAGGAGGACAGTTTCCTCTTTGGTGCTATGGAGGCAAGGACCAGTGCGGGTTCCCGAGGGATCCCCCAAAGGTTTCCATTCTGGTGCAGCAAGACCAAGACCACGAGCTCAGCAGGACGGATGTCATCACCGAGCCCACCACCGCGTCACGACCAGAGGCTTTGCAGGCGAAGACCACCTTTCATCAGGATAAGATGTACCTCTTGTCCCCTTTCAAATTGGCCGTTGTGGAATCCCTTCCCGCCTAAGCTATGAGGGAAGAGGACCAAGGCCGCTATAAATATAGGCTAGTCTCCACCGTAGAGAGGGGGATCCCGGATAGACTCATTCTCATCCACCGAGCCCTGGCGAGGCAGCTCACCCACTATACTAGTTCATCATCAACCTCCTCGTGAGGCCAATCCACCACAAAGCAGGTGTAGGGTCTTACACCGCAAGGTGGCCTGAACCTGGGTAAACTGTAACACCCCTGTGTAATAAGCACTGAGACTTTGTGTTAATTCTGCCAAGTCATCTTCATTTAAATTGCATGATCACAGTGGTTAATCACTACAAACTCAAATTCTACTCTGAATCCAATTCAAATTCAAGTGCAAAATAAAGTTGCCCAAAAGTTGCTGGAAAAATGTTCACCCTCTAGCAAATAATCCAAAACATTTGTTGTTAAGGAAAACAACATCACCATCAATTTGCATTTGGGTCTAAGCATTTAAATCAGTGCCAAAACAGCACTATAACTGCCTAAATTCATTTTGAAAAATCCAAATAAATTACAAAATTGCCCAAACTTTTTGTGGCAGTGCAGAATAGTGCATGGTATTATGTGGATAAGTTTCAAATTTTACTAAATACATTTGACAGATGGAAATATTGCAAAACTGCCTCAGGAAATAAAACAGGAAAAAGAAATGAAAAAGGCCCTAACAAGCTACAGTGAGCTGGGTCTAAGTGCACAGTGGCACAGCCCAGCCCACTTCTCTCTTCACTCACCGCGTGTCGCCGTGTCACGCGCGCCTTGGCCAGAGCGCGCTCGCTCTGGTCACCGGTCGATAGCGCGATGTCGTGGGCGCTCGGGACGGGATAAGGCCGAGGCCATCCATCCCCCCTGGCCACTTCTCCCCTCGCTCGCTCTCTCCCCTTCTCCCTCTCCCTCTCCTTCATTATGGAGAGGAGGCTGACGCAGTCGCCGCCGTCCTCCGCTCGATCCCGCGGCCACCGTCACCGCCTCGCCTCGCCGACACGCCGTAACGACGCGCCATCCTCGGCTACTTCCCCTGCACTAACCGGAGCGAGACAGGAGCCCCCACCGCGTGCGCTACTTCCTCTTCTTCCTCCTCGGGCTTCTTCTTCTCCGTCGCCGATTCACCGCCGACGAGCCTCCCCGAGCAGGCTTGAGCACATCTGCACGCTCATGGTGAGCAGCCGCATCGAATCCCTCTCCTCCCCGTCTCTCCTCGAGCTCGTAGACGCCACATTGGAGATGGCCGAACCCACGCTGCCGATGAGTCCGTCGCCATCGTTCTAGTCACCGTCATGACCGTTCGAGCATGTGGACGTGCTCAGCTCCTCCCTGCGATCCCAATGCACGCACGCGCGTGCCTCCTAGTGCCCTGCCTCGCCGATCCCGAGCGCCGCCCGAACGAGATGTCCGCCGGCGTCGATGTGGCGCCCGACTCCGGCCGTTCTAGCCCACGCCACCGCCGTAGATCGATGCGGCATCGAGTCCTCGTTCGAATGCAACAAACCGCGCGTGATTTCGTGCCCTGTGGCGCATTTCCGGGCTTCTCCGGCGCTCTGCCGCCGCGGATGCGCTCGCCCGCGTGACTCCGGCGGCCCCGCCGAGCTGGCACGCGTGGGGTCCACCCCTGGGACACTGCCAGTGGGCCCCGGACCCCACTTTGACTTCGTTGACCAGGGTCAAGGCTGATCACTGTTCACCCCTGTCACTGACCAGTGGGCCCCTTTGCTTAATTAAGTTAATTAGGTTTTTAAATTAATCTGCTCATTTGTATAGATACTGACACCTGGGGCCCACCCCTCTAATTAGTCTGTTAGTTTATTTTTAACCCACTATTAAACCCACAGAGGCTGACAGGTGGGTCCCAGCCGTCAGTTTGACCAGTCAACTGGCTGGTTGGCTGCTGACATCACTCTAACCTCATGCTGACGTCATTATTCCTTTTTCTGTCGAATTTAATGATTAAAATAATTTCTAAAAATGCTAAAATCTTTGAAAAATCGTAGAAAATAATCCGTAGCTCAGATGGAAAATATTATACATGAAAGTTGCTCAGAACGACAAGACGAATCAAACCGTGCCATCTGTTTCCGTGTCGGAACCCTCTACGGAGATGAACCCGCAACTTTTAGCCTGTTTCCGGTAGATGAATAGTGCATATACAACGGTTAATAATTCCAACTTAAATCCTAAAATAACTAATATGACTTAGGCATGCTTTTAGGCAACCCTGCACTGCATCTTAGTATAGCATGCTCTGTGTTGCATATGTTTGCTGTGTATTTATCTGTTTCTTCCCCCTCTTCTCTCTCAGTAGACCCCGGTACCGACGCAGTTCCCGAGACCGACACAGCTCCGGAGATCGACTACGCCCCTGACGACCAGACATTTGCCGCAGAGCTTCCAGGCAAGCACCCCCCCCCCTTGAACATGCCGATATCGCCTATTCTTTCTCTCTTATGCTTGCATTAGAAATTGCTGTTGTTACTGTTTATCCTATTTCTGATGCATAGCCTATTTTTGTAACTGCTGTTGATACCTACCTGTTTATCCTAAACTGCTTAGTATAGGCTGGATAGAGACCCACCAGAACTTTGACCCATTTGCCCTGCTGGAGTACTAGATGACTCGATCGACATGATCGACAACCAGGCCCCGGCACCGCACATCACCTCCTTAGTTGTACGACACTGCAGCGTTACTATCGAGTGCCGAGGGTGATACCTCGTATAGCACTTCTGATGTTAACTCTGTAGAGTAGCTATTTGGTCATGGTCATCGAGGGTGATTCCTCCTTCACCACTCCCGATAACGACGCTGTCGTGCAACACCTCAAGTGTGAACCTCGAGGGTGATTCCCCCTAAGTTCACCTTGACGGATACATCGAGTAGGAATCCAACGAGGGTGATACCTCGGATTCCCCTGATGTTATGGACACACGGATACTTGGACTTTACAACTGTTCCTTGGAAAGGCGGATTGACCCTGAGGGGTACCCGCTAGTGATGGGAAGTCGGGTTGAACTGGAAGGTACCCGAGAGATAATTACGAGGCATGGCCAGGCATTCTTAGCCCTTGCCGCAAGTCCTCGAGACGGGGTGACAGGGTCACATCGATCGTGAGTCTCTTCTCGTTACCGCACACCCCCAATACACTAACGGTTTGAATAATTGATCCGAGTGGGCCTCTGGCCCGATAGCACTAACCATCACGCGGGAAAAGTTATGGGCACTCTGCATCGTGGCATCAGCTGAAAGCTCTGTCAGACGTCCAGTTCAGCATCGCGGCCAGGACGGACCGACGCCCTCCTGGTGCCTGGCTTCCCCCTGCCCGCAACGACCCGGAGTGCACAGGGCGATGGCCCAAGACTCTTGGGCGCTTAGGATATAGACCGACGGGGACCTCTCTACTGAGCTCTAGGTAGGGTTGCGGTGTGTCGTTTGGCCGAGGCCAGGCATGACCCAGAAAAGTGTGTCCGGCCGAAGTTAATCGAGAGTGGTGGGTAAGTTGGTGCACCCCTGCAGGGAAGAACTAATCTATGCATAGCCGGATCCTCAGTAACGGACGCTCGGAGTTGTATCCCGATCGATACAACTAGAACTGGATACTGGTGATGAGATATGGATAGTAGTGCTCTGGGATTGCTTTCTCGCAGGGAGTCGAGAAAGGATCTCTGGGCGAGGTTGATACTTATTACTACTATTACTTCATGTTGTACTAATCTACACTCTTCTAATGATGCAAGACCGATGAAGATGCTAGTCTTCGATAGGACTAGGCCTTCCCTCTATTCTGGCATTTCTGCAGCCCAGTCCACATATACAGCCTTTCTTTGATAATGTTGCATGTGTAGTGTAGATCCTTGCTAGATGAGTACTTCAGATGAGTACTCACGGTTGCTTTGCTTCCTCTTTTTCCCCATATCCATTTGATGCAACCAGATGACGGAGCCCCTAAGACAGCTGCCCCCGTCGACGACTGCTACTACTACCCTGAGGGTGGTTACTACTACGAGTTGGCTGACGACCAGGAGTAGGTTCAAAGGGTCCCAGGCAGGAGGCCGGCGCCTTTTCGATCGTAGTGTTTTCTTTTGCCCTGCCTTTTAAAGGCCTATCTGTTTTACCTTTTATGTCTGTACTCAGATATCTAATGCTTCCGCTGACGCTTGTAAGCGAGCTTATGTATTCGAGCCCTCGAGGCCCCTGGCTTGTAATATAAAGCTTGTATTATTTTAAATTTGTGTCTAGAGTTGTGTTGTGATATCTTCAAGTGAGTCCTTAGGCTTGATCGTGTGCATTTGCCTATATGGTTAGTGCACGATTAAGCTGGGGGCATCACATAAACTGTCGTGTTCTTGCTTTCCCCGCTCGCACAAACTCGACGAGGCCAAGCCAAGGAGAGACGAGCTTGAGGCTGCGGCTAGGCTAGATCTTCGCACACGCCCCAGAGTTTGAACCTTATTGGGTCCGCGGAGTCCCGATTCCGACAGGGTTGCAGCTCGAAGTCGCGTGGCGCTCAGGGCTAGGGTGGCCATAGTGGAGCTCTTGTTGTCTCACCTCTAGCCATTTCACCCCCAGCAGACGGTCCTACGGAGGATAGAGCGCTCGAGTTCGTCGTGGAACTGCGCGACCGGCCGCGAAGCCGGCTGCGGCTCCCTCCTCCCTTCGGCAGGGTGATGGAGATCGACCAGTCGCGTGGCTTGTGGCTGTGCGTAGATGGTTGCCGCAACGGTCCCGTCTGGGTGAACGTTGAGTTCTCCGCCAACGGCATCATGTACTTCACGCGTGGGTGGAAATCCTTCGCTCATGCCCGTTATCTGGGGCAGGGCATCTTCTACACTTCAACCTAGTCAAATCTGACACGCTTGTCGTGAAGTTCATCGTCGCTCCAGGAGCTCACGTGGGGTGCTGTGTGGAGAGCTCGAGCAATAGCGAAAGCTCCTCCTCGAGCGAAATCAATGAGGAGGACGATGGTGAAGACGACGACGGCGAGTCCCCGAGTGTCAAGATCGAAGACGACGGCTCGAACTCCAGCTGAGTGATGGCATTAGAGCGAGCCAGGCCTTGCCGGGAGCGAGCCAGACCTTGCCTAGACGCCCCTTTTGCCTTGCCTGCACTTGATGTAAACCCTGGGAAAAAGGGCTAAGGAAAATGTTATTGAGCATCCTTTAATAAATATTTTCTATTTACAATGCTCTGATGAACGCTTGCTGTCCCCTTTGCTTGTTTGTGTCTTTGTATGATTCTAATCTTCCACCCGACGCATTTCGAAAACTTTCCGGTGCATGCCCTTGCGGCGAGCGCTTTGAGGAACGGGTCCATAGCAGCCTGGTGGCAGCGTTGCCACCGGCAAGATATCTTGTTGATCCCAACGCAGCTGCAAAAACCTTGCCGAGCAGACTCGAGGCGAGATCAGAGCGTGAATGGTCACGACAAGATTCCTTCGCGTGCAGGTTTTTCATACAAACACTGAATCGTGCAAAGGAACCATAACATAACAAAGAAATTTTTAGTTGAAATTTTTTCAACTTAGCTTTCTTTGCTGTACTTCTTGTCATATGAAATGAACTCCGACGCCAATGCCATCCAACGCCATTTAAGTGGTATTCCTTCCACCACTCCCCCCTGGGAAACTTGTATGCGAGGACTCCCTTCGTCTCTTAAAAAAAGAGAAAAGAGTGGTTTGGGAACCTTGGCGGTTCGTCAGTAGTTTTCATACAAGCCAAAAATGTAATTACAACGTTGCATGCATTAATACATAAGTAAATATGCACAAGAGGTTGCAAAACACTTAGCTTTATTCACATATGCACAGGGTCTGCGCCTGGCTTTGTACAAAGGGTTCCAAGTCTTGGAGACAAAGCTTGTACAAAAGGGATTGCCGGGGACACGGCCCGGCAACTGCACCTCATGGGTAGAACTTGCGAAGATGCTCGATATTCCACGAGTTTTGTACTCGGATACCATCTCCGGTCTCCAGATGGACCGCGCCGGGTCTGATGACTTGTACTACCTAATAAGGGCCCTCCCACTTTGGCATAAACTTGTTTGATCCCTTGGCGGACTGGACGCGCTGAAGAACAAGGTCGCCTTCCTCAAAGTTCCGGGCATGAACTTTGGGGCTATGGTAGCAGCGCAAAGATTGCTAGTAGCGAGCAGCTCGCACAGCCGCCCAAAGATGATCTTCCACGAGGAGCACACCATCATCTTGCCGTAGCTGCTCTTGCTCCGCCTCATCATAGGCAAGCACTCGAGGTGACCCGTATATGAGTTCCATGGGGAGCACCGCTTCTGCACCATAAATGAGGGAGAAGGGTGTCTGGACAGTAGCTCGATTTGGTGTCGTTCCGAGTGTGTCGGCGTTCTGGGAACCAGGGTACATATACTTGCCCACCTGCGGCCCATGGTGTGGCTCCATCAATGGCCTGGTACGGCCCAGTTTGAACACCAACAAGACAAGACCCTCGCGAGGGGCCAAGCCTCGCGAGGCAGACAGCGCCAAGACCTCCTGAGGGAGCGGCCTCCCCAGGCTGCCTCCTGAGGAGCGGAGATTTCTATGCAGGTACCCAACCTCACGAGGTTGCGGTGACGCAAGCCATGACGACCAAGGCCAGGCGGGCGCCAGCAGGCGCAGAGGAGCAGGTTTCCTCTTTGGTGTTAAGGAGGCAAGCGCAGGCGTGGGTTCCCGAGGAATCAGGCAAAGGTTTCCATTCCGGTGCAACAAGACCAAGACCGCCAGGACGGCAGGACGGATGTCATCGCCGAGCCCAATGCAGCGTCACGAATAGAAGCTTTGCATGCGAAGACCACCTTTCATCAGGATAAGATGTACTACTTGTCCCCTTTCAAATTGGCCACTGTGGGATCCCTTCCCGCCTTCATTTTGAAGGAAGAGGACCGAGGCCGCTATAAGTATAAGCTAGCCACCACTGTAGAGAGGGAGAGACCGAACCGAAGGACGACTCACCCTCACCCCAGAGCAGACCTCGCGAGGTTGTTCTTCCCTTGTACTAGTTCATCCCCAGCCCCTCGTGAGGCAAATCCACCACAAAGCAGGAGTAGGGTCTTACACCGCAAGGTGGCCCGAACCTGGGTAAACTGTCGTGTCCATCTCCTTCCTTGATCCATCAAGCTAGGCTGTAGGGCGACGGGTTGGTTGGTTGGATAGGTTGAGTTGTTCGCACACGCCCCAGAGTTCGAACCTTCTTTGGGTCTGCGGAGCCCTGAATCCGACATTTGGCGCGCCAGGTAGGGGTGTGTCGGAGTGATACCCCTCTCATCAGCCGCGCACTGCTCACACTGGGTGCCTCCCATGGCGTGTGCCGCTCCACCCGTTGAGCCACTGGGCGCACTCAGAGCTGTCGCAGGCCACCGGGCCTTCTCCCCCGCCCTACGGCAGGTGCGATGGCCGCCGAAGTTCAGGCCGATGCTGCACCTACGTTACGACGGCACGGGGAACCCCGCGGATTTCCTTCGCCTGTACGAGCTAAGCATCGAGGCGGCAGGCGGCGACGAGAAGGTCATGGCGAATTGGCTTCCCATGGCTCTCATGGGTGTGCCGCGCTCCTGGATGCTTGGCCTCCTAGAGTTGTCGGTGGCCTCCTGGGGGGAGCTACGCAATCAGTTGATCGCGTGCTTCGGGGCACCAGCGCCCCAGGCCGTTGTGGCCATCCTCGGTGGGTCGCAAGCGCCGACCTCAGGCCGCCACGTCAAGCAGTTCTTCCGACAGATGGGGGCTACCCAGCCATGGCAGGGGGCTCCTTCGGGCCGGCTGGTGCCTGAGACCGACATCACTTTCGACTCCAGGGATCACCCCAAGACTACGGTCGGCACGGGCGTGCTTCCCTTGCTATGCACGCCCACCATCAGCAGCGTCGCGGTCACCAGAACCCTCATCGACGGCGGCGCTGGCCTCAACATCCTCTCCGTGGAAGTCTTCGACCTGCTCCAGGTGCCTTACGATCGGCTCGCCCCCACCAGGCCCTTTTCAGGGGTGCTCGACGGCTCCATCGTCCCCCTGGGGCAGATCCGCCTCCCCGTCACCTTCGACATGCGCTGCAACTACCGCATCGAGCTTATCGACTTTGACATTGCTCGCATCGGCCTCTCGTATAATGCCATCCTCGGGTACCCGGCCCTCGCCAAGTTCATGGCTGCGACGCACCCCGGCTACAATGTCATCAAAATGCCGGGGAGCAGCGGTATCCTTACTGTGGTGGGTGACACCAAGGATGCCCTCATGGCCCTGAAGATCGCTTTCAAAGCCGCAGCGGCCGCGTGACCGGATGCGGAGGGCGCTCCGGAGATCCCGGAGGCCGCGCCCGTGAAGAAGAAGCAGCTATTCTCTCAGGACCGAGCTGAGACGAAGCAGGTGCGGGTCGACAATGAGGGCTCAAGCCTCACCTTCACCATAGGCGCCGGCCTCCCACTGGACCAGGAAGAAGCGCTGGTCGGCTTCCTCCATGCGAACAAGGATGTGTTTGCATGGGAGGTGATGGACCTGGTTGGCATCCCGCGGGACGTGATTGAGCACCACTTGATGGTGTGCCCCGGCACGCGCCCGATGAAACAAAAGGCGCGGCGACAAGCCCCGGAGAAGCAATCGTTCATCGTCCAGGAGGTCCACAAGCTGCAAGAAGCCGGCGTCATTCGAGAAGTGCGGCACCTGGATTGGCTGGACAACCCGGTCATTGTCCCCAAGAAGGGAGGGAAGGAGCGCATGTGCGTCGACTTCACGAGCCTCAACAAAGCTTGCCCTCAAGACCCTTCCCCACTTCCGCGCATCGACTAGATCGTGGACTCCACCGCTGAGTGTGACCTGCTGTGTTTCCTAGACGCCTTCTCAGGCTACCACCAGATCAAGATGGCGGTGCAAGACGTCGAGAAGACGGCCTTCCTTTCCCCGTGCGGGGTGTACTGCTACACCTGCAAGCCATTCGGGTTGCGCAACGCCGGCGCAACCTTCCAGCGATTGATGCACATCGCCCTGGGCAAGCAACTCGGGAGGAATGCCGAGGCGTACGTCGACGACATAGTGGTCAAGTCACGGGAGGCAAGAACCCTCGTCGAAGACTTGGAGGAAACATTTACCAACTTACGCAAAGTAAACTTACGGCTCAATCCGGAGAAGTGCGTGTTCGGCGTTTCGTCCGGCAAGCTGCTGGGTTTCTTGGTGTCACACAGAGGAATCGAGGCTAACCCAGAGAAGATCAAGGCGATAGAAAGAATGAGCCCACCGCAGACTCTCAAAGAAATGCAGAAGCTGGCGGGCTGCGTGACCTCGCTGGGGCATTTCATCTCTAAGCTCGGTGAGCGCGCTCTCCCGTTTTTCAAGTTGATGAAGAAGAAGGGCCCATTCGAATGGACTCCGGAGGCTGAGGAAGCCTTTCAAGACCTCAAGAGGTATCTCACCAGCCCTTCGATGATGGTGCCGCCTCGACCTCTTGAGCCCCTGGTGCTTTACCTGGCCGCCACGCCCCACTCGACTACCGCGGCACTCGTGGCGGTCCAGGAAGAGCGCGCGGGCGCAGACGCGCGGCACAGCACCCCGTCTTCAGCCACGACATCGCCACCTCAGGACAGCGCTCATGAGGCATCGGTCACCCCGACAGAAGGTGAGGCTCCTGAGGCCCCCATGCCTCAGGCAGAGCCGGACGCCATCGACACCTCTTCCCTTGTCGAGCACCATGTGTACTTCATCAGCACGGTGTTGTGTGACGCATGCACACACTACCCCATGCCGCAGAAGCTCCTACTCGCACTCCTCGTCACCTCCAGGAAGCTGCGCCACTACTTCCAAGGCCACCCCATCAAGGTCGTCTCCGCGTACCCCCTGGAGAAGGTGCTCTGGAGCCCTAACGCTGCAGGTAGGGTTGCCGAATGGAACATCGAGCTACAGGCTTTCCAGCTGGAGTTCAGCACCACTAGGGTCATCAAGGGCGCGGCCCTCGCTGACTTTGTGGTGGAATGGACTGATGCCCTCGACCGAGGAGAGGGCGAGGACCATTCCCTCATGCCCGGGGACGAGGCACCGGATGGCTGGGTCATGTACTTTGACGGCGCGTTCGCGCGACAGGGCGCAGAGGCTGGAGCCGTGCTTATCTCACCTACTCAGGACAAGCTCTACTACGCCGTGTAGCTCTGCTTCCAGCATGGAGAGAAGGTCTCCAACAACATCACGGAGTACGAGGGCCTGATCGCCGGCCTCAAGGCCGCGGCTGCTCTAGGGATCAGGCGGCTCACCATCAAGGGCGACTCTCAGCTCCTCGTCAGCTTCTCCAACAAGGAGTACAAGCCAAAAGATGAGCACATGGAGGCATATCTAGAGGAGGTACGCATAATTGAAAAGTGATTCTTAGGCTTGGAATTGCAGCACGTACCATGCGACACGAACAAGGAGGCAGACAACATCGCCAAGAGGGCGTCCCGGCGCCAACCCCAGAAGCCTGGCATCTTCGAAGAGCGGCTCTTTAAGCCATCGGCGGCTGCCCCCACCGCAGGACCGGCGCTGCTCCGGGAAGAACCGCCCATGGCACACACCTCGGGCGCCCCAGCCTGCGGTCAGACCTCCGGAGCTCGCTTGCTCCTCGCGCTCGAACCTCAGGAGGGGTGCTGGACCGAGGAGTTCAAGACGTACTTGCTCCGGGGCACCTTGCCAGAGGAGGAATACGCAGAACGTGTGGCCTGCCAGGCCACCGCCTACTGCGTCCAGGACGGCGAGCTCTACTGAAGACGCCCAAATGGCGTCTCTCTGCGGTGCATCTCCAAGGAGAAGGGGTGCAAGCTGCTGGCTGACATCCACAGCGGGGATTGCGGGCATCACTCTTCGTCGCGCACCCTCATGGGCAAGGCGTATCGTAGCGGGTTCTACTGGCCCATGGCGCTCAATGACGCCACTGAGCTGGTGAGATCCTGCGAGGCGTGCCAATTCCATGCCAAACAGATCCACCAGCCTGCTCAGGGCCTCCAGACCATCCCGCTCTCATGGCCGTTCGCGGTATGGGGGCTGGATATCCTGGGACCGTTCACTCGAGCAACTGGGGGCTACCGCTACCTCTACGTCGCCATCGACAAGTTCACCAAGTGGGCGGAGGTGGAGCCCGTGCACACCATACCAGCTGGCTCGGCCGTCAAGTTCATCAGGGGCCTCGTGAGCCACTTCAGGGTCCCCAACCGTATCATCACTGACAATGGCTCTCAGTTCACGAGCAACCTTTTCAAAACATATTGTGCTAACCTTGGAACGCAGATATGCTACGCTTCGGTGGCGCACCGACGGAGTAACGGCCAAGTCGAGCGCGCCAACGCGGAGGTCTTGAGAGGCCTCAAGGCGAGGAGCTTTAAGAAGAAACTCGAGGCCTGCGGCAGGGGTTGGCTCGATGAGCTCCAATCCGTGTTGTGGTCCATCCGCACCACCGCAACCAAGCCTACCGGCGAGACCCCGTTCTTCCTCGTCTACGGGGCTAAGGCGGTCCTCCCTCATGAGGTCAAACATCACTCCCCGCGGGTCTTGGCGTTTGACGAGGCATGCCAGGATGCCTCGTGGGGGATGGATCTCGTCCTCGGAGAGGAGGGCCGCCGCCAAGCCTCGCTCCATGCCGTAAGGTACCAATAGGCGCTGCGGCGGTATCACTGTCGTAGCGTCCGCTCCAGGACCCTCGAGGTGGGTGACCTCGTCCTGAGATGGGTGCTCTCCAGGGAGGGGCTCCACAAGCTCTCGCCCATGTGGGAGGGCCCGTTCAGGATCGCCCGTGTCTCCAGGCCTGGCGCCGCGTGCCTGGAGACGCAGGACGGGGTCCCCATCCAAAATGCCTGGAACATCCAGCACCTCGGGAACTTCTATCCATGACCAAGGCCATGCGCCTTTCAAGTCTCCGCCCGTGACACTCTCACGTAATAATGAGTGGGGTTGTACATGCCCCGGAGTCTCCTGAGCGCCGCCCTTGGGCCTCACGGGGGCTCCCACCCACGTCCTAGTGGAAGCCCCATGCTCCGCGCTAGCGGGAAGACCAGAAGACTAGTGTAGGTGCCGGACGCGTCTATTCTTTTGCTTGCTTTCTGTAGCGGGTTTGCAACTTCTTGAAATGAAATTTGAAGTTCTCGCGTCTTTATTTGAAAGGGTTGGGAAGTTTTCCTCCTCGCAACATTCTTTCAGGTCTCGTCCTGGGAAGAGTGACAGTTGCCCGTTGCTCTTCCTCGCGCATCGCGCGCATGGGGGCTGGGCACGGTGTGTGCGCTTGGGCCCGCCCACGAACACACCTCACCAAAGCCTTGGTGTCCTAGCCTTTGGCGTCTTAACCCTCACGCGATGCCCGTAAACGAGCCAACGGGCACGCATGCCCTCCTGAGTCCGTGCCTCCGGGCATCGCGACGTGGCGTGCCAGTGGCGACCGGCCCATGCTCGGGGTCTCACATGAGGTATGGCACCTCCGGAGGTCCCTTACCGCCGCAGCCACAGGGCGCCTCCCGAGGCCTGAGGACTTTTGAATCCTCAAAAAGGAAACCTCTGGAGAACCTCCTCCGAAGCGAAGGGCGTGCAGGAAGCCCAAGCTCCAGAGAAGCTCGCCCTCACGACGCACGATTCTACCGCAAGCACACTAAGCTAAGTCATCCCAATCACAATCAGTGGCAACACAGATATCAGGACACGATATAAATATGATAACATAATGGTGCAAGCGCCGTGGTCCATTACACGCCCCGACAGGGCTTTCCACTTTTCTAATGCAGGAGAAAGAAAGAAGCAAAAGCAGTCGCGCGACTACAGTAGCTCTTGGGACCCGCCTCCAGCAACGCCCGCGCTCAGTCAGAGTCCTCCTGCTTCACTGGGGCGCGATGGCGAGGCGGCTCGTCTCCCTCCCTGGTCCGAGCTCAGCGGCGTGGTGGCTCGTCATAGTCACCGTCGCTCATGCTCTCCTTAGAGGAGGAGCCATCGCCGCTGGAGGCGTCGCGGCCGTCGCCAAGGGCAAGCCCACCGCCGGAGACGGCGCCGCCCCTCTGGCCATCGCCGTTGGAAGGGTGGACACCGACATCGTCGTCACTGTCGCTCTCCGGGCAGCACCCCAGGCGCTGGACATCTTCCCCGAAGACCCTGACGAAGAGGGTCGCAGCGCCATCATACCTGAAGTGGAGGGTGCAACTTCCTTGCAGGCTGCGTGCGCGGGTAAATGGCTGCCACCCGCGGTTCAGGAAAATGTTGCCGGCGGGGGTGACCTCGACCTCCACCCACGAGGCCCTGCTGCAGCAACCATCAGCCTACAGCCAGAGGCCGCCTGGTCCCCCGGACGGCAACGCGCCTGCAAAGAAGCGCGGGAGCTGGAACCAGACGCCTGCGGGCCTCTCTGCCCACACCACGAACTCCGAGGACGCGTCGGCCGAGTGGGATCGCGGACACAGCGGCCGAGCGGCTGCCACATGCCTCCCCCCGTCGCCGCGGAAAACCTAGCCGCGGCAACTTCCGCCACGGGAGGGAGCACCCCCGCGACTGTCGGAGGCGGCGCCAGCCTTCGAGGGAGTGTGCCCACGCCCTCGGGGAGCCACCGCTGGCGTCACGGCGTACTTACGGGGGCGGCCACGGCCCCTCTTGGGCGGCTGTCGGGGGTATCGTGCGACATATGCCAAAGGATGGCTTATCATGGATGGGGACAAAAGTACGTCGCCGGGCTCTGGAAGCGGGAATGAGCGAGACCGCATACGCTTGCGAATCTTACCCAGGTTCGGGGCTCTCCTAGGAGATAACACCCCTAGTCCTGCTCTGCGGGGTCTCCGCATGATCACTACCCTAACAAGTAGCTACAAACTTGCTCCTTGAGCTATTTTGCTAGAGGAGGAAGGAGGGCAAGGCTAGCTCTACTCCTCTCCCTATGTGTCTGTGTGAGTGCTGAACTAAGGAGGCTTTCTCCTCTCTACCAAGGTCCCAACCCCTTGCATGGGGTGACCTGGGGGGTTTATATAGGCCTACCCCCCAGGGATACAATGGTAATCCGGCCGGGCGTAGGACCCGGCCGTCAGTGTCTCTGATCGCCGGCTTCTCCGCCGACTGCAGGGGCCCACCACCTGGTGGGTCCCCTCGGTTGTCTCGTACTCGGCCGACAAGCCGGGCCTGCCGCTTGCGGGTCCTGTCGACTGCGTAGCACTGTAGTCGTGCCACTGATGATGCATGCTTGGTCGGGGAGAGCATGGCTACAGTCCCGCCGCCTGGCGGTCGTTTCATTGTAGCCACTCCCCGTCTCTTTTGGTTAATGGCGCACAAACTTCAAGGAAGGGGGAGGGCCGCCTGCTAGGAGCCGGCCTCCCCCGAGCCGACTGGTCAGGGTTCTCCGCCTTCTGGCCTCTCACGGACAGGTAGGGCCCGCCGCCTGCGGGCCGTAACGACATCCCGTCGTGGGAGCATGGCTTCCTCTGCCATGGGTGATGTCATGAGCAGCATGGCAACAGTACCGCGTCGGGCGTGGGATGTCCGCTTGGTACGCTGCACTGTGGCCACGCTCTGCCCTGGATTCGGGGGTGGCAAGCTTGTACTGTAGCCACGCCCCATCTTGTCGTGTTTATGCGGGTGCTAACTTCGAGGGCGCGAGGGGCCGCCTGCTAGGACCCGGCTTCCCTGGAAGCCACCTGCTAGGAGTCGGCCCGCTTCACGGCCGTCTCCTGGACTCCGCCGCCTCCTGACAGCCGGCCGCTTGGACCAGCCGGCCCCAAGAAGGCGGTCCTTTGTCTTTGATGTTTGAGGGGCGCAGCCTGCCCCGATGTCTTGAAATACCAAGGGGAGCTGATGAGGCTACCCATGGTCATTTACTCTGACAGTAGTCCCCGAAGCTGGTGGGGCGCTGCGGCCGAAAAGGCGAGAAGCCCCAGCAGCTTCTTACTCCGGGTTGTCTGGCGTCCTGCTTCGTACGTCTTCCGAAGTGCCGACTGGTAGGTGTCGGTCATGACCAGGCTGGCCGCCTGGTGATCTCGTAACGCCATGGTGGGGACCAGGCGGCATGGCGGTTGGACGCCAGGCTCGCCGCCCGTGCATGCCCGCCACGCGGCGTCAGCAGGCCAAGCCGGCCTGCCAGCCCACGCGCGCGACGGGACGTCGCCGCAGGCCGGGGCCCGCCACTACAGTGCCTCGGCACACGCGCGGATCCACTGTAGCCGATGTAGACGGTTGGGCTTCTGCGGCATTTAATACGCGCCTTTACTGGCGCAGCAATCGTGGGATCGTGGGGGAGTGGGCGCAGTTAATCCCACGATCCCCCATGCTCTCGCCCCCTCGGCTCCGCCGCCTGGGGCAATAAGTAGGGGGAGGAGGGGGGTGACAGACGCACGCGCGCTTTCCTCTCCCCTCGCCATTCTTCTTCCTCTCCGTCGCCACAGCGCCTCTTCCTCTTGCTGAAACGCTGCCGCAGCCCACCGCCATCGAGCTTCTTCTCGCCGAAGCGCTTCCTCGCTCCGCCGCGGCTTCGCCCGCTCGCCACCGCGCCGCGCCTACGTCGAGTTCCTTCGCCCATGGCGTGCTCACGGGCCGGCGAATGGGACGGTTCCAACGTCCATGAGGATCACCTCTCCTTCCTTCGTCAAACACGGCGGCCGCCCCGGGAGACGAACATGTGGGTACGTGTCCCCCCCGAGGCAGAAATCTCGCCGGTGTCGGAAGGCGACGAGCGTGTCGTCTTCCGGTCCCATTTTCTTCGCGGCTTCGGCCTTCCCGCGAGCAGCTTTCTCTGCTCCTTTCTTGACTTCTACCGAGTCCAGCCGCACCACCTCACGCCGAATACGGTGGTGCTGCTGGCCGCCTTCGTCACTATGTGCGAAGGGTACCTCGACACTCTCCCCACCCTTGAGCTCTGGGGGAGTGCTTTTATCTCAAACTCGGCACCGCCACCAAGGGCCAGGCGGCTCAATGCAGAGCCTGCGTGGCGGTGCGGCATCCAGGCACCGGGAACCGCTTCCCGCCCATCTCCCTGCTGTAGTCGGCCAAGCTGTGGCAGAAATCTTATTTCTACGTCGAGAACATCCACCCGACGAGTGACTACGTCAACTTGCCGGCTTACGCTGCCGGCCCGCCAGCTGAGCCGCGCGCCAACTGGCAGTACAGGCCGAGCTCCCTATCGGCCGCCTCCTCCGCCGCCCTCGCCCAACTTCAGGTGATGACGGAGTCGGAGGGCCTGAAGGGCTCGGATCTGCTGACCGCTTTCGTGACGCGCCGAGTTCTTCCCCTCCAAGCCCGGCCTCACATCATCAGCTGCATGAGCGGGCACCGGGACCCATGCCGGATGTGCACATGGGAGCTGCCAGACGTGGAGGTGGCCCGGCTGGTCAATTACTTCTCCAACTGCAAGCTATCGGAGACGGACTGGCGGTTCGGCAAGCGGCCGTACGACCGCGCACATCCGCCGCCTGTGGTGAGTCTTGCAATTCTTTTTATCTTTTTGTTGGTCCGAGTTCTTGTTTTGCCGTTTGACCAGTCGGCCATGGTGCAGGTCCTCCCGGCCCAGTCGGCTGCCGGTGCTCTGGATCCAGGTCAGCAGTACATGCTGGACCGAACGAGGAGCGACGTGGACGACCCCGACTTGGGGGCGGCCGCCATGGAGGAGGATGATGCCACAGGTGGCGGCGGTGGAGCAGGTGGCTCCGAAGGAGGAGGCGGCCTCGAGTCCTGGCCGGACGACGAGGAGGAGGAGCACGAGCCGCGCCGCACGCACGGCACTGACAAAGCAGGCGCGAGCTCTTCAGCCGCGCCGACTGCGCCAGGCGGCGCACCGAAGCGCCGAGCCGGCTCGTTGCTGTTCGGTAGCCAGCCGAAGAAGTCCAAGAACGCGGCCGCCGCGACCAGGCGGCAGGAGGCCGCCGCGAAGGCGGCCCAGTTCCAGAAGGTCCTGAAGCAGCCCCCGATGGTGTCTGCGTAAGTGCTTGGTTTCTCTTGCGTTTTCTTTTCTTCTTTCTTGCAACTCTTTCTGAGTTTCCTCCTGTCTTGTTTGGACAGGGCCCCGCTCTCTCTTGAGCGGTCCACCACTGCTTCGGTGATCGGGACGGCGGAGGGCTCCGCCAACACCCGCCATGTGGACTCGCTCGCCGACCTCCGGGAGGCGACGGAGAGGAACGCGCGGGAGGCGCGCGAGGAGCGGGAGGAGGTGGAGCGGCAGAAGGCGGAGGCGGCCAAGGCTGCATAGGCGGACGCGGATGCGGCGGCCAAGGCCCAAGCCGACGCTGCGGCCAAGGTCCAGGCGGAGGCCGCAGCCAAGGCCCAGGCGGACGCGGCCGCCAAGGTGCAAGCGGAAGAGGTCGCACGCGGCCGGACTCCGCAACTCGTCATCCCGCTGAGCGCAGCGCCACCAGCGCCAGAGAACAAGGCACCAACTGGAGGAGCCGGCCACGATCAGCCGGTTGTGGAGAGGCGAGGAGGCGACGCCATCGTCCCGGGGGCGGAGGTGCCCCGGCAAGCGCCGACTACCGAGGCCCGAGGTAGTCGGTCTAACGTGCCACCGGCGCCGCCAGTCAGAGGCGAGCTGGCGGTGGGGGCGACCCCTGTGGTCCATTCTTCGGGGGCCCGGCATGCGGCGAAAGCGGCCTCGGCGCCGCGAGCGCAAGAGATCGGGGCCGCAAGCTCGTCGGCCCCAGATGCAGAGGCCACCAGTGCCGCCCCGCCAGAGTGGACGCCTGGGGGCGGGACGGGCGTGCTGAACAAGGCCGTGCAGGACGTTCAGGCCCAGCTCCAGGCCCAAGGCACCGCCCTCCAGCAGTATACGAAGACATTCTTGGCGACGCGAGCGGCCGTCCGAGTACATTTCTTTGCTTTGTTTTGTCTTTTCTCTTGCGATTTTCCGTGGGGGCGCGCCGGCGCACCCACTGGGTGTAGCCCCCGAGTTCCGGGCCGGCTGCTGAGTAGGCGGCTCGGAACTTTAAGGTAAGTTCCGAGTGCTAACTTGTTTTCTCTCCTTTTGTCTTCGTTGCAGGACTACCACAACATCCGCGCGGCCGCCTTCAACTCCCAGGTCCAGGAGCTGGCTAAGCGGACCGCCAACCTGACCGAAAGCCGGAGTAAGCATTCTATCTTCTTTCTCGCGGGGGCGCGTCAGCGCACCCGCTGGGTGTAGCCCCCGAGATTCGAGCTGACTGCTGAGCAGTCGGGCCGGATCTTCCGGCAACCACTTTTCTTTTTGGTCAACTTTGTTGATTGTCTTCTCTTTCTCAATTTTGCAGGAGCCAATGCCACACTACAGCAGCGCCTGGGTTGGGAGGCGGGGTGAAGTCGACCGCGTCTTGCTGCATTGTCGAAGCCTCCGGGCCAACTGTCGCAGCCTCCGGGCCGACTGTCGCAGCCCCCGGGCCGGGTTGTGGAGTCCCCGGGCCGGGTGCGACTGCTACAGTCTCCGAGTCGCTTGGTGAAGTCCCCGGGACGGCCACCGCAGCCCCCGGGCCGGGTTGCGAAGTCCCCGGGCCGGGTGCGACTGTCGCAGTCCCCGTGCCACCTGCCGAAATCCCTAGGACGGCTGCTGCAGCCCCAGAGTCGGATCCGACTGCTTCGAGGGCAGCCGGCACGAAGATGGATTCTGATTTCGGGGAAGGCTTGATAGACGGCCTGCGGAGGCACTGAAGGGACACGCCGGCCGGTATGGCTTGCCGGGTGGAGCCGATCCGCGCCAGGGCATCTGCTTGCTCGTTGTCGGCCCGTGGCACGTGCAGGAACTCGCACCCGTCAAAATATCCGCTGATCTACTGGACGAGGGATCGGTAGCTCGCCATGTTTGCATCCTTGGCGTCCCAGTCGCCAGATGACTATTGGACCACCAAGTCCGAGTCGCCGTAGCACAGAATCCGGCGGATGCCAATCTCCTTGGCCAGCAGGAGTCTGTGTACTAGTGCCTCGTGCTCGGCCACGTTGTTGGAGGCGGCAAAATGGATTTGCAACGTGTATCTGAGCTTGTCGCCTTTGGGGGAGGTGAGGACGATGCCGGCTCCCAAACCGGTGCGCATCTTTGAGCCATCAAAGTGCATCCGCCAATGTGTGGAGTCCGGAGCTGGCGGCAGGTACTGGGTCTCGGCCCAGTCGATGAGGAAGTCGGCCAGCGCTTGGGTCTTGATGGTGATGCGAGGCTGGTAGAAGATGGTGTAGGGGGCCAGCTCGATGGCCCACTTGGCCACCCGGCCCGACGCGTCTCTGCTGCCTATGATCTCCGCAAGCGGGGCAGTGCAGACAATCATGATGGGGTGCTCTTGAAAGTATGGCCTGAGCTTCTTGGCGGCAAAGTGCACGCCGTAGCAGATCTTTTGGTAGTGGGGGTAGTTCTTCTTGGAGGCTGACAGCATCTCACTCAAGTAGTACACGGGCCTCTGGACCGGCTGTACCTTGCCGTCCTCTTGGCGCTCTACCACCATGACTGTGCTGACCACCCGGCTGGTGGCGGCGATGTAAAGAAGCATGGGCTCCTTTGCAGCCGCAGCGGCCAGAACGGGCGGCGTGGTCAATATCTTATTGAGCTGGAGGAAAGCCTTGTCCGCCTTGTTGTTCCACTTGAAATGAGTGGTTTTCTTCATCAACTGGTACAGGGGAAGAGCCTTCTCGCCCAGCCGACTGATGAAGCGGCTGACGGATGCCAAGCAGCCGGTGAACCTCTGAATGTCTTGCAGTCGGGTGGGCCTCTCCATCCTCTCGATGGCCTTGATCTTGACGGGGTTGCACTCTATGCCGCGCTCCGAGACAAGGAAACCGAGGAGCTGGCCGGCTGGTACTCCAAAGACACACTTCTCTGGGTTGAGCTTGATTTGAAAATGGCGTAGATTATCAAAAGTTTCCTTGAGATCTTCCAGGAGGGTACCGCGCTTCTCCGTCTTCACCACAATATCGTCTACATAGACGTGGGCATTTCTGCCGAGTTGCTTGAGGAGGCACTTCTGCATGCAACACTGGAACGTGGCACCGGCATTTCTCAAGCCGAATGTCATGGTCAGGTAGCAGAAGGCTCCGAATGGTGTGATGAAGGCGGTCTTCAGGCGGTCGGCTGGGCTCAACTTGATCTGGTGGTACCCTGAGTAGGCATCCAAGAAACTCAGCAGCTCGCATCCGGCTGTGGAGTCTATCACTTGGTCAATCCGAGGCAAGGCAAACAGATCTTTGGGGCAAGCTTTGTTGAGGCTGGTGTAGTCAATACACATGCGCCATTTGTTGTTCTTCTTCAGTACAAGAACTGGGTTGGCAAGCCACTCTAGAAAGAACACTTCCATAATGAAGCCGACTGCTAGAAGCCGGGCTTTCTCTTCACCAACAATTCTTCTCTTCTCCTTCGACAGGCGGCGGAGGGGTTGCTTGACTGGTTTTGCATCTGCTCTGACATGTAGCTTGTGCTCGGCGAAATCCGTCGGAACACCCGGCATGTCCTTTGGAGACCATGCAAAGATGTCCCGATTCTCACGGAGGAAATCGACGAGCTCGCTTTCCTATTTGCTGTCAAGGTGGGCTCCTATGACAGGAAACTTCTCCGGGTGCTCCGGGTCCAAGGGTATCTTCTTTGTTTCTTTGGCCGGCTGGAAAGAGCCCTGAGCTTCTGACTCCTTGGGATCTGGCGACAGGTCCGGCTGCTTGCCGGCCATGGCCACAACTCGGTCAAGGAGCCGCTTCTCAGCAGCAATCACAAGGGACTCGGCCAGCCGACTGCTGGCTATGGCACATTCGGCAGACTTCTGGTAGTCGCCGGCCGCAGTGATAATGCCCTTGGCACCCGGCATCTTCATCTTAAGGTAGGCGTAGTGGGGAACCGCCATGAACTTGGCCGGGGCAGGCCGGCCAAGCAACGCATGGTAGGGGCTCTCAAGGTCAACCACCTCGAACCAGATTGGCTCTCGGCGGAAGTGATCCTTGTCTCCGAAGAGGACGTCTATCTTGATCTTGCCAATTGGTGAGCAGGAAAGGCCAGGCACAATGCCATGGAATACAGTCCGGCTGGGCTGGAGCTATTTCTCTTTGATGCACAACTTCTCCATGGTGTCGCGGTAGAGAATGTTGATGCTGCTACCGCCGTCTATCAGAATCCGGGAGAAACGAGCGGCTCGCCTCTCTGTTGCAAAGGTGGCATCCAACACCAGAGCATAGGAACCCGGAGAAGGCATCACCTCCGGGTGGTCAGCTCGGCTCCAACTGATCGGCTTTTCGGACCAGTGCATGAACTCTGGGGCTTCAGAGGAGACAGCATTCACCTCTCGGCGCTGCTGACGCCGACTATGCCTGTCGTCAGCCACGCTGGTGAAGACGACGTAAGCTCCGTGTTCTTCGGGAAACTCATCTTGGATTGCGCCGATCGGTCGGACCGCCGGCTGCTGGGGAGGCGGAGGCGGCGGGCCAGTAGGCGGGGGAGGCACTCCTTCGCCCTTGGCAATGCGGGTGAGCCAATGGCACTTCCGGGTGGTGTGGTTGGATGGCCTCGCGCCGCTGTGGAACTTGCAGGGAGCGTCAAGGGTTTGCTCGAACGAGAAGACGGGCAGCCAGGCAGGCTTGCCGCCCTTCTGGCGCTTGGGGCCGGGTTGCTCTCCTGGCTGCTGGTCTTCAACCATCGCCACCTGCCGGCTGGTGGTAGCCGGCTACTGGGCCTTGCGCTTGTTGTCGTTTGACTGTTGGCGCCGACTGGAATCACCAGCCGGCGTCTAAGGGGCCGGATGGAGCATCTTTCCTGATGCGTCCACTCGGAGCTCCGACTTCATGGAGGAGTCAGCAGTGGCGTACTTGTCCGCTATGATTAGCAGCTCATCGAGGGTGGCTGGCTCGTCGCAGAGGAGTCGGTGCTTGAGTAGGGTGCCCTCCCGGCACCCAGCAGTGAAGTATTCTATGGCTTGCACCTCATGCACCCCTTCGCAGGAGTTGCGCAGTTCAGCCCACCGCGTCAAGTAGTTGCGGGTAGACTCAGTCGGGCCTTGGATGCATAGAGAGAGCTGGCGAGGTTTGGGCGGTCGCTTGTAGGTGCTGGTGAAGTTGCGGATGAAAACTTCGGTGAAGTCTAGCTAGCTGTTGACGCTGTAGGGCTTGAGGCTGTTCAGCCATGTCCGGGTCGTGCACAGAAGCATGAGTGGAACGTACTTTACGGCAACGCGCTTGTTGCCGTTCGCTATGCTGACGGTCGTGGAGTAGTCCACCAGCCAGTCCTCCGGCTTCACAGAGCCGTTGTACTTGGGGGTGTCCCGAGGGAGCGAGAACCCTTTGGGGAAGGGCTCGTCGCGAATGCGGGGGCCGAAACAAGGTGGGCCGATCACGTCTTCTTCTTCTAACGCCAGGGATCGAGCCAAGCGGTCGATCCGGTGGCGGGCGTCATTCTCTCCGACTCCTTCACGGGGGCCCAACCGGCCTCCGAGAGTCGGATGCTCAACAAGCGGCGGGGAGGCGCGCCTCTCCCTGCGTGGGAGTGGCGGACGACCGTCCCGCCGTTCCACTGCTCGTGGGCGGCCATCTTGGTCGCGCTCGATGGAGATGCGGCTGCGGCTGCGGCTAGCAACCGGCTCTTGGTCGCGGGCGCCCCCTGTCGGCGTCCGGGAGGTCGCGCCATGCTCTCGGCGAGGGGGAAGGTTCCCAGCCTGCAAGCCGGGTTCCACCACGCGGCGGCTAGCTTCTTGCTGCGCGGCAGCCGCGTCGATGAGCTGCTGGACGCACCCCGTCATGCAGCGACGCTCGTCGCCCTCCAGGTGGTCCAGCTCGTCTGCCGCCGCCTGGGCAGCGCGTAAGTTCTCCATCGGCGTAGCGTAGACTGGATGGTCGGCCCCCAACATGCTGGCGATGGCTGCGCCGCGCTGCCGGACCGTGCCCACACGGCTGGGTTCGCCAGCAGCCGGCGTGCCGCAGACGGCACGGTCGATCTTGCGGTGGTAGGCCTTGGTGAGGCGTCTCATGGACACCAACTTGTTGGTGCTGTCGAGGACTGCGATACGGCACGCCTCCAGCATTTCGCAGTTTGCACCAGGCGCTACGGGCGTGGATAGGTCCCGCATTGCCGCCTGCAACGGGTCCCGGCCGGCCTGGTCGGAGGCTCCGTCGTGGCTGACGACCAGCACCCCGGTGACAGTGCTGGTGCTGGCGCTGGTGTCTGCAGCAGGGAGTGGGTCCTTGAAGATCACCACGTCACCGGGGAAGGCATCAGAAAGCTCGACGTCGGCGTCGATGACCATGTCATCGGACGGGTCGGTGGAGCTAACGGACTCCAGGTCGGAGACCGGCTCGTTGGCGATGTGAAGCTTGCCGAGGGAGTCGATGAGGCAGCTTTCGGGGCCGGCCACGCCCGCGACGAGTGCGGGCTCGTCGGAGAGGCGGATCCCGCCGATGAGGTCAGCGAAGCTGATTGCGGCGCAAGCAACTTCCGTGCTGCACAGCGTGTCAGCACAAACATCGTCAGGCGTGCTGGGCTGGCTGCGCTCGCCAGGAAGGAAGAGGGTTCCCGTCTAGAACGTGTTTCCGGACGACGGTGCACCTAGCCCCACGGTGGGCGCCAAATGTCGGGGGTATCGTGCGACATATGCCAAAGGATGGCTTATCATGGATGGGGACAAAAGTACGTCGCCGGGCTCTGGAAGCGGGAATGAGCGAGACCGCATACGCTTGCGAATCTTACCCAGGTTCGGGGCTCTCCTAGGAGATAACACCCCTAGTCCTGCTCTGCGGGGTCTCCGCATGATCACTACCCTAACAAGTAGCTACAAACTTGCTCCTTGAGCTTTTTTTCTAGAGGAGGAAGAAGGGCAAGGCTAGCTCTACTCCTCTCCCTATGTGTCTGTGTGAGTGCTGAACTCAGGAGGCTTTCTCCTCTCTACCAAGGTCCCAACCCCTTGCATGGGGTGACCTGGGGGGTTTATATAGGCCTACCCCCCCAGGGATACAATGGTAATCCGGCCGGGCGTAGGACCCGGCCGTCAGTGTCTCCGATCGCCGGCTTCTCCGCCGACTGCAGGGGCCCGCTGCCTGGTGGGTCCCCCCGGTTGTCTCGTACTCGGCCGACAAGCCAGGCACGCTGCTTGCGGGTCCTGTCGGCTGCGTAGCACTGTAGCCGTGCCACTGATGATGCATGCTTGGTCGGGGAGAGCGTGGCTACAGTCCCGCCGCCTGGCGGGCGTTTCACTGTAGCCACTCCCCGACTCTTCTGGTTAATGGCGCACAAACTTCAAGGAAGGGGGAGGGCCGCCTGCTAGGAGCCGGCCTCCCCCGAGCCGACTGGTCAGGGCTCGCCGCCTTCTGGCCTCTCACGAACAAGTAGGGCCCGCCGCCTGCGGGCCGTACCGACAGCCCGTCGTGGGAGCATGGCTTCGTGTGCCATGGGTGATGTCATGAGCAGCATGGCAACAGTGCCGCGTCGGGCGTGGGATGTCCGCTTGGTACGCTGCACTATGGCCACGCCCCACCTTGGATTTGGGGGTGGCAGGCTTGTACTGTAGCCTCGCCCCGTCTCGTCGTGTTTATGTGGGTGCTAACTTCGAGGGCGCGAGGGGCCGCCTGCTAGGACCCGGCTTCCCTGGAAGCCGCCTGCTAGGAGTTGGCCCGCTTCACGGCCGTCTCCCGGACTCCGCCGCCTCCTGACAGCCGGCCGCTTGGACCAGCCGGCCCCAAGAAGGCGGTCCTTTATCTTTGATGTTTGAGGGGCGCAGCCTGCTCTGATGTCTTGAAATACCAAGGGGAGCTGATGAGGCTACCCGTGGTCATTTACTCCGACAGCGGCGGCGAGCCTGGCCCTTCCTTGGGGGCCTTTCCCTTCTCCGCGGCGGGAAATCTCCTCACTGGCACCATGAACTCTCTGGCAAGGTGGCGAAACGAAGGAGAAGGAGAAGCAAGAAGCAAGAAGATGAAAACGAGCTGGGGCTCCGCCCCCTCTTCCATTTATAGCCGGAGGAAGGCTAACTGCGGGCCCCTCATGTTCTTAGCAATGATGGCTGATCTGCATGCACCAGGCAGTTGTCAAGTCGTGCGGTTGCTGAGGCGGCATGGGGAAGGCGAGACGCCCACGTCCCATCAAGTGCCACGCATCGGCTCGGTCCGCAGGTAATTGGGGCCCGCGGTGCTTCGCCCTTGCCCTTTGGCTTCGCCTTGAAGCCAAGTCCGAGCGCGCCTTGGGCCCGGGGGCTACTGCCGGCGTTCTGGGAACCAGGGTACCCAGACTTGCCTGCCTGCGGCCCACGGCGTGGCTCCATCAACGGCCTGGTACGGCCCAGTTTCAACACCAACAAGACAAGACCCTCGCGAGGGGCCAAGCCTCGTGAGGCAGACAGCGCCAAGACCTCTTGAGGGAGCGGCCTTCCAGGCTGCCTCCTGAGGAGCGGAGATTTCTATGCAGGTACCCAACCTCACGAGGTTGCGGTGACGCAAGCCATGACGACCAAGGCCAGGCAGGCGCAGAGGAGCAGGTTTCCTCTTTGGTGTTAAGGAGGCAAGCGTAGGCGTGGGTTCCCGAGGAATCAGGAAAAGGTCTCCATTCTGGTGCAACGAGACCAAGACCGCCAGGACGGATGTCATCGCCGAGCCCACCGCGGCATCATGACCAGAAGCTTTGCAGGCGAAACCACCTTTCATCAGGATAAGATGTACTACTTGTCCCCTTTCAAATTGGCCACTGTGGGATCCCTTCACGCCTTCGTTTTGAAGGAAGAGGACCGAGGCCGCTATAAGTATAAGCTAGCCACCACCGTAGAGAGGGAGAGATCGAACCGAAGGACGACTCACCCTCACCCCAGAGCAGACCTCGTGAGGTTGTTCTTCCCTTGTACTAGTTCATCCCCAGCCCCTCGTGAGGCAAATCCACCACAAAGCAGGAGTAGGGTCTTACACCGCAAGGTGGCCCGAACCTGGGTAAACTGTCGTGTCCATCTCCTTCCTTGATCCATCGAGCTAGGCTGTAGGGCGACGGGTTGGTTGGTTGGATAGGTTGAGTTCTTCGCGCACGCCCCAGAGTTCAAACCTTCTTTTGGTCTGTGGAGCCCTGAATCCGACAGAGTGACCAAAGAACTACCGGCAACTCATCGATCCAGTGTCTTCCACACTTGTGCGGCCTATGAAAGGTTCTTGTCTTGAGTCCATGCAGCACTTCAACATTTTATTCGTTCTGCTTGCCTGTTGCTTCTAGGGTGAGCAACTGAGGTGAAATAGACTTTGCTTCCAAGGCCCTGGATGTACTGCATGAAGGTGTGACTCGTGAACTGGGTGCCATTGTCGGTGATGATCCTGTTAGGAACCCCAAAACGGAAAACTAGCCCTTTAAAGAATTTGACGGCTGACTATGCTGTTACCTTCCTCACTGACTCTACTTCAGGCCACTTTGTGAACTTGTCGATGGCAACATACAAGTACTCAAAGCCCCCGGTAGCACGGGGGAAGGGGCCCAAGATATTGAGCCCTCAGACCGAAAAAGGCCAGGAGAGAGGGATACTTTGGAGAGCTTGAGTTGGTTGATGTATATTCTTTGAATGAAACTGGCATGCTTCACACTTGGTTACTAGCTCAGTTGCATCCTGGAAAGCAGTGGGCCAATAAAAACATTGCCGGAAAACTTTGCCAACAAGGGCTCTTGATCCTATGTGAGAGCCACATATGCCTCCATGTATTTTTGCCAACAACCTTAGTCCATCTTCCCGAGAAATGCACTTCAATTTCACTATGTTTGGTCTATTTTTGTGCAGAATGTTATCCACAAACTGATACATACTCGATTGACGGCTACTTTCTCAGTTTCTTCTTGCTCATCGGGGAGTTCTCTTGTTTAAAGGAATTGGACTATGTGTTGTGCCCATGCTGGAGCTTGTGGCTCGACGGCAAGGACTAAAGGCATCTATTCGGCTGCGAGAGCGCTGATCTCAATGCCAAGAACCTGAGGTTCTGTGTTAATCCGCTGCTCACCAACAATTGTGCCATTGCCCCCGGCAACTTTCTTACCGGCGGCTTCTGGGAGCTCTGCCGGGAAATACTTGCCACTATTCAACGTTCTTCTCTTATTGGCTCGTGTCGACGGAGTGACTGATGGTTGATTCAAATGGAGTACAAAAGTCCATGTTTCCACAGGTAGCTTTTTAGCAGCACACTTTGACAGACGATTAGCAATACTGTTTCTGTACGCGGGATCTACTCCGTTTGCAACCCATCAAAGTGTTCCTCCAATTTCCTCACTTCTTCTATGTACGCCTCCATCAAAGGGCTTTGATAGTCTTTGTTCACTTGTTTAACAACAAGCTGTGAATCTCCACGAGTAATCAACTTCCTGATTCCCAACTCTACTGCAATCCTGAGGCCGGCAAGGAGCCCTTCATATTCTGTAGTGTTGTTGGTGGCTTTCTCCCTGGGAAAGTGCATTTGGACCACATACTTGAGATGCTCTCCGGTGGGTGTGACAAGCAGTACTACAGTACCGGTGCCCTGCAGCGAGAAGGCACCGTCAAAGTACATGACCCATTCTTTCTCAGTTTCTTTGCCGGGGAGAGTTGATTCCTGAATTTCTTCATCTTGTCTTGGCATCCATTCTGCGATGAATTCTGCCAAGGCTCTGCTCTGAATAGTGGAAGTGCTCTCAAACTTGAGTGCAAAACTTGACAACTCTAATGCCCATTCCACTATCCTGTCGGTTGCTTCTGGATTTCTCAATATACGCTGCAACGAGAAGCGAGTGACAACGGTAATCTCATGTGCTTGAAAGTAATGGCACGGATTTCTCGAGGCGATGAGAAGGCCGAAAAGCAATTTCTGCACTCCAGAGTATCTTGATCTAGCCCCTTGTAGAAGGGAGCTAACAAAGTATACTGGTCGCTGCACCATTTTCTTCTTCAGCACTATCTGTTGATTGATTTCATTTGCTTGCTCCATTTCTGATCTATCGGCATTGGATCTTGCTGGAGAGGATTCAGGCTTGTCATGGGACGGGCTTGCCGCTAGTGCAGCACTAACCACCTGGTTCATTGCCGCCAAGTATAGCAACAACAGTTCATGGGTTTGGGCACAACTAGCATTGGCGCAGAGGACAGGTACCTATTCAGGTCCTGCAGCGTAGCCTCCACTTCCGGAGTCCAATTTACTGGACCCGCCTTTTTCAATATCTCGAAAAATGGTAGGGCGTGCTCAGCGGACCTTGAAATGAACCTACTCAAAGCAGCAACACTGCCGGCAAGACACCGCACATCCTTGGCGGTTTTAGGCGCTTGAATCTACTCAATGGCTTTGATCTTGTCGGGATTTGCTTATATTCCACACTGAGATACGAAGAACCCGAGGAGTTTCCGGATGGAACACCAAGCACACACTTCTCGGGGTTAAGCTTCATATTGATTCTGCGCAAGTTTGCAAACGTTTCTTCTAAGTCTTGAATGAGGGTTGATCCGTCCTTGGTTTTGACCACTATATCGTCCATATAAGCTTCTACATTTCTGTGCAGCTGTGGTTCAAAACCAATTTGGACTGCTCTTGCAAATGTCAAACCAGAACTCTTTAGTCCGAAAGGCATACACACGAAGTAGTATGTGCCACATGGAGTAATGAATGCAGTTTTCTCCTTATCTTCCTTGGCCATGAATATCTGATGGTACCCTGAATATGCGTCAAGCAATGAGAGTAAATCAGAGCCAGCGGTGGAGCCCACAATTTGATCAATGCGCGGCAAGGGGAAAGGATCCTTCGGACATGCTTTATTGAGATCAGTGTAGTCAATATAAAGTCTCTACTTCCCATTTGCCTTGCGCACTACCACTGGGTTTTCCAACCAAGTTGGATGTAACACTCCTCTGACCAATCCAGCCGCTTCAAGTTTCTTGATTTCTTCTGCAATGAATTGTTGCCGATCCAAAGCTTGCTTCCTGACCTTCTGCTTGACAGGCCGAGCATAGGGACAGACAGCAAGGTGGTGCTCAATTTCCTCCCTGGGAACGCCGGGGATGTCAGATGGTTGCCATGCAAACACATCGACATTCGCCCGCAGGAAGGCAACGAGCGTGTTTTCCTATTTACTATCAAGGGTGGCACTAACGGTGAAAGTACCGCCAGTGTCGTCCTCCTTTGCTGGCACTTTCTTCATGGCAAGTGGAGCGGCTTTGGATCTCTTGCCGGTAGAGCTCTCCGTCAAATCTTCAACGGGTGCGCAGCACTCCGTGGAGGTGCGCTTCCCGAAATTCTTGCCAGACGTCTTGCCGGACTTCTTGCTCTTCCTTCCCTGGGCGAGAGTTGTTGCCTCAGCGGCCTCTGCTAGCACTGCATCTCTATAAAGCTTGTCCATGCATATGACTGCATCTTTCTTGTCGGAGTTGATGGAGATAACGCCCATTGGCCCTGGCATCTTCAATGTGTTATAGGCATAATGACATGCTGCCATAAACTTAGCCAGAGTTGGTCGGCCAAGAATTCCATTAAACGGCAAGGGGATTTTGACAACATCAAATACTATCTTTTTTGTTATGTAGTTCAGTTCCCCGCCAAACGTCACCGGCAATGTGATCTTCCCCTTAGGCTGGCTTCTCCCTGGGTTAATTCCCTGAAACATCCTGGTTTTCTCGAGCTCTTCGTCAGAAATCTGCAATCTTTCGATTACTTCTGGAGAGATCAAGTTCAAGCCGGCCCCACCGTAAACTAGCACTTTCATGACCTTGAGGTTGCGAATTGTTGGTGAAACTAACAACGGCAAAAATCCGACCACAGTTGTGCGATCAGGATGGTCCTCGGCATCGAAAATGATAGGCGTGTGTGACCATTTGAGGGATTTGTGGGCATCTGCTGCTGGTTCCACTACGTTGAACTCATGCGCCCACTGCTTGAGTTGGCGGTGAGAAGAATGCAAGGATGCACACCCATCAATGCACATGGCTTCTGTAGCCTTCTGGTATTCATGCTCACTGGACTCATCGCCATCTTCCTCCTCACTCTCATCATCTTCTTCTTTCTTTTCGCGGCCTCTAGCAGGTTTTTCCTTATGTTGATTGGCCTTGCCTTGGCGCCTGCCTCGGCCACCACGGCCTTTCTTGCCGGGCCCACCAGTACCATCTTGGCCCTTCTCCTTGCCGCGCTTCTCGTACTCAGCTTTCTGCTTCTCGACAAGCTGTTCAACTTGTCGGCACTCCTGGAGGTTGTGATCCTTGGTACGATGAATTTTGCAATACGGCCCATCGGATTTGTCGGCATTCTCGCCCGTTGCGGCTACCTGGCAATCAGCACATGCAGCAGCTTCCTTACCGGAGCTCTCTGTCTTGGTTTTCTTGGCGGGACTAGAGTTACCGGAACTCTGCACGGCCATGACTGCCTTGCCTCTGTGTTTTCTATTGCGCTTTTGGCCATTCTTATTCGTGGTGGCAGCGTCTTCATCCTCAAAATCAACTTCAGCGCCAGCATCTTCCCCGGGGAGCCTTCTTCCCTCTTCAGCCCGTGCGAACTTGTCTGCCAACATATAGAGCTCGTTGACAGTTTTGGGCAACCGTATGTTCATCTTTTCCCGCATTTTGCGATTGCGCACGTTCGTGTGATACGCGACAATCATAGCTGTTGGGTGAACATCGGGTATGCTATGATGCACATGGCTGAACCTTTGTATATACTTCCGCATATTTTCACATTCTCTTTGTGGGATCACCTGCAAGTCACTAGGCCGTCCTGGGCCTTTCTGGCCACTAGTAAAGGCACCAACGAACTCGTGGCAAAGATCTGACCACGAGGAGTTAGAGTTTTCCGACATATTCATCAGCCAAGACCACACATTGGGCTTGAGTACCAATGGAAAGTAGTTGGTGAGGATCTTTCATCCCTTCCCCCAGCATCTTGCATGGCAATCATGTAAATGCCCAAGAACTCCGCCGGGTTTAGCTTGCTATTGTACTTCTCTCGAACTTCAGGCTTGAACGCCCGGACAGACGTCCAGCAGACTTGCCGCAGCTCACATCTGAAGGTAGGGCACCCGACCTCGTAAGGTAGGTACCCGCCAACAACTGGCGCAGGCTCATCAACGACTAGGCCGTTGCCCTCGTCAGATTGACGGTGCGCTTCCCGGCGTCGCTCAATGGTGGTGCGGGCATCTTCCGCCCGCCTGTCCTACATCACTTGACATTGATCTGGTCGCATCCTTGGATCTGAGGAGGCCATCGATGCTTCGTCAGGCTCGGTAGTTCGTTGGGTTCGCCATGGCTGCTGATATTCCTATTGCTGTTGAAGTTGTTGCCGCGGAGGCAACTGCACGGTTGGTGCACCGCCTATCACGTGGCCATCAGTTTGAGCTACTAGTGCTATTCGCTGGTGTCGAGAGGGCTCTACCTACTATGACTTGTTTGACTCAGCAAATCCAATCAAGCTCTGGATAGTGGCTCTCCACTCGTCCATCTTGTCTGCTGTCGGAGGGAAGTTCAGCAGCATCTGGGCTCGCGCCATCGCCTCCGTTGTTGTTGCCTGCACGGCCAGGGGCGAAGAGCGCGACATTGCTCGACCCCTGGCAGAGCTAGTAGGAGTGACATTGCGACCTTGCCGCCACGGCTCATGCGCAGCAGCGGGTTGGCGAAGTAGGAGCGGTGCTTGAGGGTCTCGGACTTGATCGATGGGCATCTTGTCGTGCGGGTACAGCTGTCCGTGTTGAGCAGTGCTACTCGGCGTTGTCACAGCGGGAGGATCCTAGCTCGTGCTTGACCATGTAGCGCTGCTCCGGTGGCTACGCTCACAGGCACGATGAGGGGGCGGATTCTGTTCGTCCGCGCCACCCGCACCGCTGTGATTGTTCTCGCCAGAGGGTCGAGGAAGATGACCGTCCCCGACACCTCCACCTCCTGTCCCCGCCGTGGTGGGCACGGCGACCGCGCCCCCTGCATCGGCCACACCAGCCACGGTGTCTGCACCATCCGCAATGGTGGCGTCGCCTGCACCGCCCGCGGACAAGTGCGAAGGAGCTCTGGAAGCGGAAGGCTTTGTCATCGCGGTGCCCTTCTTTTTGGCCGCCATTGATGATGAAGATGGTAATGAAGCTCGATGAAATCAACACGTCGTCTGTCGATTGAGGTCCACGCCAGTGACTCCCCTACCTGGCGTGCCAAAGATGTCAGTGTGGAACGGCCATTTATGGGGCCAACAAGCCCCTTTGGTTTGGCTAGGGAGATGCACAAAATGCAGAGAGCAAAACCAACAGAGGACACAAGTATCTTTACCCAGGTTCGGGCCACCGAGAGCTGTAAAACCCTACTCCTGCTTGCTATATTGGGTGTATGTGCTGGAACACGAGTACAAGGAGCGCTACCCCGGCAAGGATGCGAGAGGGCAGCAGCTACACGTGTAGTTGTGCAAAGGATTGATTTGCTGGATTGCCAACCTCCATAAAAGTTGCCATGTCCCTCCTTTTATAGCTAAAGGGGTAACCACAATGGCAAAAAGGTAATTGCATGATGATTAGATAGCAACAGTGCTATCATGCCTAACTCTGCTAGTTAGGATAAAAAGCATTAAATGCACCGTTAGGTGTTGTGAGGAGGAGGAGCCCTGGCAAGGTTGTTGCACCGCTTGCCCAGCTAACTCCTATTAGCTTGGCACACCATTTGGACGGATGTCAGTAAAGATAAAAATCCTCCCGGCGTGCTGACACATGTTCGGCAAGCCCCACCTAACTGCCTGCGGGCTCGACACCTCATTGATCAGCGACAGCTGCTCGGTGAGGTGGAGCGCTGGCAGCTGGCGGGAGCTTGCCGGCCAAGGAGCTTGTCGGGCCTTCGTCTTGCCGGCTTGATCTTGCCGGCAAGGGCAGCTTCTGGAATTGATCTTGATGCTTGTCTTGAATCTTGGTCTTCTTGATGCACTCCTTGATCTCTTAAAGAGTGGTTTTCATGTCTAGTCTTGTTCTGAGTTTTGGTGTTAGCGATTCTTCGGCCATCCTTATTTGGCAAGGAAGCTGCTACTTGTTTGTGCATGAGTCAGGGTATCAAGCACCCATGTTTTATACACTGCACGCATTATATACACTTCCGCTTTCGGTCTACAAGGGTATGTGGACACACTCCCCTCTCGTTGCTATGCATCTCCTAGATTAGATCTTGGGTGTTCGTAGGATTTTTTTTTTATTTTCATGCTTCATTCCCCATCAGTATCAAGCTTTGTTTTTGACATGTGATTCAAGCCATTATAAAACATATGAAGGATTAACCACTCCTCCATTCCATGGTTGGGGCAGTTTCTTATAGCTTCTTTCATTCTATCCCACGCAAGCGCTAGTGGCTCACGTTCCTCTTGCTTGAAACCAGTAATTTGAGAATGTAATTGCATAATTTTTGCAGGTGGACAAAACTTAGATAAAAATTTACTGCAACAAGCATCCCAAGAAGTAATACTACCATTAGGCAAAGCTAAAAGCCATTCTTTACCTTTTCCTCTCAAAGAGAAAGGAAATAGGCGACGTTTCAAAGCATCTGGGTCATAATCCTTTATGCATGTCATGTTGCACAATTTAGTAAAATTATGTAAATGTATACCTGCATCTTCAGAAGAAGAGCCTCCAAATTGGTCCTATTGAACCATGGAAACTAGGTTCGGTTTGATCTCATATTCTGCAGCTGCAACATCAGGTTCTGCTATTGGTTCACGCATGAAATTGTTGCTAGGAGTACCCAAGATTACAAGCCATAGTAACTTTTTGGTTTTTTCAACTGGCAAGAATTGCAACAAAATAAGACTTAAACTAAAACTGAAAAAGTAAAAACAAAAACTAAAAATTAACTTTAACGAAAACTCTAAACACAAAGACTAGGAATACTAAACTCCTCCTCAGCAACGGCGCCAGAAAAAGGGCTTGATATCTCCTTTTTATTGATCCAATATTGGAACAAGAAAGGGTATCCCACACCTGTTTCCCCAGAGGTGACCCTGGGTATCGAACCCACGAGAGGAAGACTCCCTTGAAGCAATGGTTTCTAGCAAGCTTTTGCCAAAGTGCCAAATCCAGATTTTGACCGGATCAACAAGCAAATTGTGATTCAAACTCTTATAATAAAAAGAAGGTACGGGGATGAGGTCTTAATGCTTACAACCATGTATTGGTGTTGGGATAAAAAATGATACTCCCTCCAGTCCCTTATACAAGGCCACAAACTCATATTACATGTACCAAGGTAAATTTTAATGACTTCTTTGCAAGCCAACTTTTCTTTTCGTTAACCGGGATCATTAATACGTCACATGCATGCAAGGAAGCAATGAGAAGGAAGTAGCTCAGTGCCATTATGACTGCATGCATGCAAGTATTAAAAAGGTTGATAGTACGAGAAAACATCATTAATTTTTGCCTCAATTACTGTTGGTGGCCTTGTATAGATGCAAAATGTATTTTTCATAGTGACCTTGTATAAGGGAATGGAGGGAGTATTAGTTTGTGCTCGGGAAGTCACCCATCAAGGGGTGCTTCCTTCATATCGGAGTGGGGAATGTGTGTAAATTACATCTTGACCGGTATGAGCCCTGCATCAAGAATCAATTGTCCTACCGAAGGCCCTATCCGTCTCGCGGGGTTGCCCCAATAATTAAGATAATAATATCAGACAAAAGCATTGGGCGTTTAATGACTACGCCTCATGAATCCCAAAGGATATGATCCATGTTACCCTACTAAACCTTACTGTCACCGGTGTTCGGTATAACACATCATGGTCCCCATGCTCCTAGCCTCACCGGTGCTCAATCTCCTTGATTCTAGGTACCTGCAGGGATGAAGATCGCGGACAAGACAAGAGATACTTCACGAAACAATTTCATTTCACACATACAAGACATTGTGTCAAAGACTTCCATTGATCCCTCCACCAAATACCTGGGATTGCAAGGCTCATGCCTCACCCCATACCTTACCGAGCTACACACACATGCAGATCAGATCGCGAGAAGAAAACATTGATGAACACATCTTGGGATTGATTGATTGATTGCAACATGTCTTACAATGGATTCCTTGTGTGATGCACGATTACAAGTATGAACTAGATGAGAGAGCACTATGGTGGTGGAGATGGCTATGGAGATGAAAATGGCGGTGGATAGGGTTTGTGGATGAAGATGATGATGAGCAGGTTCTGGCTATGCTTGACGCTCCTCTTTCTCCCCCTATTCTGTTGACATTTCGACGGGGTCCCCTTTATAAAAGTTGTTCAGGTGGACGACCTACCTCAGTTTCCACGCCAAATGACCGCTCATGCGAGCGTGTGCGGTCGCATGGAACGCCGTCTTTGGCTCTAGTGGCCTTCTGACGCTTCTTGGTGACTTACTTCTTCTCCATTTTCCTTCCTTCCATTTCTCCCACGTAATTTCTTCCCTTTTTAGCCCATTTCCTGTGGAAAAAATATCAAAGAGAGGATTTGTGGAATCCTTTGCATTCATTAGTCATTAGTGGCAATATCGGAGCAAATATCTCCTTTTTAATGAAATAATTCGGTTTAAACAAGATTGAAATGAATGTAAAAATATCACCCATCACTAACCATTATAAAAGGCTAAGAGTCACATCCCTTGGACAAATATCAATCTAATCATAGTTTCTCTTGCACGTCATCTCCTCCTAAAACCTTCAGCAACAGGATGAAGAATACGGTCACCGCCATGAACAACGGGTTGTCCTCAACACCTTCCTCAACCTTCGTCCTCACCATCCCCTTTCGTAACCTCGAAGGAGAGGACCGTTGAGATCAAAGAGGAGAACCGGAAGAAGAGGGAGTTGGTGAATCCATTCAAGATGAGTGCCCTCAAAATCCTTACCAATTCAATATCCCGGGATATATTCCTCTATTTCCTCTTTGGTCGCCGCAGAACGAGTGGGGAAAAGAGCCACTGTCCCAGAGGAGATAAAGTAAAATATCAAGGATCTTGAGCAGGTCTCCAAAGCTTCTGTGTATACTGTTGGTTAAGGGATCGATGCTTATTGATTGATGAGCAAGGACCTAGAAGCTAGGGTCGATGGTCTCTTCCATAAGATCGGTCTCATGATTGATACTGTGAATCAGAATACTACACAGCTTGAGTTCTTGAGCAGGGTCATTGATGAGTAAAACATGATTTGAAAGGATTCAGAGAGTGCTTCATGGACATCTCCACCGCTTGCAAGGATACCAAGAAGTGAGCATAAAAGTAGGTACCAGGATCTCACAGGCTTCATTGTAAGCTTGGCGGAGATCCTAGAGTACTTTGTATCTTGACTATTCATGCATTTATTTCCCACAAGTCTACAGTAGCTCATAGTTTTTATTCCAATAAGGTTGAACTCTTAAATTCCTCTTTGAATAAGGGAAGATTCTCTTCCAAGGAGTTGTGGATATCTTGATGTTTAGTATCATCCCTGAATTTGGAAAACGTATGAGATGATGAGTTGGGAACAATTGGTAGGGCATACCCACCAATGAGATGATCATAAGCCTTCCACATCACTGGTATTAATTAGGAGAAACATGACTAGATGTGCTAATTCCTTGATGTTCAACTAAAAAATATCAAATAATTAAATTAGAGAAAGCAACAACGACGTTAAACCCTCTCAAATTAAACATATATAATATTCTCAGAAGTAACATGTTTAGCTTACATATGACATGAAAACAAAGTGTGAGATGGGTGGATAAACATGTTTCCGAAGACAAAAATAAAATTTTGAAATGAAAAGAAAAGGGAGACCCTTACTCCTTGCCCAGTTGAAATAAAAAAGACTTAGGACATAAAGTTGTGAATTGTCCACTAATTAATTAAGTAGCAAGGTGTGGATGCCTTCATGATCATCCTAACTATGGATATGCGCTATTATTTATTACGCTATTTTCATCTCTACTCGTTTCGGTAACCGGTGATAGACTCATACCTCTACAAATATTCGCACCTCGTAAATCTCAGTTGACCTTGTTCTTTACAAGTTGTGGTGCTTCCTCGGGGATGAGCAAGACTTAAGTTTGGGGGAGTTGATGAGTCCAAAATGTATGATATTTTTGTTGGTTATTTTGTGCCTACCCAGTACGCTTTGAGGAATTTTACCGTGTTCGTGCAGTACTTTTTGTTAGATTTCCCCGGGATACGTATTTTGGAGCAAATGAAATACTATGGAAGAAATCCCAGCAATTTATGGTGGAATCAAATTAATCAGTGTGATTAACACCTACCATAAAAAGATAAAACATTTGGAGGCATTGGGAACTTGCCAGCTTATCGAGCACAAGACGATCAACCAGACGAGCGCACGCGCTCCTGTACGCAGTCGTATGAAGCGGCGCCGCCTCCCCTCGTCGACTACTTCCACCGAGCGCGGTCGGATCGGAAAACAGACGCATTCGCACACCAGAAACACATCCAGAAGTCAGAACCCTTGCCTCCGGAAGGCATCCAGAGAGGAATTGGCAAGGAGGGGATATCCATCTTCACCACCATGTGCAACGGGACGTTGCCATCATCACCATCATGATCATCATCCATCTCCATCCCGTTGTAATATCAGACCCTTCACGGATTGCTACTTGTGTTACTTGTTCGCTATCCATGTGATGTTTGTCGTCCCAATGTACGAGTAGACTTCCCAGTCTCGGGGATATGCATGAACCTTGGTATGTATAGGAGCTGAAATGTTAATAAGGATATGAGATCCTCTGTTGAATGCTTAGTATAATAAACTTCGTGAATGTTGTGAGGGGCCCCAGTCTGTATTATCGCTGCAAGGCCACAAAGTGTATCACTGTCGCTGTAAATGTTACTAAGTGAAGGTAATTTGAGGTGACAGTAAAAGCCTTCACCCAAGCTTTTACAATTAGTAGGGGAATTACGGAGAACTCTTGGTGAGGCCGTGTGCACAGGGAAACTATTAATCACCATAGTTGTAACCTGCAGGGGGAGACTATGGTGGTGGTGTGCGTGTCACGAAGTCTATCTACAGTAGAATGTGTTCTGTACCCAGCTCTGCCCAACATAAACGTCAAGAGTGGCTCAAGTATCCAAAGAATACAATGGTGTCGCATAGATTGCGTTAGAAACGTACCAATGGGAATTCCGGACTCCTGAGAGCGCCTTACTCCCATGTCAGTTCACTTGTTACTCGTCCTACTGTTTCTGTTTCTGTTTTTGTTATTTATTTTCAGTTCGCACTTCACCAAAACCAATATTTATTTCCACCCTCACTTTGCCCTGAGTCTACAATTTTTTGCACGCACAATCCTATAAGTCATTACAAGAGACAAAAACCTAAAACCTGTGCTCCCTGTGGGCTTGGTACTCTAGAGCAACGACGACACACGATGAAGGACACAGAGGGCGGCAGTTGGCCTAGCTGCAGCAGCGGCGACTTCTTCCTGCGACGGGAAACCATCGGGGTTAGAAAAAAAAAGAGGGAGTGAGAAGAAAAAGAAAGCAGGGGAGGACGACAAGGTGTCTCGGCTGCGCACTGGTGGCAAGATGCAGCAGGCAGAGCTGCAGGTGGCGCGGAAGTGCAAGGAAGCATCTCGAGGGTCGTTTTATAGGGTCTTAGGGCAACCTCCGACCATCAAATCAGCAAGGTTGTCGTACACAAGGAATAAGAAGAGAGGAAACGTGCTAATGGGCTTGCTTAGTGAAAACCTTAGATGGGCTTCTCTCTCTCTCACTCTCTCTCTCACTCTCTCTCTCTCTCTCTCTCTCTCTCTCTTGTTTTTTCTATTTCCCATTTCTTTTCAAAAAGAACTTGGAGAAAAAGAAAGAGAGGGCTATAAAGGGAATTTTGCTTGGAGAGATATTTTCTTGGCTCGGGAAAATATGTGGGATTTTATAAAAGTGGTTTGTGGATTTTTGGAAAAAATAAATTCAAACATGTTTGAATTAAAATCAAATTGTTTGAATTTTGAAACCAATTAAGATGAACTCCAAACTGACTGGAATTTTAGAAGGTAACCATACACATGAAATGTGATTTATAGGCAAATTAGGAACATTTAATGAGGAAGTAAAATTGCGACTCAAATTTAATAAAAGAAACTAGCAATGTGCCCGTGCGTTGCAATGGATCCAAAGTAGAATAATACATGTTCACAAATTTGAAAGAAAATTGTCTAGTTTTGATATACATATATCTTTAAAAATATCTTATGTTTCACCCAAAATATACTCCTTGGGTTGTTTTGATGAGGTAAATGTGGTTGGTTTCAAGATACTAAGGGGTTTTCTGTAAATTGGAGCAGAGAAGTGGGATATTGTTGCAAAAAGGCCACAACATACATCAGAGTCGTTAGATGCAAATCTAATGGTCAGAAATGACGGATGTCGGACACACTATCATCACCAACTGAGTCTTTTATAGGAGTAGAGATTTGAGAAAGTTGAAAGTTGGGTTTTGGGATATGGAAAGTTGAGCATTGGCTTGGTGGAAGTTAACAAGACTTGAAGTTTGGTTACAAGAGTTGACATGATTAAAAAAAAGATAAACACTCATTATATAAGCATGCATAAATTTATAGCAAATAGCAAATAGCAAATAGGTCCTTAAAGACAAGTCTTAGGTTTGAGCAGTTACAGACGTGATCATGATCGGACGGCTCATATGGATACCAGTTCGGGGTGATCTAAGAGCATCTACAACCGCATCCTCAAATCCTCCTCAAACGTCCGCAGACGCAACGGGTCAATGACCGGACAGGAGAGAGAAGGAAAAAAAATTACCATACCGGACCTCTCATATCATCTCTATACGTTCGGGCTGTCCGCGAACCCTCGTATTGAGGACAAATGTAGGGAGAATATGAGGGCTCGCGGACGCGCCTGGTCAGTCCGCCACGTAGGACGCGGCCCACCCTGGACCACCTTTTTTCTTTATTTATTCTTTCTATTTCTTCTCTCTCTTCATCTTCACTAATCACGTGCAAGTGACCGGACATATGAGATAAATAAAATAAAAAGTGTGGTGCATTGACGGACAAATAGGAATTTAAATAAGACACGCCCGGTCACTGACCGGGCACGTCCGCGGGCATTTAGGGTCATATTTGATAAGTCTGGCTGTACATGCTCTAAGTTCTTCCATCAGTCGATCTCACCAATGCACACGGCCAGCTGAAAGCTTACTAGTGGCTGCGCAAGAAAAAACACCAATCAGGCATGTAAAACTTTGCATGCGAGCATGCGACGGGCCAAGCTCGAGAAATATACGACATTCTCGAGCTGAGACCGCATGCAAGCAAGCAGTGTACGTATCTCAGCGCCTGATTTCGTGATCTCAGAGGATCTCTCGTTGTACGCACGTAGAGGCAGAGAGTATGGGCGATGAGCAGTGATATTTCGCGCCCGAAAACCCGGCGGAGAGAGAGGAGGGGACAGAATATAACGTCGGGCGTCGCGAGGCTGCGCGCAGCTGGCTAGTGGAGCTGCCATTAGATCACTGGTCTAGCTAGCTATGCTCGCCTAGCTCCCTAGGCGTTGCGTTGCAGTAGGGTACTACTGCTAGTCGTAGCCCGTGGGCAGGCACCCGTCGCGCGCATGTGGGCTCAGGGGCAGGGCCTCGTGGTCTCGCGGGGCAGCAGGGCCCGCCTCCGTGCTTTCTACCAGTGCGCTACTGTTTACTGCTAGTCGTAATCATGCAACTCTCTCTCTCTCTCTCCCTACCAGTACATATCTTCTGATAGTGTCTCTGTGCGTGTTGTGAATAATGCCTTTGGGCTTAGTGGAGCTCCACGCAGGACGCATGCAGCTTTGCTCGCTGCCCCCATATCCCTTCGAAGATAACGTAACAGCTTGTCTGAGTTGACAAATGATACGGCGGTGCAAATTGATAACCTTTTCCCGTCGTGATCTCATCAGTCGAGACTCGAGAGTAGTACGTATATGTTATCGTAGCCCGACAACGTGATCGTTTTTGTTTCTCGTGTATTCGTCCAGTGGTGGTGAAACTGTCGTAATTTGGAATACGGGATTGCTAAATCTCACTTGACTGAGACTTAATCAAGTCTCGGTCGATGTTATATTCATGACTGAGACTTGGTAATAAACCAAGGGGCATAAGGAAGCGGATAAGGATCACTCGGGTGCTCCACCCCATATATTAAAAGATAATTTAGTAATTCAAAAAAGTCACAAAATCCTGTAACTTTTATGAAACCAAATATGACCAGGTATTATCCTCGTAAAGAAGGTTTGGCCAAATAATGATTCCCGTTGACTTCAGGGCAAAATAAACAAATTTATGACGACAATATAGCATAAACAGTATTTGTATCTAGCATTTTTTCGCAAATAATTGACCCCAAATGCAATGAAAGTCATTCCCTATTTAATATGTTTATTTGAGTGCAATACTTGGTCATGTTTGATTCCATAAAAAAGTTCCAGGATTTTTTGACCTTTTCTTAAATTACTAAATTACTTTTTAATATATGGGGTGTGGCATCCGAGTCCTCTTATGAATTTTCGAGGGGCACAATTGTTTTTCTTTCTGTCTCGCAAGGCGCGACTAGAGCAAAGTATTTTTACGCTCTATTTCATCGACAAAACCCATGAATTCGCCTTCTCTTTGCCTGCTGCCCTGGTAGCCGGTGACGGGGAGGAAAATCTTGATGTGTGGCTCCGGCTAGTAGATTGATTAGGGTTTTAGTCCACGCAAGCGCAACGCTCAGACCGGTGGCCAATGTGAGTGGGGGCCATAGGCACCGCCTGACCGTGAACTTTTGCCTACAAGTTTCTGTTGACTTAAAATCTTTAGAGAATTTTCATGTAAACAATGAAGATTTATCCCTTTCCATGACCTTCATATTAAAGGATTGTCTCGAGGCTAATACAAGGCTCTAGAGAGTGTATTTTCAGTGCTCGTTTTTCAACAACGTACCACAGTCCAAATGCTTTAAAAATGTTATTTTTACCCGTTAACCATTTTTAAATGCCGTTTAGGGACATATTCAAATGCTTTAAAAATTATTCATATCTTCTAAACCCTAAGTCCAATTTTAACATGTTATATATGAAAATTGATTAGGAAAATATGTAGAATCTGAATATGATGTTGTTTCACATGTTAATAATTTTTTAAATGCTATTTAGGATGCAACGTTAATCAGTAGTGCACGATCCGTCTCTTTTTGTACCGGTGCCGTTTCAAATTGAAAATGAACACCTTAACACAAATAAATTGGAGACGAAAGAAACCATCTATAACCATGCATGTCTACCGGCGAGAGTGAGAAGAAGGATAAATGGCAAGACTAATAAGATGCCATGTTGAAATAAAGGAGGTGGACCTATTGGGTCTTGAGTCATTGTTATTGTGTTAGGGGCGTGTGGTATTTTTTTCTCCCATTGCAACGCACGAGTTCTTTTGCTAGTAAAGTCTTATCAATATATTTTCGCTTTCATTGTACGAAATATAAATTATGATTACAATACTTTTCAGTGAACACCGATTTGATTCCTTGCACTACGAGGATATCACCAATCCGATGGTGATCAAGCAAACTCAGATTGGCAGCGGAACACCATAAAGACGCTATGATAAAACAGTGGATCTAATATGAGGCAACACCACAATGACACCTCTGACCATGTTGTTGCCACACGCTAGTCAACTGCGCCGCAACACATCTGCACACACACCCCTCTCACCCCAACAGGGCACCTTAAAGAAGGTGACGGCGCACAAAATGCCGCTCCTTTCCGGTCCAGAAACACCATCAATTTCACTTGGAAACGATAAGGGAAAGGTACCTCAGTGTGGGAACCGGATCCTCTAACATTGATAAGGAATGTTAGAGAAGCTATAGTACCCTAACTTCCCTTCTTTCTATCCATATGGTTAAGCCTAAAATGATTTAAATTAATTTGTAAATTGATGATCTACTGTGTACATTTATAGTAATTACGCACAAATAAATTGATGATGAAATAAAATTAATTTTGAATTATTTATATCTACAGTAAATAACAACAGTAAACAATCTGCTAACAGTCTCTAACTTTCCTTCTTCATTTTACACTAGACTAGCACTGTAGCACGGTGACTTTTCTTCTAAAAGTTAGAGGATCCGGTTCCACCTCAGTGACGCTTCCAACAAGGGAGATGGAACCCACTGGCGTTGACGCCGTCATGGTTGAAGAGGCGAAGCATCAGTCCCACACAGATTACCTCAGAGTTGGCGGCGCCACCTTTCCACCTGAGGTCGTCGCCGCGACAGAGCCCTCTGCATGGAGTTGGAGCTATTGAGTTTGTGTCAAATATTATGTATGAGTTCAGGTTTCACTGGACTTGGTGTTGTAGTGTCGGTAGAATACGTGTAGTGTCGGAGTCGGACACATTGTATCCTTGGCATCTTATATATGAGGAGACACCCATGTTGTAACCTATGACGTCTAGATAGCAACACCGGCCACCCTGGGCGTCGGCACATGCCGTCGGCTCCCCTTGCGTGCCCGTTGCTATCTAGTCGTCGTACATTACAACGTGGGTTGCCTCCTCATATATAGGACACCATGGGTACAACGTGTCCGACTCTGACAATATATGTATCCTACCCACACTACAACACCAAGTCCAATGTAACACGAACTCGTAAATAATATTCGACACAACTCAACACACTCCACTTTGGTGAATATTCTCCACAACGTTGAATTCGTCCATGCAAACATTTGTGCATTCTGGACTTGGATTGTCTTCTTCGTAGCTTACCGAGAGCTACTAGGCAAGATTGTCGCAGACCTGCCGCCTCCATGGGACCTTGTTGATACTCCTGGAACTCCAGTATATGCGACTCCACCTGCGATAGTGCTCCCTTGCAGCTTGTAAAGATGTGAAGACGTCCTCTCTCACATCATCATGGTCACCTCATCTTTCATGGTTTCCATGGTCATCTTATCCCGATCACAAACGGAAGACCTAACCACCATCATGAATAATTACAGGTGAAATAAGATTCCTCCTTAGCCCCGACACATACCTGACTCCTCAAAGCATTCGCTCAACTCAGTCAAACATCCTGATTTTGATGTCACCTACTCCAGCAACACGATAACTTCTGTCATCGCCCACATAGGCTAAACCAAACTCACCAGGCCTATATGAAGAGAACCACTCTTGGTTGGGTGTCGCATATGAAAGAGCATGGTGCCCCCATGTTTGGTTTTGGTAATTCTTGACAATTCCTATGGACTAATGGTTGCTTTGAGTTATACTTTAAGGTTTGTCCATGGCAATGCTTGAAGACCATTGGTCGGTTTCAAGGTTATAAGAAGGATACTATGTGTTGACCAAGGTGCTTTCAAGGAGTTATCCAAAGATTGGTTGTGTGAAATATAAGCTACAAGGTTGATCAAGACTTAGTACAAAGAGTGGATTCAAGTTGATCTACACACAAAGCATAGAAGATGTACCGAGTAGGATCAAGCGATCCCCAGGGTATGATAAGCATTGTCCATTACGCTTTGTGTACTAACCCATGATCTATGTGAGGTTTCTATGTGGAGTTAGTATGTTTCCATGGGCTTACATCAAAAGGAAGATCTCATATAACACATGAAGGATGACATCAAGTGGTGATCGATATCAAGGTTGTGTTGTGCAAGTTCAAGTGGAGCATCACAAAGAAATCACATGCTTGAAGCTTGCGTCCATAGTGGTGATAATGGACTCATGAAGATGTGCGAAGAGAAGCTCACCCATAATGGAGTATGGGGGAGCAATTCACTAGTCTTCATCAAGTCAGGGCAATCAAGAAAAGGTGGTCCAACATGAGAAGATCAAGATCGTCATCATCTAGCTCAAGTGGATTATGCGCAAGGCAAAGGTTTGTTCTTGATAGGTTTTCTAATTTACCAGTCTCACGGTGTTAGTTGGGAGACCGGGTTATAGGATTGATAGTCGTACTATCAAGAGGGGCTCTCGAGTGAGTAGCTTGTTCGTATCGTTCGTAGACAGCTCAAACCTTTGTATCCTTTGCATCATTTTTCTTGTTTCTTGTTTGTCCTTTATCTTTGTGAGGTTTTAGAGCTTCTGGTTATCTTTGTGATAAGCTCAAGTTCATCGAAAACGATTTTGGTATGCCTCATCTATTGCATTTTCGGTGTTGGAGATTTTGATGGTTCTTATTTGAGGATAGGTTCTTACCTTTATACTATTGTCTTTTACTCTCTTGGTAGTTCTTGTCGTTGTTGGATAGTGCTTGTCATTATCTATCCAGCAAGCTTGAGATTGTTGAATTCGGAGTTCATTTGCAAAAGTTATGGCAGTTTTAGTTTTTCATGTTGGTTCGGCCAGGTCCAGGTTCCTGGGGTCACCTGAAAGTTGGCAAGGGCTCAACCATGCCTGGGTGCCCAGGGTCTCCCCCTTTTTTTCCTCTCGAACGTGTCCTGGTGCCCGCGGTCATGACCCCTCGGATTCCTAGCCCCTCCCTCTTGTGCGCCGCCCAGTTGTCCGGGTGCCCGGGGTTGAGAGGCTTTTCTCTAGGATGTGTTCGGGCCCCGGACCCCTTTTGTGTGGGTACCCGGGTGGCACCTGTGTGCAATGGCGCTTTTCATTTGGGGGTATAAATACTATACCCCCCCTTCTTCCACCTCCAACCCTAGTTTTTGGAGCACGGTTTTCTCCTCCATTGTTGACCTCCAAAAGATTGCTCTCTTTCTATACCTATCACGATTCTTGATTCTTTTTTAGGGAAAAGAGAGAGGGGATCTAGATCTATATTTCCACCAATCATTTTCTCCTTTAAGTGAGGGAAACCTTGTGGATCTAGATTTTGGAGTTCTTTTGCGTTCTCCTCTTTTGTTCTTCCTCTCATGTTCCTACATTGCATTAGTTGTTGTGGTGGAATTTGGGAGAGAATGACTTGAGCACTATGTGTGCTCTTGTCATTGCATTAGTTGCATTAGAGTTCTCCAGTGTGATATGTGAAAGTGAAAGTTGAGAAGCTTATTACTCTTGGGTGTTTGGGCACCCTAGAGCTCGTGCCTCTTGGGTGCCTGGGCGCCCTAGACGAATGGTGGTGTCACAGAGCTTAATCATTGTGGTGTAAAGCTTCGGGCAAGCTTTGGGGTCTTCAATCAAGTTGTGGAGATTGCCCTGAGCAATTTGTATGGTTTTGGTGACCGCCCCAAGGGTCTCTATTTGTACAGGCCCAGTTACCGCCCGCAAGGGTCGCCATTTTTGCGGATTCGGTCTTCGGTGACCACCCTCAAGGGTCCCTTAGTGGAATCACGACACCTTATATTGTGTGAGGGCGTTGTGACGCCCCCGGCTTAATCGTGCATTAATCATACACGCAAATGCACACGATTAAGCCTAAGGACTCACTTGAAGATATCACAACACAACTCTAAAACATAAATAAAGTCATACAAGCTTTATATTACAAGCCAGGGCCTCGAGGGCCCGAATACATAGCTCGATGGCATACAAGTGTCAGCGGAAGCATCAGATATCTGGGTACAGATATTACAGAGAAACAAATAGGCCTTTAGAAAGGTGGGAAAAAATAAAATACTATGATCGAAAGGCGTAGGCCTCCTGCCTAGGACCCTCCGAATCTACTCCTGGTCGTCGGTCGGCTCCTCGTAGTAGTACTCGCCGGGAGGGTAGTAGTAGTAGCCGTAGTCGTCGACAGGGGCAGCTATCTCAGGGGCTCCATCATCTGGCGGTGTCAAATGGATATGGGGAGAAAAATAAAGTAAAGCAAACGTGAGTACTCATCCGAAGTACTCAGCAAGCAAGGATCCACACTACATATGCAACATTTTCAAAGGAGGGCTGTTTATGTGGACTGGGCTGCAGAAATGCCAGAATAGAAAGGGAAAGCCTAGTCCTATCGAAGACTAGCATCTTCAGCAACTTCATCGGTCTTGCAGCATTAGAAGAGTGCAGATTAACATAATGTAAAGTAGTAGTAATGTTATCAACCTCGCCCAGAGATTCTTCCTCGACTCCCTGCGAGAAAGCAATCCCAGAGCCATACTATCCAATTATCATCTCAAGTCACCAGTTCTAGTTGTACCGATTGGGATACAACTCCGAGTGTCCGTTACCGTAGGACAGGCTATCGATAGATTGTTTCTTCCCTGCAGGGGTGCACCAACTTACCCACCATGCTTGATTAACTCCGGCCGGACACACTTTACTGGGTCATGCCCGGCCTCGGCCAAACGATACGCCGCAACCCGACCAAATACTTAACAGAGAGGTCAGCACGGCGGACTAACCTATGCGCCCAGGGGTCTTGGGCCTTCGCCCCGGGGACTCCTGCGCGTTACGTGCACCGCCGGTGAGCAGACCTAGCAACCCCTTAATACAAGTGTTGTTGCGTTCCCAGTCCAACCCAACGTGTGCCGCTCCTTGCTGACATCAATTAAGCTTCGACTGATGTATACGACGCAGAACGCCCATACTATGCCCGCGTGATGGTTAGTGCTATCAGGCCAGAGGCCCCTCGGATCAAATATCCAAACCGTTAGTGTGTTGGTAGTGTGGTAACGAGCAGAGACTCGTGAAAGATGTGACCCCATCGCCCCGTCTCGAGGACTTGCGGCAAGGGCTAAGAATGCCCGGCCACGCCTCGTGTTCAGCTCTCGGGCACCATCCAGGTCCACCCGACTCCATATCACTCTCATCATAATCTCGTGCGGGTACCCCTCAGGGCCGACCCGTCTTTATCCAGAATAAACAGTGTCTACAATAATGTAACGGCATCCGTGTGGCTACCATGTCAAGAAGGAATCCGAGGCATCACCCTCGTTGGACTCCCACCTGATGTAAGCATCAAGGTGAACGGAGGAGGAATCACCCTCGAGGTCCACTCTTGAGGAGTTGTGCGACGGTGTCGTTATCGGGGGTGGTGTAGGAGGAATCACCCTCGCTGACCACGACCGAATAACTAACCTACAAGGTTATCATCAGAAGTGCTGACGAGGTATCACCCTCGGCACTCGATAGTAACCCAGTAGTGTTGAGCAACTAAGGGGAAGTGATGTGCGGTGCCGGGGCCTGGTCTTCGATCCCGTTGATCGGGTCTTCTGATGATCCAGCGGGGCAGTCGGGATAAAGTGGGGTCTCTGCTGGGTCTCTACCCAACCTATACTAAACAGTTTAGGATAAGCAGGTAGGAAACAATAGCAGGTTACAATAAACAGGCTGTGCAACAGAAATAGGATAACAGCAGCAGCAATAACTTCTAATGCAAGCATAAGAGAGAAGAGAGTGGGCGATATCGGAATGCTCAAAAGGGGGGGTGCTTGCCTGGAAGCTCTGTGGCAAGGGTCTGCTCGTCAGGGGCGTAGTCGACCTCCGGAACTGCGTCGGTCTCAGGAGCTACATCGACGTTGGGGTCTATCGAGAGAGAATAGGGGGAAGAAACATATAAATACACAGCAAACAATGCAATACAGGGCATGCCATGCCTAGGATGCAGTGCAGGGTTGCCTAAAGTATGTCTAAGTCATTTTTAGTTACTTTAGGATTTAAGTTGGATTTATTATCCGGTGAATATGCACTATTCATATACCGGATTCGGGCTAAAATGTAACACCCTGGATTTTGCCCATTTTCGTTTTCTTTCGATTTTGGTCTGGTTTTGCTTTTCTGTGGCTTAGTGGTCTTGAAACCTGGAGAGATAACCTTTGATTCCTCTCCCCAGTGGCTTGCCAACCTCAAAATCATCTCAAGACCTTTCCATTTCCATCTTGGACCAATCCCAATATTCTTTTCTTGGGAATATTCCTTTTTCTATTAAAGGAATAACCCTGTCTCCCCTGGGTTGTGAAGCAACCCACATTTCCATCACTCCAAAGATTCCCAAATAATTCTCATAAATTGTTTGGGTCATATATTCCTCAGATATGTCAAAATCCTTCCTTGCCATGACCAAAAATATTCCACCAATATTTCTTTTCTGATTCTGCCCTAGCTGGCCGTTTGTGAAGCAAGTACCCATTATATTTGCTTGCTTGCTCTAAAACTTTTTGTGCACTCTTTCCTATCCATATCATTACCACATGCCAAATTTCAACTTCATTTGTCTAGTAAATATTCCTGAGTAATTTTTCGAAGTTTCTGTTCAAACAGAGGCCTTGTGAAGGAAGTGCAAGCTAGGCATATCCAAATGAGTTGAAAATTTTCAAGCATCTTCATATGCTCAAATAATAGCTCTCCACCAAATTTGAGCATCATTACATTATCTATGTGATCACAGCATCAAATCTTTGCTACTGGTTATATTTTCCTATTATGAAGCAACTATATTTTATATTGCTTCATAATTGCTGGAAATTTACCAGGGCATTCCCCTACCCATATAACACCTCTCCAACAAATTTGGGCTCATTTCATCAAGCCATTTATTCTCAGTTATTTTTTCTAAGTTTCTGTCCAGTAGGATGCTATGTGAAGGAAGTACCATTTTGGTTTATCCAAATGGTATACAATTTATACAGTGTCTTCATATCATCAAATTACTCATCTCCTCCAAGTTTCAGCTCAATCCAAGCCAGTATATGAGTGCCACTTCAAGATTTGCAATTCTGGACAGTGGGGTCATTTGAACAGCAAGTGCTATCTAAACTCCTCCATTTGGACTGAAACTTGGCCATCATGATCATCTTAGTGTATGATCACACCATGCCAAAGATCAGAGTCTAGTTCTTTCTCTATCTTCCTCACCATGGCACAAACACCTTCCTGTTCCAGACAAAACCTGCAAGCTGTGGTCAACTCAAGTGCCACTATGCTCGTTTCTTTCCTCCTTGACTCTATCCTTCGAATGACCCATCGAGTAGACATGGTTAGGTTGACCAGAGCACGTGCCATCGCCGCGTTCACGCGGTGACCACAGGGCTGGCAGGTCAAACAGCGCGCTCTGGAAACTACAACCACTATTTTTGTCGATTTCCTCTGCCTCTCGCGTCTCTTTCATGTCCAGTAGCTAGCTCGTGCCCGAGCGGTCAATTTCCCTCTGTTGCCCCACCTTATCTCGCCGTGGTTACGTCGCCATCACAATGCCCGTATCGAAACCGCCTATGCTCCTCCATTGCCTTGTGGCCAGAGCGCTCTCGAGCTCTCCCGAGCCTTCCTGAGCTCGCCTGAGCCCTCTCCGATCCTCGGCGAAGCCCGTAGATGCCTCTCCCCTCCTCCAGGCGAGCTCCTGAAGCTCCGGGATGTCGGCTCACGTGTCGCCGCGGCCGTGCTCGGCCTCCCTCGCTGCTCGCCTATATGTAGGCCACCTGAGCCATTCCCGACCTCACCATCGCACTCGCCACCCTCGACTACCCCTCCCTAGCCACTTGCCCAAGCTCCAGGACCTCTCCTCGCCGCCACCCGCCGTCGTGGCCGCCGCGGCCCTCCTCCTAAATTCTGACGAGTCCAGCCTTCCCTCCCCCTCATTCCACCACTAGAGGCCTCCACCACCACCCCGGAGCCACTCCAGCATCTTCCCCTCCCCTACGGTGGCCTCTAGCCACGAGCTCACCCCCGGCCGTAGCCGGTTTCCGCCGCGGCTGGCGCCATGCCTGCTCCAGTGCTCCCCGGCATGCGCCCGGCCTCTGGATGGATGAGGAATTTCTCTCTGAGCACGCCGGTACCCTCCCCACGGCCGGAGACGGCCAGAGCCGCCCGGGTCCCTCGCTGGAGTTCGCCTCTGCTCGCTGCAGCCGCGGACGCCACACCCTCTCCCCGCCAATCCCGTTGCCTTCCCTGGACGCGGTGCTCCACCCCGAGCGCATCGGTGCCCGCGCCCTCGCCGACGGTGGTCGGAGCCGCCGGGGGCCAGCGCCGGTCGCTCCCCTGCCTCGCTCCTCTGTTCCGTGTGGGGTAACGGCGAGAGGAGGGAGACGACCAGGCCAGGCGGGCCCCACCACCCAGCGACCCCACCCGTCAGCCAGAGGGAGGCGTTGACCCCAGGCCCGCGCGACTTAAGTGGAGGCGGGTTTTGCCCAAGTCGTCTCCCCGTGCAGAAAACGTATTTCACGAAATACGCCTTCTGTTATCAGTCCCGCCAGTCAAAACCCTTAAATAGCGGACGTTCGTCTATTAGCAGCAGAAATGGACGGTTTTTAATTCTTTTTCTCCCTAACGAACGAACGGCCGTAACTCGGCAACCGTAACTCCGAATCAGGTGATTCCAAAGCCCACTTCTTCGTCTCGTCGAGCCCGTTCTGTTGGTACCATTTTCATCATGTGTCTCCTTAGTGAAAATGACCATTTTGCCCTTGTTCGTAAACAGCCCCCTCCGAGGGAGAACTGTTTCCGGCAATCGTCTCCGCGGACTTCCCGCACTTCTTTCCGATGGTTCCTTCATCCCCAGGCAAGCCACGACAGCCACTTGCATGATGGATTTGCAGTAGCTATGGTTTCCTACTTGAATAGTTATTTAATGTGTGCATGATATTCTGTCTGAAAATACTGTATATTCTCATCATTACATTTTGTCCATGTGCATCTTGCTAGTTATCAACGTTGGTAGCATTATGCTCATGGTTAATACTGGCAGTAGTTCATGCTAAGATGATGACATGTCTGCATGTTTCTTTATCTGTTGTTGTGGTTCATCCTGTTATCATGACTCAGCACATCGTCATTCCAATTTAACCGAATGTTAATCAAACTTGAACACCTGTTGGCTGAGTCATAGTGCGGACCGAATCGAGCTCACCAGTGCAACCACACTTGCTGGGATGGGGCAGCCCTTATTCGGTCTATTGCCGTGCCTCTCGCCGGTGCCTCCAACTAGGAAAGGTTATGAGCGCGTGCTACCTTGGCCCGGTAGGCGGCTATAACCTTGTGAACCCAGTTTAGGTATTGAGCTCAGGTCCCCGTTTGGGACAGTTTTGTTTGGCCACGACGGTGGCAGGTGTCGAAAGGACACAGGGGTCACCCATGACATAGCCCAAAGGGGAGTTTGTCGGAGTGGCCGGGAGAGTGCCATGCAATAGACTGGATTTTGTCGGAATGTCGTTGGTCCACCCGAATGGGAGCACGAGGCCATGCATTCCGTGGTGTGGATACAGTGTACTAACCTCTGCAGAGTGTATGAACTATCGATAGCCGCGTCCTCGGATATGGGCACAGTTCGTAGTAGGACACAATATGGGTCAACAGTATAATAATCTTGCTTATAACAACCCTGTTCGATGAGAGAGAAGTTGGTTGATCTTTATGTGATCACAAGAGGATCACCGTGGTATCGAGGATACCGACGTTGGTTGATCGTGATCATGTGAGGATCACTGAGGTATCATGGATACCGGATTTGGTTGATGGAATTATGTGGTGATCTCTGGTAAAGACCAAGCTCCTTGTGATCATGTTATCACTACGGTATTGTAATACCAAGTTTGGTTGGTCCCGAGGTTATTATGTGGCACACTCGATGGTAAGTCCTTACATGTGAGGGTTACGGGGTAACCTCACGACAGAGTAAGTTGCAACCTGTTGCATGTAGTATATGCCATGTCATGTTATATTGTTCTAGCATCATCATGTTTACACTTGCTTAACCTGTAAATGCCATGCTGTTGCTTGTCTTGATTGCTTTGGTTGCTGTGAGCTTGCGAGTACATTCAAATTACTCACCTGGCGTGTCATGCCAGTTTGCAGGTTATGCCATGATTGCTTGCTTGTTGAGGATCCCGAGTGTGCGATCTACGATACGTGTTCCAGCCAGAGTCCCTGCGGAGTGGAGTCCATCACTGCCATTGTTGTTCCGCTACCGAGAGATTACTCCGCTTCTTCGGGTTGTTCCGCTGTTAGCATAGAGCTACCCTGGGCAGGCGTAGCATCGCCGTGCTGATGTAATCCTTGTACCCTTGTAACCTTATTCATAGTAATAAAGAGCTGATTTGTTCTATGCCAACAGTGCCGTATTCCAGAAGACTAGTCTCTGGGCTGGAATACGGGGCGTTCCGGTTTCCTCTGAGCCTGGGTGCCACATAAAAGTTATGGGGTCTCCTACGTAGGGGGTTCCTACATTGAAACAGAAGACACGATCATATTCGTCTCGTCGTTCTGAGCAACTTTCATGTATAAAGTTTTTCGATCTGAGCTACGGTTTATTTATTATGATTTTTCAAAGATTTTTGCATTTTCTGGAATTTATTTATTTTAACATAATTATCTAAAACGAATTATGATGTCAGCATGACTAGAGGATGACGTCAGCAGTCAACAGACTCGCTGGCCAGGGTCAAACCTGACATGTGGGTCCAGTGGGACCCACATGTCAGCCTCTGTTAGTTATTAGAGTTTAAATTTAAACTAACAGGGTTAATTAGGCAGTAGTGTAACATCCCCAGCCTCACACCACAGTAATCTCTCTTTAACAGGGGCCATGTCATCATGATCATCATGCCAACATGCCACTTGTCCAAAATCTGCTGCAAATTCAAATTCAAATTGCAAGTTAAATATTTGTTTCTACTGCCATGCAAATAAAATAGTCCATCCTATAGAAAATAATCCCTAGATATTTGTCATGTTGAAACCAACATTTTTGGAGTTACCAGATAGCCCCTGGAAATTTATAACAGCACCATTTCAGCATTTTTTTAAATGCTATCCTATTTAAGAGCAATCCAAATGAATTCCAAAATCTCCCAAACTTTTTGTGGCAGAGCAGAATAATGCATTGTAATACTGAGGACCCATTTCACATTTTTGCAAAAACAAATTGGCAGCCCATTTAATTTTCCTACATTTCTGCAGAAAAGAAAACAGAAAAGAGTTAAAGAAAAAGAAGGAAGACCACTGTGCATCCGGCCCAACTGTGGCACAGTATCTGGCCTGGCCCAGCTAGCTACAGTCATCATCTCCCTCCCACCGTGTCGCCACCGCAAGCGCCCGCGCCGGCGATCTCCACGCGTCGGCCATCCTGCGGTTGTGGTGGTGGATAAGGATGGCCCCGAGCCCCCCTGGAACCCTAGCCCCCCTTCTCTCCCCATTCCTCCCTCGAGCTCTCCTCTCTCTCTCTCTGCTTCCTCTGGTCCGAGCGAGGCCGTCGACGCCGCGTCGACATGCCGCGCTCCGGGACCTCTCTGAGCTGCTGCAAGCCGTCTGGGAGGGCTGCCGCGTCTGACTCCATCCTCCCCCCTGCCGTGAATCGAGCCAGGACGCCCGCGAGCTGCCGCTTTCTTCGAGGATTGCCGGATGCATCCGCCGTTCGCCGCCGGGTTGATTCGGTCGACCCCAACCACTCCGGCGTTCCCCCGAGCTCACTGGCCTGCCCTGCTACCTCTCTGTGAGCCCCGCACTTCCTCCTCTCTGGTTCGAGCTCGGCCCCGAGCTCTAGCTAGCACGCCGTCGCGCCCGAAATCTGGCACCGCTCCGGTCAACGCCACCGGCGCTGTAGGACGTCTCAGCCGCCACCGCTCGTTCCTCTGGACGCGCGCGGGCGCTAGCTCTCGAATGCGTGTAACCGTGCCTGATTTGGCGCGCCGTGGCGAGATTCCGAGCGGTTCCGGCGAGAACACCGCCAGGGGAGGCTCGCCGGAGCTGTTCAGGCGCTGGCCGCCTACGTAGCAAGGCCTGGGCCCACCCAGAGCCACTGCCAGTGGACCCCAGGCCTCCGTTGACCGCGTTGACCGTGGTCAACGGGCGCACTGTTCACCACCTGCCACTGACATGTGGGCCCCGTTAGACTAAGTATTGTTTTCGGCTAATTAATTAACTCTGTTAGATTAGTTAGTCACTGACAGTAGGGCCCCACCTAACTAATTAACATTGTTAGTTAATTTAGTTTAGTCTCTGTGTATGACATGTGGGCCCCACCTGTCTATTGACCAGTCAGCTGGTCAGCCGCCTGCTGACGCAAGGATGACATCAGCATGATGTCATATTCCATTTAAGGCAATTTCTATTAATTCAAATAATTCCAAAAAATAATTTAATCTTTGAAAATTAATAACTTTTAAACCGTAGCTCAGATTGAAAAACTTAAAACATGAATGTTGCTCAGAACGACGAGACGAATTTGATCATGTCGTCTGTTTCGATGCCGGAACTCCCTACGTAGAAGAACTCGTAACTCCGAGCCCGATTATGGTAGATAAATAGTGCACACACACACCAGGTAATAAATCCCGCGATAATCCTAAAAATAACTAAAATGACCTAGATGCATCTTTAGGCAACTCTGCACTGCATTGTAGCATAGCATGCCCCGTGTTGCATTTGATTGCATTGTATTTACTTGTTTCCTCCCCCCTCTTCTCTCTCAGTAGACCCCGACGTCGACGTAGCTCCTGAGGCAGACGCCGCTCCGGAGTACGACTACGTCCCCGACGACCCTGCCCTTGCCGTCGAGCAGACAGGCAAGCACCCCCATTTTGAGCATTCCGATATCGCCCACTCTCTTCTCTCTTATGCTTGCATTAGAAGTTACTGCTGCTACTGTTGTCCTATATCTGCTGCATAGCCTGTTTACTTGTAACCTGTTGTTGATACTTTCCTGCTATCCTAAACTGTTTAGTATATGATGGGTAGAGCCTTATCAGAGACCCACTTGTCCCGACTGCCCCGCTGGACTCTCAGAAGACCCGAGCAACGGGATCGAAGATCAGACCCTGGCACCGCACGTCACTTCTCCCTTAAATTGCTCGACACTACTGGGTTACTATCGAGTGCCGAGGGTGATACCTCGTCAGCACTTCTGATGATAACCTTGTAGGTTAGTTAATCGGTCGTGGTAAGCGAGGGTGATTCCTCATACACCACCCTCGATACCGACGCCGTCGTGCAACTATTCAAGTGTGGACCTCGAGGGTGATTCCTCCTTCGTTCACCTTGATGATATCATCGAGTGGGATTCCATCGAGGGTGATTCCTCAGGGTTCCTCCTTCGTGTCAGACACACGGAGACTTTGGTTACTATGACTGAACACTGAACCATGATACTAAAGACGGGTCGGCCCTGAGGGGTACCCGCGCGAGCATGAATGCGAAGTGATGTGGAGTCGGGTTGACCTGAGAGGTGCCTCCGAGATAACTACGAGGCGTGGCCGGGCATTCCAAGCCCTTGCCGCAAGTCCTCGAGACGGGGCGACGGGGTCACATCGATCGTGAGTCTCTGCTCGTTACCGTGCGCTCCTAAACCACTAAACGGTTTGGATATTTGATCTGAGGGGCCTCTGGCCTGATAGCACTAACCATCACGTGGGCATAGTATGGGCGTTCTACGTCATATACTTCAGCCAAAGCTTAATAGACGTCAGCAACTGAGCGGCACACGCTGGGTTGGACTGGGAACGCAACCGCACTTGTATAAGGGGTTGCTAGGTCTACTCACCAGCGGTGTACGCAACGTGCAGGAGCGTCCGGGGCGATGGCCCAAGACCCCTGGGGGCATAGGTTAGTCCGGCGTGCTGACCTCTCTGTTAAGTATTTGGTCGGGTTGCGGCGTGTTGCTTAGCCGAGGCCGGGCAAGACCCAGAAAAGTGTGTCCGGCCGGAGTTAAGCGAGCATGGTGGGTAAGTTGGTGCACCCCTGCAGGGAAGAACTAATCTATCGATAGCCTATCCTACGGTAACAGACACTCAGAGTTGTATCCCGATCGGTACAACTATAACTTGAGATGAAATGGATAGTATGGCTCTGGGATCGCTTTCTCGCAGGGAGTCGAGAAAGGATCTCTGGCCGAGGTTGATGATACTACAACTACTTTACATTATGTTACTCTGCACTCTTCTAATGCTGCAAGACTGATGAAGATGCCTGAAGATGCTAGTCTTTGATAGGACTAGGCTCTCCCCCTCTATTCTGGCATTTCTGTAGCCCATTCCACATATACAGCCACCCTTTGAAAATGTTGCATATGTAGTGTAGATCCTTGCTTGCTGAGTACTTCGGATGAGTACTCACGTTTGCTTTATTTTCTTTTTCCCCCATATCCAATTGACGCCGCCAGATGACGGAGCCCCTGAGATAGCTGCCCCTGTCGACGACTACGGCTATTACTACTACCCTCCCGGTGAGTTCTACTACGAGGAGCCGACAGACGACCAGGAGTAGGATTCGGAGGGTCCTAGGCAGGAGGCCTACGCCTTTTGATCGTAGTATTTTATTTTACCCCGCCTTTCTAGAGGCTTATCTCCTTTTCTGTAATATATCTGTACCCAGATATCTGATGCTTCCGCTGACACTTGTATGCCATCGAACTATGTATTCGAGCCCTCGAGGCCCTGGCTTGTAATATAAAGCTTGTATGAATTTAATTATGTTTTAGAGTTGTGTTGTGATATCTTCAAGTGAGTCCTTAGGCTTGATCGTGTGCATTTGCGTGTATGGTTAGTGCACGATTAAGCCGGGGTCATCACAAGTAGGCCCCACATGTCATAGGATAATTAGCATTCCTAATTAGTTTTAATTATTAAATCGTTTTAATTAGTGGATTAAGAGGTGGGGCCCACACGTCAGTGGGCCAGAGCTGCCCAGTCAGCAGTTGATAGTTTAAACCCAGTCAACTGGGCCCCCCGGACCCACTGGTCAGTGACCCAGGGGCGGGGCCCACCGGCGCTAGGTCAGCACGGTGGCCGGAGACGCGCCGGCGACCTCTCCAGCGGTGGATCCGCGCCGGAGTTGGCCGGAAATCGCACACAGGGCACGGGAGGGGGTGCGGCCTATTGCGTTCGATCGGACGTTCGATGCCGCGTCGATCTACGACAGTGGTTTGGCCGGAAACAGCCGGAGACGGCGGTGACGAGCGGCGAAGCGGACACCGGAGTTTGGGCGTTGTCGAATCCGGCGCTGCACGGCACGGGGAGGCATGCTAGTGGTCTCGCTGGACTCGCACGAGCTCCAGGAGCTCGATGCTGGGTTCGGTCGCTCGTGTTTGTATCGAAGTCCACGATGGCGAGGTGATCTGTGGCGGTGAGCTCACGGGCGTGACGTCGAGCTAGCTACGGCGCGAACTAGAAGAGCTAGAGGGCAGAGGAGGGAGGCTCCTCACCTAGCGGCATGCACGGTGGCCCTTGGCAGGTTAGTAGTTGTAGAGGCCGGCGCCGGAGACGAAGAAGGGCTGCGGCGATCGGAGATGGGGACGGAGGAATTCCGGCGCTGCGGTGCCTCCAGGCTCCAGCTGCGACCACCAGACATCGAGGAAGACGAAGACGACGGACGCGTCGGTGAGGCAATACGGTGGCTGTGGCCGTGGAAACGAGTGAGGCACGACGGTGACCGCGTCGGCCTCGACGGATCTGAAGGGAGAGAGGGGAGGGGCGAGCGAGGGAGAGAGGGGGAGAATGAGCGAGGAGGACCAGGGGAGATGGCTCGGCCTCGGCCTTATCTCCTCGACGGGCTGCGGGCATCGGTGGCCGTCGCCGTGTCGCCGTTCGACCGGCGCGCGTGCGCGACCTCTGGCGAGCTGACGCGGCGAGGGAGAGAGAAGGAGGGATGGGCCTGGTGGGCTGAGATCGGGGCACTGTGCACTTAGGCCTAGTGCACTGTGCACTTCGACCACTGCACTTTTAGGAACTTGTTCATCTTCTGACGAGTGCGACATTCAGCTTCATCGAGAATGCGGATCGGATGCTCCTTATAAGAAAGATCATCTTGCAATTCTAGCATTTCGTGATCCACTGCGCGGTGCGGAGATTCCTTGAAGCATTTACGAAGTTGCGACACATGGAAGACGTCATGGATATGAGAGAATTGCGGTGGCAACTCCAATTTATAAGCCACCTGTCCACGTCTGGCAACAATGCGAAAAGGGTCGATGTAGTGTGGAGCCAGCTTGCCCTTGATTCCGAAACGACGGGTGCCCTTCATAGGAGTGACATGCAAATAAGCTTGGTCACCTGGTTGATAAGTCAGACCCATCGTTTGCGATCATAGTTGCTCTTCTGGCGGTCCTGAGCCGCCTTGAGATTTTCTCGGACAATTCTGACTTGTTCTTCGGCGTGTTGGATAATCTCCGGTCCCACAAGTGGTCGTTCCCCAGTTTCTGACCAATTCAGAGGGGTTCGACACTTACGTCCGTAAAGCACTTCGAAGGGGGCCATTTTCAAGCTGGCTTGATAGCTGTTATTATAAGAGAATTCGGCAAACGGGAGAGATTCTTCCCACTTCTTACCGAATGATATAACACAAGCCTGAAGCATATCTTCAAGCACTTGATTAACTCGCTCAACTTGGCCTTGGGATTGTGGATGATATGCTGAACTCCAGGTAATGTGAGTTCCCATAGCTTCTTGGAAACTTTCCCAGAACTTGGAGGTGAAAAGACCGCCACGGTCTGAACTGATCTCCTTCGGAATACAGTGGAGTGAAACAATTCTGGAGATATACAATTCTGCTAGCTGGCTAGCAGTGATAGTCTCCTTGACAGGCAGAAAATGTGCAACTTTAGAGAGTTGGTCGACGACGACAAGAATAACATCGTGACCCTTCTGAGACTTGGGAAGGCCAGTAATGAAGTCCATTTGCACTTTATCCCACTTCCACAAAGGAATAGGAAGTGGTTGAAGAATTCCAGCAGGCTTCTGATGTTCTGCTTTAACGCGACAGCAAACATCACATTCAGCAACATATCGAGCAATGTCCTGCTTCATTCTGGATCACCAGTACCTCTGTCGAAGATCGCGATACATTTTGGTGCTACCCGGATGGATAGACAACGGCGTATCATGAGCCTCCTTCATGACCTTGTCAGTCATAAGCTCGAAACAAGGAACGACAATTCGATCTCTGAAATACAAGGTTCCGTCTTCAGCAATTGAGAAATCCCTGTACTTCTCGAGGTGAATCTCTTTCTTTATTATATCTACTTCGGCATCTTTGGCTTGCGCAATCTTTACCGCTTTCTCAAGATCTGGCTGTACCACAAGGCTATTAAGAGAACCCTGCGGAACGATACAGAGATTCAACTTGCGCAGTTCTTCATAAAGATGGGGTTGAGCTTGCTTAACCATGAGGTTGTTGCAATAGGACTTGCGGCTCAAGGCATCAGCCATTACATTAGCCTTGCCAGGGGTATAAGAAATACCACAGTCATAGTCCGTGATTGTTTCCAACCATCGCTGTTGACGGAGATTAAGATCCGGTTGAGTGAACAAATACTTCAGACTCTGATGATCGGTATAAATCTCACACCGATTACCAAGGAGGTAGTGTCGCCACTGCTTCAAAGCATAGATCACAGCAGCGAGTTCGAGATCATGCACTGGATAGTTTTCTTCATGCAGACGCAATTGTCGTGAGGCATATGCAATTACCTTTCGTTCTTGCATTAGGACACAGCCTAATCCCTGATGAGAGGCATCGCAATAAATTACAAAATCTTTGCGAGAATCGGGAGGAGCAAGCACTGGAGCAGAAGTAAGCTTGTCCTTGAGGGTCTGGAAACTCTCCTGACATTTGTCTGTCCACTCAAACTTAACGCCTTTGTGGAGCAGGTTAGTCAGGGGCTTGGCAATCTTGGAAAAGTTCTCGACAAATCGACAGCAACAACTTGCAAGGCTGAGAAAACTTCTGACTTGCTTGGCATTCTTCAAAGGAGTCTAGTCAAGAATAGCCTGAACATGCTCCGAGTTAATGGCGATACCATCCTTGGAAATCATATGTCCAAGGTAGGTTACTTCAGAAAGCCGGAATTCACATTTGGAGTACTTGGCATATAACTTATGTTCTCGAAGTCTCTCCAGAACAAGGCGAAGATGTTCGGCATGTTCTTCCTTATTCTTCGAATATACCAGAATATCATCCAGATATACCACGATGAACTTGTCGAGGTAATCCATGAAGATATAATTCATCAGGCGTGAGAATGTAGCTGGAGCATTTGTTAGGCCAAATGACATGACGGTGTATTCATAGGAGCCATAACGAGTAAAAAAGGCGGTCTTCGGAATATCCTCTTCACGGACGCGGATCTGGTGATAACCCAACCTCAATTCGAGTTTAGAGAACACCGAAGATCCAGCAAGTTGATCATATAAATCATTGATCCGAGGAAGCGGATATTTATTCTGAATGGTTGCCTGGTTGATAGGACAGTAATCTTGGACCAGCCTATTCGTACCATCTTTCTTCTTGACAAAGAGCGAAGGTGCTCCCCAGGCAGAGGAACTAGGGCAGATGAAGCCCTTCTTAAGTGACTTGTCAATTTCTACCTTAAGCTCGAGAAGGTGGTGCGGAGGAATCTTGTAAGGACGCTTCGCAATAGGAGTTGTGCCAGGCTTCAAGTCAATAACAAACTCGACAGCTCTAGCAGGGGGTATTCCTGGAAATTCTTCTGGGAAAACATCCTGGAAGTCACAGATGACTGGAATGTTTTTGATCCCCTCAAGCGGAGAAGCATTCAACGCATTCAAGGCATAAATTTGAGCCTCGGCATTTTGAGTGAGGTGAGCATGGTAATTCACTATCTGACCTGATGGATACAGGAGGTGTACAACTTTAGTGGCACAATTGATTGAGGCATAGTGGGCCTTCAACCAATCCATTCCTAGAATAAGATCAACTTCAGAAGAGTTGAGAATAATGGGAGACGCTCGGAATTCCAATTTTTCAATATTAATTACGACATTGGGACTGAACAACGAAGTGGCAATGACCCGCGGGAGTGTTCACTCATAATTTACATGGTAGTGTATCACATCTAACTTCATGCATGAGTGCGAATTTATCTGACATGAATGAATGCGATGCTCCTGAATCAAATAAAACGGATGCAGGTACTGAATTAACAAGAAGTGTACTCATCACGGTTTCAGGTTGATCCTAATCTTCAGCCATGTTGACATGATATTTCTGTCCACGACCATAAGAAGGTCTGGCATTGTTGTTACGCTACTGAGGAATTCCACGGCCATTACCACAGCCAGCAGGAAGAGGCACTAGCTGATTCTGATTCTGAGAACAGTCTCTGGCACGGTGACCTGGCTGGCCACACTTGAAGCAGAGTCCACTGTCTGGACGTGTTGCAGGAGCTCAAGGTGGTGCAGCTCGAAGAGGCTGCCTTGGTGGTGGAGGAGGCAGACGAGGTGCAGCATAAGCAGGTCTGTACACTGGAGCTGTTGGACGGTACATGCTTTGTGGAATCCAGATGCGGCGTTTCTGGGAAGATAAGCCCGAAGATGAGCCCGCTTCACGAGTGCGTCTGTTCGCTTCCTTGTGCTTCTTCAGACCAGTCTCGACCATGATGGCCTTGTTCACCAAGGTGGCGAAGTCAGGAAAGTCTTGGATGAGCAGGGCTAGCTGAATGTCATGGTGTAGCCCTTGACGGAACTTCTCCTGCCTACGAGCATCAGTAGGGATGTCTTCTTCAGCATAGCGAGACAAATCAAGGAACTCTCGTTGGTAGACTTCTATAGTCTTGTTGCCTTGAACGAGGCTGCGGAACTCGGCCTTCTTCCGATCTATAACCCCTTGCGGAATATACCGGGCATGAAAAGCAGCCTTGAATTCCACCCAGGTGACTATAGTTCCAGGAGGTAAGGTCTGTCTGTGAGTTGCCCACCATTGTGCTGCGGGACCCTTCAGAAAGTATGTCGTGAATGTGACATAGCTGACAGGGGGAACATCAGCTGACTCCATCTCATAGAAGATGTCACGCAGCCAGTCATCGGAATCCAATGGATTAACTGTGTTGCGGAATACCGATGGGTTGAGACGCACAAACTCTGGTAGGGTGATCGAAGCTGGCTGATGGTTGGCATTGGGACAGGGGAATTGATCCATAATCCCCATCATGAACTGACGGTTGAGTTCAAATTGTTGCATCATAGCAGCCATATAGTCAGGTGGTGGCGGCGGTGGTGGATTGTTATCACCCATCCTGCTAAATTCAACAGGGGTAGTTTAGCAGAAGCCATTGCGAGGGTTTAGCAACAAGTATGATGTAGCACAATGGTAATTTAAATAGTGTAACAGATGCTGAATAGCAGTCATTAAGACATACAAATCCATACAGAGTCAGTTACATTCGGACAGCATAATGGCGCAAATTCAAAAGCTAGACATGCTAGGCGGCACACAGGCACGTGGTAAGGAAGTACACAACGAGACATAGCAAAGGCTACATCAACATCGGAGAAAACCACTGAAATGGGGTAGCTGCAAGTGCGGACGACGGATGTTCGTCGCAGAAGGATCCTGCGCTCCATGTGCACTCTGATGCAGAACCCGGTCTCGAACTGAAAGAAGAGGTCCACGTGCAGGTGTGTGACCTCCCACAGCAGGCCAATCGATCCCGGGTGGCATCTCGGTCCTGCGCGGGTAAAGGATGTGCTCCGGATGTATCCCTGCACGAACAGCTGGTAGCAACTGCGTCATAGCATCGTAGAGTCATGCTCGAGTGGCAAACAACTCGACGGCAAGAGCCCGAATAGTGCGATCCAGAGCCTGAGTGCACTGAATCAGAACCTGCGGGTTGTAGCGACGAGGCTTGTATGGGGCACAAATAGCCGTGTAGTATCCAGTAGCATCTCCAGCAGGGGCATACGGAATGTATCGAAGATCAGAGGCATCCAAGCTAGCGCTGAGCTCTCCTTGGAGACGTGCGACAACAGAGTAGGCGGCATCATGGACTGCCATCTCAATCGTCACGCCGATACCGTGGAAAAGGTACAGCTCAGTGTCTGAGTCATCCTGCTGATCATAGATATGAACATCAGCATAGTACTGCTCCTGGTTCAACTCGCGGTAAACATCGTAGACCATATACTCGGGGTACCAGCGGTAACCCAGTCTGGTCAAGAGGGCGATCAGGATAGCTGGAAAGCCAGGGGCATCACGAGCCCAAGTGCGAAGCACAAGCTGTGTCGTAGGACATGGTGGAAACAAACGACACATCTGAAATAAAGGAAATTCAGGATTGTCATTTGACGATGAGAAGTATAACAGATCTCGAAGAGAAAGGTTAAACAAAACAATGGAAAGGAAAATGATTATCAGACTAATCAGATCATTGACAGGGAAATCGCACAGATATCCAGCTCTCCGGGTGGACGGAATTTACGAGATCCTAAGTGTCGGTGTTAGTAAATTTATTTAACCCGAATAGAAGAGAGATTTGAGTCCCAGAGTAAAGACGAGAAATAAAAGATCCTAATACCACCCAGTTGGCGATGTAGGCCCGTAAGCCACACAGCCATGTTAGTAAAATAGTTTTGGACCACTAGACTCAACTTCGGCCAAGGAATTGGATAAGGGGATTCCTAGAGGCAGTCAGCTCTGATACCAACCTGTGACGCCCTCGGCTTAATCATGCACTAATCATACACGCAAATGCACACGATTAAGCCTAAGGACTCACTTGAAGATATCACAACACAACTCTAAAACATAAATAAAGTCATACAAGCTTTATATTACAAGCCAGGGCCTCGAGGGCTCGAATACATAGCTAGATGGCATACAAGTGTCAGCGGAAGCATCAAATATCTGGGTACAGATATTACAGAGATACAAATAGGCCTTTAGAAAGGCGGGGGAAAATAAAATACTACGATCGAAAGGCATAGGCCTCCTGCCTAGGACCCTCCGAATCTACTCCTGGTTGTCGGTCGGCTCCTCGTAGTAGTACTCGCCGGGAGGGTAGTAGTAGTAGCCGTAGTCATCGACAGGGGCAGCTATCTCAGGGGCTCCGTCATCTGGCGGCGTCAAATGGATATGGGGAGAAAAAGAAAGTAAAGCAAACGTGAGTACTCATCCGAAGTACTCAGCAAGCAAGGATCTGCACTACATATGCAACATTTTCAAAGGAGGGCTGTTTATGTGGACTGGGCTGCAGAAATGCCAGAATAGAAAGGGAAATCCTAGTCCTATCGAAGACTAGCATCTTCAGCAACTTCATTGGACTTGCAGCATTAGAAGAGTGCAGATTAACATAATGTAAAGTAGTAGTAATGTTATCAACCTCGCCCAGAGATTCTTCCTCGACTCCCTGCGAGAAAGCAATCCCAGAGCCATACTATCCAGTTATCATCTCAAGTCACCAGTTCTAGTTGTACCGATCGGGATACAACTCCGAGTGTCCGTTATCGTAGGATAGGCTATCGATAGATTGTTTCTTCCCTGCAGGGGTGCACCAACTTACCCACCACGCTCGATTAACTCCGGTCGGACACACTTTACTGGGTCATGCCCGGCCTCGGCCAAACGATACGCCGCAACCCGACCAAATACTTAACAGAGAGGTCAGCACGCCAGACTAACCTATGCACCCAGGGGCCTTGGGCCTTCGCCCTGAGGACTCCCGCGCGTTACGTGCACCGCCGGTGAGCAGACCTAGCAACCCCTTAATACAAGTGTGGTTGCGTTCCTAGTCCAACCCAGCGTGTGCCACTCCTTGCTGACGTCAATTAAGCTTTGGCTGATGTATACGACGCAGAACGCCCATACTATGCCCGCGTGATGGTTAGTGCTATCAGGCCAGAGGCCCCTCGGATCAAATATCCAAACCGTTAGTGTGTTGGTAGTGTGGTAACGAGCAGAGACTCACGAAAGATGTGACCCCGTCGCCCCATCTCGAGGACTTGCGGCAAGGGCTAAGAATGCCCGGCCACGCCTCGTGTTCAGCTCTCGGGCACCATCCAGGTCCACCCGACTCCATATCACTCTCATCATAATCTCGTGTGGGTACCCCTCCGGGCCGACCCGTCTTTATCCTGAATAAACAGTGTCTACAATAATGTAACAGCATCCGTGTGGCTACCATGTCAAGAAGGAATCTGAGGCATCACCCTCGTTGGAATCCCACCTGACGTAAACATCAAGGTGAACAAAGGAGGAATCATCCTCGAGGTCCACTCTTGAGGAGTTGCGGGACGGTGTCATTATCGGGGGTGGTGTGGGAGGAATCACCCTCGCTGACCACGACCGAATAACTAACCTACAAGGTTATCATCAGAAGTGCTGATGAGGTATCACCCTCGGTACTCGATAGTAACCCAGTAGTGTCGAGCAACTAAGGGGAAGTGATGTGCGGTGCCGGGGCCTGGTCTTCGATCCCGTTGATCGGGTCTTCTGATGATCCAACGGGGCAGTCGGGATAAAGTGGGGTCTCTACCCAACCTATACTAAACAGTTTAGGATAAGCAGGTAGGAAACAATAGCAGGTTACAATAAACAGGCTATGCAACAGAAATAGGATAACAGCAGCAGCAGTAACTTCTAATGCAAGCATAAGAGAGAAGAGAGTGGGCGATATCGGAATGCTCAAAAGGGGGGGGTGCTTGCCTGGAAGCTCTGCAGCAAGGGTCTGATCGTCAGGGGCGTAGTCGACCTCCGGAACTGCGTCGGTCTCGAGAGCTACGTCAATGTCGAGGTCTACCGAGAGAGAAGAGGGGCAAGAAACATATAAATACACAGCAAACAATGCAATACAGGGCATGCCATGCCTAGGATGCAGTGCAGGGTTGCCTAAAGTATGTCTAAGTCATTTTTAGTTACTTTAGGATTTAAGTTGGATTTATTATCCAGTGAATATGCACTATTCATATACCAGATTTGGGCTAAAAGTTACGGGTTCTCCTATGTAGGGGGTTCCGACATCGAAACAGACAACCCGATCAGATTCGTCTCATCGTTCTGAGCAACTTTCATATATAAAGTTTTTCGATCTGAGCTACGGTTTATTTATTATGAATTTTCAAAGATTTTTGCATTTTTTGGAATTTATTTATTTTAACATAATTATCTAAAACGAATTATGATGTCAGCATGACTAGAGGATGATGTCAGCAGTCAACAGACTCGCTGACCAGGGTCAAACCTGACATGTGGGTCCAGTGGGACCCACGTGTCAGCCTCTATTAGTTATCAGATTTTAAATTTAAACTAACAGGGTAAATTAGGCAGTAGGCCCCACATGTCATAGGCTAATTAGCATTCCTAATTAGTTTTAATTATTAAATCGTTTTAATTAGTGGATTAAGAGGTGGGGCCCGCATGTCAATGGGCCAGAGCTGCCTAGTCAGCAGTTGACTGGGTCAACCCAGTCAACTGGGCCCCCCGGACCCACTTGTCAGCGACCCAGGGGCGGGGCCCACCGGAGCCAGGTCAGCACGGCGGCCGAAGATGCGTCGGCGACCTCTCCAGCGGCGGATCCGCACCGGAGTTGGCCGGAAATCACGCACAGGGCACGGGAGGGGTGCGGCCTATTGCGTTCGATCGGGCGTTCGACGCCGCGTCGATCTACGGCGGTGGTTTGGCCGAAAACAGCCGGAGACGGCGGTGACGAGCGGCGAAGCGGACACCGGAGTTCAGGCATCGTCGAATCTGGCGCTGCACGGCACGGGGAGGCATGCTAGTGGTCTCGCTGGACTCGCACGAGCTCCAGGAGCTCGATGCTGGGTTCGGCCGCTCGTGTTTGTATCGGAGTCCACGGCGGCGAGGTGATCTGCAGCGGTGAGCTCACGGGCGCGACATCGAGCTAGCTACGGCGCGAACTAGAAGAGCTAGAGGGCAGAGGAGGGAGGCTGCTCACCTAGCGGCATGCACGGTGGCCCTTGGCAGGTTAGTAGCAGTAGAGGCCGGCGCCGGAGACGAAGAAGGGCTGCGGCGACCGGAGATGGGGACGGAGGAATTCCAGCGCTGCGGTCCCTCCAGGCGCTAGCTGCGACCACCAGACATCGAGGAAGATGACGACGAAGACGACGGACGCGTCGGTGAGGCAATAGGGTGGCTGTGGCCGCGGAAACGAGCGAGGCACGGCAGCGACCGTGTTGGCCTCGACCGATCTAGAAGGAGAGAGGGGATGGCGAGCGAGGGAGAGAGGGGGAGAATGAGCGAGGAGGACCAGGGGAGACGGCTCGGCCTCGGCCTTATCTCCTCGACGGGCTGCGGGCATCGGTGGCCGTCGCCGTGTCACCGTTCGACCGGCGCGCGCGCGCGCGACCTCTAGCGAGCTGACACGGCGAGGGAGAAAGAAGGAGGGATGGGCCTGGTGGGCTGAGATCGGGGCACTGTGCACTTTGGCCTAGTGCACAGTGCCTCTTTTCCTTTTATTTTTCTGTTTTGCTTTTTGTTTTTAACAGAGAAGGTTTTGTATTATTTTGAGCATCCAAATGAACTTGCAAAAATGTGAAACTTGGTCACATAGGTACTTTGCAATATCCAGCACTGCCACCAAAAGTTTGGGCATTTTTGGAACCCATTTGAATATATTAGAAAATGGATAGGGCATTTAAATGCTATTTAGGCTCTGTTTTAAATACTTAGGCCCTTCTATGGTTTATGGTGATGTTGTGTTCCTTAACACCAAATAGTTTTGGATTATTTGCTATAAGGTGAACATTTTTCCCACAAGTTTTGAGCAACTTCATATTTCACTTTTGAATTTGAGTTGATTTTCATAATATAATTTGAATTGTTTTGATTAACCACTATGACTAGGCACTGCAAATGAAGATGACTTGGCATACTTAGCAGAGTGTCACAGTGCTTATTACATGGGGGTGTTACAGGCGTGAGGAGAATACAGTGGCCTTGGTGGCATTTTGGGTAGCATTGTGCCTCCACACCACTCTAACGGAGATTAGCATCCACAAGGGTGTGCATTTCGGGGTACATCATCGTCTCCGCATGCCTTGGTTATCTCTTGCCTGAGCCCTTTAGAATAAATTGCTCAAAACCACCGCATTTGTGGCTAGGGTACTCCAAAACCATCGCTTTTGCCAAAAATCACAAATCACCACCAATTCTATGGCAAGTGAGCAACAAATTCCACTGATTCGAGACTAAGCTGCGACTAAGCACAAAACTGACTGGTTAGACCCACATGTCGGGCCAACATGGAATATCTACATGGACAATATGCAATCAAGTCCCTGTAACTTTTAAAAAGAGAGCACTTGGGTCCCTGTTATTTTTTAAAAAGAGCAATCAGGTCCCTGTGTTCGCCAACCGTGGTGGTGGTCGGCTGTGGCGGCACCGGTCGTGGTTGCTTCAGCCTTGTCCGCACCGCCATTGTGCTACTGCTTGTGGCCATTACTTCTACCCGCTACCAGTGCTGCTGCACGCGCCCGTTGCTGCTACTATTGGCCGTTGCCGCTGCCCACTACCACTACTGCTGCATGCGCCCGCTGCGGCTACTGTTGGCCGCTCCTCATGGCCACAGCGATGCGCGGTGGTTGCTGCCCATGGCGGGTGGGAGCAAGAGGCTCTTTTCACTATTTTGACCTTTTCAGAAAACTTTAGCACAAAATGAACTCCACACAAAACTATTTCATGATCTGACCCTTTTGGTAATGCCATAGGCCGTGGTGTTTCTTCTCTATTTGGAAACACCAAACTAGCCAGTGTTGCTCCACTTCATAAATAAGTGGCAAATGTGAACAAGCTAGTTGAAACGCCACCCCCCTTGCGTTTCATGCTTGGGCAGCAAGGCCAACCCCCTTGGCGTTTCCAGCAACGCAACGTACTTTGGCGTTTCTGCCCTGCCACGTAGCGTCTCGACCAGGCCAGCAACGTGGGCTGGTTTGGCGTTTTCATATAGTGTAGCAACGCCACAGCCTGTGGCGTTTCTAAAAAGGGTCATATCGTGAAATAGTTTTGTGTGGAGTACATTTTGTGATAAAGTTTCCTCAGAAGGTCAGAACAGTGAAAAAGTCCGAAGCAAGAGGGGGCGGCAGGGGCTCCCCATTGCCATGGCGCGCAGCGGCGGGGGCTGCCCATGGAGGCTGGGAGCAGGAGGGGCGGAGGGGGCTCAGGCAGGAGGAAGAAGATGGGAAGAAGATAGAGTTGACATGTGGGACCTGTTGGGAATCGTTGCATGGAAAATAAAAAAATTCTACGCACACGCAATGATCTATCCAAGGAGATGCATAGCAACGAGGGGGAGAGTGTGTCTACGTACCCTCGTAGACCATAAGCGGAAGCGTTTCACAACGCGGTTGATGTAGTCGAACTTCTTCTCACGTCAACCGATCAAGTACCGAACGTACGACACCTCCGCGTTCTGCACACGTTTAGCTCGGTGACGTCCCTCGCCCTCTTGATCCAGCAAGATGTCGAGGTAGTAGATGAGTTTTGTCAGCACGACAGCATGGTGACAGTGATGGTGAAGTGATCCTCGCAGGGCTTCGCCTAAGCACTACGAAGATATGACCGGGGGTGTAAACGGTGGAGGGGGCGCCGCACATGGCTAACAATTGATCTGGTGTGTGCTAGGGCGCCCCCCACATATATATAGGTGGGAGGCAGAGGAGAGGCTGCCAGGAGGCGCCCAAGTAGGCCGAATCCTACTTGGGGTCTCCCCTTGGCCGCGCCCCACCTGCCATATTTGCCGGAGGGGGAAGGAAAGGGGGGGAGGTGGAAGGAAGGGGGAATCCTATTCCCTTTCTTTCCTTTCCTCCTTCCCCTTTCCTTCTCCATCTTGGCCTGCCCATATGGGGGGCGCACCAGGCCCTTTTGGCAGGTGTGTTTCCCCTATTGGCCCATAAGGCTCATATCTTTTGCCGGGGGTGCCCGGAACCCCTTCCGGTGACTCGATAAGTACCCGGTGACCCCCGAAGCACTTCCGGTGTCCGAATACCATCATCCTATATATCAATCTTTACCTCTCGACCATTTCGAGACTCCTCGTCATGTCCGTGATCTCATCCAGGACTCCGAACAACATTCGGTCACCAAATCACATAACTCATATAATACTATATCGTCAACGAACGTTAAGCGTGCGGACCCTAAGGGTTCGAGAACTATGTAGACATGCCTGAGACACCTCTTCGGTCAATAACCAATAGCGGAACCTGGATGCTCATATTGGCTCCTACATATTCTACGAAGATCTTTATCGGTCGAACCGTTATGACAACATACATAATTCCCTTTGTCCATCGGTATGTTACTTGCCCGAGATTCGATCGTCGGTATCTTCATACCTAGTTCAATCTCGTTACCGGCAAGTCTCTTTACTCATTCCGTAATACATCACCTCGTGACCAACTCCTTAGTCGTTTGCTTGCAAGCTTATGATGTGTATTACCGAGAGGGCCCAGAGATACCTCTCCGAAACTCGGAGTGACAAATCCTAATCTCGATCTATGCCAACTCAACAAATACCTTCGGAGATACCTGTAGAGCATCTTTATAATCACCCAGTTTCATTGTGATGTTTGATAGCACACAAGGCACTCCTCCGGTATCTGGGAGTTGCATAATCTCATAGTCGAAGGAATATGTATTTGACATGAAGAAAGCAATAGCAATAAAACTGAACGATCATTATGCTAAGCTAACGGATGGGTCTTGTCCATCACATCATTCTCCTAATGATGTGATCCCGTTATCAAATGACAACTCATGTCCATGGTCAGGAAACCTTAACCATTTTTTATCAACGAGCTAGTCTAGTAGAGGCTTACTAGGGACACGGTGTTTTGTCTATGTATTCACACATGTATTATGGTTTTCGATCAATACAATTCTAGCATGAATAATAAACCTTTATCATGAATAAGGAAATATAAAATTACAACTTTATTATTGCCTCTAGGGCATATTTCCTTCAGTCTCCCACTTGCACTAGAGTCAATAATCTAGATTACATTGTAATGATTCTAACACCCATGGAGTCTTGGTGCTGATCATGTTTTGCTCGTGGAAGAGGCTTAGTCAACGGGTCTGCTACATTCAGATCCGTATGTATCTTGCAAATTTCTATGTCTCCATCCTTGACTTGTTCATGAATGGAGATGAAGCGTCTCTTGATGTGTTTGGTTCTCTTGTGAAACCTAGATTCCTTCGCCAAGGCAATTGCTCCAGTGTTGTCACAAAAGATTTTCATTGGATCCGATGCACTAGGTAATACACCTAGATTAGATATGAACTCCTTCATCCAGACTCCTTCATTTGCTGCTTCCGAAGCAGCTATGTACTCTGCTTCACACGTAGATCCCGCCATGACGCTCTGCTTGGAACTGCACCAACTGACAGCTCCAGCATTCAATATAAATACGTATCCGGTTTGTGACTTGGAGTCGTCCGGATCAGTGTCAAAGCTAGCATCGACGTAACCATTTACGACGAGCTCTTTATCACCTCCATAAACAAGAAACATATCCTTGGTCCTTTTTAGGTACTTCAGGATGTTCTTGACCGCTGTCCAGTAATCCACTCCTGGATTACTTTGGTACCTCCCTGCCAGACTTATGGCAAGGCGCACATTAGGTCTGGTACACAGCATAGCATACATGATAGAACATATGGCTGAAGCATAGGGAATGACTTTCATTTTCTCTCTATCTTCTACAGTGGTCGGGCATTGAGTCTTACTCAACTTCACACCTTGCAACACAAGCAAGAACCCTTTCTTTGACTGATCCATTTTGAACTTCTTCAAAACTTTATCAAGGTATGTGCTTTGTGAAAGTCCTACTAAGCGTCTCGATCTATCCCTATAGATCTTGATGCCCAATATATAAGCAGCATCACCGAGGTCTTTCATTGAAAAATTCTTATTCAAGTATCCCTTTATGCTATCCAGAAATTCTATATCATTTCCAATCAACAATATGTCATCCACATATTATATCAGAAATACTACAGAGCTCCCACTCACTTTCTTGTAAATACAGGCTTCACCGAAAGTCTGTATAAATCCATATGCTTTAATCACTTCATCAAAGTGTATATTCCAACTCCGAGATGCTTGCACCGGTCCATAGATGGATCGCTGGAGCTTGCACACTTTATTAGCACCTTTAGGATCGACAAAACCTTCTGGTTGTATCATATACAACTCTTCTTTGAGAAATCCATTAAGGAATGCAGTTTTGACGTCCATTTGCCAGATTTCATAATCATAAAATGCGGCAATTGCTAACATGATTTGGACGGACTTAAGCATCGCTACGGGTGAGAAAGTCTCATCGTAGTCAGCTCCTTGAACTTGTCGAAAACCTTTTATGACAAGTCGAGCTTTATAGACAGTAACATTACTATCAGCGTCGGTCTTCTTCTTGAAGATCCATTTATTTTCTATGGTTTTCCGATCATCGGGCAAATCCACCAAAGTCCACACTTTGTTTTCATACATGGATCCTATCTCAGATTTCATGGCCTCAAGCCATCTATCGGAATCTGGGCTCATCATAGCTTCTTCATAGTTCGTAGGTTCGCCTTGGTCTAGTAACATGACTTCCAGTACAGGATTCCCGTACCACTCTGGTGCGGATCGTGTTCTGGTTGACCTACGAAGTTTTGTAGTAACTTGATCCGAAGTTTCATGATCATCATCATTAGCTTCCTCTCTAGTTGGTGTAGGCATCACAGGAACGGTTTTCTCTGATGTGCTACTTTCTAATTCAAGAGAAGGTACAATTACCTCATCAAGTTCTACTTTCCTCCCACTCACTTCTTTCGAGAGAAACTCCTTCTCTAGAAAGGTTCCATTCTTGGCAACAAAGATCTTGCCTTCGGATCTGTGGTAGAAGGTGTACCCAATTGTTTCCTTAGGGTATCCTATGAAGACGCACTTCTCCGATTTGGGTTCGAGCTTATCAGGCTGAAGCCTTTTGACATAAGTGTCGCAACCCCAAACTTTAAGAAATGACAGCTTAGGTTTCTTGCCAAACCATAGTTCATACGGTGTCGTCTCAATGGATTTAGACGGTGCCCTATTTAACGTGAATGCAGCTGTCTCTAATGCATAACCCCAAAACGATATTGGTAAATCGGTAAGAGACATCATAGATCGCACCATATCTAATAACGTATGGTTACGACGTTCGGACACACCATTACGCTGTGGTGTTCCAGGTGGCGTGAGTTGTGAAACTATTCCACATTGTTTTAAATGAAGGCCAAACTCGTAACCCAAATATTCGCCTCCGCGATCAGATCGTAGAAACTTTATTTTCTTGTTACGATGATTCTCCACTTCACTCTGAAATTCTTTGAACTTTTCAAATGTTTCAGACTTGTGTTTCATTAAGTAGATATACCCATATCTGCTCAAATCATATGTGAAGGTCAGAAAATAACGATACCCGCCATGTGCCTCAATACTCATCGGACCGCATACATCAGTATGTATTATTTCCAATAAGTCATTAGCTCACTCCATTGTTCCGGAGAACGGAGTTTTAGTCATCTTGCCCATGAGGCATCGTTCGCAAGTATCAAATGATTCATAATCAAGTGATTCCAAAAGCCCATCTGCATGGAGTTTCTACATGCGCTTTACACCAATATGACCTAAACGGCAGTGCCACAAATATGTTGCACTATCATTATCAACTTTGCATCTTTTGGCATCAATATTATGAATATGTGTATCACTCCAATCGAGATTCAACAAAAATAGACCACTCTTCAATGGTGCATGACCATAAAAGATATTACTCATATAAATAGAACAACCATTATTCTCTGATTTAAATGAATAACCGTCTCGCACTAAACAAGATCCAGATATAATGTTCATGCTCAACGCTAGCACTGTCGTGGTAATATCTCGACAGATGCCAGGGGGTGGCTTATCATGGTTGGGGCCATGAGATCGTCGTCGGGTCCTGGAAGCGGGAGTGGGTACAAGCTCGGATGGACACGAGATCTACCCAGGTTCAGGGCTCTCCTAAGAGATGAAACCCCTACTCCTGCTCTGCGGGGTCTCTGCATGATCACTATGAAGCAAAGAGTACAATGGCGCTCCTAGAGCTGTTCGGCCAGAGGAGGAAGAAGGGCGAGGCTAGCTCTCTCCTCTCCCTGGCTGTGGTGTGTATAGAACTGAGGTGGAACATGAGAGGAACCCTTTGCATGGGTGTGGCCTGGGGGGTTTTATAGGCTAACCCCCCAGGGGTACAATGGTAATATGGCCGGGTGGTAGGCCCCGGCTGTCAGCGTCTATGGGGGCCGGGTTCTCCGCCGGCTGCTGGGGCCCGCCTCTGCTAGGCCCTGCCGGCTGTCAAGGAACTGGCCGACAGATGGGGCCCGCCGCCTGTGGGCCCCGCTGATGGCTCTTCACTGTGGCGCCGTCCGCGTCGACGGAGGCTGTGTCGGGCGCGCCGTGGCTACAGCGTCGCGCCGGGCGGGTCGGCGGCCGCCGGGCGGTGCCTACTGTAGCCATACGGCCGTGATTTGGGGGAGGCATGGCGCACTGTGGCCATGCCCCAGCTTGTCGCCTGGTCAGGCTCACACTCCGATGGAAGGGGCGGGCCACCAGCTAGAAGTCGGCCCGTACCCACGCCACCCTCGGAGAGTGCGCTGTCTTCTGGAGGTCGGTTGTATGGCACCAACCGGCTCTGGGGGCCCGTCGTGAGACCTGCCGGCCTGGCTTGCCTCGATTGCTTGAAATGTTGTTAAGTGCGGGTGAGGCTACCCGGGGTCTATCCCCCCGACAGTAGTCCCCGAAGCTGGTGAGGCTCTACGGCTGACCGGTGAAGTGCCTCAGCAGTTTCCCCTTCGAGAGATCTTCCGCCTTCCGCCCCGTCCAGCTGGGAGGAGCCGGACGCCAGTAGCCGGCCACGGCAGCGGCCGCCTGGCGGATTCGAATCGACGAGGCGGGAGCTGGGGTGGCGCCGCCTACCACGTGCGCGCCATGCGGCGTCAGCGGGTCAAGCCGGCCTGCTAACCCATGCGCGCGATGGGACGTCGCCGCAGGCTGGGGCCCGCCACTACAGGGCCTCGGCCCGCGCGTGGATCCGCTGCGACCGGAGGGGCGGTTGCCCTTCTGCGGCGCGATTAGTGCGCCTTTACCGCGCGGGATGCACGGGGGCGTGCGGGGCATGGGGCGCAGTTAATCCCACACCCCCACGTCGCCTCGGCTTCGCCCCTGCCGGCTATAAATAAGGGGAGGAGGAGGGACGATGGAGCGCACGCGCATCCCCTCCTACTCCCTCTTCTTCCTCTCGCCGCCAATGTTGCTGCTCTTCTGCTGCCGCTCCACCGCAGCCACTGCTCCGCCGCGGCCACCGCGACGCCCCTGTTGCCCTGCGCGGCCGCACCGTCGCTTGCGTTCTCGTCCCCGGGCTTCTCCTTGCCATCTTCAAGCCATGGCGAAGAGCGGCTGGCTAGACTCCAACATACATGAAGACCACATGGACTTCCTCCGCGCGACGCGGAGGCTCCCCCATGCCGACAACGTTGGCGTGCGTCTCCCCCCCGAGCGGGAGATCTCGCCGCGGCCGGAGCCCGGTGAGCTCGTTGTTTTCCGCACGCATTTCCTTCGCGGCTTCGGGCTCCCGGTTAGCAACTTCTTCCGGGCCTTCCTCGACTTATACCGCCTGCAACCGCATCACCTCACCCCCAACACGGTGGTGCTCATGGCGGACTTCGTCACGCTCTGCGAGGGGTACCTCGGAGTTTTGCCCACGCTTGAGCTCTGGGGTAGATTCTTCTTCCTCAAGCTGGGCACGTCGGCGAAGGATGACCTAGCCCAGTGCGGGGCATGCGTCACCGTGAGGCGCTCAGGAGGCGGCACCCGCTTCCCGGCCATCCCTCTGCAAAGTCAACCAAGCTCTGGCAGAGGTCCTATTTCTACGTCCGAAATCTCCATCAGGTCAACGACTACATTAACCTGCCGGCTTTCGTGCCTGGGCCGCCTGCTGGGCCACGGGACAACTGGCAACAGCAGCCGCCCAAGCGCCTGCCGGCCCTCATCGTCAGCGTCCTCGCCCGGCTTCAAGAGATGACTAACCAGGAGGGGCTCAAGCTGGCCGACCTGCTGGCCGGCTTCGTCATGCGCCGGGTGTCGCCCCTCCAACTTCAGCCGCATCTCATCAGCGAGATGAGCGGCCGCCGGGACCCATGCCGGATGTCCACCAAGGAGATGCCGGAGGAGGAGGTGGTCCGCCATGTGAACTACTTCTCCAAATGCAAGCTCAGCGAGGAGGAGTGGCACATCGGCAAGGAGCCATACAGTCGGGCCAACCCGCCCCCATTTGTAAGTACCAGGTCCGGCTGCTTTACTTATAATGCTCTCCTTTCCTCCGTCCTGACCAGCCGGCCTTGAGGCAGCACTTCCCGGGCCAAGGCGGGCCGGCCGCGGACCGAACATGGATGCCGGACCACGAAAACAGCGACGTGGGCGACCCCGAGCTGGGAGCGGCCGCCATGGAGGAAGGTGGCGACGACGAGGCCACCGGAGGAGGCAGCGCCGGAGCAGGTGGCTCCTTGGGAGGTGGAGGAATCGGCGACGTCTGGTCTTGGCCGGACGACGATGAGGACAATGAGGAGCGGCGCCGACCTAGCGGAGGCACGGGGGTGGGAGCCGGCCCTTCTGCGTCGCGGCCATCTGCTTCAGCCGGCGGACAGAAACGCCGCCTCCTTGCGAGGAGGTTTGGCAGCCACCCGGCGAAGAAGGCCAAGCAGGCGGACGCGACCAGGCGGCAAGAGGCCCTGAAGGTGGCCGCCGCCCGGAAGGGGCCCAAGCCCATGCCGTATACGTCCGGGTACGCGCGCTTGCTGCCCTGACTTCACATTTTTCTTCTCCCCTGGGGGTTTCCTCATCCTTTGCTTTCTTGTTGAGCAGGACGGACTGCGTCATCATGCGGGCTCCGTCTGCCTCACTGATGGACGCAGCGGGCGGCTCCGAGGAGGCCAGGCGCGTGGATCCGGCTGCCGCTCTTCGAGAGGCGACGGCGAGGAACGCGCGGGAGGCGTGCGAGGAGCAGGAGGCCGCGGAAAAGGCGCGGGCCGACGCCCGGGCAGAGGAAGCGGCGTAGGCGGAGGCCCAGGCCGCGGAGAAGGTGGAGGCGGAGGCCGATGCCAGGGCTACGGTGAATCCGGCTGGTGGTGAGGTCCCGGAGACCATCACTCTTGAGCAGCCGGAAGTGCAGGTGGCGGAGAACCGAACGCCGCCGGGGCAGCTGGAGCCGGCCAGTCGGTGCCAGGGCTAGTGGTCACCAACGCCGCCATCCCGGAGGTGGAGGAGGTTCGGCGCGCGCCGGATGCTAGCGGTCGAGGAGGTGGCGGGCCCAGCCAGCCGAAGGCGCCGCAAGCCGGCGCTGGGCAGGCGGCAGGCCGGGTGTTGGCGGTGCGCATTCCTGCGCGGGCACGCCCGCGTGCGACACGGGCGACCTCAGAGCCAAGGCGGGTGGAGGCCGCGGCCTCGAGCTCACGGGGGGTCAGCACCGGGGCTACGAGCGCTGCTCCTTCAGGTTGGGTGGCAGGGGCCGGCCCAGCCGCCCTGAACTTGGTGGTGCGGGACGTGGAGGACCAGTTCCTCGCCCACAACGCGACTCTCCTGAAGGCGAGGGGAGAGCTGCTGGCGCTGCGGTCATCCGTCCGGGTAGGCGCATCTTGTTTTTGCTTTTTCGTCTTGTAACCTTCCGTGGGGGTGCGCCAGCGCACCCACTGGGTGTAGCCCCCGAGTTTCGAGCCGGGTGCTGAGCAGGCGGGTTGGAACTCAAAGGTATTCTTTTTATTTGCTGAAATGCTTGTTTTTGTTGCAGGACTACCACACAGAACCGGACGCTCACCACCCGGACCACTGAGCTGACTCAGAGCTGAGGTACATAAGCCGGCTTCCAGTGGGGGGCGCGCCAGCGCACCCGCTGGGTGTAGCCCCCGAGATTCGGGCCGACTGCTGAGCAGTCAGGCCAGATCTTCTCAGGCGGCTTGTTCTTGTTTTTGTTGGAGTAGATGGTGACGTCTCTTGTTTGTTTCAGCGGCTACCGCCCAGCTGAGGGAGCATGTGGCCGAGCTCGAGGGTCAGCTCTGGGTTGCGGGGCAAGAGCGCGACCAGGCGGCCTCGGCGCGCGACCGGTTGGAGAAGGAGCTGGCGGACCAGGCCGAGCGGCACGTGGAGCGGGTCCGGCAACTGAAGGCGGACGAGGAAAACCTCATGGCCGAGTTCGAGATCGAGCGCTCGGACTGGTCCGAGAAGGAGAAGATCCTTCAGGACGGCTACACCGTGATCGAGGATCTGCTCGACGGTGTGTCCCTTTCTTTTTGTTGCCGACTGCTGGCTGCCAGCTTTTGCTGGAAGCCGTCTTCTGACACTTTTGTCTTTTTTTAACAGAGTTCCTCCCGGGCCACTCTATCGCCGTTTGCATGGCTATCGAGGCCCAACGCGAGGAGTGCAGGCGGCGGGGCAAGGAGATAGCGCAGGACCGGCCTCGAACCTTGCGCGAATAGCTCATGGCCGTCCGGATGCGCCTCGAGCCAACGCGTCGCCTACTCCGCCGGCTTCAGCGGGCCGGGTCGCAGGTCTTGGAGGGCTTCTGGCCGGGTTCTCGGATCCCGCGGACTCCCAGTCGGACGGCCGACTGGCTGGAGGTGGCGGCCGACCGGCTCGAAGCCTAGAAGAGCTCCGCGGCGCGGTCTGGGGCTGCGAAGGCGCTGGAGTGCGCCTGGCGCAGCTGGCCACCTTCCGCCAGGAGGCGCTGCCGGAGCTGGCGGTGGAGCGCGACGCTATCGCCATCCGAGCGTCGGCTCTTGCCGAATACGCTGATGTCAGCGTCTTTGTCCCGGAGCGGGAAGACAACGGCGCCGAAGTGCCCCCGTCTTGGTTCGGCCTGAACCCGTCGGACGAGGAGGACTCGGCGGAGGAGATTGCCTCCAGCGATGAAGGCTATGAGGACGACCAGGACGAGGGCGGCAGCTACGCCGCACCAGGTGGCGGAGCGACCAGCCGGACTCGACCCGACCCGGCGCAGACTGGCGACCAGCCAGAGACCACGTCAGCCGCCGCCGACCGCCAGGCCGAGACTCCGCAGCCGGCAGCCCCACCAGCTAGAGCTACGCCTGCTGCCGACCAGTCCGTGCAGCCCGAGGGGCCGTCCGCCTAGATGGCCTGTCATCTTTTTTTGAGTTTTTCTGTCTCGTGCTTGAAAACAATGTCAGTTATGCGCGGTTCCACCCACTGGGGGTGTATTTTTAAACTTGATGAATGTTGTCCTTGGGCCCTTTTGCAATGTACAAAGTTTAAATCCCCACATTTTGCATGTGTTGCCGGGTTCTAGCTTGAGTTTGCTTTTGCCCTCTTTGGCTTTTTCCTTCGCCACGTTCCCTTGGCCGCCTCCCTGCCAGCCGGACAGCCGCGCTGCGGTCTGTGGCTGGGTCAGGGACTTGGTCGTTTTAGAACGGGCAAGTTACTTCAGCCGCTTAGAGTGTAGCTTAGTCGAGTGAGAAGCCGGCCTGCCGGCTGCTGAGCAGCCGGACGAGGGAGGCGAGAGGCCGACTTGGCCGTAGCCGGCGTTTTCCTTGGTTGTTTTTCGTGTGGACAGCGTTTCCGGCCTTTGACTCTTGCCAGTCGGACAGCCACGCTGCGAGCTGTGACATGGAGCGAAGAGAGGGCTTTGGCGTCGGCACACTACTAGTCGGCCCCGGCTGGTGCGGACTTAGGCCAAGACGGCGAGCCCCCGGGTCGGCTGACCGGAACCCGGACGGGGCAAGAATATACAAAAAAACTCAATTCATGGTATAAGCTTATCTCGTGGATAAAAAGGTAGCCCCCGAGTACCTCTTGGGGGACCTAAGGTGTTTACTTAATACAAAATTTGGCGTGGTACATACACTCGCTTTAACTGTGAAACGGACGGAGTAGGTTCGCGTTCCATGGCCGCTCTGTCTCTTCGCCGGTTGTGCTTCGCTTGCGTGCCCTGGGCTTTTGGGCGTCGATGAGGTAGTACGAGTCGTTGCCCAGGGCCTTGCTGACGATGAAGGGGCCTTCCCAAGGTGCTGCGAGCTTGTGCTGGCCGGCTGATCGCTGGATCAGGCGGAGCACAAGGTCGCCTTCGTGGAATGTACGCGGCTTGACCTTCTTGTTGTGGTAGCGGCGCATGCTCTGCTGGTAGATGGCGGACCGGCTACATGCTAGCAGCCGGGCCTCTTCCAGCAGGTTGACGCCGTCTTCTCGCGCCTCCTTTGCTTCCGCCTCCGTGTACATAGTGACGTGAGGCGAGTCGAACTCGATATCCGTGGGGATGATAGCCTCGGCGCCGTACACGAGGAAGAAGGGCGTAAAGCCGGTTGATCTGTTGGGCGTGGTCCGAAGGCTCCAGAGGACGGTCGGCAGCTCGTCGATCCAGCAGCCGGCCGATCGCTCCAGCAGGTCAATCAGGCGGGGCTTGATGCCGGACAGGATGAGGCTGTTTGCTCGCTCCACCTGGCCGTTTGACTGCAGATGGGCAACAGACGCTAGGTCCAGTCGGATACCCTGGTTTGCACAGAAACGGGCCAAGGCGCCTTTGGCGAAGTTGGTGCCGTTGTCGGTGATGATGCTGTGGGGGACGCCGTATCAGACGGTGATGTCGGCGATGAACGTGATGGCGGTCGGACCGTTCAGCTTCTTGATTGGCTTGGCCTCTATCCACTTGGTGAATTTGTCCATGGCGACCAGCAAATGAGTCATGCCGCCGCGTGCTGTCTTGAAAGGACCCACCATGTCCAAACCCCACACGGCAAATGGCCAGGTGATGGGGATGGTCTTGAGGACACAGGCCGGCTAGTGTTGCTTGGTGCTGAACTTCTGGCACCCTTTGCACTTCTTGACCAACTCCTTGGCGTCGTCCAATGCAGTCGGCCAGAAGAAACCATGGCGGAAGGCTTTGGCTACGAGGGACCGGGAGGCGGCTTGGTGGCCACATTCGCCTTGGTGGATGTCTCTGAGGATCTCCACGCCCTTCTCCGGCTCCATGCAGCGTTGATAAACGCTGGTCACGCTCCGCCTGGCAAGCTCTCTGTTGACGATGGTGTAGGCGCCCGCCCGGCGCTGGATCTGCCGGGCTAGCACTTTGCTGGTAGCACGCGGCTTACCAGATAGTCGCGGATGGGTTGTGCCCAAGATGGGGCCGCCACCACTGTGAAGACGGCAACTGGCACGAGGGTGGCCAGGTTGGGAGGCGGTGGGCTGGGGCCAGCTGCTCCTGGTGGTGTCGATGAAGTCCCCGGGCCGACTACTGTAGTCCCCAAGCCGTCTGCTGGAATTCCTGGGCCGGGTGCTGGTGGTGCAGCCCCCGGGCCACCTGCTGAAGTCCCCGGGCCAATTGCTGAAGTTCCCGGGCCGACTGCTGAAGTCCCCGGGCCGGCTGCTGGAGTCCCCGAGCCAGATCCGACTGCTCCGGGGTCAGCCGGCACGAAGATGGAGTCGGACTCTGGCGACGGTTTGATAGACGGCTTGCGCATACACCGAGGGAGACGCCGGTTGGTATGGCTTGCCGGGTGGAACCAATGCGGGCGAGGGCGTCCGCTGCATCATCGTCGGCTCTTGGCACGTGGAGGAACTCGCACCCATCGAAGTGCCCGCTCATCTGCTGGACGAGGAAGCGGTAGCTTGCCATGTTGGCGTCCTTGGCGTCCCAGTCGCCGGATGACTGCTGGACCACCAAGTCCGAGTCGCCGTAGTAGAGGATGCGGCGGATGCCGATCTCCTTGGTCAGTCGGAGCCCAAAGATGAGCGCCTCGTACTTGGCTACGTTGTTGGAGGCGGCAAAGTGGATCTACAGCGTGTACTTAAGCTTGTCGCCCTTGGGAGAGGTGAGGACGACGCCGGCTCCCAAGCCGATGCGCATCTTTGAGCCATCAAAGTGCATCCGCCAATGCGTAGAATCCGGTGCGGGCGACAGGTACTGGGACTCGGCCCAGTCGACTAAGAAGTCGGCCAACGCTTGGGACTTGATGGCGGTGCGGGGCTGGTAGAGGATGGTATGGGGAGCCAGCTCGATGGCCCATTTGGCCACCCGGCCTGAGGCATCTCTGTTGCCCATGATCTCGGCGAGGGGGGCGGTGCAGACAACCGTGATGGAGTGCTCTAGGAAATATTGCTTCAGCTTCTTGGCGGCAAAGTACACATCGTAGCACATCTTCTGGTAGTGGGGGTAGTTCTGCTTGGAGGCAGACAAGACCTCGCTCAGATAATACACTGGCCTCTGGACCGGCTGCACCTTGCCGGTCTCTGAGCGCTCGACCACAATCACCGTGCTGATGACCCGGCTGGTGGCGGCGATGTAGAGGAGCATCGGTTCCTTGGCAGCCGGAGCCGCCAGGATAGGCGGCGTGGACATCATGTGCTTGAGCTGACGAAAAGCTTCGTCCGCCTGGTCGTTCCACTCGAAGCAAGTGGTTTTCTTCATGAGCTGGTACAGGGGGAGTGCCTTCTCGCCCAGCCGACTGATGAAGCGGCTGAGGGATGCCAAGCACCCGGTGAACTTTTGGACGTCACGCAGTTTGGTGGGTCTCTCCATCCGCTCGATGGCCTTGATCTTCACGGGGTTGCACTCGATGCCGCGTTCAGAGACAAAGAAGTCGAGGAGCTGGCCGGCTGGTACTACGAAGACGCACTTCTCCGGGTTGAGCTTGATTTGAAAACGGCGCAGATTTTCGAAGGTCTCCTTGAGATCCTCTAGGAGGGTGCCGCCCTTCTCCGTCTTCACCACAATGTCGTCTACATAGATGTGGGCGTTTCTGCCGAGCTGCTTGAGGAGGCACTTCTGCATGCAACGCTGAAACTTGGTGCCGGCATTTCTCAAGCCGAACATCATGGTTAGGTAACAGAAGGCTCCGAATGGTGTGATGAAGGCGGTCTTCAGCCGATCGGCCGGGTTCAGCTTGATCTGGTGGTAGCCGGAGTAGGTGTCCAGGAAACACAGCTGCTCGCATCCGGCGGTGGATTCGATCACTTGATCTATCCGGGGCAAGGCAAAAGGATCCTTGGGGCAGGCCTTGTTGAGGCTCGTGTAGTCGATACACATGCGCCACTTTTTATTCTTCTTCAAGACGAGGACTGGGTTGGCAAGCCAGTCCGGGTAGAACACTTCCATGATGAAGCCGGCTGCCAGAAGTCGGGCGATTTCTTCACCAACGATCCTTCTCTTCTCTTCTGACAGGCGGCGGAGGGGTTGCTTGATCGGCTTAGTATCCGGCCTCACATGTAGTTTGTGCTCGGCGAAATCCGTCGGGACACCCAGCATGTCTTTGGGGGACCATGCGAAGATGTCTCGATTCTCACGGAGGAAATCGACGAGCTCGCCTTCCTATTTGCTGTCGAGGTTGGTCCCTACGACAGCAAACCTCTCCGGGTGCGCCGGGTCCAAGGTAATTTTCTTGGTTTCCTTGGCCGGCTGGAAGGAGGCCCCTGCTTTTGTCTCCTTGGGATCAGTCGGCATGGCCAGCTTCTCGCTGGCCATGGCTACCATCTGGTCAAGGAGACGCTTTTCTTGAGCGATGACGAGGGACTCGGCCAGTCGGCTGCTGGCGGCGGCGCACTCTAGCGACTTCTGGTAGTCGCCGGCAACAGTGATGATGCCCTTGGTACCCGGCATCTTGGCCTTCAGGTAGGCATAGTGCGGGACCATCATGAATTTGGCCAGCGCCGGGCAGCCCAAGAGCGCGTGATAGGGGCTGTCCAGGTCGACCACCTCGAACCAGATTGGCTCACGGCAGAAATGGTTCTTGTCGCCGAACATGACGTCAATCTTGATCTTGCCGATTGGAGAGCAGGAAAGGCCGGGAACTATGCCGTGGAAGACAGTCCGGCTGGGCTGAAGCTGCTTGACCTTGATGTCCAAATGCTCCATGGTCTCGTGGTACAGGATGTTGATGCTGCTGCCGCCATCTATCAGAACTCGGCCGAAGCGGCAAGTCCGCCTCTCCGTTGAGAAGGTTGATTCCAGCACCAGGGCGTATGCACCCGGCGAGGGCATCACGGCCGGGTGGTCAGCTTGGCTCCAGGTGATGGGCCTCTCGGACCAGTGCATGAAGGTGGGGACCTCCAAGCTGACGGCATTCACCTCGTGGTGCTGCTGCCGTCTGCTGTGCTTGTCGTCGGCTTCGCTCGTGAAGACGGCGTAGGTGGCGTTCTCTTCGGGGAACTCATCTTAAAGCATGCCGGCAGCTTGGGCCGGTTGCTGAACAGCCGGAGCTACCTGGCCAGCTGGTGGAGGAGGCAGCAGGGCCTCACCCCTGGCAATCCGGGCGAGCCAGTTGCACTTCCGGGTGGTGTGGTTGGACGGCTTCGCGCCGCTATGGAACTTGCACGAGGCATCGAGGGCTTGCTCAAAGGAGAAGGCAGGCTGCCAGGCACCCCTGCCGCCCCGCTGATGCTTGGGGCCGGGCTGCCCGGCCGGATGCTGATCCTCGACAGTGGCCACCTGCCGGCTGTTGGAAGCCGGCTGCGGGGCCTTGCGCTTGTTGTCGTTCGGCTGTTGGCGTCGGTTGGCGTCACCAGCCGGAGTTTGGGAACCCGGCTGGACCACCCTGCCGGCCGCGTCAACCCGGATCTCTGACCCCATGGAAGAGTCGGCGGTGGCGTACTTGTCGTCCACGACCAGGAGCTTGTCCAAGGTAGCCGACTCATCGCACAAGAGCTTATGCTTGAGCAGAGTGCCCTCTCTGCACCCGGTGGTGAAGTACTCGATGGCCTGTACCTTGTGGACCCCCTCGCAGGAGTTGCGCAGCTCACCACAACGCGTCAGGTAGTCGCGAGTGGACTCGGTCGGCCCCTGAACGCACATGGAGAGCTGGCGTGGCTTGGGGGGCCGCTTGTACGTACTGGTGAAGTTGCGGACAAAGGCGTCACTGAAATCTACCCAGCCGTTGATGCTGTTGGGCTTGAGGCTGTTCAGCCACGTCCGGGCCGTGCCCTGAAGCATGAGCGGGACGTACTTGACGGCTACGCGCTTGTTGTCGTTGGCGATGCCGACTGCTGTGGAGTAGTCGATCAGCCAGTCTTCCGGCTTCACGATGCCGTTGTACTTGGGCGTGTCTCTGGGGAGCGTGAACCCTCTGGGAAAGGGCTCATCGCGGATGCGGGGGCCGAAGCAGGCCGGCCCGATTATGCGCTCCTCTTCCAACAACTGGGACCGAGCCAACCGCTCGATCCGGCGGCGTGCGTCATTTTCGCCGACTGCTTCGCGGGGGCCAAGCCGGCCGCTGAGCGTCGGGTGATCAAGCGGCGGCGCGGGATTGGCCGCCCTCTCCCTCCGAGGAGGCAAGCGCTCTTCCGGCCGGCGCCGAGGCTCCGGGTTCTGGAGCACTTGGTGGCTGTCCGCTATCGTGCGGGGCGTACGCCGGCTGTTGCTAGCAGCCGGCTCTGGGTCTCGAGACTGCCCGCGGCCTCCACCGCTAGGAGACTGAGAGGTCGCGCCGTTCTCGCGACGGAGCACGTGGGTGTCGACCCGCCGGCCCGCTCCCACCACACGGTTGCCCGTGTCCTGCTGCGCGTTCGCAGTGTCGATGAGTTGCTGGAGGCGCTCCAGTTGCTCGCGTAGCTTGTTGCCCCGCAAGTGCTTGAGCTCGCCTGCGGCCGCCTGGGCGGCACGCATGTTCTGCACTGGGGTCTCGTAGACCGGGCGTTCGACCCCCAGCATGCTGGCAATCGCAGCGCCGCGTTGCCGGATAGCGCCGGCACGGGTAGGCTCGGCCGCAGCCGGCGTCCCACCGACCACGCGGTCGATCTCGCGCTGAGTGGCTTCAGCGCGGTGCTTTAGCGCCGCCATCTTGGAGGCGCTGTCGAAAAGCTTGACACGGAACTCTTCCAGCTCCTCTTGGCTGGCGCCAGGGGGAGGAGGCGTCGCCAGGGTGTGTATGGTCGCGTCCAGTGGATCCTGGCCGGATCCGCCAGCGCCCAGGCCGTCGTTGATGACCATCACCTCCACGAGGGTGCTGGCGTCGAGCGCGCCGACAGGAGCGTCGCTGGCGGCTGGAGGGTGAGGATCGTCGATGATCTCCACGTAGCTAGGGAAGTCATCGGTGGAGGCCGTGTCGACGAGAGCAAGCTTGCCGAAGAGCTCGGTGAGGGAGTCGGCCGCTCGTGCGTCGGCGGCTGGCTCATCGAAGAGGCTAAGCTCGCTGAAGAGGCCGGCGAGGCGACCCGCGGGGAAGGCGGTTCCTGCGTCAGGCGATGCGCCAAGGCCGGCGCGGGTGGGCACATTGGGCCGGCTAATCTCGCCAGCCGTGGCACACTCGCCGGAGAGGAACAAGGTTCCCGTCCAGAACGTGTCTTCGGCCGATGTCGCTGCTGGCCCCACGGTGGGCGCCAACTGTCGTGGTAATATCTCGACAGATGCCAGGGGGTGGCTTATCATGGTTGGTGCCATGAGATCGTCGTCGGGTCCTGGAAGCGGGAGTGGGCACAAGCTCGGATGGACACGAGATCTACCCAGGTTCAGGGCTCTCCTAAGAGATGAAACCCCTACTCCTGCTCTGCGGGGTCTCCGCATGATCACTATGAAGCAAAGAGTACAATGATGCTCCTAGAGCTGTTCGGCCAGAGGACGAAGAAGGGCGAGGCTAGCTCTCTCCTCTCCCTGGCAGTGGTGTGTATAGAACTGAGGTGGAACATGAGAGGAACCCTTTGCATGGGTGTGGCCTGGGGGGTTTTATAGGCTAACCCCCCAGGGGTACAATGGTAATATGGCCGGGTGGTAGGCCCCGGCTGTCAGCGTCTACGGGGGGCGGGTCCTCCGCCGGCTGCTGGGGCCGCCTCTGCTGGGCCCTGCCGGTTGCCGAGGAACCGGCCGACAGATGGGGCCCGCCGCCTGCGGGCCCCATTGACGACTCTTCACTGTGGCGCCGACGGAGGCCGTGTCGGGCGCACCATGGCTACAGCGCCGCGCCGGGCGGGTCGGCGGCCGCCGGGCGGTGCCTACTGTAGCCATACGGCCGTGATTTGGGGGAGGCATGGCGCAGTGTGGCCATGCCCCATTTTGTCGCCTGGTCGGGCTCAGACTCCGAGGGAAGGGGCGGGCCGCCAGCTAGAAGCCGGCCCATACCCACGCCGCCCTCGGAGAGCGCGCCGTCTTCTGGAGGCCGGCTGTATGGCACCAGCCGGCTCTGGGGGCCCGTCGTGAGACCTACCGGCCTAAGGGGCCTGGCTTGCCCCGATGCCTTGAAATGTTGTTAAGTGCGGGTGAGGCTACCCGGGGTCTATCCCCCCGACAGGCACCAAATAACAATTATTCAGGTCTAAAACTAATCCCGAAGGTAGATGTAGAGGTAGCGTGCCGACGGCGATCACATCGACCTTGGAACCATTTCAGACGCGCATCGTCACCTCGTCCTTAGCTAATCTTCGTTTAATCTGTAGCTCCTGTTTTGAGTTACAAATATGAGCAACCGAACCAGTATTAAATACCCAGGCGCTACTACGAGCATTAGTAAGGTACACATCAATAACATTTATATCAAATATACCTTTGTTCACTTTGCCATCCTTCTTATCCGCCAAATACTTGGGGCAATTCCGCTTCCAGTGTCCAGTCCCTTTGCAGTAGAAGCACTCAGTTTCAGGCTTGGGTCCAGCTTTGGGCTTCTTCCCGGGAGTGGCAACTTTCTTGCCATTCTTCTTGAAGTTCCCTTTCTTTCCCTTACCCTTTTTCTTGAAACTAGTGGTCTTGTTAACCATCAACACTTGATGCTCCTTCTTGATTTCTACCTCCGCAGCCTTAAGCATTGCGAAGAGCTCGGGAATTGTTTTGTTCATCCCTTGCATATTATAGTTCATCACGAAGCCTTTGTAGCTTGGTGGCAGTGATTGAAGAACTCTGTCAATGACACAATCAACTGGAAGATCAACTCCCAGCTGAGTCAAGTGATTATAATACCCAGACATTTTGAGTATGTGTTCACTGACAAAACTGTTCTCCTCCATCTTGCAGCTATAGAACTTGTTGGAGACTTCATATCTCTCAACCCGGGCATTTGCTTGAAATATTAACTTCAACTCTTGGAACATCTCATACGCTCCATGACGTTCAAAACGTCTTTGAAGTCCCGGTTCTAAGACATAAAGCATGTCACACTGAACTATAGAGTAGTCATCAGACCGCGTCTGCCAGACGTTCAAAGCGTCTACATTAGCGGGAGGGGGCTTGTCACCTAGCGGTGCATCAAGGACATAATTCTTCTGTGCAGCAATGAGGGTAATCCTCAAGTTACGGACCCAGTCCGTGTAGTTGCTACCATCATCTTTCAACTTAGCTTTCTCTAGGAACGCATTAAAATTCAAGGGAACGGTAGCACGGGCCATTGATCTACAACATAGATATGCAAATACTATCAAGACTAAGTTCATGATAAATTAAGTTCAATTAATCAAATTACTTAAGAACTCCCACTTAAATAGACATCCCTCAAGTCATCTAAGTGATACGTGATCCAAATCAACTAACCCATGTCCGATCATCACGTGAGATGGGGTAGTCATCAATGGTGAACATCTCTATGTTGATCATATCTACTATATGATTCACGTTCGACCTTTCGGTCTCCAGTGTTCCGAGGCCATGTCTGTACATGCTAGGCTCGTCAAGTTTAACCCAAGTATTCTGCATGTGCAAAACTGTCTTGCACCCGTTGTATGTGAACGTAGAGTCTATCACACCCGATCATCACGTGGTGTCTCAACACGACAAACTGTAGCAACGGTGCATGCTCAGGGAGAACACTTTTATCTTGAAATTAAGTGAAGGGATCATCTTATAGTGCTACCGCCGTTCTAAGCAAACTAAGATGCATAAAGGATAAACATCACATGCAATCAAAATATGTGACATGATATGGCCATCATCTTGTGCTCTTGATCTCCATCTCCAAAGCATCGTCATGATCTCCATTGTCACCGGCTCGACACCTTGATCTCCATCATTGCGTCGTGGTCATCTCGCCAACTATTGCTTCTACAACTATCGCTAATGCACAGTGATAAAGTAAAGCAATTACATGGCGTTTGTATTTCATACAATAAAGCGACAACCATAAGGCTCCTGCCAGTTGCCGATAACTTACAAAACATGATCATCTCATACAACAACATATATCACATCAATACTTGACCATATCACATCACAACATGCCCTGCAAAAACAAGTTAGACGTCCTCTACTTTGTTGTTGCAAGTTTTACGTGGCTGTTATGGGCTTCTAGCAAGAACCGTTCTTACCTACGGCAAAAACCACAACGGTGATTCATCAAGTTTGTTGTTTTAACCTTCTTCAAGGACTGGCCACTGTCAAATTTGATTCAACTAAAGTAGGAGAAACAGACACGCGCCGGCCACCTTTATGCAAAACTAGTTGCATGTCAGTCGGTGGAACCGGTCTCATGTACGTGGACATGTAAGGTTGGTCCGGGCCGCTTCATCCCACAATGCCGCCGAATCAAAATAAGACGTTGGTGGTAAGCAGTATGAACATCACCGCCCACAACTTCTTTGTGTTCTACTCGTGCATATCATCTACGCATAGACCTAGCTCATGATGCCACTGTTGGGAATCGTTGCATGGAAAATAAAAAAATTCTACGCACACGCAATGATCTATCCAAGGAGATGCATAACAACGAGGGGGGGGGAGTGTTATCCTCATAGACCGTAAGCGGAAGCGTTTCACAACACGGTTGATGTAGTCGAACTTCTTCTCACGTCAACCGATCAAGTACGTCTGAACGTACAGCACCTCCGCGTTCTGCACACGTTCAGCTCGGTGACGTCCCTCGCCCTCTTGATCCAGCAAGATGTCGAGGTAGTAGATGAGTTCCATCAGCACGACGGCGTGGTGACGGTGATGGTGAAGTGATACTCGCAGGGCTTCGTCTAAGCACTACGAAGATATGACCGGGGGTGTAAACGGTGGAGGGGGGCGCCGCACACGGCTAACAATTGATCTGGTGTGTGCTAGGGCCCCCCCCCCCCCAACATATATATATATAGGTGGGAGGGAGAGGGGAGGCTGCCAGGAGGCGCCCAAGTAGGCCTAATCCTACTTGGGGTCTCCCCTTGGCCGCGCCCCCCTGCCATATTTGCCGGAGGGGGAAGGAAAGGGGGGGAGGTGGAAGGAAGGGGGAATCCTATTCCCTTTCTTTCCTTTCCTCCTTCCCCTTTCCTTCTCCATCTTGGCCGGCCCATATGGGGGGCGCACCAGTCCCTTGTGGCTGGTGTGTTTCCCCTCTTGGCCCATAAGGCCCATATCTTTTGCCGGGGGTGCCCGGAACCCCTTCCGGTGACCCGATAAGTACCCGGTGACCCCCGAAACACTTCCGGTGTCCGAATACCATCGTCCTATATATCAATCTTTACCTCTCGACCATTTCGAGACTCCTTTTCATGTCCGTGATCTCATCCGGGACTCCGAACAACATTCGGTCACCAAATCACATAACTCATATAATACTATATCGTCCATGAACGTTAAGCGTGCGGACCCTACGGGTTCGAGAACTATGTAGACATGACCGATACACCTCTCCGGTCAATATCCAATAGCGGAACCTGGATGCTCATATTGGCTCCTACATATTCTACGAAGATTTATCGGTCGAACCGTTATGACAACATACGTAATTCCCTTTGTCCATCGGTATGTTACTTGCCCGAGATTCGATCGTCGGTATCTTCATACCTAGTTCAATCTCGTTACCGGCAAGTCTCTTTACTCGTTCCGTAATACATCACCTCGTGACCAACTCCTTAGTTGTTTGCTTGCAAGCTTATGATGTGTATTACCGAGAGGGCCCAGAGATACCTCTCCGAAACTCGGAGTGACAAATCCTAATCTCGATCTATGCCAACTCAACAAATACCTTCGGAGATACCTGTAGAGCATCTTTATAATCACCCAGTTACGTTGTTACGTTTGATAGCACACAAGGCACTCCTCCGGTACCCGGGAGTTGCATAATCTCATAGTCGAAGGAATATGTATTTGACATGAAGAAAGCAATAGCAATAAAACTGAACGATCATTATGCTAAGCTAACAGATGGGTCTTGTCCATCATATCATTCTCCTAATGATGTGATCCCGTTATCAAATGACAAATCATGTCCATGGTCAGGAAACCTTAACCATTTTTTATCAACGAGCTAGTCTAGTAGAGGCTTACTAGGGACTCGGTGTTCTGTCTATGTATTCACACATGTATTATGGTTTCCGATCAATACAATTCTAGCATGAATAATAAACCTTTATCATGAATAAAGAAATATAAAATAACAACTTTATTATTGCCTCTAGGGCATATTTCCTTCAGGACCCAGTCCACCACAACATCATATTCACATACACATGCCATGTCACCCTGATTTGTGGGCCTGGGAAGTCAGTTTCTTGGTTAGTCGCGGCTAGCAGCTCGTTTAGTGCATTTTGTTATTCACTTGGCGCAGAAGTGGTGGTCTTTTGTGATTTTTGGCAAAAGCGTTGGTTTTGGAGTACTCTAACCACAAATGTGGTAGTTTTGAGCAATTTACTCAGCCCTTTACTCATGGACTTACTTTTGTGATAGCCTTAGTGCTTCATGTTATATATCTTGCTATCACATAGTTGTTTATCTTACTTAGTCTAAGTTGTTGGTACACATAGTTGAGCATAGTATATTTAGGTTTTGTGCTTGACAAATTAAACACTAGTTTTATTCCGCATTTGTTCAAACCTTAACCGTAATTGTTTTAAAACCGCCTATTTACCCCCCCCCCCCCCTCTCTCTCTCTAGGCGACATCCACGTCCTTTCAGCACGAATAGAGCAAGTTGAATCCAACATCACGCTTTATTTTTGATTGATCGTCTGTCTGATAGTACGAGGACATCACTACTGCTATCTGAGTCATCACCATGAGTTGCCATATTTGTGGGAGGAGCACACATATTCATTGCCCCGGGGAGTAGGTGAGTTCGCTAAACCTAATTAACAAATCTCGATGTCATCATCATGTTGTGGTTCCATGTCCTCGGTGGATCGATCGCGTACCTCAAATTAATTCTAATAGGAGTAGCCAAATACTCGCCGCAGCCATGCGGGAAACACCATCGGTCACCTCTGGGGGCAACGACAAGGGGGGGGGGGGGGCAGGAGAGGGTGTGTTGTCGGATAATGTTTCATTCCACTCGAGTCGCCTGAGCAAAGTGGATCCGAGGCAAGTGTTTCTTACCATAGCCATTTTTTTTAAATGATCTCTCTCTTTTAATGTAAGAGTGGGTACTATATTTTACTCCACCTTTACATTTCGCATTGTTTTGACTTGTTTTGAATTTCTTGCAACGATTTATCCTTCAATCATCATGATTTTATCATATTTAAGATTTTCTTTCATAGAATCACTGCATATCTTGTGTGGCACGTACCCGCTGCATGCGCCCCAAGTCGTCATACCCAACCCACAATTGAATTGGCCAGCAAAAACACAACTAAACCCAAATCCTACATACCTAAGTAGTTGATCTCCACTACCTCCGGTTCTCTCAGCATGCAAGCCTTCCATCTCACCAAGTGTGTCACGTCAGCATCCACTAACATACTTTTCAGTCCACGAAAAATATATCGCACTACCTCAAATTATCTCAACATGCAAGCCTCCCACCTCACCAAGTTGTCAAATCACCATTCAGTAACATTATTTTTTCAGCCAAAGCAAACCATATAAACATGCTTATTTGTTGTTACTAGACATATGTAGTACATGGGAAAATTATTTAATCTGTTTACTCTGTAAAGGCTATGAAATGTCTTATTTAACTGTTGCAACTGCTATTGTCTAGTGTACATGCATACTCTTTATTCACACACAATGCAAGTACGATATATTTCTATGTTAAAAATGGTAACTTTTAATTTATATCTTTCATTCATTCATAATTGGCGTTTAATTAATTTTATGTTCCTGCAGCAACACAGCAACACGCGTAGTTCAGAGAAATTGCTGGTTACCGATCAGGTAGACGGTTAATGGCACATAGAAACCACCAGTAATTTCATGTAAAAATGAGAAAAGACAACACAAATAATTTTACATTCGATTTGACGCCCAACTATCGCGACGTGTATGTGACACGTGGGCCCAACTAGTCAGCTGAATCAAGGTAAAATCTTAAATATGAAAAAAAACGGCGACCACATGACAAATTGACAACTAAGAGGTGAAATGTGGTAAGAAAGTTTAAATCGAGTAAAACATGTCCTCGATGTACTACCTCCGTCCTGGTTATTGGTCCCCCTAGTATTTTGTGCCAAATTTTGACCATAGCTATAAGTAACAAAATGTTAAAGCATGTCACCAAAAATTATATTGTTGAATTCGTACTTGAACATAGTTTCTGATTATATTATTTTGCTATCTATAACTTATATTTTATTAGTTAAAGTTATGATTAAAATATGACCTTAAATACGAGAGGGAATAATAAACCAGGACGTAAGTAATAGTAATATAGAGGACGTGGAGCGGAAGCGGATAAACTGAGCTTGAACTCGGGTGAACAGTAAAATCAGAAGAAGAAAATGAAAAATGTGAAAAGTTTGTAATTTTTTTGGCAACATTTGACAAATGTTTTAAATGCTTGGAAAATTTCATCGTAAAATGACATTCGTGTAAGTCATGACTAAAAAAAAAGAAAGTTGATGCTCCAAAAATGCTATTTTTAGAGTGCTGATTTTTTTCCCACGAACTCCACGAATGTTATTTCGTGATCAAAATTTACAAGCATTAAAAACATTTGTCAAATGTTACCGCAAAAAAAATCTGGATTTTTTGAAAAAGAGATTCATTTTTTTTTCTGATTTTACTGTTCACTCGAGAGCTCGAGCTGAGAAGGGCACTTTCGACGTGGAGCTGAATTCAATCTCACTGTAATGATGTTTCCAACTTGTCTTTCTTTCAAAATGAATTTAGATGTACCGGTGCCATCGTCCCAACCCATTCGGGTTATTAATTAGTCTACGTGCAAGGCAGCACTTTTAGCCAGTAAAAACATGCCACTAGACTGGTGTAGCACAGCGGGTACTCGTAGTTACATACACTAGCGTAGGAGTAGGGTGTAAAAGTTGGATGGTAGAGGATGGTGCTGGGCAGAATATAAATAAGGCTAGTCATAGTGGGGGAGTAACTTACCTAGTGTCATGCATATGACACTAATCTTTGTTACTATCTTCGTAGTGCAAAGTAACATACAAATAGTATCATAGATGATAGTATTTATTACATTATAAACTCATTTTACTTTGGGTTGTGTTATGTTACAGTAACATATTATGTTACTCCAAACACCTCTCTCCTCATTAATTATATGCCACATAAGCAAACTTGTCTTAGAATACGCTATGTTACTTGCTAAGTTACTCCCACTATGACCAGCCTAAGACTAGCCACAGTGGAGAGTAACATACACTAGTAACATATACATATCCCTAAATTATGTTACTATCTTCATAGTGGGTAGTAACATAAATATGGTAACATGCAAAGTTTCATTTATTAGGTTATAGACTCATATTACATTGAGACATGTGATGTTACAGTAACTATCTAAGTTACTCAAACTATCTCTCTTCTCATTAACTCATTATCACATAATCAAATTTGCTGACTTGAACTCGATGTTACTAGTGAAGTTACTCCCAACGTTGCTAGTCTAAGTTGCGTTCACTTGGACTGGACCATGCATGCCGCTGCTAGCTGCATCTGCATGGGGCGTGGACTGACAAAGACTGACTGAGCCTGACCCTTTGCTGCTGGTTTGTTGTACGCATCACATTGGGAAGGTAAAGGAGCCGGCCGGACGCTGCAGCTCTTTCTTTAAAATAAGATAAACCCTGGAGATCGTTCGTTCCCCATGCAATCCATGCCATGCCAACCGTGGCCAGTCAACAAACGCATCTGCTACGAGCTTCTTGTCATGGGTTGCTTTTGGACTTACGGCTCCTCGGCGTAGGTCATGGGCGTGCAGCAAGATCGACGAGGATCCGCGCTAGCTTAGCTGCGAGCAGCTGGAGGGCCTATTTTCCCCTTTGGAATTCGTTTTCTTGTTCGTTTGCATGGAGGGCAAATGTACATCGAAAATTCCAAGGAAAAATATGTTTTAGTCGTGCCCCTAGAGCTTAGTACTACAGTTCTGGTCCTGCCCCTAGACCACAAGAAAATTCAACAGACACTGCATAAAAAAGAGATATGATGCCTATGTGTGAGTATACATAGTACAGTCCTAGACGTACGTGATGGTCGGAAAGATAAGGGAAAGGGCAACTATAAAAGTAGCTCCTTCCTTTTGACAAGCACCAGACAAGCCCCCGGACGCAGATAGCCACACAAATAAACAGCTGCATACGATCTAGGAGTATAGGTTAGTTGTAGTAGATGCCCATGCTAATTCACAATCTTCTCAAGATGTACCGGTCCATATATGTTCCTGATAGGAGGGACTAACTGGAATATTCCATGGACAAAAAATGAAAAAAGGAGGACTTAATATGCGCGCCGTGATCGCCTGGTAGGCCACTAGTGCGACCTACTGGTTCGATTAAGCGCCCATCTGCGCCATATCAAGACAACATTAGTCCCCATCAAACAGCACATTTCGCTGGCCAGTTGAGCCTTCGTGCTTACTCCACCACGGGGTGAGTGTGTGCGTCAAGTGCAACTGATCAAGACGTCCTTTCGCGCATGTATGCATCCTTGACGGGATAGATTATAAGCTTAGAATATAGCAATATTTCATGATGAACAGGTTCATCAGGACATGCATGGCTGAATGCAATGACGGGTTAGTAGGGAACAATGAGCCGAATAATCGTCGGCGTTTGGCTACCAGGGACGCCTACATGGGCACGTGGCTACTCGTTAATCATGACCTAAACAAGGGTGATTACATGGGGCCTGTTTTGGATTTGGATCTCTTGCTACGGGTCGAATCCTTTTACCAGCCAGAAAATATTCGCTAGTACACTAGTACTACTACTACGTTTTTCTCTGGATCCTTATGTCTTGTAATAGTGCTAGGATCAAATAGCTGATTAGTCCTAGAGATGCTAAAAATGCTAACATCCCCTAATTGAGACATTGGCCAATCCTACATTTCTTGGGCCATGATAGATAAACTAGAATTGATTAGTTAACTAACGGTCTGATTGTACTTTCTAGTACTCGCGTTCTGATGCTAACTTTATTCATAAGTGCTCGTGCCCATCACATGCCGGGTCTTTAAGTAATTAGTTAATTAACTAGGTACAAGCTAACTTTTCGAAGTCTTTAGTCGTCTTAGGATCTTACTATCAGATCAACAAAGGTACTAATCCTTGGACATTTATAAAGGAGGATCATTATACTACTGATGTGATCCAGTTCTACTACTTATTATATAATTGCACGCCGATTGGCGCGATAAAAGCGTCCAGGGACTAGAGTTGAGTGTTAAGCATATCTTTTTGGGCTGCCAAATAACATGATCTGTATAATCAATCGTCATGGTAGTAGCCAACCAATTTGTACCCACCTCACAATGTTTCAAATATGTTCAGGTCTCCTTTGGTTTATAGAAATTTTGTAGGCATTCTAGAGGATAGAATTTGATAGGATTTTTTTGGAGCCCCTTGATTTGTAGGAATAATCCTATTCCTGTACAAGATAGCAAACCAATCCTTTGTATTTCATAGGAAAAAAATACATTAACCTAGACCTAATTGAAAAAAAAAATCCTATCATATGAATAAAATGACATCTCTTTCTCGGAAATTTGCAGGGGTACACGAGTGTAGGGGCACGCACCTGCCAAGCCCTGCCACCAGCTCGATTTGCCTCACGATTCATGAAGTAGTTAAATCCCACACAAGGGCACGGTAAAAAAGAAAATCCCTCAAAAAGTTCTAAGTTTCAAAGATGAAACTTACGATTTTTTGCATCTAAAACTACAAGTTTCAACCAGTTTCAGAGTATAATTCAAGTAATTTTTTCTGTCGGTCATAGACACAAAATAGTTGATTTTTATCAGTCGCTCGTACTAAGTTTCAACATTGAAACTTAACATACTTTTTTAATGTCATCACAACAAATTCAAAATGGATCTTATTTGAAAGAGTTGGTCACGGAAGCACGAATATGAAAACATAATATAATTTGCAAATTTTGTTTAAAAGATATAGTTGAAAATCGGAAGCCAAAATAAAAAGGCGTCACCATTGACCTTAGTGCCCCTGCACTTGCAGTTTATCGCCCCCCCCCCCCCCCCCCCACCCCCCCCCCCCCCCCCCCCCCCCCCCCCCCCCCCCCCCCCCCCCCGCCCCCCGCGCGGATCTTTCTTCTAAAATTCATGTGTCAATGCATGTCACCATTCAAAGATATCGCAATTTAGAGTTATGTATGAACTTTTCATTTATGTAACTTTTTATTCTTCTTTCGGAGAAAACTTTCGATCTATTCATCAAACACCATGGTAATAATAAAAAAACACCAGAAGTAACATAATTTACATCCAGATTCATAGATCACCTAGTGACGACAACAAGCATTGGAGTAACCCGAAAATTACATCATGGCACTGTAACTTTTTTGGCCAAAATGTCCATCATGCTACGTTTCTCATTGAGCTGGATTATTATGAATTCAGCTTTTGAAAGCAGTTTCTGCCCAAATTAACCATTTCTCTCCTCTGCAAACCCTAGAGGAGAGAATTTTTTTTACGTACCGCACCGTCACCTCTACTCCTTCACTAGACCCGCTGGTATGGGCATGCGGCGAGGGTCTCGATCTACCGGTTGGAGCTCTAGTTTCCCCTGCTTTGGGGCTTTTAGAAAAGTAAGGTAATGACGGTTCGTCAACAATGCTGATCTGGCGAATAAATTTCATCGAGCCTACCCATCTCGATGGTCCTGACTACGGTGACGGTGATGCTTCGTCGTCGGCCTCTTAGGACAATGAGGTTAGGGTTCGTAGATTTTGTCGGTGTGGCCGCGACGACGGCCTCTCTCTTTTTTGGCTAATCAAAATTTTCCTGATTTTTCATGGCTGTTTCAAGAGCAAATCATAAAGTAAATTCAACACTCTAGCAACAGCAAACTGAGCAATTAGTAAATTATTATAAGTAGCTGCGATACTATCGGAGCCAAAATATGCATGTCGCCTGGCAGCGGCGTTGGAATCTCGTAATGTCGAGTCTAATCTCGAGGGATTCCGATGTGCAGGACATCCCACTGCCCCGTTTCTCCGAGCCCATACACGTTCAAACGGCCTACTGGCGTACAACGACGGGTCTGACGCTTTAGAAACCGTACGCTGATGGAAAATTTATACACGTCCTGACAAGCAACCACACATTGTCCTCTCCTAGCTCCTGCCCGGCAGGTCCAGTCACCTCTCCCGTCAGCATGGATACAAGGGGAAGACGCCGGTTCCGGTCAATATATATACACGTACGTGGCGTACGTATGCCGTGATACAGTACTGTACAGATACGAGAGGAGACGGGTAGATGGGATGTGTATGCCGATGGGGAGCCGGAGGGGACGGGAATAAAGCTGGGGCTGGGGGTGGGGTGGCGGGGAGGGACACGATGATGCCCGAGAATCTGAGTGGATTATTTCGAAGTGACGCTTTTGTCCGCACACCTCACGTTTGCTAACGTGTCCCCTAAAGTTCTTCCCCCCCTTGGAGCCCTACATTTCCCGTCGAGTAATACGGCAGGCACAGATGCCTGGAATAATATCTATCCTCTTGCGAGAGAAGCCAACGCCATCTTCTTCCTGTTGGTCTACAGTGATCAGGAGTGGTTTTGTCGAAAACGATTGTTTTGTTGTATGCTGTCTCATGACTCGTGAGTTTTGACAGTCGCTACATTATATAGAGTTCATTCAAAAAGGCTTATCTAATGTGCGGGTTTCCTGAGAAACAGAATATTTTAAAAAAAATGAAGTGATTGCAGTAATTCGAATACAAGTTGAATTTACTCGTAAAAAAAGAATACAAGTTGAATTTTATTCAAACTTATGCGGTAATTTGTTGGAAAAGTTTGAGGGAATGTTTTAGTTCCTAGAAATACTTATTACAATTCGTAGTAAACTAATGATAATACTAGAACTAACTGTATATGTTGACCAATTTATGAAACATTGTAAGGGCCGAGCGGTCCGGATCACGTTTTTCCCGGAAACTGGAACCAAACCTGGGGGCTTTGCGGGAGTCCAGACACGAGACACATTGTACTCTTACACCCATGGCTCAACCAAACAGAAGGCGGAGCCCGCCCTTTTGTAGCATCCGGCACTATTTCCGCGCGAAAATTTCCCACTCTCCTCTTTCATCCCGCCGCTCTCCACCCAATTTCCGCCATTTTCTCCCACTTTCTTCTTTGCTGCCGCCGCCGACGCATGGAACCGGACGAGGACATACCGAAGATTGAGATGATGGAGGTGCAGGAGGATCCGAGCATCATTCTCGCCCGGATGATCAACCTGGTGATGTGGCAAAATCGCCGCGTCAAAGCGAAGGCCGCAAAGGAGACAACACTCATGAAGCGGAAGGCCGACGGAGCCACGGAGGGGATGCTGATGGTGTCCGTGGAGGTGGGTGTGCTGGTCGCGGACGTGGTGGAGGTCACGGCCAGGGTCGCGGAGGCCCGATGGTGTCGCCCACCATCCAGACGCCGCCATGGCCGGAGCATTACAAGGCTCCGTACTACCACGCCGCCAAGCAGCTCGGTAGGCAGTCCACGGCAACCGGCGCCGGGCAAGTGACTTACATCGTCGACGTCGACGCGGCGCCGCTGCTCTTCTCGGAGTCTTCTTCACCACAGCTCGTCCGGGCGCGGACGTCGGGCATGGAGCACATGGGTGCCCACACGTTGTTCGCTGCTATGCCGGGGGAGAAGGTGCACGACGACGTGAAGAGGGAGATTCTACATCATCCACGACAAAGGCAGAGGAGGTGGTGGTTATGAGGACGGGCAGGTGGAGGACTCGGATCCCACCCAGTCCGGCAACTATACCCACACGTAGCAGGGCTACATCCAGACCGGTACGCAGTAGACCTACACCCAGGACGGCATGGGCACATAGCAGCAGGATTGGGCCGCCGGACAGGCTGAGGAGGTGGTGGAGAAAGATGAGGACGGCGAAGACGATGATCCGGATGATATTGTCGGCGATCCGAAAAAGAAGGGTAGAGGAGCAAGCTTTAACATGCGGGAGGACGAGATGTTATGCGATGAATGGTTGGCCACTAGCCTCGATCCGATCCATGGCACGAAGCAAAAGGGCTCAAATTTTTGGGCCAACAATCACACATGGTTCCATGAACACAAGCATTTCGCGCCCTACTCCGACACGCTCATCCGCAACCGTGAACAAAAGTCCCTCAACCATCGATAGTACACCACCCAAGAGGCCGTGTAGAAGTATTGCAGCCACTTGGCGCATCTCATCGCACGGCGGCCTAGTGGTGCCCAAATCACCAAGCAAGTAAGTTCATTTCACTGGATATGCATAGGTTTGTTGATCACTGGCCGAATATGCATATGTTTGTTGATCATTGGTCGAATATGCCTAGTTTTATTGATCAGTAGCCTTATATGCTTAGTTTTGTAGCTGGATATGCATAGGTTTGTTTATCATTGGCCGGATATGCATACTTTTGTTGATCACTACCCGGATATGCATACTTTTGTAGCACCATATTCATAGGTTTGTTGATCATTGGCCGAATATGCATAGTTTTGTTGACCATTTATATTTTGTAGCTTTCTCGTGCGTGTATGGTGTTCAAGAAGTTTGCGAAGAAAAACTTCCGTCATGCATTGCTGGTTGAAGTTTAATGGGCAACCGAAGTGGAACCTATTCATCGCCAAGACCGCCGCCCAAGCCATCAAGGAAGAAACCGGTGACCCAACCAACCCAACAAAAGAACCACCCAAGAAGGTTAGAAGAGGGTTTCACGGAAAGAAGCGGGAGGAGGAGAGGGCAAAGCGAGAAGGTGCGTTGGTGAAGATGACGGAGAGGTTCGAGGACATCTTGTCCAAGGAGGTGGCATACGTCAAGCGCTCGAACATCAAGGAGGGAAAAAGGCGAAGAGGTTCAAACTATTGATGGAGGCAACTGAGAAGAAGATAGCGCTCGAAGAAAAGAGGGTCATGATCAAAGAGAAGAATGTCATGGTCGAGGAGAAGAGGGCGATGATGGAAGAAAAGAAGGTGAAGTTCGTAGCTGATGCGGCGGACGTCAAGTTGTTGTCTTTGAATTTGGAGTATTTGGATGCCGATGCAAGGATGATCATGCAAGTCGTCCGCTACAAGATGTTGCAGCGGCAGAAAAATGAGTTAGAGACGGCGGAGAAGGAGAATGAGGAGGCGGTGGAGAAGCGGGCCGAGGCGGAGGCTGCATATGCCGCGGCAACAACACCTTGAGCTTGGAAGCTCAGATTGCCACTTGTAACACCCCCTTGTAATAAGCTCTGTGACACTCTGTTAAAATTTCCAAGTCATGATCATTTGCAGTGCCAAGTCATATGGGTTAATGATCCAATTCAAAGTCACATATGAAAATCAACTCAAATTCAAAAGTGAATTATAAAGTTGATCAAACACTGTTGGGAAAATGTTCATTAAATGGCAAATAATTCAGGAACATTTCTAAAACCAATATCAAAATATTTGGAGTTGGACAAGTGACTCTAACTTGATGAAACAGCACCTAAACAGAATATTAAAATCCATTTATAATCATTACAAATTCAAATGAGCTCCAAATCTGCCCAAACCACTTTTTGGTGAGAGTTAATATTGCATTGCAATATTTGGGCCAACTTCCACATTTTTCAAAAGAGCACAAGTGGCCTAATCATTTTGAAACAGAAAGAGGAATAAAAGAAAAGGGAGAAGAGAAATAAGAAAAAGGAAAACGCTACTGTTGGCTGGGCCTAAGTGCACAGTGTGCAGCCCAGTCCAACAGCAGCCCACACCTTCTCCCTCCTCGTGCGTGTCGGCGCGCCCCTGGCCGAGCGCGCGCACGCTGGCGAGCGCGCGACACCGGGGCAGCCACCGACGGAACAGGGCGCGGAGGGGATAAGGTCGACGCCCCTCCACTCCGCCCCGGCCTCTCCGTCATTCTTCCCCGTCCTCTCCTTACTCGCCTCGCCTCCTCTCCCCTCTCCAGATCCGGAGCAGAGCGCCGTCGCCGCCGCGTTTCTGTCGCAGCCGCGGCCACCGCCATCGCCTCGGGTCACCATGGTGCCGAAGGGGTTGCCGTCGTCTTCCTCGTCGATTGAAGGCCCCAGCTGGTGCTAGGAGGCCCTGTAGCTGCCGGACACCACCGTCCCCTTCTTCCCCAACCCCGGTGCCCGCCGGCGAATTCGACGCCCACTGCTGCTACAAATCTGTCGAGGGCCTACGTGGGTGCCGCACGGTGAGCCTCTCCTTCCCCTGCTGCTCCTCGTTGATCCCCGAGCGCTCTGTAGCTAGCTGCCGTCGTTGCCAAGCACGGGTCGCCGCGGCCACAGACACCGTCGTGCTCGTCCGGACCCAGCATCGCGCTCCTGGGGCTCGTGCGAGTCTGGCAAGACCCCTAGCACTCCTCCCCGCGCTGTGTAGCTTAGAACCCGACGAGGCCCGAACTCCGGCGCCGCTGCTGCTCAACGCCGGCGAGGATTCTGACCGATTCCGGCGAAACCACCGCCACCACTGCATGCGGCCCGTTCGACTCGTTCGAACGCGCCCTCGCGCGCGCAAAATGGCCGTCTGTAGGCGATTTCCGACGCCGGCCTGCGCCCTCCGCCGCGTTTGGCGTCACCGGCGTCGAGCCGCCGGCCACCGCCGACGTGGTAGGGCCGGCCCCACCTCAGGGTGGCTGCCAGTGGGCCCTGGGGGCCCCGATTGACTGGGTTGACCCAGTCAACGTGCTGACTGGGCAACCCCAGTCACTGACGTGTGGGCCCCGGCGACTAATTAAACTAATTAAGCATTTAATTAAATAAAGTTAATTAGATTAGCCTAATGTCTCACTGACAAGTGGGGCCCGTCCCCTAATTAACCCTGGAATTAAAATTAACCCACTGTTAAAATAACAGAGGCTAACATGTGGGTCCCTCTGGACCCACATGTCATATTTGACGAGTCAGCGCCACTGTTGCATGCTGACGTCATCCTCACGCAATGCTGACATCATCAGGCACTATTCTGGACAATGTTGAGTTTATTAAATAAATAAATTCCAGAAATTCAAATAAACTTTAAAAATTAATAACTTTTAAACCGTAGCTCGGATCGAAAAAGTTAAAACATGAAAGTTGCTCAGAACGACGAGCCTAGTCTGATCGTGCCGTCTGTTTCTTTATCGGAACCCCCTACGTAGAAGAACTCGTAGCTCCGGACCCGAATCCGGCAGATGAATAGTGCACACACGTCGGATATTAAATCCCAGATTAATTCTAAAAATAACTAAAATGACTTAGATGCATAATTAGGCAACCCTGCACTGCATCATAGCATCACACGCACCGTATTGCATTTATTTGCATTATGTTTACCTGTTTCTTCCCTCTCTTCTCTCTCGGTAGACCCCGACGTTGACGTAGCTCCCGAGGCAGACGCAGCTCAGGAGTACGACTACGTCCCCGATGACACCACCGACGACCTTGCCCTTGCCCCAGAGCAAACAGGCAAGCACCCCCATTTTGAACATGCCTATATCGCCTATTCCCTTCTCTCTTATGCTTGCATTAGAACTGCTACTGCTACTGTTTTCCTATATCTGCTGCATAGCCTGATTATTGTACCCTGCTTTGTTACCTTACTGGTTATCCTAGACTGCTTAGTATAGGCTGGGTAGAGACACGACAGAGACCCCCACTTGATTCCGACTGCCCTGCTGGACATCAGAAGACCCGACCATCGGGATTGAAGACTAGACCCTGGCACCGCACCTCACTTCCCCTTAGTTGCCGACACTGCTGGGTTACCGTCGAGTGCCGAGGGTGATACCTCGTTAGCACTTCTGATGTTAACCTTGTAGGTTAGTTACTCGGTCGTGGTAAGCGAGGGTGATTCCTCCTACACCACCCCCGATAACGACATCGTCGCAACCTCTCAAGTGTGGACCTCGAGGGTGATTCCTCCTTCGTTCACCTTGATGATAACATCGAGCGGGAATTCCATCGAGGGTGATTCCTCAGGGTTCCCTTCGGTGTCAGACACACAGTTACCTTGGATATTATGACTTGACTATGAACCATGATACTAAAGACGGGTCGGCCCTGAGGGGTACCCGCGCGAGCTTATTGCGAAGTGATGTGGAGTCGGGTTGACCTGGATGGTGCCCGTGAGATAAGTACGAGGCGTGGCCGGGCATTCTTAGCCCTTGCCGCAAGTCCTCGAGACGGGGCGACGGGGTCACATCGATCGTGAGTCTCTGCTCGTTTCCGCGCGCTCCTAAGCCACTACGGTTTGGATATTTCATCCGAGGGGCCTCTGGCCCGATAGCACTAACCATCACGTGGGCATAGTATGGGCGTTCTGCGTCGTATACATCAGCCAAAGCTCTATTGATGTCAGCGAGGAGCGGCCCGTTTTGGATTGGACTGGGAACGCAACTGCGCTTGTATTAAGGGGTTGCTAGGTCTGCTTCCAAAACGTCCTCGCAACATGCAGGGTTCCCGGGGCGAAGGCCCAAGACCCCCGGGGGCATAGGTTAGTCCGGCGTGCTGACCTCTCTTTAGAGCCTAGGTCGGGTTGCGGCGTGTTGCTTAGCCGAGGCCGGGCATGACCCAGAAAAGTGTGTCCGGCCGGAGTTAAGCGAGCGTGGTGGGTAAGTTGGTGCACCCCTGCAGGGAAGAAACTTCTATCGATAGCCTGTCCTACGGTAACGGACACTCGGAGTTGTATCCCGATCGGTACAACTAGAACATGTGATGAGAACTGGATAGTACGGCTCTGGGATTGCTTTCTCGCAGGGAGTCGAGAAAGGATCTCAGGTCGAGGTTGATGATACTACTACTACTACTATACATTATGTTGATCTGCTCTCTTCTAATGCTGCAAGACTGTCGAAGATTGTTGAAGATGCTAGTCTTCGATAGGACTAGGCTTCCCTCTCTATTTTGGCATTTCTGCAGCCCAGTCCACATATACAGCCATTCCTTTGACAATGTTGCATATGTAGTGTAGATCCTTGCTTGCTGAGTACTTCGGATGAGTACTCACGTTTGCTTTACTTTCTTTTCCCCCCATATTCCACTTGATGCCACCAGACGACGGAGCCCCTGAGCCAGACGCCCCAGTCGACGACCAGTACTACTATCCGCCTGGCGAGTACTACTACTACGAGGAGCCGACTGACGACCAGGAGTAGGATCGAAGGGTCCAGGGCAGGAGGCCTACGCCTTTCGATCGTAGATTTTATTTTACCCCGCCTCTGTGAAGGCCTATCTCTCTCTCTGTAATATATCTGTACTCAGATATCTGATGCTTTCGCTGACTCTTGTATGCCATCGAGCTATGTATTCGAGCCCTCGAGGCCCTGGCTTGTAATATAAAGCTTGTATGACTTTATTTATGTTTTAGAGTTGTGTTGTGATATCTTCAAGTGAGTCCTTAGGCTTGATCGTGCGCATTTGCGTGTATGATTAGTGCACGATTAAGCCGGGGTCGTCACAGGTTGGTATCAGAGCCGACTGCCTCTAGGTATCCCCCTTCCCAATTCCTTGGCCGAAGTTGAGTCTAGTGGTCAAAAACTATTTTACTAACTTGGCTGTGTGCCTTACGGGCCCACGTCGCCAACTGGGTGGTATTAGGATATTTTATTCCTCGTCTTTACTCTGGGACTCTAATCTCTCATCTATTCGGGTTTAATAAAATTTACTAACCCCGACATTTAGGTTCTCGTTAATCCTATCCACCCGGAGAGCTGGATTCAGTGCGATTTCCCTGACGTTGATCTGATTAGTCTGATAATCATTTTTCTTTCCATTGTTTTATTTAACCTTTCTCTTTGAGTTGTATTATACTCCGAGTTGTCATTCGATAAGACCGGATTCTGCATCAGAGTGCACGCGGAGAGTAGGATCCAGCGAGTTGATGGATCTTCGGTGTTTTCTAAACTCGACTTGAGGTTGGGTTATCACCAGATCCATGTCCGCGAAGAGGATATTCCAAAGACTGCATTCGTTACTCGTTATGGCTCTTACGAGTATACATTCATGTCGTTTGGTTTAACAAACGCTCCAGCTACATTCTCCTGTCTAATGAATTACATATTAATGGATTACCTCGACAAATTCGTCGTGGTATATCTGGATGATATTCTGGTTTATTCGAAGAACAAAGAAGAACATGCTGAGCACCTTCGCCTTGTTCTGGAGAGACTTCGAGAGCACCAATTATATGCCAAGTACTCTAAGTGTGAATTCTGGCTTTCTGAGGTAACCTACCTTGGACATGTCATCTCCAAGGATGGTATCGCAGTTAACCCGGAACGAGTTCAGGCTATTCTTGACTGGACCCCTCCGAAGAATGTCAAGCAAGTCAGAAGTTTCCTCGGGCTTGCAAGTTATTGTCGCCGTTTCATCGAGAATTTCTCCAAGATTGCCAAGCCCCTGACTAATCTGCTCCACAAAGGCGTTAAGTTTGAGTGGATAGACAAATGTCAGGAAAGCTTCCAGACCCTCAAGGACAAGCTGACTTCTGCTCCAGTCCTTGCTCCTCCAAACTCTCGTAAAGATTTCGTGATCTTCTGTGACGCATCTCGCCAAGGACTAGGTTGTGTCCTAATGCAAGAGCGAAGAGTAATTGCTTATGCTTCACGACAACTGCGTCCACATGAAGATAATTACCCAGTGCATGACCTCGAACTTGCTGCTGTGATTTATGCTTTGAAGCAGTGGCGTCACTACCTCCTTGGTAATCGGTGTGAGATTTACACCGATCAGCAGAGCTTGAAGTACTTATTCACTCAACCGGAACTTAATCTTCGTCAGCAGCGATGGTTGGAAACAATCACCGATTATGACTGTGGTATTTCCTACACTCCTGGCAAAGCTAATGTGATGGCTGATGCTTTGAGCCGCAAGTCATACTGTAGCAACCTCATGGTAAAGCAAGCTCAACCCCAGCTATATGAAGAATTGCGCAAGCTGAATCTCTGCATCGTCCCGCAAGGTTCTCTTAATAACCTTGTGATACAGCCAGATCTTGAGAAAGCTGTCAAGATTGCGCAAGCCAAAGATGCTGAAATTGGTCTAATGAAGAAAGAACTTCACCTTCAAAAGTACAGGGATTTCTCGATTGCTGAAGATGGAACCTTGTACTTCCGAGACCACATTGTAGTACCTCGCTTCGAGCTGATGACCGACAAAGTCAAGGAGGCCCATGATACACCGCTATCTATCCATCCGGGTAGTACCAAGATGTATCGAGATCTTCGTCAAAGGTACTGGTGGTCTAGAATGAAGCAAGATATTGCTCGTTATGTTGCCGAGTGTGACGTTTGTCGTCGCGTGAAGGCAGAACATCAGAAACCTGCTGGAATTCTGCAACCGCTCCCTATTCCTCTATGGAAATGGGATAAAGTGCAAATGGACTTCATTACTGGTCTTCCCAAGTCTCAGAAGGGTCACGATGCTATTCTTGTCGTCGTTGATCAACTTTCCAAGGTTGCACACTTTCTGCCAGTTAAGGAGACTATTACTGCTAGTCAGTTAGCAGACTTATATATCTCCAGAATTGTTTCACTCCATGGTATTCCCAAGGAAATCAGTTCAGACCATGGCAGCATTTTCACTGGCCATTTCTGGGAAAGTTTCCAGAAAGCAATGGGAACTCATATTACCTGGAGTTCAGCTTATCATCCCCAATCCCAAGGCCAAGTTGAGCGCGTTAATCAAGTGCTTGAAGATATGCTTCGAGCTTGTGTTATATCCTTCGGTAAGAAATGGGAGGAATCTCTCCCGTATGCCGAGTTCTTTATAACAATAGCTACCAAGCCAGCTTGAAAATGGCCCCCTTTGAGGTTCTTTATGGTCGTAAATGTCGAACCCCTCTGAATTGGTCAGAAACTGGGGAACGACCTCTTGTTGGACCGGACATTATTCAGCATGCCGAAGAACAAGTCAGAATTGTCCGGGAGAATCTCAAAGCAGCTCAAGACCGTCAGAAGAGTAATTATGATCGCAAGCGATGGGGTGTGATCTATCAACCTGGTGATCAAGCCTATCTTCGTGTCACTCCAATGAAGGGCACCCGTCGTTTCGGAATCAAGGGCAAGCTAGCTCCTCGCTATATTGGTCCTTTCCGCATCGTGGCTAGACGTGGACAGGTGGCATATAAATTGGAGTTGCCACCGCAATTCTCCCATATTCATGATGTCTTCCACGTGTCGCAAATTCGTAAGTGCTTCAAGGAATCCCCGCACCGTGTAGTGGATCATGAGATGCTCGAGATACAAGACGATCTTTCTTATAAGGAGCATCTGATCCGCATCCTCGACGAATCTGAACGTCGAACTCGTCAGAAGACGACCAAGTTCCTAAAAGTGCAGTGGTCGAATCACACTGAAGATGAAGCCACTTGGGAACACGAGGATCATCTTCGGGAAGAATATCCCGGACTCTTTCCTTCTACCTCCTGAATTCTCGGGACGAGAATTTCTTTTAGAGGAGGAGAACATGTAACACCCCCTTGTAATAAGCTCTGTGACACTCTGTTAAAATTTCCAAGTCATGATCATTTGCAGTGCCAAGTCATATGGGTTAATGATCCAATTCAAAGTCACATATGAAAATCAACTCAAATTCAAAAGTGAATTATAAAGTTGATCAAACACTGTTGCGAAAATGTTCATTAAATGGCAAATAATTCAGGAACATTTCTAAAACCAATATCAAAATATTTGGAGTTGGACAAGTGACTCTAACTTGATGAAACAGCACCTAAACAGAATATTAAAATCCATTTATAATCATTACAAATTCAAATGAGCTCCAAATCTGCCCAAACCACTTTTTGGTGAGAGATAATATTGCATTGCAATATTTGGGCCAACTTCCACATTTTTCAAAAGAGCACAAGTGGCCTAATCATTTTGAAAGGAATAAAAGAAAAGGGAGAAGAGAAATAATAAAAAGGAAAACGCTACTGTTGGCTGGGCCTAAGTGCATAGTGTGCAGCCCAGTCCAACAGCAGCCCACACCTTCTCCCTCCTCGTGCGTGTCGGCGCGCCCCTGGCCGAGCGCGCGCGCGCCGGCGAGCGCGCGACACCGGGGCAGCCACCGACAGAACAGGGCGCGGAGGGGATAAGGTCGACGCCCCTCCACTCCGCCCCGGCCTCTCCGTCATTCTTCCCCGTCCTCTCCTCACTCGCCTCGCCTCCTCTCCCCTCTCCAGATCCGGAGCAGAGCGCCGTCGCCACCGCGTTTCCGTCGCAGCCGCGGCCACCGCCATCGCCTCGGGTCACCATGGTGCCGAAGGGGTTGCCGTTGTCTTCCTCGTCGATTGAAGGCCCCAGCTGGTGCTAGGAGGCCCTGTAGCTGCCGGACACCGCCGTCCCCTTCTTCCCCAACCCCGGTGCCCGCCGGCGCATTCGACGCCCACTGCTGCTACAAATCTGTCAAGGGCCTACGTGGGTGCCGCACGGTGAGCCTCTCCTTCCCCTGCTGCTCCTCGTTGATCCCCGAGCGCTCTGTAGCTAGCTGCCGTCATTGCCAAGCACGGGTCGCCGCTGTGCACTTCGCCGCCGCGGCCACAGACGCCGTCGTGCTCGTCCGGACCCAGCATCGCGCTCCTGGGGCTCGTGCGAGTCTGGCAAGACCCCTAGCACTCCTCCCCGCGCTGTGTAGCTTAGAACCCGACGAGGCCCGAACTCCGGGGCCGCTGCTGCTCAACGCCGGCGAGGATTCCGGCCGATTCCGGTGAAACCACCGCAACCACTGCATGCGGCCCGTTCGACTCGTTCGAACGCGCCCTCGCGCGCGCAAAATGGCCGTCTGTAGGCGATTTCCGACGCCGGCCTGCGCCCTCCGCCGCGTTTGGCGTCACCGGCGTCGGGCCGCCGGCCACCACCGACGTGGCAGGGCCGGCCCCACCTCAGGGTGGCTGCCAGTGGGCCCTGGGGGCCCCGGTTGACTGGGTTGACCCAGTCAACATGCTGACTGGGCAACCCCAGTCACTGACGTGTGGGCCCCGGCGACTAATTAAACTAATTAAGCATTTGATTAAATAAAGTTAATTAGATTAGCCTAATGTCTCGCTGACAAGTGGGGCCCGTCCCCTAATTAACCCTGGAATTAAAATTAACCTACTGTTAAAATAACAGAGGCTGACATGTGGGTCCCACTGGACCCACATGTCATATTTGACGAGTCAGCGCCACTGTTGCATGCTGACGTCATCCTCACGCAATGCTGACATCATCAGGCACTATTCTGGACAATGTTGAGTTTATTAAATAAATAAATTCCAGAAATTCAAATAAACTTTAAAAATTAATAACTTTTAAACCGTAGCTCGGATCGAAAAAGTTAAAACATGAAAGTTGCTCAGAACGACGAGCCGAGTCTGATCATGCCGTCTGTTTCTTTATCGGAACCCCCTACGTAGAAGAACTCATAGCTCCGGACCCGAATCCGACAGATGAATAGTGCACACACGTCGGATATTAAATCCCAGATTAATTCTAAAAATAACTAAAATGACTTAGATGCATAATTAGGCAACCCTGCACTGCATCATAGCATCACACGCACCGTATTGCATTTGTTTGCATTATGTTTACCTGTTTCTTCCCCCTCTTCTCTCTCGGTAGACCCCGACGTTGACGTAGCTCCCGACGCAGACGCAGCTCAGGAGTACGACTACGTCCCCGATGACACCACCGACGACCTTGCCCTTGCCCCAGAGCAAACAGGCAAGCACCCCCATTTTGAACATGCCTATATCGCCTATTCCCTTCTCTCTTATGCTTGCATTAGAACTGCTACTGCTACTGTTTTCCTATATCTGCTGCATAGCCTGATTATTGTACCCTGCTTTGTTACCTTACTGGTTATCCTAGACTGCTTAGTATAGGCTGGGTAGAGACACGACAGAGACCCCCACTTGATTCTGACTGCCCTGCTGGACATCAGAAGACCCGACCATCGGGATTGAAGACTAGACCCTGGCACCGCACCTCACTTCCCCTTAGTTGCCGACACTGCTGGGTTACCGTCGAGTGCCGAGGGTGATACCTCGTTAGCACTTCTGATGTTAACCTTGTAGGTTAGTTACTCGGTCGTGGTAAGCGAGGGTGATTCCTCCTACACCACCCCCGATAACGACATCGTCGCAACCTCTCAAGTGTGGACCTCGAGGGTGATTCCTCCTTCGTTCACCTTGATGATAACATCGAGCGGGAATTCCATCGAGGGTGATTCCTCAGGGTTCCCTTCGGTGTCAGACACACAGTTACCTTGGATATTATGACTTGACTATGAACCATGATACTAAAGACGGGTCGGCCCTGAGGGGTACCCGCGCGAGCTTATTGCGAAGTGATGTGGAGTCGGGTTGACCTGGATGGTGCCCGCGAGATAACTACGAGGCGTGGCCGGGCATTCTTAGCCCTTGCCGCAAGTCCTCAAGACGGGGCGACGGGGTCACATCGATCGTGAGTCTCTGCTCGTTTCCGCGCGCTCCTAAGCCACTACGGTTTGGATATTTGATCCGAGGGGCCTCTGGCCCGATAGCACTAACCATCACGTGGGCATAGTATGGGCGTTCTGCGTCGTATACATCAGCCAAAGCTCTATTGACGTCAGCGAGGAGCGGCCCATTTTGGATTGGACTAGGAATGCAACTGCGCTTGTATTAAGGGGTTGCTAGGTCTGCTTCCAAAACGTCCTCGCAACGTGCAGGGTTCCTGGGGCGAAGGCCCAAGACCCCCGGGGGCATAGGTTAGTCCGGCGTGCTGACCTCTCTTTAGAGCCTAGGTCGGGTTGCGGCGTGTTGCTTAGCCGAGGCCGGGCATGACCCAGAAAAGTGTGTCCGGCCAGAGTTAAGCGAGCGTGGTGGGTAAGTTGGTGCACCCCTGCAGGGAAGAAACTTCTATCGATAGCCTGTCCTACGGTAACGGACACTCGGAGTTGTATCCCGATCGGTACAACTAGAACATGTGATGAGAACTGGATAGTACGGCTCTGAGATTGCTTTCTCGCAGGGAGTCGAGAAAGGATCTCAGGTCGAGGTTGATGATACTACTACTACTACTATACATTATGTTGATCTGCTCTCTTCTAATGCTGCAAGACTGTCAAAGATTGTTGAAGATGCTAGTCTTCGATAGGACTAGGCTTCCCTCTCTATTCTGGCATTTCTGCAGCCCAGTCCACATATACAGCCATTCCTTTGACAATGTTGCATATGTAGTGTAGATCCTTGCTTGCTGAGTACTTCGGATGAGTACTCACGTTTGCTTTACTTTCTTTTTCCCCCATATTCCACTTGATGCCACCAGACGACGGAGCCCCTGAGCCAGACGCCCCAGTCGATGACCAGTACTACTATCCGCCTGGCGAGTACTACTACTACGAGGAGCCGACTGACGACCAGGAGTAGGATCGGAGGGTCCAGGGCAGGAGGCCTACGCCTTTCGATCGTAGATTTTATTTTACCCCGCCTCTGTGAAGGCCTATATCTCTCTCTGTAATATATCTGTACTCAGATATCTGATGCTTCCGCTGACGCTTGTATGCCATCGAGCTATGTATTCGAGCCCTCGAGGCCCTGGCTTGTAATATAAAGCTTGTATGACTTTATTTATGTTTTAGAGTTGTGTTGTGATATCTTCAAGTGAGTCCTTAGGCTTGATCGTGCGCATTTGCGTGTATGATTAGTGCACGATTAAGCCGGGGTCGTCACACCGGTCCAGCGGGGCAGAAAATTTCAATTTTTTGCACGGACTGCCAGGTTGATATTCTTTTGTGATCGGGCATGTAAAAAGTTTAAGTATACTTGCCTCTTTTTGGGTTGTGATCGAGCATGTGATCCGGCGCATTCTATGGATCGGACTTTATTTGAATTTGAAAGTGCACTTTACCGACGGACATGTAGAGGATAGCATTGGATGGCTTACTCCCGCATCTATGTTTCCTCGGACTGGTCCCCCCTGTTCGCGGGCGGATGCCGGAGCAAATTTCCTGGTAGCGTTGGATATGCCCTTACACACGGACCAGTCCGCGGACACTGATGCAAGAGTTCTCCATTCAACCTTGTTCCATAAATGTCATTTTGTGTTTTTTTGTTCTAAGACCGCAACACTCAAAATAGTACAATTTATTCATAAATAACATACAAATATCCCTTGTACAATAGTTCAAATGTAAATATTACATCTGAGATAGGATGGTCAACAACTTTTTCAAATTCAACGATACTAGAGTCAGAACCGACACATGTCGTCCCACATATACTGCCCCTTGAGCTACATCCAACAATGTATGTGCGTGAATGAATGGTCTCCCCTCAATCTTATAGTACATCACGACAACGCGTGCAGGCTATACGTGTAGAGCATCATTGAGTGAACAAATGAATTAACCAACATGTAGCAACAAGAAGCAAAACTTACGATCTCCATGGTTGACGAGCTCAGCGGCCACATTATCTCCGATCCAGTCGGTGAATCGCACCACAAAACTTTATGACAGAGTTGCCAAAGGTATATCATCGGTGCAATATTGACTTCACATTGCGTTCATGGATGACGAGCATGTAGTAGGGCACGAAGTTCTATTGCTCGTGAAACGAAGCATGCACGCGCCGGCAAAGATCGAGCTCCTTGAGTTCCTGCCTACAAAATCCACAAATACGACCAACCACGCATCGTGTAGCAACTCATCCTCCATCATCGAGTACCCCTCCATCGAATTACTCTAGAAAAAATAAAAAAAGTTCCACAAAAGAGCTCAATGGCATTTGACCGAACACCTGTCTTGTGTGGTGTCTGCCATGGATGTCGTCGGCAGGGGGGCAAAGGGTACCTGGCTATGGAAGGATTTTGGGTGGGCAGGAGTGTAGTCCAAGCCGGGCAGGCGCGTTGGTGGGGGTTGCAGAAGTCCTACGAGGCCTGGGCTACGACCGAAGAGGTACAACGGCGGCAGCGAACGAGGAGGATGCAGATGCAAAGTAAGGGGGTAGTAGGGGTGGAGTCGAAGAAAAATGGAGCGGGAGGGGGGGGGAGGGGTTGAGTGGGCCGGGAGTGTTGAAGTCCTACGTGGCGGTAATCCGGACTCCCGCAAAGCCCCCTCCCCTGTTTGCTTCCGGCTCAGGGGAAAACGTACGCCTGAACCAATTCACGGACCAATGAGGCACCATGCATATTGGATGACAAAACACGTCTGGACGGTTCAATCGCAACGGATGCAGGTGGCTTGAGAGCCGGCATTCAAGATGCCTTAAGTTCTACCCTGCACTTACGAATGATAGCTTGATGTCGCTGAATATTCAGCGTGACAGCTTGACTCTCAAACTCGATGTCATGAAGATCAATAGGAATGCACCAAGTGGTCGCGAAAAGATGCACTGCCCAAAATCTATATTCTCACCCACGTCGAGGTTCTCGAGGCGGCTAATTGCATCTCCTACGCCGACCCTCAAACTGTCCACAATCGTCTGGAATGCACGGTATGAGTTTTGCCATCCAAAGCGGGCTTGTATCGGTCTGCTGATCGTTTCGGACGTGCTTTTTCCCGCAAACAAGAAACAAACTGGGGGTTCTTTGCAGGCATCCAGACCGCTGCCATGCCCACTTCTGACAACCATGGTCAACCAAAAAACCTCCCGCCTCTCCCGCACTTTCCATCCAACGCACACGCCGCTTCCCGCGTCACATTCATGCTGGCTCAGAGCATGCACCGGCCGCCATTGATGCCGAGCGACGTGACCGGGTGTGAGGGCAGCTCCGAAGGATGCGACCTCTCGGGCGTCGGCGCTTCAATGTAGATGTCGCGTCTCGAGAAACCAACCCCGGCCGCCGCGTCTCATTGAAGCAGGCTGACCAACTGTTCACATGGCCTGGCCGTGGCTATTTAATATGTGCGCTAGCAATGCACACATTCACATTTCATCCTCTCCGAGCCCCTCATCCTCACCGAGCATCTCCAACACCAGTGATGTCGATGTGATGGTTCTCCGCACCGGCAAGCAGAGTCGGCGGCAGTTCCTCGTCAGGCAGCTCACGGTGCCACCACCCTCGCCCTCCAGGCCCCTCGGCATCCATGGCTACCGGCTCCTCCAGCAAGGAGGAAATTGTCATCTCCTCCGGCAATAAGGAAGACCAGGCGCCACCACAGGAGCAGTAGTCGCGCCTCCTCGCAGAGGCCGCTCTGACAAACGAGGAATTCGTCTGTCAGATGGAGCTCATGACAGAGCGATCGCTCAGTCATATGAGACCGGCGCCACCCTCGCCGCTCTGTGCGGTCAAGGAGGAGCTGCCGTCCCCGTCAATCTACCGCGTGAAGCAGGAGCCAGCGGCACCTCTCCGGCGGGTGAAGGAGGAGCCTGCATCACCTCTCCCCCCTGTGCGCAACCTCGACAGCATCGTCAAGGAGGAGCCGTCATCCCCACCACGCAACCGCGACGTCCAAATCAGGCGCCGCGTGAAGGAGGAGCCGAGATCGCCGCCTGTGCACAAACCGTATTGACGGGCCTGCGTCACTGCACCGCTGCAACCATTGCGGGTAATTTGTCAAGGACGAGCCACCGCCCGCTATCACCAAGGCGTCAGGCTGCATACTCCACTATCATGAAGGCGGCGGTCCCTCAGGCTCAACGGTCATCGTGTCCGAGGAGGAGTGGGCGGCGAGACAACAAGCGCGCTATGAGCAATGCAACGCTGCGTACTGCTCCGTCTACGCCAAGTCCGACGCGGCGCCGGAAAGGTTCCGCAACGACCGAAACCTCGCCGCCACCTGGGTCCTCGACTGCTCTGTCACCACCGCGGAGATGGCCGCCAGGCGCCGTCGCCACCTTGTCGGCGAGCTCGACAAGATCGATGAGGAGTGGTCGCTTAGCCACTTTCTCCGCCAAGGCCGCCAGGGCTTCACGAGCGCCGTCGACATTGGCCGCGGCGGGCCTCCGGACCGCGCAGAAGGAAGCGGAGCGGCTCCTCCGTGAGCGGCAGACAGCGGCCAGACAAGGCTGCCACGGCGACCGACGCCCTACTGCCGCTGGAGGGATGATGACGACGACGGTGGTGCGCCAAGTAGGGCGGCCATGCATACGAGGTGGTTGGCCGGTACAAGCTTTAGAGTTTTTTTAGTCTTCAGTAAAACGGCCGAAATATCGGTCGTTTACGTAAATTATGACCGAACTTTAATAAATTCCATCATGTTTGATTAAATTTTGTTTGGTTTGTTAAAATACGCTTTGAAATGTATACAGATAACCCCGTAAAAAAAGAAATGTATACGGATAGCGTTGGATGGCTGGCTCCTGCATCAGTCCGAGGACTGGTCCCGCAGTCGATGGACGGATACGGTGTGGTCGGCATTGGAGATGCCCTAAGAAACAGGGATACTGTTTCCTGTCCTCCTCGATGCATGGAGAGAAGAATAGTCAAAGAGTGTCAGGTAACTCAGTACCCCCCCCCCCCCGGAATCGCCCGAGCGGACTCACTAACGGGCGTCTCAAATGGGCCTCAAACGACCGGGCTGACCAGCACCCCTCATATCCAACTCAAATGTAGGGTGGATATGGGGATGTCTGGGCGCGTCCGGCACGTCGGACCCGACAGGCCTACCCACCATAAATTGCACCAAATCCACCACCCTTGACCTATCGGATCCATTTGGTATCTCCTCTCTTCTTCCTACTCCGTGTCGGACGTCTCGCAGCTCCGCCGCCACCCTTGCTCCGCAGCCGTTCTGAGTCTCAGCGTCGCCAGCACCGGCACAACAGTCCTCTCTCCCGTGCTCACCGCCGCGGACATCGTCGACAGCCTGGACACCACCGCAGTACGCCCGGCAACTATCGGGTTGCCCCTTGTGCTTTATGTGTTCGACACATTGTCCGACCCGGTTTTTGCGATTTATTTGTAGGAAAAGCGATGAATTCCGATGCTTCGTCGGATGAGGAGTAGGACCGACAAAGCTTGATAAAATGATTGAAGATGACTTCCTCGATTCCTCGGATTCGAACGAAGAAGTGAACATGATCATACTCATGAGCATGTAAGAGGAAGTGGACCGGCAGGTGCATGGATTTGCATGTATTTGAGAGTTTGGATTTGAGGTATGTGGCTACCAGGAAAGACATATGAGGGGCGGTCCGGCCGCGTCTGCGGGCGGACCCGGGCGCGTCTGCTGATGTATAGTGGGCTGGATTTGCCAAGTCCGGTTGTAGATGCTTACTCACAAGATAGATCGTTTTCGTATTACTTATGCAACTTTGTCCGCCCACGTTTTCATCCTATAAGAGTTACCGGTTTCCTGTCCTGTAGTTTATGCTTTTTTAAAAGAAAAATCATGTATTTTTTTGCTGAGAAATGAACGAAAATCCGAGTGTCCACTCTCTTCTATAAGAGCGTCTATATCTCAGGACTCCCTATTTGGCGCGGTAAGCGCCGCCGAAGACAACATTTTTTTAGGATTGGCAGCACTTTATTGATCAATGTGAATGTTTATGGGAATACATGTTGGGTCATGAGGATGAATAAGCCACAAATGAGGACCCTGATCAAGCATAGCCAACTGTTTGGCAAGGTTGCGAGCTTCACAATTTGATGCTGTTCCTTCGAAAATAACTAAACAGCTAACAAAATAACTAGCCCTAGAATTAAATTCTGTGACAATGGCCTCATAGTCTCCTTCTTTACCTTCATTGATATCATGTATTACGGTCTTGCTATCACACGCAATAATGATCTTTGTCAGCGCAAGCTCTTCTGCTAATGCCAGCGCTTCACGACAAGCTAGCATCTCTAGGGTTGCTGATTCTGTTAGTCCTGGTAGAACGATCGACGAAGACCCTAAGTAGCCTCGATATCTCTCTCTGCACACTGCGGCTAACGTGCCTACTTCTCCATTACGGGGGAGCCCTCCATCCACATGAATTTTACAGTAACCCTCAGCTGGTGGTTTCCAGGACGAAGACACGACACATGTACGTACATTGCATCGGGTAGCTGAAGGAACAGGAATAGCCTTGATAGTATCTAGCTCGTTCATAAACTGCTCAATGAATAGATGTGTCGCCATGGTACTCTGATATATGCTCTTGTCTATAGCTTCTCTGCGAGAAGTCCATATGGCCCACAAAGTTATAGCCAACTTGATGAACTGGGCATGCGATAATGACTCCTGAAGATCAAACAGCCAACGCTTGGCACTAGGATTGCTTGATTCAACCTATTCCCCCCCCCCCCCCAGCTCCTCATCTACAAGCATCCAAATGTACCTTGACAATGTGCACTCAACCAAAGAATGTTTCACGAATCCACTGCACCGCAAAGCTGGTATCTATCCTCGGTACACATGTTTCAATGCTGCCGCACATCTTCTATAGGAAGAGATTGCCTCGCGAGGCGCCATAGGAAAATTTTGATCTTAGCCAGCACCTGCGTGTTCCATAGTGACGTCCATCCATTCTCTTCAAATCTAGCATTTGATGTGGCTGGGCGACCATCTAACTCTGCATCTCTATTATTTCTGATTGACACTAGTAATTTGTATGTCGCCGAAGACAACTGGCGCCATGTTGCATCGCGTGAGCCAGCCCATGAACACGAGTTGGTGGATTGCTCGGGTCGCCCCCGGAGGGTTTGATCTATTTTTCTTTTTTTCAGGGACTTGGGTTTGATCTGTTGACTTGACCTTGCTAACCAGTGACTGATGTGTTGACCGTTGTCAACGCACTGAATGTTGACCGTTCAAAAGATAAAGAATTTGTAACGTCCATAGATTAAAAAAATCACTAGCATACAAAAAGTTCGTGAATTAAAAAAATCACGAATTCAAAAAAGTTCATGAATTCAAAACAAGTTCATATATTCCAAAAAAGTTCATGAATTTGAACAAAAGTTTGCGTATTTGAAAAAAGGATCGCTAATTTTATAGAAGTCCAAGCATTTGATTTTTTTTATGAATTCAAGAATAGTTCACAAATTGAAAAACGTTCACAGATATGGAAAAAGTTCATAAATTTGAAAAATCACAAATTTTTAAAAAGAAAAAAAATCCAAGCTGGGAAGCTTCTCAAAATCAAAACGAAATCCAGGAAATCCATTACAATCCCTTGTATATATGGGTCGGCCCAATTGCTAGTGAGAGGGAATAGGGTGGGCCGCCAGTTGATAGAATAACTTGACGCCTTAAGCCCCGAATAGGGAAGGGCGCAACTACGTGTCGTCCGACAAACCCTATTTCACGCCTTCAGTGCCGGTTAAAGGCATTTTCGCCATCCGGCGCACACCCCTCATCCCGAGCTGGGGCGGACCATTAACCATTTTTTTTCTTCGTAGGCTTCAAAAGAGATGCGGGCGAAGGGGTTGAACTTGAGCCCTCTCGATTTACACAGAATGGTAGCAACCACTACGCATCTTCACGCTTTTGCTTACTCTTTTTCCATTTTATTCTTTCTTGATTTCGAGGTGAATCGACAGATCTCATTTCTTTCTCTTTTTCCTTGTTCATTTTTCTATCTTTTTCTTTTTTCAAGTGCTTTATTTTTTTTCTTTTACGTTTTCTTAAATGCATGAAAATTTTTACAATTTCTGAACTTTTTTTCTCAAAATCGATGAAATTTTTTTAATTCGTGAACTTTTCTTCAAAATAGATGAACTTTTTTCAAATTCACAAACTTTTTTTTCAAAATTGATTAATTTATTCCAAAATCCATGAATTTTTTCAAATTCATGACTTTTTAATTCAAAGTTGATAAAAAAATTTCAAATTTTTTGAACCTTTTCAAAAATCTATGAACTTTTTATAAATTTATGAATAATTTTTTACATTGATGATGTTTTTTCAAAGTTGATGATTTTTTTTCAAATTCAGTGAACTTTTAAAAAAATTTCGGGAACATTTTTTAAGTTCGTGAACTATTTCTTCAGAATAGATGAACTTTTTTCAAATTCATGATTTTTTTTAAAATAGATTTTTTTTCCAACATTCATGATTTTATCAAAATTCATGATATTTTTTCGAAATCGATGAATTTTTTAAAACTTTGTGAAATTTTTCAAAATTGAACTTTTATAAATTTGTGACCATTTTTTTACAAAATGGATCAACTTTTTCAAAATTGATGATTTTTTTCAAATTCATGAACTTTCTTTCAAATTTCGTGAACTTCTTTTAATTCATGAACTTTTTTCAATTAAAAAATTCTGAAATTTTCAAAGTCTATAATTGACCGCTCAACTGGTCAACTGTGACCGAGGGAAGGAAATCAGCGATCCTCAGCCTTGTTTGACCCTGCTACGAGTAACCCTCATTTTTTAACGAAGCCATGATACTGGGTCGGCCCATAACAAAGGCGCGTAGGCGCGAGTTCTCCTAGCCGGCACCGACTAGGAGATCCCCGAAATCACTAATTAAGGAATACTCCTTCCAAAGATCACTTCCACCTTGCGAGGTTGCAACAAGTGGCACAGCATGTGCGCTACTTGTCGCAACCTTGGAGTTTCCCTTTTTCGTAGATTCATTTATTTCAAAATGTTTTATCCCTTAAACCGTGCGTCTAAATCTTGAACCATTTTCACCGTTTGATTTCTCGCGTAGAGACCTTTAAAACTAGATCCCATGTTGATTGGTGTCGACGAACTTTTTGCATGAAAAAACCCGAACCGGAAGCACGTTTTTTCCCCTTTTCGAAGAGGCGCGCGTTTTTCCCCTTCCAAGAGGCACGACAGTGCCTCTCGCGAAAAAATAAAAGAAAACACCTTTTTTTCCTTCGAAGCAAATCCGTGCCTCCATGAAAAGTAAATTTGTGCTCTCACTGAACAAAAAAAAATGTGTTTTTTCATTTTTTGAGAGGCACGACCGTGCCTCTCGCGGAAACAAATTCGTGCCTCCACGAGAAGTAAAACCGTGCCTCTCGTGGAACAAAAAAAAAAGAAAACATGTTTTTTTCCTTTTTCGAGAGACACTTCGCGGAAACAAATCCGTGTCTTCACGAGAAGTAAATGTGCGCCTCTCGCGGAACGAAAAAAAACCATGTTTTTTTCCTTTTTGAGAGACACGGCCGTGCCTCTCGCGGAAACAAATGCATGCCTCCATGAAAAGTAAATATGTGCCTCTAGTGTAAGGGAAAAATGGTAACACGTTTTTTCCCGTAGAAAAATCAATTTTTTTTGTTCAAATCCTAAGAAAAATCAGGGGGAACCGAAAGAAACAAAAGAAAAATATAGTACAACAAACAAAGAAAGAAAAAACAAGAAAACATTAGAATACAAAGAAAATCAAAGCAAAATATAAAAAAGGAAAACCGGTGAAAAATCATATAAAGAGAGAAAAAAATGAAAGGAAACGAAACTAAAAATCCCATAGTAAACTGGACCTATAGCGACTGCTGCGAGCCGAGCGAACCTACGGCGCTGAAATGACCGTCGCCCTCCACAAGGTGCATTGACTATCTAAGATATCCTTTAGTAAACTAAAAAAATAGCGGAAATCATATGAGAGGCTTTGTGTTCAAAAGGCTGCTAAGGAGTTGTCTTGATGTGCTTCATCCATGTTTTCATGGGGATCCGACTTGGGGGGCTGATAAATCAATCAAGTAACAAACTTATCTTCGAGCTTTACATTATTTTGACCATTTACTTTAGTATGGGTTGATGAATGCACACCTTTAGCTAATATAATTCGCTAGAGAGATAAGTGAGTGGCTTTTTCCATTATGCAAGCAAAATTGGTTGGCTTATCTCACTTTTCAGTAGGTTATATATTCACTCATGCAACTTTCTTGATTTCTTAAAGATAAAATAAAGAAAACATGAATCTACTATTTGTAAATAGTTGATCCCCACAAAATGTAATTCTCTCAACATACAGCCTTCCACCTCACGAGGCATGCCATGTCAGCATCCACTAACACTATTTTGCATGCACATGCAAACTATATGCATACTCTATGTTCACACATAGTGCAAGTATGAAACATTCTACGTTAAAAAAATATTGGATTGTAATTTAGATCATTTTCTTCATACATAATTTATTAGAAATTGATCTTTAAATTCCCGCCGTAACACGTGGGAAAATCACCTAGTACAGACAAAAAACAAACAAAGAACAAAATGTTCGTTGCATATTAAAGATAGTAGTGATTATGCATTAAAAAAAATCATGTATTAAAAAGTTCAAAGTGTAACTATTTTGTCGAGTGTTTCAGAAATGTCCATGTAAATAAAAAATGTGTTCAAGTACTTGAAACAAGATTCTTGTGATTTAAAGATATTTATGTCAGTTTTAGAAAGTATTCACATATTTTTACTAAAACAATCATATATTTTGGAAAAGTATTTGCACATGTTTAAGAATGATTTATTTTATAATAAAACAAGAAACATAAAAATAAAGAAAATTCATATAAAAAGAAACATTAAAGTAAAAAATAAAAAAAAAGAAATAAAACAAAATCAAATGTTCGTGATGTATCAAAATTATGGATCACATAGTAAAAACGTTCATCTGTTTTAAGAAAAATGTTCATCATTTCTTTCGTAAATGATTATATTGTAATTCTAATAAATGTTTGTTTTGTAAAAAGATGCTCATCGGGGTACTTAAAAAATGTTGACATATTTTTAGTAAATGTTCATGTATTTTTCAGCAATATTCAGACATTTTTCGAATATATATACATGTGTTATTCAAGCAGAAAAACCATAAAATTAGAAACTGAGATACATAGAAAAATGCAAAAAATAAAAGGAACATAAACGCCTGAAAATAGAGGAAAAAAACTCAAAATAGAAGAGAAAATGACAACATTAAACGGAAAATAAAGTAAAAAGTAAATATATAAAAGGGCTAAAATCGGTCGCTCGAAAAAACAAGGGAAGCCCAAAAAACCCGGATTAGGAGAAAATAATCGAAGCTACTGGGCACTGCGCACATTGGGAATGCCAAAGGCGAGAGTCAATTATATCTCATTATCGGTGAGATATAGCCTTTTCTTTTTGAGCGGACAAACAAGATATAGCCTTGAAAGAAGTACATTTTTCACCCCCCCCCCCCAAATGCGACTAGAGGACGAATACCCCCTGAAGTCGAATTTGGTACAACTTTAGACCTAACATCTTGAAAACGGGTAATTTCTTCCTTCTCGTGTTTGCTCCGATATTATATGGTTTTTTATTTGAGCTTGTGATGTGGCGTGTAGGTTGGGAGAGTAAAGGGCACTGACATGGCTTGGTTGGGTTGGGTCACTTCACTCTAGTCTTTGAGTCGATTCTCCCGTGGTTGTTTTGCCTCCCCTGCTCGTGCCTCTTCTATCCAGTCGCCTTCATCGTCGCTAATGTGGGTCGCAACCGACGCAACTCACAATTGAGGCGGCGAATTCATGATCCGATTGAAGCCATGTACGGAGTTACATGATACTGACCCCATGCCCCGTGGTGTTTCTCGTGCCTCCTCGGTTTCATATGGCTATTAGGGAACGCGATATACGGTTTTCGTTGAGGTGATTTTCGTGTAGCCTTTGTTTTATGCCATGATCTGTTAATTGTTGGAGGAGACGCTCGTGAGCAACGGTATGATTAGTGTTTTCTATAGAAAGTAATGCCTAGTAGCAATTTTAACTCAAGTTTGTTTTTCTATTCAAGTGATGCCATGAACAAACAAGCAAATGTTGAAGGTAGTTATTCATGAAACCGATGACAAACCCTAATGTTTATGTTGAAAGTACTCTCCAAGAAGCAAACTATATCCGCTACTATAGTTATTTTAAGGCGAGCAAACTCTGGTTTGTGGGTTGCATACTATTCAAACTCTATTTTTGAGTAGTTTGCAATAGTTATGTTAAGTTTATGTTCTTTTAAAAGAAACAAACTCTATTGTTTGAGTTGCATACTTTGCAACCTCTACTAGTACATCTATTATCTAGGCCAAAAACCATGCTACTATCTCTCCTACAACTACTCGGGTACTTTGCTAAAAAAACAAATTGAGTTAGCTGAGTTTGTTCTACTAGAGTTGCAACTTGTTGGATTTTTTCTTCATGTCATGCAGGATATCTTGGAACCTCTCGATTACATTGGTATCAGGTATCACTATAATGGGCACTTTGTTAGTAAAGATGGAATTTTATATTACAGTGGTGAGTTAGAAGCAGAGATATGAATTGAGTGGGATCAACTAAGTTGTCAATATATTTTGGAGGTTGCTAAAGATTTATATGATGTGGAAGAGGATTGCCTAGTTAAGACAGACTAATGAAGTCACATTGGCTCTTGCCAGGGCAATCATTTGTTGATGGCCTAAAATATATGATGATGACGAGTCAATGAAAAAAATGGGTAGATCCATTGAAGATGGAAGGCTTGTAGATCAGGTGGAAGCATATGGTATTTTAGATGTCAGTCAAGGGGGGACAGAGAATCGGTGAGGAGATTGCAGTTGGTGAAATATACACCACATACAAAGGAACGAAAGTGCCGCTTGTCAGTGTTGAATTTGTTGATACAAGCTATGTTGAAGCACTTCTGAAAAATGCGATGTTCCAGTTGCCCAAGTTGGAGAAGAAGCACATGCAACTCCTCTCCCAAGGTCTGGTAATGCAACATCAAGCTCTGGTCCTCGTTGTAGCTTTGCCAAGGCAGTAACAAGATATGATACTGCGCAGCAAGCACACCTCCCGGTTCTAGATTTGCCAATGCAACAACAAGATCACCTTCTTGTACTCCAAGAGCAACATATGGTGTTGAAGCACCTTTGCAAACACCAGCTAAAGCTGACACGAAGAGAGAGAAATGGGAAGAAGATGATGGCTCAGAAGATTTAGACTGTAATTATCTCCCCTTTTTGAATGCAGTTCAAGTGAGGATTCACAAGTAGAGGAGTGGGGAAATATGGTAAGAGCTCTCAGACAGTATAGGAGATGTACTATGTAGGTCCAACTATTCAAGACAGTAAAGTTGTAGATACTGGTAAAATAGCATGAAGAAGGGAATAAAACACCATGTTTATGACTGGTCATATGACGAGGAAAGTAATGGTGAAGGAGTGACAAACTATGGTTAGGAGAAAAAGGCAATGGCCTAGATATGACAATATAGCTAGAAAATGAAAGATTCTGATTGGAATGGCATTCAAAGGCAAGGAGTGAATGAAGAAGTTCATAATAAACTATGGAATTAAAGGGTGTGCTCGTTTGGCATTTACAAAGGATGAGGAAGCAAAGGTTAGAGTTGATTGCACATGGCCAAGTTATCTGTGGATGAACTATGCATAAAAATGGGGGGAGCGACACAGAGGACGCCGCTGTCAATGCGGGGTTCACCGGACCTAGGTATGGATAGAAAAGGAAGCCCTTTAAAGGGAATACTGATGAACCTAGCCAGCTAGATTGGATCCTGGATTGGCCGTGCCAAATTCACGGCACTCAGGACAAACCAGCAACCCACACCAATAGGAATTGTTGGGTCTTTAAGCAAGCTAGCAAGGTAGTGACAGAGGGTCAAAGTAAAACCTAAAGTCGCAGGGAAGACGAGGATGAACCTCGACGGCCCAATAATGGAGGCCAAAAGAAGTTTCCTAATGAGGTGACGGAAATCAATATGATCTATGTTACCCACATCCCGAAAAGGGAGAGGAAACGTGTACTTCGGGACATCTATGCGCTAGAGCCGGTCGCCCCGAAGTTTAACCCGTGGTCGGCTTACCCGATCACATTTGACAAGTGATACGTCTCCGTTGTATCTACTTTTCCTAATGCTTTTCCTCTTGTTTTGGACTCTAATCTGCACGATTTGAATGAAACTAACCCGGACTGACGCTGTTTTCAGCAGAACTACCATGGTGTTGTTTTTGTGCAGATATAAAAGTTCTCGGATTGGAACGAAACTTCACGAGGATTTTTTATATAATAAAAGAGAATTTCTGGAGCCAATAACCATAGGAGGGGGGCACCTCGGTGGGCACAACCCACCAGGGCGCGCCCCCCCTCCAGGCGCACCCAGGTGGGTTGTCCCCACCTGGTGGCCCCGCAGACTCCAACCCTGATGCTATAGTCATATTTTTGGAGAAAAAATTAGGGAGAAAGAATTATCGCGTTTCACGAGACGGAGCCGCCGCCACCTCCTGTTCTTCATCGGGAGGCCAGATCTGGAGTCCGTTTGGGGCTCCGGAGAGGGGGATCTTCGATCTTCGTCATCACCAACCGTTCTCCATCGCCAATTCCATGATGCTCCCCATCGGGAGTGAGTAATTCCTTCGTAGGCTCGCTGGTCGGTGAGGTGTTGGATGAGATTCATCATGTAATCAAGTTAGTTTTGTTAGGGCTTGATCCCTAGTATCCATTATGTTCTGAGATTGATGTTGCTATGACTTTGCCATGCTTAATGCTTGTCACTTTGGGCCCGGGTGCCATGATTTCAGATCTGAACCGTTTATGTTATCACCATTATATCTATGTTCTAGATCCGATCTCGCAAGTTATAGTTACCTACTACGTGTTATGATCCGGCAACCCCGGAGTGACAATAGTCGGGACACTTCCCGGTGATGACCGTAGTTTGAGGAGTTCATGTATTCACTATGTGTTAATGCTTTGTTCCGGTTCTCTATTAAAAGGAGGCCTTAATATCCCTTAGTTTCCAATAGGACCCCGCTGCCACGGGAGGGTAGTATAAAAGATGTCATGCAAGTTCTTTCCATAAGCACGTATGACTATTTACGGAATACATGCCTACATTATATTTATGAACTGGAGCTAGTGCTGTATCGCCCTAGGTTATGACTGTTATATGATGAATATCATCCAACGAATTCACCGATCCAATGCCAACGAATTTCTCTCATATTGTTCTTGCTAAGTTACCACTGCTATTGTTACTCTTGCAATTGCTACAGAATCATTGCTATTACTGTTACCGTTACTATTGCTATTGCTACTACTATCAAAACTACCATACTACTTTGCTACTGATCACTTTGCTGTAGATAATTAATCTCCAGGTGTGGTTGAATTGACAACTCAGCTGCTACTACTTGCAAATATTATTTGGCTCCCCTTGTGTCGAATCAATAAATTTGGGTTGAATACTCTACCCTCGAAAACTGTTGCGATCCCCTATACTTGTGGGTTATCAAGACCTTTTTCTGGCGCCATTGCCGGGGAGCTTAGCTATATTTGTTGAGTCACTTGGGATTATTATCAAATTATCACTATGAAGAATCTGAAGGATGCTAAGACTAAGATTTTTTCCTCTAAGACGAGGGGAGGTAAGGAACTGCCATCCAGCTCCGCTTTAGATTCACCTTCTGTTATAAGTAGACTTGCAACACCACCACATGCTATCAATTCTGATATGTCGCAAGTTATTGATGATGCTACTTCTGCTATGAATGCTACTCATGATGATGCTAGTACCTTGCTTGATGATAATGTGCCACTAGGTGAATTTCTTGATGAACAAATTGCTAGAGTAAGACAGCATGAGATTGTTGAAACTGATGAAGAGCTTGAAACTGAAAATCTTGAAACACCTATTAGACCTAGTTCTCCTAGATATGAATTGCCAAAGGTACCGGAAGGTTATGTTATGGATGAGGAGACAACTAGGGACATTCTTGCTTGTAAGGATAGAGATGATCTGGAAAAATTATTATGCAAGTATAAAGAAAAGACTTTGAATGCTAAAATGAAATGTGATCCTCAGTTTGCTACTTCACCTATCTTTGTTGATGATAAGGATTATGAATTCTTTGTCGACCCAGAGTTAATTACTTTGGTTGAATCTGATCCTTTCCATGGTTATGAAACTAAAACTGTTGTGGCACATCTTACTAAGTTGAATGATATAGCCACCCTTTTTGATCATGATGAGAAGATTCACTATTATTATATTCTCAAATTATTTCCATTCTCATTAAAGGGTGATGCTAAGGCTTCGTATAATACTCTTGCTCCTGGTTGTGTGCGTAGTCCCCAAGATATGATTTATTACTTCTCTGAAAAATATTTTCCTGCTCATAAGAAACAAGTTGCCTTACAGGAAATATTAAACTTTGCGCAAATTGAAGAAGAGAGTCTCCCACAAGCTTGGGGGAGTCTTCTCCAATTGCTTAATGCTTTGCCTGATCATCCTCTTAAGAAAAATGAAATACTTGATATCTTCTATAATGGACTAACCGATGCTTCAAGGGATTTCCTAGATAGTTGTGCTGGTTGTGTTTTCAGGGAGCGAACTGTTGAACAAGCTGAAGAATTATTGAATAACATATTGAAAAATTATGATGATCGGATCCTTCCTGAACCACCACTTAAACCTACTCCAAAGAAGAGGGGTATCTTATATCTCAGTCCTGAAGATATGCAAGAGGCAAAGAAATCTATGAAGGAAAAAGGTATTAAAGCAGAGGATGTTAAAAATTTACCACCTATCGAAGAAATACATGGGCTTGAAACACCACCACGACCTAAGGTGGTAGAGCTAAATTCTTTACTAAAGTTCGATGAAGGTGATATTCCTTATAATAAACATCCTAGTCAATGCCTTTATGAGTTTGATAATTACATTAGAAAGCAAGATCACTTCAATGCAAATGTTATGAAACAATTGAAATACAATTCTGATATGATTGCTCGCTTGAGTGACTTGTTATTTAGAATCTCAAATGATGTTAGAGGTGTAGGAAAGCATGCTTCTATGGTTTAAACTCAATTAGAACAAGTTGCTAAATCTCAAAGAGAGTTGCTTGATGAAATGAATAATAATATCAATGGTCGTGCTGTTAGAGTAATGACTAGAGGAGGTAGAATGACTCATGAACCACTTTATCCTGAGGGACACCCAAAAAGAATTGAACAAGACTCTCAAAGAGTTGACACTGACGTACCTAGTCCTTCTAAAAAGAAAATGAAGAAGAAAAATGATAGGACTTTGCATGCCTCTAGTGAACCTGAAGTTGAAAAACCTCCTGATAATGATAATGAAGTCTCTATCTCTGATGCTGAAACTCAATCTGGTAGTGAACACTCACCTTCTGATAATGATGAGGTTCATGAAGACACTCCAACAAATAATAAAGAACCAGACAATGATGTTGAAATAGAACCAGCAGTTGATCTTGATAACCCACAACCCAAGAATAAAAGATATGATAAAAGAGACTTTGTTGCTAGAAAACATGGTAAGGAAAGAGAACCATGGGTTCAAAAACCTATGCCCTTTCCACCTAAGTCAACCAAAAAGAAAGATGATGAAGAATTTGAACGCTTTACTGAAATGCCGAGGCCAGTCTTTTTGCGTCCTCGCTTGACTGATATCTTAAAAATGCCTCCTTATGCAAAGTACATGAAAGACATCATCACCAATAAGAGAAAAATACTGGAAGCTGAAATCTCCACCATGCTTGCTAATTATACTTTTAAGGGTGGAGTACCTAAAAAACTTGGAGATCCGGGAATACCAACTATACCTTGCTCCATCAAAAGAAATTATGTGAAAACTGCTTTATGTGATTTAGGAGCAGGTGTTAGTGTTATGTCTTTCTCTTTATATAAAAGACTTGATTTGAATAAACTCACACCTACTAAAATATCTTTGCAAATGGCTGATAAATCAACTGCCATACCTGTCGGTATTTGTGAGGATGTGTCTGTTGTTGTTGCTAATGTTACTATCTTAATGGACTTTGTTATACTTGAGATGCCCGAGGACGACAACATGTCGATTATCCTCGGTAGACCCTTCTTGAATACTGCAGGGGCTGTTATTGATTGCAATAAAAGCAAGGTCACTTTTCATATCAATGGTAATGAACATATGGTGCACTTTCCGAAGAAACAATTCCAAGTGAATGGTATTAAAAAATCTCCTACAATCACTATTGGAAGTTTCAACTACCTCTACCTACTGCCAAAAAGAAATATGAAATGCTTATTATTGGGGACATCCATATCCCCATTGAGGTAACTTAGTGTTTTACGAAAGTTCTTCGGTTTCATGCTAATCAGAAGTGGTTGTTAATAAGACTTGATCAACCTTATTAATAAATCAATTTTGAGAGGTATGAAGTTGATGAATTCAGTGAGCACTACCTTCTGTCCCTACCTTTTGTTTTCTGTTTCTATTAGTTAAATAAAATAAAATGCCATGCCTTGCCTGTTTTCTGAGTTTTCCGTGCAATAAAAAAAATGACCCAAAAATAAAAGTTCTCAAAATGCTCTGAAAATTTAATATGATTTTTTTCTGAATATTTAAGAGTTTTTAGTGCAAATAACATCAGAGGGAGGTGCTCCAGGTGGGCACAACCCACCTGGGCGCGCTAGCACCCCCAGGCGCGCCCTGGTGGGTTGTGGTCCCCACGTGGGCCCTCTCACTTATCTTTTCACTCCATATCATCACCTACCTCCAGAAAAAATTCACCATTGCTCTCTCTCTCTCTCGTGTTCTTGCTCTCAAACCCGTGGATTTCGATCTCTTTGCTCGAAGCTCCATTTCCGAAACTGTTTCGGGGGATTGTTGCTTGGTATGTGCCTCCTCCATTGGTCCAATTAGTTTTTGCTTTAGTGGTTTATATTTAGAATAATTAGTGACTCTTGGTGCTACTGTAGATGAGCTTGCATGTTGAATTCTTAGAGTTCTAAGTAGTTTGAATGCTCGATATGGCCTCTATGCATCCCTATGAGTAGTTGCTACCAATCTTGTGAAGTTTTGTTGAGAAAATTTTTGTGGACTAAAAATTTCAGAATTTTGTTCATAGGAAAAAGATGAGTATCTTTAGGAAGTTTGCTTCCAAGAAGAACTCCAAGGGAGTTATTGGGAAGTCATCTGACAGTGATCTCCACACCCAGAGAATGGCGGAAGTACGGCCGTGCGAATGGCCGCATAACCCATTCATGGAAGGGGCCGGAATCCTTCAAGAGTTTGCACAATATGCTGCTAATGTCGGCCTCATCGACTTCATCGCAGCTGAATGTGAACAGTATCATCTCCTCACAAATTCCTTTGTCCAAAGTTTTCATTTCTTGAGTAGGAATAATCCTCCTGAGGTACAGTTTAACTTATATGGTGAACCCCATCAGATACCGCTTACTGAATTTTGTGACATATGTTTGCTCCCTTCTGATGGTGGTTTAGTAGAGCCTAGGCCCGCGGAGTTTGATAGTTTTTATCGTACTCTGACAGTGGGGGATGAGAGAGGGGTATCGGGTGTCACGGCCACCAGTTTACACTTTTCGGCTGTACATTATTTTGCTCTATTCATTACGAAGTGTTTGCTTGCTAGAGAGAAGGTAGGTGCACTCAGTGCCCTAGACTTTGCTGTTTTACGTCGTGCACTTTATGGCGACAACACTTATAGCTTGGGAGCTACTATGACACACCACCAGTTTATTGATAGCTAGAACACCACTATGCATGTTCCATATAACTTGGTCTTCAGCGAGATTACCCGTGATGTTATTCCTTTGCCTGCACCTGCTTTGTTTGATCCTATTGCCAGGGGCAGATACAGGATTATGCCTGAGGACATTGTTGCCTACCGGAACAACCTGGCTGCGGCACAGGAGGAGCCTCAGCAATGGGACCCTCAGGTGCCCGCTCCCCAGCACTTCAACATCGGACCCCATGGCTTCTTCGAGTGGTGATTACCAAGTTAGGCCAAAAGCCTAAGCTTGGGGGAGTACGTATTTCCACTGACTTTACTTTCATGTTCACACATTTCATTCCAGTTGTCGGTGTCCACACTTTTTCATTGTATTATCCATGCTAGATTTATTTTCTCGTCTTCTTCTTGTGTGTTTAAAAAAAACTTTGAGAAAATACAAAAATATTTCCTGCTTCTTTTTTATTTTTCTTTCTAGTATAATCAGCTGTAGTATTTAAAAAGAGAACCCAAAAAGATTTCCTTGTTCTTCTTTTGCTTGTTGGGAGCTTTCCCGTGTAAATAGTTTTTCTCGTTTTTGCTCTTCTCTTCTTTTTATTTTGCTTCCTTCAAGAAAAACCAAAAACTCCAAAAATATTTCAGTGTGTTTCTCTGAATTTCTTTTCTGTAATTTGAGTCTTACCGAGGAGAAGACCACGATGAAAATGTTGAGTGGCTCTCATATGCATTGTTGTTGATCTAACAGAGAGCTCATATTACCTTGTTTTCTTCTTTTTGAATAAAATGTTTGCAGATTCCAGCTTAGTCCACAGCACTCTTGCACTATTATTATTTTCATATCGTTCGGTCGTGCAAGTGAAAGGCAATAATGACGATATTTGATGAACTGGTTGTGGCAGAGAGAAACGGGTATGAACTCAACTTGTTTTGTTTTTGTAAATATGTTTAACCTAGTATCCATGATTCAGCTCATTATGATCAAACATGTTTGCAATGACCTTTAGAGATTATAGTTTCTCATGCCATGCTTAAGTAGCTAGGAGTGGATAATGATTTATCTTGGATGTCAACATTGCGTTAAAATAATTGTGATGTAGTATGATGATAGGGTATCCTCCTATGAATGTTCGAGTGGCTTGACTTGGCACATGTTCATGCATGTAGTTGAATCAAAACCAACATAGCCTCTATGATATTTATGTTCATGGTGTTCATATCCTACTCATGCTAGTATCCAATGTTACTTATGCATAATGCATGTTCATGACCGTTTTCGCTCTCTAGCTGGCCGCTTCTCAACCTAATTGCTAGCCTTCGCCTGTACTAAGTGGGAATTCTGCTTGTGCATCAAATCCCTGAAACCCAAGTTATTACAGATGAGTCCACCATACCTACCTATATGAGGTATTACCCTGCCGTCCTAAGTAAATTTGCATGTGCCACCTCTAAAAACTTCAAATAAATATCCTTTTTGTGTGCCTGGATTGTTCATAGAGCGACAGGAGGTAGTCAGTATCTTCCATGCTAAGCGGGTTATTCTCATGATGAGTGTTTATTCACTCATCCTTGCACGAGAGGGGCGGTAATAGGGATTCCCAGTCCCGAATTCAAATTGCAAATAATTAAACAAAACTCCCCCAGGACTGTTGTTGGTATGGACAGCACCCGTTATTTCGGACAAGCCATGGAATGTGATTGTTGGTGGAGGGGGAGTAAACCTTTACTTTTATCGCTTGGGAACCGCCACTAATGTGTTTAGCATGGAAGATACCGATAACTAATGGCCACAAAGTAAATAAGAAGGGTGCATTTCTCAAAATTTCATTTACCTCTGTTTTAAAACTTGAGCTCTGGCACCTCTGCAAATCACTGCTTCCCTCTGAGAAGGGACTATCTATTTACTTTTTTGTTGTGTCATCACCTTCTCAAATAAGCGCCAGAACCTGAGAGCACTATTGTCATCCTCATGCATTGTGTATAGCTAATGTTGGGTGCATCATGACTGGATGTTTTCTACCATGAATTACAATGTTTAGTCACTGCTTGAACTTTTGAGGTGCTCTGCATTTATGTTTTGCGGTCTCAGAAAGGGGTAGTGAGATACCACTATTGTCATATTATATCGTGGTTGCTTTGACAAAGTGTTGTTGTTTGAGATATCTTATTATTGCTCGATAGTTGATTATGCCATTGATATGAGTTAATATAACTTTTAAGAGTTATTGTCGACATGGTTAGTTATAACCTTTGCTGAAAACCTGGGTGCTACTTAAGCTTATTTATGTAAACAAGAGCAAAAGAGTTCGTAAAAGTTTTTCTTTTTCACTTTTAGTTTATCAACTGAATTGCTTGACACAAGCAAAGGTTTAAGCTTGGGGGAGTTGATACGTCTCCGTCGTATCTACTTTTCCTAACGCGTTTCCTCTTGTTTTGGACTCTAATTTGCACGATTTGAATGAAACTAACCCGGACTGACGCTGTTTTCAGAAGAACTACCATGGTGTTGTTTTTGTGCAGAAATAAAAGTTCTCGGATTGGAACGAAACTTCACGAGGATTTTTTATATAATAAAAGAGAATTTCTGGAGCCAATAACCACAGGAGGGGGGCACCTGGGTGGGCACAACCCACCAGGGCGCCCCCCCCCCTCAAGGCGCGCCCAGGTGGGTTGTCCCCACCTGGTGGCCCCGCAGACTCCAACCCTGATGCTATAGTCATATTTTCGGAGAAAAAAACTAGGGAGAAAGAATAATTGCGTTTCACGAGACGGAGCCGCCGCCACCTCCTGTTCTTCATCGGGAGGCCAGATCGGGAGTCCGTTTGGGGCTCCGGAGAGGGGGATCTTTGATCTTCGTCATCACCAACCCTTCTCCATCGCCAATTCCATGATGCTCCCCACCGGGAGTGAGTAATTCCTTCGTAGGCTCGCTGGTCGGTGAGGAGTTGGATGAGATTCATCATGTAATCGAGTTAGTTTTGTTAGGACTTGATCCCTAGTATCCATTAGGTTCTGAGATTGATGTTGCTATGACTTTGCCATGATTAATGCTTGTCACTTTGGGCCCGGGTGCCATGATTTCAGATCTGAACCGTTTATGTTATCACCATTATATCTATGTTCTAGATCCGATCTTGCAAGTTATAGTCACCTACTACGTGTTATGATCCGGCAACCCCGGAGTGACAATAGTCGGGACACTTCCCGGTGATGACCGTAGTTTGAGGAGTTCATGTATTCACTATGTGTTAATGCTTTGTTCCGGTTCTTATTAAAAGGAGGCCTTAATATCCCTTAGTTTCCAATAGGACCCCGCTGCCACGGGAGGGTAGGACAAAAGATGTCATGCAAGTTCTTTCCATAAGCACGTATGACTATTTACGGAATACATGCCTACATTACATTTATGAACTGGAGCTAGTGGTGTATCGCCCTAGGTTATGACTGTTATATGATGAATATCATCCAACGAATTCACCGATCCAATGCCTACGAATTTCTCTCATATTGTTCTTGCTAAGTTACCACTACTATTGTTACTCTTGCACTTGCTACAAAATCATTGCTATTACTGTTACCGTTACTATTGCTGTTGCTACTACTATCAAAACTACCATACTACTTTGCTACTGATCACTTTGCTGTAGATAATTAATCTCCAGGTGTGGTTGAATTGACAACTCAGCTGCTAATACTTGCAAATATTCTTTGGCTCCCCACTACTATTGTTACTCTTGCACTTGCTACAAAATCATTGCTATTACTGTTACCGTTACTATTGCTGTTGCTACTACTATCAAAACTACCATACTACTTTGCTACTGATCACTTTGCTGCAGATAATTAATCTCCAGGTGTGGTTGAATTGACAACTCAGCTGCTAATACTTGCAAATATTCTTTGGCTCCCCTTGTGTCGAATCAATAAATTTGGGTTGAATACTCTACCCTCGAAAACTGTTGCGATCCCCTATACTTGTGGGTTATCAACAAGCATGACCATCCAACCAGCATCAAGCATGGCGGATCGGCGGCACTTGTCCTGGACCCAATTGTCAATGGCTATCATCTGACACGTGTCCTTATGGATGGAGGAAGCAGCCTCAACCTAATCTATGAGGGCACGGTTAGGAAGATTGGCATCGACTCATCTCGTATCAAGCCGAGCACCACCACCTTCAAAGGTGTAATTACAGGTGTTGAAGCCCACTGTACTGGAAAGGTCACTCACCCAAGAACTTCAGAAGCAAGGAGTTGCTCTTCGACATCGTCCCCTTCCAAAGTGGATACCACGCGCTCTTAGGGCGCACAGCATTTGCCCGCTTCAACACAGTCCCGCATTACGCTTACCTCAAGCTCAAAATGCCAGGACCTAACGATGTTATTATAGTCAATGGTAATACCAAACGCTCTCTCCGTACGGAGGAGCAGACCGCAGCCTTCACAGCCGAGGTACAAGCGTCCGAGGAGGCAGCCCGCAGTAGTAAACGCACCACCAGCTCTTCGATGCGCACGCGGGCCGCACCAGTCGACCTCGGCCTCGTACCCCCACACCTTAAATAGGGGTACGGGCTCCTCGTGCGCGCCCCCTGGATGGGGCATTACATCCCCAGGGTGCATAACTTTTCACTCAAAATTACTTGGGGTGCCGAGGAGCCAATATCTACGGAAACGTAAGATCGGCTTGAACGGGGAACGACATAGCTTCGAGCTCCCACATCGGCAAGTTTCTGTCAAAGAACCAGCCAGCAAAACCACATCAATGTGGCATAAACCTCACAACGGACATCCGCAAGACCTCTGTCAAAGGGCTCGGCCAGTAAAGGCCTCTTGCAGGTGCAGGGCCGAGGTGGTATACAGTCCGTCATAGTCCTTGTCTCTAGTGAGGACAAGCTGGTCAACAGCATGGAGACGCAGACGTGCGATAGGAAGCGGACCGGGCTCCTAGACCCGATGTCAAGATCCACCCTATTCTTTACTCCCCCTTTACCATTAATTTGCATCATATCTTTCTAGTTTCTCTCCTTACAACTTAGCATGTAAAAGCTCGAATTCGTCAAATAAAGAAAGCATGCCCTTTAAGGGTCCACACTATGTTTCTTTGCACACATTGCCTTTGAGCTACAAGAACGCATGTAAGATACAATTGCTAAAGGGCTTTGTTTCCCTGTTCTACAAACCAAGTCCGAAGTATTCGGCGTTGCGGATGTTGCCTTATATGCATCGGTTTCGAACCTAGATTTTGGTCAATAGTTGGGTTGCCCGGCTCCTATGTGTACCCCTTACGGTCCTGATAAATTCGCCTAAGGGTGTAATGGGAGAACCACTATGATAGTGCCGCCAGTTCAATTGGCAGAGTGCCTCAGTGGAGAAAGCCGAAAACTGACTATCTAAGTAAGCGCAAACTGGTCGGCCATCCAAAAACCACGTCAAGAGATGTGATGATAGAGATCACCCGTGTTAAACGAAGGGCTTCTTTTTTACATTAGCCGAAGTACGTAATGGCGCAGACCTAGGCGTTCTAAGACGACCACTTCACACACCGAGGGCTCGTCATCAGCCCCCACAGTCAAACTCCTATGACTAAGTGAAAGTTATAAAGCTATTATAGTCCGATTGCCTAGTTCCTATGAGCACAGACCGCCTCCGGGTACCAAGACGTCGGCTAAGGGTAAAAAATGCCTCAAGGAACACCCTCTGTATATTCTACATTGGGGCAGAAGCCGAAGACTGGCCACTTTCAGTTAAACATGGTTTCACATGAGGAAAATTAATTAAAAATTAAAATTAAATGAGGGAATTTAAAGCCATAGTCATTTCAGCAAAAGATAGTTTTTACATCGCAAACACCTCGGTTCTCCGAGGTGTATACTAGAAATACAAAGTGTCTTTTAGAGACATGCCTTCGGTCGTCCGGGCGCCCTGTGCTACCTCATCAAAAAATTCTTCCGCACTGCGATGCTTCCCTTCAGCAGGTCCCACAGCAACGATCATCGCATCCACCTTGCGGAAGTGCATCTTCACACACGCATACGCCCGCCGTGCTCCTTCAAAGCACGCAGACCGCTTCCAGCGATCCACCTGCAGGGCAGCAACTCGGAGCCGACCAAGAAGGCTGAAGAGGCTGGTCGACAAGGCTTCAGTGGGCCACAGTCTGACATAGAGGTCCTAGAGCACCGGCCTTGCTATGCGGAATAGCTCCGCCAGCTGCTTCATTCGATGGTTCAAAAGCTGTGCCGATGGCGACTCCGGGAACTGCCGCCAGAATGCCTTCTCCTGCTCATGGCCAGCTAGCTGGTCGAAGTGCGCGACGGCATCCACCATGTTCTATGGGAGATCCACAACAACCTCTGTAGAACGCCACGGCTGGGTGAGCTCGACGCACCCTTTGCTTCCAAACACACACTGCAATAAATATAGCTTACCCGAGGCAATTTGCTCCACTTACTGGACCACCTTGCGGTCAGCACGGGCTGGCGGTTTGGAGCTCGGAGTGTGCAAGTTGGAGCTTCTCGACCTCTTCCTTCGCTTGCTTCTCCTCCGCCTGAAGTTTGTCATGTGCTTCGAACACGTCCTTCAGGGTCTCCTTGATCTCCAGGACCCGCGCCCGGTCCTTTTCCCCAGCCACCTTCTCGGCAGCTTGGGCCTTATCCGCCTTCGCAGCCGCAGCCATCTGCTGCTCTGCTTCCTGCCGAGCTTTCTTGAGCTTGGCCTTGAGCCCTCTAGCTCAGCTACCGCTGCTATCATTCAAATAGTTCGGCATCAGCTCTCTACCCAAAGCCAGAAATATCAAATTTCTAGTGTTCCAATATAACATTTTAAGGAGTGCAAGTCCGGGTCGTTTACCTTGAGACTGCTCGAACCGCTGGTTCATCAGGTTGAGGTCCTCCTGGGACCTCTCGAGCTTCCGATTTACCCCTGCAATCTCCTCGAAGACAGAGTTCAGAGTCGAGGTCTAAACCTACAAACATAGATTTTTCATATAGGCCAAACGGTCCATTTATTGAAACTTCAGGATAGTCGCCCTATGACATTACGCAGCGTCCTGGGGGGTGTATGTTATGCTCCTACTTTTATATGACCCCAACGCCGGTTTCTTGAAACCAACTTTGGGCTCGGGGCCTACTCACTGGACGGCCATTTAGAGGGCTACAAGGATATGTCCCCGGACAGTAGCATTGATTTGCAAAGAAAATTTAACTACAACAATTATTCCTGTATAAAGATAAAAAAGTACCTCGAAGCTCGTAATGAGGTTCTTGAAGACCTCGTGCAGTCCGGCCCCTACAGACCAGAAACCCTACAGCGCCGCGCCTATCAAGGCGCGGTTCTCTTCTTTATGGGAGGAGCCCTTTAAGGTCTCCTCCATCTCTTCGGTCCACCCCGCGCTATCCCGCCCTTGGGCTGGAGGCGGGGGTGGCATGACAACCCTGGACCCGAGCACCTGGATGCTGGACCGAGGGGTCTCCAGCCGCGGCGATGGAGCTGGAGTGGATGTCGGCTGGTCCGAAGACTGGCCCGGCTCCTCCTTGACGACCTCGGTCATGTTGGGCCGAGGCTTCAACCTCGGGCATTACGATAGACTCTCCGGCCCCCGCCGTGTTGACGTGGGGGTCCAAAGTGGAAGTTGCCTCCCCCAGCCCGTCATGAGCTGGCGGGGGAGTAGAGGGTTCCGGAGTCTCGCTCGCAGATGGCAGCCCGCTCGAGGAGTCACTGGGGCGCACCTTCAGCGGACTGTATAAAAAAAGGACGCTCATGTGAGCTTGCTATTGCTGAACTGACTTGTTGGAAGTATAAAGTACAAAAGTGTAGACGTACCCTCGGGGTGCCTGTTTCTTCCTCCCCATAGCAAGGGGGTCATCCTCTGATTCGTTGAAGATCTGGACTCTCTCCGACGACTTGCAAATGGCCCTCGTCGAGGTCCTTCTTGGCCTCTTCGAGCCCTTGGGCCGCATGCTGGCTTCGGCGTCCTCCGACGCTGCCCTCTTCCCTTTAGGGGGAGGGTTCTCTTCCTCCTCACCCTCCTCTGTGTCGTCTTCATGGACGAAGGAAGCGTGGGTCCCCTTGGACCGGGTGACCGAGGTCTCCCGGGTCCGAGCACTTGCCTTGCCCTTCTGGGGCTTCGTCCCCTTGGGGGCCACCACGTGCGGCTCCTCTACTAGGAGCGCCATGAGGAGGGGAGTTCTTGTCTCCTCTGGTAGTGGGGCCGGGCATCACACTTCCCGCACCCAGGCCAACCACTTTTGCAAATATCAAGCAAAATGATTTGTTAGACTCTGCCCCTCAGTGTGGGAAATAAAAACTTAGACTTGTGTGATAGAGCACTTACCGGGGGGCTTCGTAGCCGTCCTCGAAGCCGAGCCCCCCCCCCCCTCTTTGGGGATCTTGTCCTTGGCCAGCTTGAGGAGCCGCGTCCATATACCGCCAAGGTGGAGCGGAAGAAGGTGGTGATGGGGCTGCATCCTCGGGCTTTTGCGCCCACATCAAAGTGGCCCGAAGTTGGAATGGGAGGATGCGGCGGTTGAGCATGACGTTGATGACATCGGTGAGCTAAGGTTCCTCGAGGTGGACCACCATTTGATCCTCTTAACCATGGCCTCCACCTCCTATGGGTTCCCCCAGACGACGCTCTTCTCCCTCCAGGACTTGAGCTTCTTTGGAGGCCTGGCCGAAAAGGCTGGGACCTCAGTTTGACCAGGGGCGAGCGGCTCGGTGATGTAAAACCACTCCTTCTGCCACCCCTTCACCATTTTGATGAAGGTGTGATGTCGCTTGAAACTGCGTTGGTATTTCCCCAAAGAGGAAGGGATGATGCAGTACAGCTACGGTAGGTATTTCCCTCAGTTGTGAAACTAAGGTATCAATCCAGTAGGAGAACCAAGCAACACTATGTAAATGGTACCTGCACACAAAGAACAAATACTTGCAACCCGACGCGTAAGAGGGGTTGTCAATCCCTCCACGGTAAAAAGATAGATAAATTTGTGGTAGATTGGATAAATAGCTCTCGATAAAACGTGAAATAAAATAAGTAATAAAAAAGTGCAGCAAGGTATTTTTGGGTTTTTGGAATAATAGATCTGAAAATAAAAGAGAATAAAAATAGATCTCAAAGAAAATATGATAAAGAATAGACCCGGGGGCCATAGATTTCACTAGTGGCTTCTCTCGAGAAAATAGCACACGGTGGGTAAACAAATTACTGTTGGGCAATTGATAGAAGATCGAATAATTATGACGATATCCAAGGCAATGATCAATATATAGGCATCACGTCCAAGACTAGTAGACCGACTCCTGCATGCATCTACTACTATTACTCCACACATCGACCGCTATCCAGCATGCATCTAGTGTATTAAGTTCATGGAGAAACGGAGTAATGCAATAAGAACGATGCCATGATGTAGATGAGATCTATTCATGTAGGAATAACCCCCATCTTGTTATCCTTAATAGCAATGATACATGCGTGTCTTGCTGCCCCTTCTGTCATTGGGAAAGAACACCGCAAGATCGAACCCATCACAAAGCACCTCTTCCCATGGCAGGAAAAATCGATCTAGTTGGCCTAACTAAACCAAAGATTCGAAGAAGAAATACGAGGCTATAAATAATCATGCATATAAGAGATCAAAGAAAGCTCAAATAATATTCATGGATATAGATCTGATCATAAACTCAAAGTTCATCGGATCCCAACAATCACACCGCAAAAAGAGTTACATCAAATAGATCTCCAAGAGACCATTGTATTGAGAATCAAAAAGAGAGAAGAAGCCATCTAGCTACTGCCTACGGACCCTTAGGTCTATGGTGGACTACTCACGCATCATCGGAGAGGCACCAATGAGGATGATGAACCCCTCCGTGATGGTGTCTAGATTGGATCTCGTGGTTCTGGAATTTGCGGTGACTGGAATTGTGTTTCATCGACTCCCCTAGGGTTTCTGGAATATTTGGGAATTTATAGGGCGAAGAGGTCGTGCGGGAGGTCTCTGTGGGGGGCACAACCCCCCTGGGCGCGCCCTGGTGGGTTGTGCTCCCCATGGGCCTCCCCTTTGGTACTTTCTTGGCCCACTGGATGTCTTCTGGTCAAGAAAAAATCTCCAAAAAGTTTCACTGTGTTTGGACTCCGTTTGGTACTGATATTCTGCGAAGTAAAAAACAAGCAAAAAATAGCAACTGGCACTGGGCACTATGTCAATAGGTTAGTCCCAAAAAATGATATAAAGTTGCTATAAAATGAATATAAAACATCCAAGAATGATAATATAACAACATGGAACAAGCAAAAATTATAGATACGTTGGAGACGTATAAAGGTGCCACCAGTCGGCGCTTTGATTCTTAATGACCATGGCCCCTCCGCATTCCGCCAAATCGGAGTAGCTGGACTTCGGCTTAACCCCGAAGGTCTTTAGCCATAGGCCGAAGTGCGGCTCGCAGCGGAGGAATGCCTCGCAGACCGTGATGAAAGAGCCGAGATGGAGGATGGAGTTTGGGCCCATATGGTGGAAGTCTAGCCCATAGTAGAACGTCATCCTGCGCACGAATGGGTGCAGCGGGAACCCCAAGCCTTGGATGAGGTGGGGACGAAGACCACCCGCTCCCCTACGTTGGGAGCGGGCACTTGCTGGCCGGCGACTGGAGTGCGGGCAGCAATGTTGGCAGACAGGTATCCCACGCCACGTGGCTCTAGGATGGTGCCATCCGTCATGGTGGAACCATCCCAATGCCCTTTGAGGGTGTCGGCCATGGCTGGTGGGAGAGGTTGGACTCGCTAAGGGAAAGGAGTGTGAGATTGGACCTGGGCGCTGGAGCTAGACGAAGCAACAGGCGGGGGAAATGAGAGTGTGGTTGCCTACGCTACCCTCTCTTTTGCTCTTATAAGCTTTTGAAAGGCCAAGAGTCCCCTCTGTTGCGCCGGTAAAAATGCCACTCCCATGAAAGTTGTCGTTATGTATATGGGGGAAAACAAAATCTTGATGATATCCCTGAGAAAACAGGCATGATCTCCACCTCGATGGGATGTGCCAGTAAAAAGTCTGCCTCGAGCCACGATTTAGGGGAGCAGTAACTGCCCGACCCGTTGTGGGGTGCGCCGCTTCAATAAAGTTTTCATACTAGGTGGAACTGTTCACACCTAGGTGGTTGGCCTTCGAGGCGGAGTTACCCAATCTCTTCAGGCAGGGTGCGAGCTCAGCTGGGTCTTGTATAAACACCGCTCCTTTGAAGAGTAGGCTGGGAATGAAGAAATCACTAAGGGGAACTTGTCTATCGAGCCAAGGACTTAGGATCCGAGGTTATCCTCATCAAGGGAATCGTCCTCGGCGTAGAAGACCAGTTTCAGGGGATACTGATGGTGTCCTGGACTAGGGGGTGATGACCCACAAGTATAGGGGATCTATCGTAGTCCTTTCGATAAATAAGAGTGTCGAACCCAACGAGGAGCAGAAGGAAATGACAAGCGGTTTTCAGCAAGGTATTTTCTGCAGGCACTGAAATTGTCGGTAACAGATAGTTTAGTAGCAAGGTAATTTGTAGCAAGAAAGTAATAGTAATGGTAAAAAAAGTGCAGCAAGGTAGCCCAATCCTTTTTGTAGCAAAGGACAGGCTAGAACGGTCTCTTATAATAAGCAAAGCGTTCTTGAGGACACACGGGAATTTCATCTAGTCACTTTCATCATGTTTGTTTGATTCACGTTCGCTACTTTGATAATTTGATATGTGGGTGGACCGGTGCTTGGGTGTTGTTCTTACTTGAACAAGCCTCCCACTTATGATTAACCCCTCTCGCAAGCATCCGCAACTAGGAAAGAAGAATTAAGATAAAATCTAACCATAGCATTAAACATATGGATCCAAATCAGCCCCTTACGGAATAGCGCATAAACTATGGTTTAAGCTTCTGTCACTCTAGCAACCCAGCATCTAATAACTACTCCACAATGCATTCCCTTAGTCCCAATGATGGTGAAGTGTCATGTAGTCGACGTTCACATAACACCACTAAGGGAATCACAACATACATATCATCAAAATATCGAACGAATATCAAATTCACATGATTACTCATGACAAGATTTCTCCCATGTCCTCAAGAACAAAAGTAACTACTCACAAAACATATTCATGCTCAAGATCATAGGGGTATTGAATAGCATAATAGATCTGAACATATAATCTTCCACCAAATAAACCAACTAGCATCAACTACGAGATGTAATCAACACTACTAGCAACCCACAGGTACCAATCTGAGGTTTTGATACAAAGATTGAATACAAGAGATGAACTAGGGTTTGAGATGAGATGGTGCTGGTGAAGATGTTGATGAATATTGGCCCTCCCACGATGAGAGGGTTGTTGGTGATGACGATGACTTCGATTTCCCCCTCCCGGAGGGAAGTATCCCCGGCGGAATCGCTCCGCCGGAGAACAAAAGTGTTCCTGCCCAAGTTCCACCTCGAGACGGTGGTGCTCCATCCCGAAAGTCCTCCTTTTAGTTTTTCTAGGTCAAAAGGTCTTATATACCAGAAGATGGGCACCGGAGGCTGGCCAGGGGCCCCACTACCACCAGGGTGCGCCAGGGGGGTAGGCGCGCCCTGGTGCCTAGTGGGCACCTGGGTGGCCCCCTCTTCTTTTCTCCAGTATTTTTTATATATTCCAAAATAAATCTCCGTGAAATTTCAGCTCATTTGGAGATGTGCAGAATAGGTATCTCTGACATAGCTTTTTCAGGTCCAGAATTCCAGCTGCCGGCAATCTCCCTCTTTGTGTAAACCTTGCATATTATGAGAGAAAATGCATTAGAATTACTCCACAAAGTGTTATATTGATTAAAAACACTATAAATAATAGTAGGAAAACATCATGCAAAATGGACGTATCAACTCCCCCGAGCTTAGACCTCGCTTGCCCTCAAGCGGAAGCCGATATCGATAATCATGCCCACACGTTTAGAGAGAGAGGTGTAGATAAAAACAAAATACGGACATAGTAGCATCATGATCATTATTATAACAGCAATATTTATTATTGTATAACTTCTCATGAGCAAGTAATAATTCATCACAACATCGAAGTATAAGGCATAAACTTTCTTGAAAACTAACAAACTATGTTCTCAGTCAACAATGCAATTGCAATTCATCATATTTTCAGGAAGGGTCTCATGTCGGAGCTTTTTAGCAAGTCCACATACTCAACCATCATTTAGTCTTCTATGATTGCTAACACTCACACCATACATATGGAGCAAAAAGTTTCAGCCAGACACATATAAAGATAGGGGCTTATAATTTTGCCTCCCAACTTATTCACCTCAGGGGTGATGTCAACAGCAATAACTCATGATCACTCATATCCAACTGTATATATGTGCCTAGATCTTTCCCCACCACATGATGCTTGCAAAAGAGAAAAATAAAAAGTAAATACATAAAAGTAAAAGATAGGCCATTCGTAGAGGGAAGCTGAGGTTGTCATGCGCTTTTTGTATTTGGATACAATAGCTCTTAGGGCAAAGGAATGTCATGTTACATTGCCCCTTATGATAGCAACCTTTATTATGCAGTCCGTCACTTTTATTTCTTTGCCATCACAAGTTCGTACAACGCTTATTTTCCCTTACACTAAAAGATCATACATATTTAGAAACAATTTTTACTGCCTTATGCACCGATGACAACTTACTTGAAGGATGTTATTCAATCCATAGGTAGGTATAGTGGACTCTCATAACATGAAATTGGGTTTAAGGTTTTTGGATGCACAAGTAGTATCTCTACTTAGTGCGGATTTTTGGCTAGCAAAGATGTTGGGCAAGCACCACATGTTGGAGGATCTATGACAATATAACTTCTATGTGAATATGAACAAACCTAAATCATTATGTTGTCTTCCGTGTCCAACGTTAACAATTTGGCATAAAATACTTAATGGGGACTCACAATCATAAAAGATGTCCAAGATGGTATATTTGCATGTGAATCTTCTCTTCCTTTATTAATTTTTTCGTGTTTGCATCTTTGACCAATGCTATGTTTGTCAACTTTCAATAAATTTTACTACTTATACTCTTCCTTATGTAATGCCATTACTTTCCATAAGATTAGCATATGATCCTTTTCATTATTTTCTTTATTTTGATTGAAACATAAAAGTAAAGAAGCAAAAACTCAAACTAAACTTTATTATATAACTCTCACTCAATTACATAGATAGATAGATAGATGACGAAACTAGCACTCGAAAATAAATCATACTAAGCTTTTATTTAACTAGATCATGAAATAACTAAGGATCGAACTAAGATAGGTAAAGATAATAAAAGTGATGGTGATACGATACCGGGGCACCTCCCCCAAGCTTGGCACAAGCCAAGGGGAGTGCCCATACCCGTGTACTCAAGTGTCTTTCTTCGGTGATGGTGGTGGTGGTGAGGTGGTAGGCTTGTCCTTCAGCCTTAGAAGGTACTCCAATCCGCGGTTGATGCTCCGAAGGGCGATGTTTTGTTCTTCCAACAAAATAATTTCATGAGTGAGATATGTATTCTGAACACAAACTATTTCAAAGACCCTTAGGGCTTCTATTTCATATGGGGTGAGATGGTCATAGAAAGGTTGAAGGATATCTTCCTCTTCTGCAGTTTCCTCCATGGGCATGGTTTGCCCTCCTTCTTGAGCTCGGTCCCCTGCAACTTCCTCGATCTTGTCCTCCTTGACTACCTCCTTTACTTCCTCTCTCTTTAGTTCCATCTTTAGCAGCCAAGCGTTGTCTCCCTCGTTATTGGAGGTGGAAGAAGACCTGATGCCTAGCTTGACAGATCTGACAGAAAACAGCATGAAACAAGAACCGAGGATATTTTCGCTATACGGTGGTCAAAACGTCCGGGGGTATATATAAAGAATTTTTATCTTACAAAACACGTATACCAGAACAAAATGGAGTCGGGAAGGCTCACGAGGGGCCCACTACCCACCAGGGCGCGCCAGGAGAGGCAGGCGCGCAATGGTGCCTAGTGGGCACCTGGGTTGCCTTCTCGGGTGTTTCTTATTTTTGTAATTTTTCTATTATTCCAAAACTGACAGAAAATATTTTTATGGAATTTTGGGGTCGGTTTACTTACCGTATCACGTACCTCTTTCTTTTCAGTGTTCTGGAAGGTCTCTTTTATGTATTCCTCCGGTGTCATAGTTTGAATAATATTAGTGTCAACATTAAGAGGCGTACCTGAGATATAATGCTTGATTCTTTGTCCATTGACCACCTTCAAATTAGTGCCTTCGACATTATTGATCTTAATAGCTCCAGAGTGATAAACTTCTTCAATGATATATGGTCCTTCCCATTTAGAGAGAAGTTTTCCTGCAAAAAATCTAAAATGAGAATTGTACAATAGAACATATTCATCCACTTTGAATCCCCACTTTTGGATTCTTTTGTCATGCCATCTTTTAACTTTTTCTTTAAATAATTTGGCATTTTCATAAGCTTGGGTTCTCCATTCATCCAATGAGCTAATATCAAATAACCTCTTTTCACCAGCAAGTTTGAAATCATAATTGAGTTCTTTAATTGCCCAATATGCTTTATGTTCTAACTCAAGAGGTAAATGACATGCTTTTCCATAGACCATTTTATATGGAGGCATGCCCATGGGATTTTTATAAGCGGTTCTATAAGCCCATAATGCATCATCAAGTTTCTTAGACTAATTCTTTCGAGATCTATTGACGGTCTTTTGTAAAATTATTTTTATTTCTCTATTACTCAATTCAACTTGGCCGCTAGATTGAGGGTGATAGGGTGATGCAATTCTATGGTTGACATCATATTTAGCAAGCAATTTACGGAAAGCACCATGAATAAAGTGTGAACCACCACTAGTCATTAAGTATCTAGGGACTCCAAACCTCAGGAAAATAACTTCTTTAAGCATTTTAATGGAAGTTTTATGATCAACACTACTAGTTGGAATAGCTTACCCACTTAGTGACATAATCAACATCAACCAAAATATGTGTATACCCATTAGAGGAAGGAAAAGGTCCCATATAATGAAATCCCCAAACATCAAATGGTTCAATAACAAGTGAATAATTCATAGGAATTTCCTGGCGTCTACCAATATTTCGAATTCTTTGACATTCATCGCAAGATAAGACAAACTTACAAGCATCCTTGAAAAGTGTAGGCCAATAAAAACCAGATTGTAATACCTTGTGTGTAATTCTGTCTCCCGCATGGTGTCCTCCGTAAGCCTCGGAGTGACACTTCCATAAGATTTGTTCCTGTTCATGCTCAGGTATACAACGTCTAATAATACCATCTACTCCTTCTTTATAAAGGTGTGGGTCATCCCAAAAGTAATGTATTAAATCAAAGAATATTTTTTCTTTTGTTGGCATGTAAAACTAGGTAGTATAAATTTAGCAACTATATAATTAGCATAGTTTGCATACCAAGGAGTATTGTGAGAAGCATTTATTATAGCTAGTTGTTCATTAGGAAAACTGTCATCAATAGGTAGTGGGTCATCAAGGATATTTTCTAACCTAGACAAGTTATCAGCTATGGGATTCTCAGCCCCCTTCCTATCAGTAATATGTAAGTCAAATTCTTGTAGCAGAAGAACCCATCTAATGAGTCTAGGTTTAGCATCTTTATTTTCCATAAGGTATTTAATAGAAGCATGATCAGTGTGAACAATTACTTTAGAATCAACAATGTAAGATCTGAATTTATCACAAGCAAACACAACTGCTAAAAATTCTTTCTCAGTAGTAGCATAATTTCTTTGAGCACTGTCTAGAGTTTTACTAGCAAAATGGATAATATTTAATTTCTTATCAACTCTTTGTCCTAGAACAACACTAACAGCATAATCACTAGCATCACACATAATTTGAAAGGGCAAGTTCCAGTCAGGTGGTTGAACAATAGGTGCAGAAGTTAAGGCTTTCTTAAGTGTTTCAAAGGCTTCTACACTATCATCATCAAAAACAAATGGGACATTTTTTTACAAGAGATTAGTAAGAGGCCTAGAAATTTTAGAGAAGTCTTTAATAAACATTCTACAGAAACCAGCATGACCAAGGAAACTTCTTATACCTTTGATACCTTTAGGACATGGCATTTTCTCAATTACATCAACTTTAGCTTTGTCTACTTCAATACCTCGTTCAGAAATCTTATGCCCCAAGAAAATACCTTCATTTACAATAAAGTGGCACTTCTCCCAATTTAAGACAAGATTAGTTTGTTCACATCTCTGCAAAACTCGATCAAGGTTGCTTAAGCAATCATCAAAAGAAGTTCCATAAATGGAAAAATCATCCATGAAAACCTCAACAATCTTTTCAAAAAAGTCAGAGAATATAGCAGTCATACATCTTTGGAAGGTAGCAGGTGCATTTCATAAAACAAAAGGCATATGTCTATAAGCATAAGTTCCAAAAGGGTAAGTAAAAGTGGTTTTCTCTTGGTCGGGTTGTGATACAGGTATTTGAGAGAAACCAGAGTATCCATCAAGGAAGCAAAAGTGTGTATGCTTTGATAATCTTTCTAACATTTGATCAATAAAGGGTAAGGGGTAATGATCTTTTCTAGTAGCTTTATTTAATTTTCTAAAATCAATTACCATCCTATAACCAGTTACAATTCTTTGTGGAATAAGTTCATTTTTATCATTAGGAACAGCCGTAATGCCTCCTTTCTTAGGGACACAATGAACAGGACATACCCATCTACTATCACCTATAGGATAAATTATACCTGCTTCCAGAAGCTTTAATATTTCAGTTCTTACCACTTCCTTCATCTTCGGATTTAATCATCGTCGATGATCAACAACTGGTTTAGCATCAGGTTCCATATTAATTTTATGCTGACATAGAGTGAGGCTAATGCCCTTAAGGTCATCAAGAGTATATCCAATAGGAGCGCGGTGCTTCCTCAGAGTTTTAAGTAATCTCTTTTCTTCATGCTCTGAAAGGTTAGCACTAATAATAACAGGATATATCTTATTTTCATCAAGGTAAGCATATTTCAGAGTATCAGGCAATTGTTTTAATTCAAATGCAGGATCCCCTTTAAGTGGAGGAGGACCTCCTAGAGTTTCAATAGGCAAATTGTGTTTGAGAATAGGTGGTTGATCAAAGAACATCTTATCTATTTCATTTCTTTCATGCAAGTGCATATCATTTTCATGATCTAGCAAATATTGTTCTAACGGATCAGTATGAGGTACGACAATAGAAGCAAGACCAATTATTTCATCCTTACTAGGCAATTATTTATCATGAGGTTGTCTATGAAACTTAGAGAAATTAAACTCATGAGACACATCACCAAAATTAACACTGACAGTTTCTCTAGCGCAATCAATCTTAGCATTAACAGTGTTCAAGAAAGGTCTACCAAATATTATGGAACAAAAATCATCTTGTGGAGAACCAAGAACTAGAAAATCAGTAGGGTATTTTATTTTCCCACACAAGACTTCAACATCTCTAACAATCCCAAGCGGTGAAATAGTATCTCTATTAGCAAGCTTAATAGTAACATCAATATCTTCTATTTCAGCAGGAGCAATATCATCCATAATTTCTTGATATAAGGTAAATGGCATAACACTCACACTAGCACCCAATCACATAAGCCATGATAACAATGATCTCCTATTTTAACAGATACAACAGGCATGCCAACAACTATAGGAGATATGCCCTAGAGGCAATAATAAATGTTATTATTTATCTCCGTGTTCATCATTATGTTTATGTTCCATGCTATAACTGCTATGGTTCTCGAGTCTACAATAACACGAGGCTTGGAGGAAGACTCATATGCACATGTGGAATAATAAACGGCAAAATGTATTCCTAGTCTGGCCTCTAAGACTAGCTCAAGTGTTGCATGATGGTTCTATTTTCCTGATCATGGGCATGACTGTGACGGCAACTTTGGGGACACAATGTTAGTAGAACACTTGTGGTTGAATCAACCCGTTTGATGTTATGCTATGAGATACCTTCGTCACAAGTTAATGGTTAATAACATAGAGGAAGTTTACGTTTGCATAATTCCTTAGACCATGAGAGTATCGAGTTTCTTCATGCTTGCTTCATGAACTTTGGGGTTTGTTAAACGTCATCTGTAAATGGATGGCTATTACGGCGGCTTACGGGTTCATGGAAAAGTATGTCAAGTAACTTGATAGCTCAAGATTGGGATTTGCTCTTCCATCGATGTAGAGATATCTTTGGGCCCTCTCGGTGTTACGGTATCCATCATCGTCTAGCCAGACATATTGTGATTTGATCACAGGGATGCCGGAACACAGGAACGAGAAAAGAGAACAATACCGGTAACGAGGTAACTGGCATAGTGGACAAAGTTGTTGATCCACGGGGATGCCAATACATCTCACCTCAGGTATTTGTAACATATCATGAAGCAACAGGAATAGCACACGGCAACTGGAGGTTCACTCGAATATTCATTCGTGTGGGTATAGGGGTCAATATGGGTGTCCACGGCTCCGATGTTGATCATTGATCGGAAAGTGTTTCGGTCATGTCTATACTTAACCGAACCTATAGGGTCACACGTTTAAGGGTCGTCTATCTCCTGAATACTAGACAGGGAGTTTCAGAGAAATTCTCCGAAAAAGTTTCAGAGACAACGGAAAAGCTCCGGAGAGAGAACACCGGAATAGTTTCGGTAAAACCGAAAAGTTGTTTTGGGGTATACCATTAAGTCAAAATGGTTTCGGGACACGCCTGATAATTTTTGGAGGGTTCCAAAATCATTCTGGAAACTTTTGAGAATTTTCCGGGATAAAAACCGGAAATGTTCCGGAGCTGCCGGAACTAGTTTTGCTGCTTTTCGCAGATGAAAATCACTAATCCAAAATTGTTTTGGAACACGTTGAAAATTATTTTAGTGGGTACTGGAAATGTTCTAAGCCCACATAAATATTTTTAGTTCAAATGGACGCTGAAAAATGTCGTCGTGAATAGTGAAATCAGCTTTATGGTTACTTTTTGGAAAGCCACCTTTTTGGGCTTTTGCTCCAAAATATCTTGGGGATGACATGGATGGATGTGGCTGAAATTTCGGCCCCTCCACCCCTCCTTCTCCTATAAATAGAGGTGGAGGGGGCTGCCCAAACTCACTTTTTCTCAACATACGAAAGCCATGCATGATCTGGCCTTCTCTCTCCCTCCCAGCGAAATAGTTTCGTAGAGCCGAAAGGCTGTCTAGGTTCCGGTGGGAACTAGTTCTAGACGGCGAAGCCCTGCCGGATAGATGACACCGTATGTGTGCAACTCTGTAGAGAGATCGTAGTTTCGGTCTTAGTTCGAGAGTGCCTCCCATAGGGTTGTCTGAGTGATCGTCCGAGTTTCGAGGGTCCTCCCGAAGGGCTGTCCGTGAGGCCTCCCTGAGGGCTGTCCGAGGATCCGTCCGGTGGGACTATCCGAGGGACTGTCCAGAGACCTCCCGAAGGGCTGTCCGAGGATCCGTCCGATGGGACTATCTGAGGGACTGTCCCGAGGCCTCCCGAAGGGCTGCCCGGATATCCGTTCGGTGAGCTGACGAGGGAGTACATCCACGCGATTGGGAGGTTGTAAATCCTAGCTGCGGGGATCTGCATCGTCGATCGTCACCGACTCTACTTCCGTTGCGCTACGAGTCGGTAACGAAAAAGATCAAACCTTGTATGCAGTCTTCATAGTGGTCCTGGGCTGGTGCGTAGGTCGGATATTTTTTGTTTTCTGCTGCGTTCCCCTACAGTGGCATCATGAGCCGTGTTATGCGTAGATGCAGGTTGCGATCTAGAATACATAGAGATGTATGGGTGTTGCACAATATAATTATGTAGTAGATGAGTTCTATTATTGAAAATTATTTGTGCGGGTAATCTGTTACCCGATGTTCTTGTTGCTTCCCTGGAATTTGCATATATCTGATCTTGATAACAACATGGTGGATTTTCAAAGTTCTGGCAATCCGCGATCCTGATTGATCAACGAAGTGCTAACAGTTCATTGAATTCCACCATAGTTAAAAAGAAAGATGAAATTTCGCAGACGAAAGGGCAATGCAGAGAAGATCTGCACGGGGGTCATGCGTATGACAAAGTTCAGTATGGGGCTCGAGATTTTATTATCTCGTGTTTCATACACCCCGCAAAAGTTAATCTAGCGACTTGAATTATCATACTTGATGATGGACGTTGGTAGCTTCGGTTTGTTTCAAAACCTTAGAAGCCACGTAAGATAAACTTTTACATGAACTGATTAGAGGCATCTAACTTGGTTTTGCAGGATAGTTTGCATGTGCATGTGATGTGGTATAGCAGTGCTCATAATAATTTGATTATGTATGAGATGACTATATGATGTAAAATTAACATGACATGCGTGTCATGATTCGGCATGATGGTTGGAGCCATATGATTGTCACTTTAATGACCTGCATGTCAACCTTAAGTAATGCACTTATTTTATTAGCTATAGAGATATTATCTGGTGCATCGACAAGGTGGTGGCAATCTTCGCGAAGGTGAACACCGACGCGAATGCCGAAGACGAAGAAAATTAAAGACTTCTCCGTCAGAAAGGGCTATACCATATCATGCTATTATGAATTGCCTGAGATGTTTATCCCTTATGATGCACCCTTTTGATTGCGCGGTAGTCGCTTTTTATTAGGGTGATCTCTCACTTAAAATATCAAGTAGTTAGTGTTCTCCCAAGTGTAGCGCCGTCACGACACCTATCTCTTCGGGGTATCACATGGATACATGGGTACGAATGATTAGAGAAGTGTGAGGCGGGTGAGTTGAGACCTTGCAGCGAGATCACTTGGTTGTCTTGACGTTCAGGCATGAAAGTCATGAGCTCAGAACACGTGCATCGAAAGATGAACAAGAGTCACATAGAGATGTGATTGGCAAGTTGGCCTACCGATTGCAATTCTTGTCACTTGAGATGGATACATCCTTGGCATTGAATTGTAATATGGATCTTGAATCACTCACAATAAATTATGAGAGATATTGATTTGAGTGGGAGCGCACTTTAGAGTTAATTCTTTTAATTCTTAGTGCAATTAATTATGAACACTGACTAAGTGTGTTTTGCATAATAGTTGTAGAATAGTGGCTCGCGTTTCCACCTTCCCTGTTAAAATTGAATAGCTGTTAAAATATCTGGTTAATACTTCATGGTTGGTAACGTAATGTGAGGATTGTCCTCAAAAGTGCCGAGAAGGACTTTTGTCCTATCGCATACTTTCGGTGTTCTCCCACTAATGCTATGTATGATGAGACTCTCGTCCTTCGATTCAAAAGCTAGAATTCCGTTACGGTCGAGTGCAATATGTTTGCTTCCATGAGACCCAAACTTCGAAAGTTTTGGGATAGTTATGTGATATTCATGGAACTTAAAATTAATTTTTCAGATACAAACAAAGGCTGAAAGATATGAAATATCCAAAGCAATGTTTGTTTGCAAACTATTAGTAAAAGTGTTTACTATGCATTTGACTAATACAAGAGGGATCCAGTAGAACGACTGTCATGTAAATGAAGGTGAATAAAACAACAACTTAAAGAGGAAGGAAATGTCCGAAGGGTGTTAGTAAGACTTTCACGCCTAGGAAGTCCGGGGCTAACGCCACTCTTAAAGTTGGGTGCTTCTTCTGAGAGTAGGAGAAATACTGAAAGTTAAGCTGTTAGAAGTATAAGGGCAAAAAAGAAAAGAAGACTGGAATATCCAGCTCATGTATGAATGTCATACAAGTTATTGATGTATAGAAGGCTGGTTAGAGAAATAGTTCTTGGGAATTGTGATTAAACATGTTGATCACTGATTCTTGGGTATTGTGAGTTGATCACAAAAATACCCGCTGGATTGCATTCTGTTGCAACTCGATGCAAGAACTACTATGGCCTGAAAAACTAGCCAGGAATGAGGTTTTGATACACGCTGGGAATATAGTAAATGGTACTATACCTTCCATCAGTGTATTACCATATGTATTTATTTTCATAATTCATTATAGAGTTTTACACACTCTAGCCCATTGCATAAGGTATCTTGCAAGAAGGTTGTTCATAAAGAGAACTTTTCATGTTCGATGTTATGAATAACATAAGGGCCATACTTTCATTACGAATGAGATGTATGTTATGAATATTGATAATAATACATTACCTCTGGATTTACTTTCATGATTCATTTTAGAGTTTTACACACTAGCCAATTTGCATAATGTTTTTTGCAAAAGTGTTGTTCATAAAAGAACAATTGTTGTTCAGAATTATGAATAACATAAGGGCCATGCTTCCATCATGGAATGAGATGTATGTTATGAATATTGATGGTAATATGATACATCCATAACACTAACACTAAATGTCGCAAGACTAAAAGAATTCCACATATGTGTGGCACTACATTTGGTCACATTGGAGAAACACGCATGGAAAATTCCATTATAATGGTTTTTGTAGTCGTTTGATTTTGAATCATCTGACACTTGCACTTTCCTCTGAAAAGTGAAGTGACTGAAATACTATTCACAGGCCATAAGGAACGAGCAAAGAACTTATTGGTGATCATACATCATGATGTGTGTAGTCCAATAAATGTTGTTGCTGGCAGTGGATTTGTCTATCTTCTAAAAATGACTCAAGTAGATATATGGATATTTACTTGATGAGTCGTAAGTCTGGATCTTTTGAAATCATTCAAAAGGTTTTCAAAAATGAAGTAGAAGTTATTGTAACAAGAAAATTTTGTTTCTGCAATTTGATTGCGGAAAGGAATATTTGAGTTACAAGTTTAGCGAATGTCTGATGAGTTGTGAAAGGGGTTTCATAACTTGCACCTCCCGGAACACCACTGCGGGTGGAAAGTCCGTGAAGATGTAATCGAACCATTTATGACATGGTAAGATCAAAGATGACATAAATAAATTTGCCATTATCACTTTTAAAGAGTAATGCTTTAGAGATTGCGGCTTTTACACTAAAAAGAGCTCCATCGGGTCTGTTGAAATGACGCCATGGTATGGTACGCCCAACCGTGTTACATCTTTTCTTAACTTTTGGAATATTGGGCTTGTGTAAAAGGTTACAGACCTATTCCAAATCAGACAAGTGCTACTTTGTAAGTTATCCCAAGTCATTGGGTATTCCCCCACCACTATACTGAGGCAAAGGATTTTGCCACAAAACGGTATGCTTTTAAAGAGAATGGTTCTTGTAAAAAGGTAAGTGGGAGGACAGTGCAACTCGACGAGATAACCAGTATCTTCGTCATCAGATCGAAGGAAAGGAACCTTGGAAGTGATTCCAGGGTTTCCTACTGCGACTGATATGGAAGCCTCTACATGAGATGTATGGACTTCGGTCGAACTTGCAGCTGAACAACGTAGGCAAAGCTTGTGCAAACCTCTCAGGTGTGCAAACGAGATATTGTTGCTAGACAAAAGTATACCTACGATATACAAGGAAGCGTTGATGGGCCCTGACTCCGGAATTAGCTAAATGCCAATATAATCTGAGATAGTTTCAATATAAGTGATTCAAGATTAAAATCTTGATACACCTTTCGGAAGACTTAGAGTCTAACGAGTATTTATGGAACTAAAAACTGATACAGATAGTCCATAAAGCTCGACTTGTTGCAATAACAAGTTCAAGGAGTTGACTACGATGAGGTTGTTTCACCGTACCGATGCTTAAAGTCGGTTCGGGTTGAACTAGCAATTAATACATATTTCAATCATGAGATATGAAACATGGATGACGAAAGGATTTCTATCTGATGGAAATGAAACCAAGGACTTGCATGTGTTTGATACGTCTCCAACGTATCTAATTTTTTTTGATTGTTCCATGCTATTACATTATCTGTTTTGGATGTTTTATATGCATTAATATGCTATTTTATATTATTTTTGGGACTAACCTATTAACCTAGAGCCCAGTGCCAGTTTCTGTTTTTTCCTTGTTTTTGAGTTTCGCAGAAAAGGAATACCAAACGGAGTCCAAACGGAATAAAACTTTCGCGATGATCTTTCTTGGACCAGAAGGAAACCAGGAGACTTGGAGATGAAGTCGGAGGAGCCACAAGGCGGCCACAAGGATGGAGGGCGCGCCCCCCACCCTTGTGGGCCCCTCGTGCACCTCCTGACCTAATTCTTTCGCCTATATATACTCTTATATGCCCAAACCACCAGAGGCATCCACGAAAATACTTTTCCATCGCCGCAACCTTCTGTACCCGTGAGATCCCATCTAGGGGCCTTTTCCGGCATCCTGCCGGAGGGGGATTCGATCACGGAGGGCTTCTACATCAACACCATTGCCCTTCTGATGAAGCGTGAGTAGTTTACCTCAGACCTACGGGTCCATAGCTAGTAGCTAGATGGCTTCTTCTCTCTCTTTGATTCTCAATACCATGTTCTCCTCGATGTTCTTGGAGATCTATTCGATGTAACACTTTTTTGCGGTGTGTTTGCCGAGATCCGATGAATTGTGGATTTATGATCAGCTTATCTATGAATATTATTTGAATCTTCTCTGAATTCTTTTATGCATGATTTGATATCTTTGTAATTCTCTTCAAACTATTGGTTTGGTTTGGCCAACTAGATTGGTTTTTCTTGCAATGGGAGAAGTGCTTAGCTTTGGGTTCAATCTTGCGGTGTCCTTTCCCAGTGACAGTAGGGGCAGCAAGGGACGTATTGTATTGTTGCCATCGAGGATAAAAAGATGGGGTTTTCATCATATTGCTTGAGTTAATTCCTCTACATCATGTCATCTTACTTAATGCGTTACTCCGTTCTTTATGAACTTAATACTCTAGATGCATGCTGGATAGCGGTCGATGTGTGGAGTAATAGTCATAGATGCAGAATCGTTTTGGTCTACTTGACACGGACGTGATGCCTATATTCATGATCATTGCCTTAGATATCGTCATAACTTTGCGCTTTTCTATCGATTGCTCGGCAGTAATTTGTTCACCCATCGTAATATTTTCTATCTTGAGAGAAGCCTCTAGTGAAACCTATGCCCCCGGGTCTATTTTCCATCATATTACTTTCCGATCTACTATTTTGCAATCTTTTATTTTCATATCTATAAACCACAAAACCTAAAAATATTTACTTTATCTTTTGTTTAGTTTTACCTATCTCTATCAGACCTCACTTTTGCAAATAACCGTGAAGGGATTGACAACCCCTTTATCGCATTGGGTGCAAATTGTTTGATTGTTTGTGCAGGTATTCGGTGATTTGTGCATTGTCTCCTATTGGATTGATACCTTGGTTCTCAAACTGAGGGAAATACTTATCTCTACTTTGCTGCATCACCCTTTCCTCTTCAAGGGAAAAACCAACGCAAGCTCAAGAAGTAGCAGGAAGAATTTATGGCGCCGTTGCCGGGGAGATCTACGCCAAGTCAAGCCATACCAAGTACCCATCATAAACTCTCATCTCTCGCATTACATTATTCGCCATTCGCCTCTTGTTTTCCTCTCCCCCACTTCTAAAACGATTTTCGAAAATATTTGCTTTTTTCTTCGCCCCTCTTTTTGCCTCTTCTTCACCCCTCTTTCGTTCGTCTTCTTCGTTTGCTTTTTGTGTGCTCGTGTGTTGGATTTGTCTCGATGGCTCAACCAAAGAATGTTGATCCTCACTTTAGGAGGTTGGAAGAAATTGAAAATAATGTTAGGAGCTTCATATCTTTGCAATTTGAGCATAATAATTTCTTTAGAAATGAGCTTAAGGAGCAGAAAAGTTTTATGGAATACATGAATAAATAGCTCGATGATATGTCTAAGGAATTTTATGGTTTGAAATCTCAGTTTGCTCATCTTGAAAATTTAGTAGGCCAAATTTCTGATAAACAAGCTACCTTAGTAAATAAGATGGCCGCTAAACCAGAATCTTTAAATAATGATGAAGATCTTAAAGTGATTGATGTGACTACTATTGAATCTTTGTTTTCCAATATAAATCTTGATAAATATGGGACTGGAGATGAGTCAACTTTAGTTAAAAGGCGTCCCAATGATTCGGAGTTTTTAGATCTTGATGCAAAAATTGGTAAAAGTGGGATTGGAGAGGTCAAAACTTTAAGTAGGAATGAACCCACTCTTTTGGATTTCAAGGAATTTAATTATGATAATTGTTCTTTAATAGATTGTATTTCCTTGTTGCAATCCATGTTGAATTCTCCTCATGCTTATAATCAAAACAAAGCTTTTACTAAACATATCGTTGATGCTATGATGCAATCTTTTGAAGAAAAGCTTGAATTGGAAGTTTCTATCCCTAGAAAACTTTATGATGAGTGGGAGCCTACTATTAAGATCAAGATTAAAGATTATGAGTGTTATGCTTTGTGTGATTTGGGTGCTAGTGTTTCCACGATTCCAAAAACTTTATGTGATGTGTTAGGTTTCCGTGAATTTGATGATTGTTCTTTAAATTTGCATCTCGTGGATTCCACTATTAAGAAACCTATGGGAAGGATTAATGATGTTCTTATTGTTGCAAATAGGAATTATGTGCCCATAGATTTCATTGTTCTTGATATAGATTGCAATCCTACATGTCCTGTTATTCTTGGTAGACCTTTCCTTAGAACGATTGGTGCAATTATTGATATGAAAGAAGGAAACATTAGATTTCAATTTCTGTTAAGGAAGGGCATGGAACACTTTTCAAGAAAGAAAATTAAATTTCCTTATGAATCTATTATGAGAGCCACTTATGGATTGCATACCAAAGATGACAATACCTAGATCTATTCGTGTTTTTATGCCTAGCTAAGGGCGTTAAACAATAGCGCTTGTTGGGAGGCAACCCAATTTTATTTTTGTTCTTTGCTTTTTAGTTCTGCTTTGCAATAAATAATTCATCTAGCCTCTGGTTAGATGTGGTTTTATGTTTTAATTAGTGTTTGTGCCAAGTAAAACCATTGGGATGGCTTATGGTGATAGTTGATTTGATCTTGCTGAAAAACAGAAACTTTTGCGTCCAGTCTCAGAATTTTAATAATTCACTGGAGCATTGAAATACCCTGAAATTTTGATACGAGATTTATATACAAATTTCCTATGTTTTCCTAATTTTTCAGAATTTTTGGAGTTACATAAGTATTAGAACAATTCAGATCTTTGCAGACTGTTCTGTTTTTGACAGATTCTGTTTTCTTTGTGTTGTTTGCTTATTTTGATGAATCTATGGGTAGTATCGGGGGGTATGAACCATGAAAAAGTTGGAATACAGTAGATATTACACCAATATAAATAAAGAATGAGTTCACAACAGTAACAAAGTGGTGATTTATTTTCTTATACTAACGGAGCTTATGAGATTTTCTGTTGAGTTTTGTGTTGTGAAGTTTTCAAGTTTTGGGTAAGGATTTGATGGACTATGGAATAAGGAGTGGCAAGAGCCTAAGCTTGGGGATGCCCAAGGCACCCCAAGGTAATATTCAAGGACAACCAAGAGCCTAAGCTTGGGGATGCCCCGGAAGGCATTCCCTCTTTCGTCTTCGTCTATCGGTAACTTTACTTGAGGCTATATTTTTATTCACCACATGATATGTGTTTTCCTTGGAGCGTCTTTTATGATTTGAGTCTTTGCTTTTTAGTTTGCCACAATCATCCTTGCTGTACACACCTTTTGAGAGGGACATGCATGAATCGTGATTTATTAGAATACTCCATATGCTTCACTTATATCTTTTGAGCTAGGCAATTTTGCTCTAGTACTTCACTTATATCTTTTTAGAGAACGGCGGTGGTTTTATTTTATAGAAATTGATGAACTCTCATGCTTCACTTATATTATTTTGAGAGTCTTTAAACAGCATGGTAATTTTCTTTGGTTATAAATTTAGTCCTAATATGATAGGCATCCAAGAGGGATATAATAAAAACTTTCATATAAAGTGCATTGAATACTATGAGAAGTTTGATTCCTTATGATTGTTTTGAGATATAAAGATGGTGATATTAGAGTCATGCTAGTGAGTAATTGTGGATTTGAGAAGTACTTGTGTTAAGGTTTGTGATTCCCGTAGCATGCACGTATGGTGAACCGTTATGTGATTAAGTCGGAGCATGATTTATTTATTGATTGTCTTCCTTATGAGTGGCGGTCGGGGACGAGCGATGGTCTTTTCCTACCAATCTATCCCCCTAGGAGCATGCGCGTAGTACTTTGTTTCGATAACTAATAGATTTTTGCAATAAGTATGTGAGTTCTTTATGACTAATGTTGAGTCCATGGATTATACGCACTCTCACCCTTCCACCATTGCTAGCCTCTCTAGTGCCGCGCAACTTTCGCCGGTACCATACACCCACCATATACCTTCCTCAAAAAAGCCACCATACCTACCTATTATGGCATTTCCATAGCCATTCCGAGATATATTGCCATGCAACTTTCCACCGTTCCGTTTATTATGACACGTTCCATCATTGTCATATTGCTTTGCATGATCATGTAGTTGACATCGTATTTGTGGCAAAGCCACCGTTCATAATTCTTTCAAACATGTCACTCTTGATTCATTGCACATCCCGATACACCGCCGGAGGCATTCATATAGAGTCATATTTTTTTCTAAGTATGGAGTTATAATTCTTGAGTTGTAAGTAAATAAAAGTGTGATGATCTTCATTATTAGAGCATTATCCCACGTGAGGAGAAGGATGATGGAGACTATGATTCCCCCACAAGTCGGGATGAGACTCCGGACGAAAAATAAAAAAAATAAAAGAGGCCAAAAAAAATGAGAGAAGGCCCAAATAAAAAAAATAAAAAAATAAGAGAAAAGAGAGAAGGGGCAATGTTACTATCCATTTACCACACTTGTGCTTCAAAGTAGCACCATGATCTTCATGATAGAGAGTCTCCTATGTTGTCACTTTCATATACTAGTGGGAATTTTCATTATAGAACTTGGCTTGTATATTCCAATGATGGGTTTCCTCAAATTGCCCTAGGTCTTCGTGAGCAAGCAAGTTGGATGCACACCCACTTAGTTTCTTTTTTGAGCTTTCATAAACTTATAGCTCTAGTGCATCCGTTGCATGGCAATCCCTACTCACTCACATTGATATCTATTGATGGGCATCTCCATAGCCCGTTAATAAGCCTAGTTGATGTGAGACTATCTCCTTCTTTTTGTCTTCTCCACAACCACTTTCTATTCCACCTATAGTGCTATGTCCATGGCTCACGCTCATGTATTGCGTGAAAGTTGAAAAAGTTTGAGAACATCAAAAGTATGAAACAATTGCTTGGCTTGTCATCGGGGTTGTGCATGATTTAAATACTTTGTGTGATGAAGATGGAGCATAGCCGGACTATATGATTTTGTAGGGATAAGCTTTCTTTGGCCATGTTATTTTGAGAAGACATAATTATCTTGTTAGTATGCTTGAAGTATTATTGTTTTTATGTCAATATTAAACTTTTGTTTTGAATCATACGGATCTGAACATTCATGCCACAATAAAGAAATTACATGGATAAATATGTTAGGTAGCATTCCACATCAAAAATTCTGTTTTTATCATTTATCTACGCAAGGACGAGCAGGAATTAAGCATGGGATGCTTGATACGTCTCCAACGTATCTAATTTTTTTGATTGTTCCATGATATTATATTATCTGTTTTGGATGTTTTATATGCAGTAATATGCTATTTTATAATATTTTTGGGACTAACCTATTAACCTAGAGCCCAGTGCCAGTTTTAGTTTTTTCCCTTGTTTTTGAGTTTCGCAGAAAAGGAATACCAAACAGAGTCCAAACGGAATAAAACTTCCGCGATGATGTTTCTTGGACCAGAAGGAAACCAGGAGACTTGGAGATGAAGTCGGAGGAGCCACAAGGCGGCCACAAGGATGGAGGGCGCGCCCCCCTCCCTTGTGGGCCCCTCGTGCACCTCCTGACCTAATTCTTTCGCCTATATATACTCTTATATGCCCAAACCACTAGAGGCATCCACGAAAATACTTTTCCACCGCCGCAACCTTCTGTGCCCGTGAGATCCCATCTAGGGGCCTTTTCCGGTGTCCTGTCGGAGGGGGATTCGATCACGAAGGGCTTCTACATCATCACCATTGCCCTTCCGATGAAGCGTGAGTAGTTTACCTCAGACCTACGGGTCCATAGCTAGTAGCTAAATGGCTTCTTCTCTCTCTTTGATTCTCAATACCATGTTCTCCTCGATGTTCTTGGAGATCTATTCGATGTAACACTTTTTTGCGGTGTGTTTGCCGAGATCCGATGAATTGTGGATTTATGATCAGCTTATCTATGAATATTATTTGAATCTTCTCTGAATTATTTTATGCATGATTTGATATCTTTGTAATTCTCTTCGAACTATCGGTTTGGTTTGGCCAACTAGATTGGTTTTTCTTGCAATGGGAGAAGTGCTTAGCTTTGGGTTCAATCTTGCGGTGTCCTTTCCCAGTGACAGTAGTGGCAGCAAGGCACGTATTGTATTGTTGCCATCGAGGATAAAAAGATGGGGTTTTCATCATATTGCTTGAGTTAATTCCTCTACATCATGTCATCTTACTTAATGCGTTACTCCGTTCTTTATGAACTTAATACTCTAGATGCATGCTGGATAGCGGTCGATGTGTGGAGTAATAGTCATAGATGCAGAATCGTTTCGGTCTACTTGACACGGACGTGATGCCTATATTCATGATCATTGCCTTAGATATCGTCATAACTTTGCGCTTTTCTATCAATTGCTCGGCAGTAATTTGTTCACCCACCGTAATATTTTCTATCTTGAGAGAAGCCTCTAGCGAAACCTATGGCCCCCGGGTCTATTTTCCATCATATTACTTTCTGATCTACTATTTTGCAATCTTTTATTTTCAGATCTATAAACCAAAAAACCTAAAAATATTTACTTTATCTTTTGTTTAGTTTTACCTATCTCTATCAGATCTCACTTTTGCAAATAACCGTGAAGGGATTGACAACCCCTTTATCGCGTTGGGTGCAAGTTGTTTGATTGTTTGTGTAGGTATTCGGTGATTTGTGCGTTGTCTCCTACTGGATTGATACCTTGGTTCTCAAACTGAGGGAAATACTTATCTCTACTTTGCTGCATCACCCTTTCCTCTTCAAGGGAAAAACCAACGCAAGCTCAAGAAGTAGCAGTGTTACAGTCCAAGGTATTTTGTCATTCCATAGGATGCTAGTAAGTATGCAAACTTCAGAGTTCCAGCAATGGACAGAAGAGAGCAAAATGGAGTTGGAATATTCATTTTTGATGGAATGGTCAAAGGGGTTTTGACTTCATCAATGAGTAATGAAGATGCTTGTGGTTTGAAGAAAGTAAGTGGGAGCATAATAATATTTCTAAAAACCTTGTGTGCTTGACACATTGTTAATTGGAAATACTTCATTTGAAAATAGTTTTTCGATGAAGTGCTTGGGCTAAATAGCCTTGATATTAGGCAAGATAATCTATGGAGATAGATTTACCTAATGGGGCTAAGATACATATTGACAAGATGCTAAAACCTTTAGCATTAGAACGACAAGGAGTGATTCTTGCCGAAGTCACATGGAAAGAGTTTTGCAAGACTCGGTGTCCCAAAACACTGATGAGCAAAATACATGATGGATATTCCACACACTCTTGTGTTTGGATTAATCATGTATTCCATGGTATGTAAGACAACCAGATATGTCTGATACTCCCAAGATGTTGTGAGTATAGATACCAAAGTGATCAAAAGTACTGATCATGGGACAACGGTGAAAAAGGGTCATTAAGTACTAAAGTAGCACTGATGACATGTTTTCTCGCAAGCAGAGATCATGAGGAGTTCGTTGTAAAACGTTACATCGATACAGTCTTCATCAAAGCTCCGTGCGATTTTTGATTTAAGATAAGGGTTTGGTGTTGCACACAATACGGTGGCACGGTAAGTTGGAATTGTTCTAAACAAGTTACTGTGGTGAATTCTATAACAAAGGCTAAGTATGTTGACGCTTTAAAAGCGACAACGAAGATGTTGAATCACATAGTTCATTCATGAACTTAGTATGGTTCCAAAATGGCTTTGGTCAATAGGACACTATTGCAGATAGTTGCTCCATAGCTCAGTCTGAGGAATCAAGGTTTGACCTGTGATTCACATATATACAAAGCCAAGTCCACACAAAATATGAATTTTGTGGAAGCATGAAAACGCGAGGATATGCAAAGATACACACGGAGCTGAAGTTGTTAGATCCGTTGGACCTCAGGCTATACCACAAGGGAAGCATTTTTACACCGGTATGCCATAGGTGTGAAGTGCATTAGCATTGACTAGATTATTGACTCTAGTGCAAGTGGGAGTCTGTAGGAGATACGCCCTAGAGGCAATAATAAATGTTATTATTTATCTCCGTGTTCATCATTATGTTTATGTTCCATGCTATAACTGCTATGGTTCTCGAGTCTACAATAACACGAGGCTTGGAGGAAGACTCATATGCACGTGTGGAATAATAAACGGCAAAATGTATTCCTAGTCTGGCCTCTAAGACTAGCTCAAGTGTTGCATGATGGTTCTGTTTTTGTCGGAGTAATGGGCCACGGGTAGCCTAACCCGAGTCCCTGAGCTGTTCAAGACATTGGGCCGGCTACGCCCATGAACGTCCAAGATGAAGCGCCGCCTTCTGACGGCCGGCTGGCCCGAGCAGTCGGCTGCCCGAAGACGGCCGAGCTCCAGAAGACGGCATCAAGACAGGCCGACTCCTCCTAGGCGGCCTCCAGAGAGGCCGGCTCCTGGCGGTTGGCCCACGGAGCCCTCAGAGTTTGCGCCTCCATTAAAAGAGACGAGACAGGGTGAGGCTACAGTGAAGCCCATCCCCCCTGTATCCAGGGCAGGACATGGCCACGATGCTCCGTACAGGCGGAGATCTCCGCCCGGCGCGGCACTATTGCCACTCCGCCCTTGACGTCACCCCTGACAGGCAGAACCCTGTTTCCACGATGGCCTGTCAGTACGGCCTGCAGGCGGCGGGCCCTACCAGACAGTGAGAGCCCAGAGGACGGCGGGAGTCTGACCAGTCGGACCTGAGGGAGGCCGGCCTCAAGCAGGCGGCCATCTCCTTCCTTGGGGTCCGCACGCCATTAACCAGATGGGACACGGAGTGGCTACAGTGATCTCCTGCCAGCGGATGGGACGGTAGCCACGCTCCCCTGACCAAGCCTGCGTCACCAACGTCACGGCCACGTACCAGACCAGTCGGCGGGGTCCACCCGGCGGCGGGCCCCAGCAACCGGCAGAGAAGCCGGCGGCCAGAGACACTGACGGCCGGGCCCTACACCCGACCAGATTACCATTGTACCCCTGGGGGGGGTAGGCCTATATAAGCCCCCCCAGGGGCACCCATGCAAGGGGTTCAAAAACTAGTTAGACCTAGACTCACTCAGAGGGAGGAGAGAGCCGGCCCTGCTTTCTTCTACCTCTGGCATACAGCTCGAGGAGCACCATTGTACTCACTAGTGCCTTAGTGATCATGCGGAGACCCCGCAGAGCAGGACTAGGGGTGTTATCTCCCCGGAGAGCCCCGAACCTGGGTAAAGCGCGCCGGCGATCGTGTCTACGCCACATCCCGCTTCCAGGCACCGGTGACGTTCTACTAGCTCCCACCATGATAAGCCATCCCTTGGCATATGTCGCGCCCAACACCCGACATTTGGCGCCCACCGTGGGGCTAGGTGCACCGTCATCCGGAGATCTGTTCTGGACGGGAACCTTGTTCCTTCCCGGCGAGCGCAGCCAACCCGGCATGCCAGACGGCATCTGCGCCGATGCACTGCGCGGCGTGGAGGTCGTCTGCGCGGCAAGTTGGCTCGCCGATCTTGTTGGCGGGATCCGCCTTCCCGACAAGCCCGTATTTGACACAGGCGCAGATGACCCCGAGAGCCGCCTCGTCGACCTCCTCGACCAGCTCCACGTCGGCAGCGAGCCTGCTGCGGACTTGGAGTCGGTTGGTTCCTCCGACCCGATGCTTGTCAATTCTGACACGGCGTCGCTCGACACATTCCCCGCCAGCGTTGTGGTCTACGACGAACCGCTCCCTCGCGCGGACGGTGGTGGAGGCACCGTCATGGAGGTGCTTGTCATCGGGCATGGCGAGCACTCTGGCGGAAGTGGCCAGGACCCGCTGCAGGCGGCAATGCGGGACATGTCCGCGCCCGTAGCACCCGGTGCCAACGGCGAAACGCTGGAAGCATGCCGTGTCGCGCTCCTCGACAGCGCCAACAAGTTGGCGGCCATGAGACGCCTCACCGAGGCTTACCACCGCGAGGTCGACCACGCCGTCTGTGGCACGCCGGCTGCTGGCAAGCCCAGCCGCGCGGGCACGGTCCGACAGCGTGGTGCGGCCATCGCCAGCATGTTGGGGGCCGACCGCCCAGTCTACGCCACGCCGATGGAGAACCTGCGCACCGCCCAGGCAGCGGCAGAAGAACTGGACCACCTAGAGGGCGACGAGCGGCGCTGCATGACGGAGCGCGTCCAACAGCTCATCGATGCGGCTGCCGCGCAGCAAGAAGCTGGCCGCCGCATGATGGAACCCGGCTTACCGGCCAGGAACCTTCCCCCTCGCCGAGAGCACGGCGCGACCTCCCGGACGCCGACAAACGGCGCCCGCGACGGAAGAGACCCAGAGCCGGCTGCTAGCCGCAGCCGCACCCACATCTCCATTAAGCGCGACCAAGACGGCCGCCCACGAGCAGTGGAACAGCGGGATGGTCGTCCGCCTCCCCCGCGTAGGGAAAGGCGCGCCTCCCTGCCGCCTGTGGACCACCCGACACTCGGCGACCGCCTTGGCCGCCGAGAAGGAGTCGGGGAGAACGATGCCCGCCACCGAATCGACCGCCTCAACCGGTCCCTGGCGCTAGAAGAAGAAGACGCATTGGGTCCGCCTTGCTTTGGCCCCCGCATTCGTGATGAGCCCTTCCCTAAAGGGTTCACTCTCCTAAGAGATACGCCCAAGTACAACGGCTCTGTGAAGCCGGAAGATTGGCTGGTCGACTACTCCACAGCCGTCAGCATAGCAAACGGCAACAAGCGTGTCGCCATGAAGTATGTTCCGCTCATGCTCCAGGGCACGGCCCGGACGTGGCTGAACAGCCTCAAGCCCTACAGCGTCAACAGCTGGCTGGACTTCACCGAAGTTTTCATCCGCAACTTCACCAGCACCTACAAGTGGCCTCCCAAGCCTCGCCAGCTCTCTCTGTGTGTCCAAGGCTCGAGCGAGTCCACCCGCGAGTACTTGACGCGGTGGGCCGAGCTACGCAACTCCTGCGAGGGGGTTCATGAGGTGCAAGCCATCGAATACTTCACCGCTGGGTGTCGAGAGGGCACCCTGCTCAAGCATCGGCTCCTCTGCGATGAGCCGGCCACCCTCGACGAATTGCTAATCATAGCGGACAAGTACGCCATGGCCGACTCCTCCATGAAGGCGGAGATTCAAGTTGATGCATCCGGAAAAGTGGCTCCTCAAGCTCCTCGAGCCCCGGCTGGTGACGCCAGTCAACGGCAGCAGCAAAACGACAACAAGCGCAAGGCGCCACAACCGGCTTCTACGAGCCGGCAGGTGACGACAGTCGAAGACCAGCAGCTGGAAGGGCAGCCTCCTCCCAAGCGCTAGAAGGGCGGCAAGCCCAACTGGTTGCCCGCCTTCTCATATGAGCAGACTCTCGATGCACCTTGCAAGTTTCACAGCGGCGCGAAGCCGTCCAACCACGCCACTCGGAAGTGCCACTGGCTCACCAGGATCGCCAAGGGCGACGGACTCCTGCCTCCTCCGCCTGTCGGCCCACCGCCTCCTCCTCCCCAGCAGCCGGTGGTTCGGCCAGTCGGAGCGATCCAAGACGAGTTCCCTGAAGAGCACGGAGCTTACGTCATCTTCACCAGCGTGACTGACGACAGGCACAGCCAGCGTCAGCAGCACCGGGAAGTGAACGCTGTCGCTTCTAAAGCCCCGAAATTCATGCACTGGTCGGAGAGGCCGATCAGTTGGAGCTAATCTGACCACCCGGAGGTGATGCCTGCTCCGGGCTCTTATGCCCTGGTGCTGGATGCCACCTTCGCAACGGAAAGGCGGGCTGCTCGTTTCTCCCGAGTTCTGATAGATGGTGGCAGCAACATTAACATCCTCTACCGCGACACCATGGAGAAATTGGACATCAAAGAGAAACAGCTCCAGCCCAGCCGGACTGTCTTCCATGGCATTGTGCCTAGCCTGTCCTGCTCACCGATCGGCAAGATCAAGATAGATGTCCTTTTCGGGGACAAGGATCACTTCCGCCGAGAGCCAATCTGGTTCGAGGTGGTTGATCTTGAAAGCCCCTACCATGCGTTGCTTGGCCGGCCCGCCCTGGCCAAGTTCATGGCGGTCCCCCACTACGCCTACCTCAAGATGAAGATGTCGAGCACCAAGGGCATTATCACCATAGCTGGCAACTACCAGAAGTCTGTCGCCTGTGCCACTACCAACAGTCGGCTGGCCGAGTCCCTTGTGATTGCTGCCGAGAAGCGGCTCCTTGACCGGGTTGTGGCAATGGCAGGCAAGCAGCCGGAAATGTCGCCACAACCTAAGGAGTCAGAAGCTGAGGGCTCGTTCAAGCCGGCCAAGGAAACAAAGAAGATACCCCTGGACCCGGAGCACCCGGAGAGGTACGCTGTCATTGGTGCAAACCTTGACAGCAAATAGGAAAGCGAGCTCGTCGATTTCCTCCGTGAGAATCGGGACATCTTTGCATGGTCCCCTAAAGACATGCCGGGTGTTCCGACGGAGTTCGCCGAGCACAAGCTACATGTCCGACCTGGTGCCAAGCCAGTCAGGCAGCCCTTGCGCCGCCTGTCAGAAGAAAAGAGAGGAGTCATTGGAGAAGAAATAGCCCAGCTTCTAGCAGCAGGCTTCATTATGGAAGTGTTCTTCCCAGAATGGTTATCCAACCCCGTCCTTGCGCTGAAAAAGAATAAAAAGTGGCGCATGTGTATTGATTATACCAGCCTCAACAAAGCCTGCCCCAAAGATCCATTTGCTCTGCCAAGAATTGACCAAGTGATAGACTCCACAGCCGGATGCGAGCTGTTGAGTTTTTTGGATGCATACTCAGGGTACCACCAGATCAAGCTAAGCCCAGCCGACAGGCTGAAGACCGCCTTCATCACACCGTTCGGAGCCTTCTGCTACCTGACTATGACGTTCCGCTTGAGAAATGCCGGCGCCACGTTTCAGCGTTGCATGCAGAAATGTCTCCTGAAGCAACTCGGCAAGAACGCCCATGTCTATGTGGACGATGTTGTGGTGAAGACAGAGAAGCGTGGCACCCTGCTAGAGGACCTTAAGGAAACCTTTGAAAACTTGCGATGTTTTCAAATCAAGCTCAACCCGGAGAAATGTGTCTTTGGAGTACCAGCCAGCCAGCTTCTTGGCTTCCTGGTCTCAGAGCGCGGCATCGAGTGCAACCCTGCGAAGATCAAAGCCATCGAGAGGATGGAGGCACCCACCCGACTACTGGATATGCAAAAATTCACCGGCTGCTTGGCATCCATCAGCCGTTTCATCAGTCGGTTGGGCGAGAAGGCTCTTCCCCTGTACCAACTCATGAAGAAAACCACTTTTTTCGAGTGGAATGACAAGGCGGACGAAGCTTTTCTCCAGCTCAAAAAGATCTTGACCAATCCGCCTATCCTGGCAGCTCCGACCGCTAAAGAGCCAATGCTTCTCTACATCGCCGCCACCAGCCGGGTGGTTAGCACAGTCATAGTTGTGGAACGCAAAGAAGACGGCAAAGCATTGCCAGTCCAGAGGCCGGTGTATTACCTGAGTGAAGTATTGTCCGCCTCCAAGCAGAACTGCCCTCACTATCAGAAGATGTGCTACGGCGTGCATTTCGCCGCCAAGAAGCTGAAGCCATACTTTCAAGAACGTCCAATCACGGTTGTTTGCACCGCCCCGCTTGCGGAGATCATAGGAAGCAGAGATGCATCGGGCCGAGTGGCCAAGTGGGCCATCGAGCTGGCCCCCTACACCATCTTCTACCAGCCTCGCACCGCCATCAAATCCCAGGCACTGGCCGACTTCCTCGTCGACTGGGCCGAGACCCAGTACCTGCCGCCAGCTCCAGACTCCACCCATTGGCGAATGCACTTCGATGGCTCGAAGATGCGCACCGGTCTGGGAGCCAGCATCGTCCTCACCTCTCCCAAAGGCGACAAGCTCAGATACACGCTGCAAATCCACTTCGCCGCCTCCAACAACATGGCCGAGTATGAAGCACTCTTACACGGGCTCCGGCTTGCCAAGGAACTCGGCATTCGCCGGATCCTGTGCTACGATGACTCCGACTTGGTGGTCCAGCAGTCGTCAGGCGACTGGGACGCCAAGGAAGCAAACATGGCGAGCTACCGCTTCCTCCCCCAGCAACTCAGTGGATACTTTGAAGGGTGCGAGTTCCTCCATGTGCCAAGAAACGACAACGAGCAAGCCGATGCCTTGGCACGGATCGGCTCCACCCGGCAAGCGATACCAGCCGACGTCGCCCTACAACGCCTCCTCAAGACGTCTATCAAGCCGTCACCAGAATCAGACTCCATCTTCGTGCCAACTCCCCCCAAGGGAGACGGATTCGACTGGAGGACCCCTGCAGCAGTCGCACCCGGCCCGGGGACTCCACAACCCGGCCCGGGGGCTGCAGCAGTCGGCCCGGGAACTTCACCAAGCGACCTGGGGACTGACTGCAGCAGTCGCACCCGGCCCGGGGACTCCACAACCTGGCCCAAGGGCTGCAGCAGTCGGCCCGGGGACTTCAACAACGCAGCAAGACGCCGTTGGCTCCACCCTGCCACCTCCCAACCCAACCGCCCTAGTATCAGTGGCCGTGATGACGGTGGATGAAGTCGAAGCACCATCATGGGCACAGCCCATCCTCAACTTTCTGGTAAACAAGGAGCTGCCGACCGATGAAATCTCGGCCCGACAAGTGCAACGTCGGGCAGCAGCATACACCGTTGTTAACAAAGAACTTGTGAGGCGTAGTGTCACTGGTGTGTACCAGCGCTGCATGGAGCCGGAGAAAGGCCAAGCAATCCTCAAAGATATCCACCAAGGCGAGTGTGGTCACCACGTGGCTTCAACATCACTTGTTGCCAAAGCTTTTCGCCACGGTTTTTTCTGGCCAACTGCTCTAGAAGACGCCAAAGACTTGGTCCAGAAATGTAAGGGGTGCCAGAAGTTCCGCTCCAAGCCACATTTGCCAGCTTCGGCACTCAAGACCATCCCCATAGCCTAGCCCTTTGTCGTCTGGGGGCTGGACATGGTCGGACCATTCAAGACAGCCCGCGGCGGCATGACTCATCTACTTGTCGCCGTGGACAAGTTCACCAAGTGGATAGAAGCCAAACCAATCAAGAAGTTGAATGGTCCAACCGCTGTGGCTTTCATCGCAGATATCACCACCCGGTATGGCATACCACACAGCATCATCACCGACAACGGCACAAATTTCGCCAAGGGTGCCTTGGCTCGCTTTTGCGCGATGCAGGGCATCCGACTGGACTTAGCGTCCATCGCCCATCCGCAGTCAAACGGCCAGGTGGAGCGAGCAAACGGCCTCATCTTGTCCGGCATCAAGCCCCGGCTGGTCGAGCTTCTGGAGCGATCAGCCGGCTGTTGGCTCGATGAGCTGTCGGTCGTCCTCTGGAGCCTGCGTACAACTCCAAACAAGTCAACCGGCTTCACGCCCTTCTTCCTTGTCTACGGTGCCGAAGCCATCATCTCGACAGACATAGAATTCGACTCCCCTCGAGTCACCATGTACACTGAGGAGGAGGCAAAAGAAGCACGAGAAGACGGCGTCGATCTGCTGGAAGAGGGCCGGCTGTTGGCACTCAGCCGGTCCGCCATCTACCAGTAGAGTCTGCACCGATACTACAATCAGAAGGTCAAGCCAAGATCTTTCCAAGAGGGAGACCTTGTGCTCCGGCTGATCCAGCGAACAGCCGGCCAGCACAAGCTCTCGGCACCTTGGGAAGGCCCCTTCATCATCAGCAAAGTTTTGGGCAACGACTCCTACTACCTGATCGATGCTCAGAAGCCCAGAGCACGCAAGAGAGACGACTCTGGCAAGGAGACAGAGCGGCCGTGGAATGCAAACCTCCTTCGAAAATTTTACAGTTGATACAGTATGTACCACGCTACCTTTCATATTAAGTACGGAGACTCCGGGTCCCCCGAGAAGAACTTGGGGACTACCCTCTTTTATCTGCGTAATGAATATTACGCCTATGAATGTGTCATTTCTTTATTCCGCCTGGCATCGAGTTCGACCAGTCGGCCCGGGGGCTCGCCGCCTTGTACTATGTGGCGCTTCCTGCAGCCGGACAAGTAATGCGGTGGCACCTCAACTTTCTCCTACCAAAACCACAGCTTGCAGAGCGACTATCCGGTGGGCAGGGGTTAAAAGTAGAAAAGGTGTCCGCATGAAAAATGGCTAAGGACCCAAAGCACGCACATAGTTCAGGCCGGCTTCCGCCTCATTGACCGGCTGCGGAGCAGCCGGGCGGCCGGCTTCTACTTATCTTACTAACGCTCTACTCGGCTAAGTACTTGCTCTCCCGAAAGTGGCTAAGTACTTGACCCAGCCGTAGTCTGCAGAGCGGCTGTTTGGCTGGCAAGACAGCAGCCAAGGGAGAGCGGCAAAGGAAAAAAAAGTCAAGGAGCGGTAAGCAAGAAAAGTCAGATCTCAGTGAGAGCGCAACTTATGTAGGAGAGCATCTACATGTCAATAGGCCCTTGGCCAGCATTCAACAGAGTTTGAAATACACCCCGTGGGTGGAATTGTGCAAATTTAACAAAGTTTGTCGAGACTGATAAAACAGGAAAAATAAAAGACAAGTCGGCGGACTAGGGAACGGCAGAGGGGTCCGACTGGTTGGTGGAGTCGGTAGTGCCGGTTGGTGGAGCGGACGGCTGGTCAGTCTCCGCTTGGTCGCCTCCAGCAGCAGTCGGCGCACTCGAGCGCGGCTCATTGTTTGAGGCACGATCAAGCGGAGACTGGTCGTCCGCCCCGACCTCCAGCGTATCTTCTTCGCTCTCCCCGTCCTCCTCGCCTTGCCCCTCGTCGCTGGAGTCGATCATCTCGGCCGAGTCTTCGTCGTCCTCCGGGTTCAGCCCGAACCACTCCGGCGGCGCCTCGGCACCATCCTCAGCCAGCTCGGGAACAAAGATGTCGGTGTTGGTGTACTCGGCGATCGCCGCTGCCCGTCTGACAAGATCGCGCTCCACCGCCACCAGCTCCTCTTGGGCCTCCTGCCGAAACATGGTCAACTAGGCTAGATTTAGCCCAGGGTACCACACCTTGACGAATTCCAAGGCCTGGCGCGCGCCAGCTCGGGCTGAGGAACCCTTCCAAGCTTCGAGTCGGCCAGCCGCCACCTCAGTCCGACTGGGAGTGCGCGGAGCCGGCATGTCCGGCCAAAGGGCGGAGATCGCTTGGGCCCCAACACGCTGAAGATGGTGCAGCATCCGATGAGCCGGCCGAAGATGGGCCTGGATGCTGAGAAGCCATTCGCTAAGGGTCCGGGGGGCGTCAACGGCGATCGCCGCGCCTTCCGCCCTCCGCCCTTCGCGATTGGCCTCGATGGCCTGATTGGCAGCACCAGAGTGACCAGTGAAGAAGTCTGCTCAAACAGAAAGCAAAAAAGCAAAAAGCCAAAATTAGAAACAAGAGGCCGGCCTGATCAGAAGCCGGCAGCTCGAAGAAAGAATAAAGAAGGAAGCTCACCGTCAACCATGTCTTCAATCTCGCCGAAAACGGCAGTCAGCATCACCTCCTTATCAGTCCAGGCGGAACGTTCGGTCTTGAACTCAGCAAGGAGACCGGCCTCCCTGTCCTTCGCCTCCCTCTGGGTCTTCTTGAGAAGCTCCGCCTGTTCTGCCAGTTGTGTGACCAGCCGGTCACGCTCTTCGGCCAGCTTGCTGCAATCCGCCTCCTTGACACGCAGCGCGGTGTTGGCTTCGCCCAGCTGCTGTTGTAGGGTGGCGTTGGCCCCTGCAAGAAGGGAGAAAGAAAAAGATACCGACAGTCAATAGGAAAGAAGCACAGTTGTCGGGGAGATCCGGCCCGACTGCTCAGCAGTCGGCCCGAATCTCGGGGACTACAGCCCGCGGGTGCGCCAGCGCGCCCCCGCAGAGAAAGAAAACAAAGACTTACACCGGCTTTTCGACAAGTCGGCGGTCCGTTGAGTTAACTCCTAGACGTTGGAGTTGAAGATGGTCACACGGAGGTTGTGATAATCCTACAATGAAGACATCAGACGATGTCAGTACTCGGAGCTTGCCAATTAAAGTTCCGGGCCGCCTGCTCAACAGCCGGCCCGAAACTTGGGGACTACACCCAGTGGGTGCGCCAGCGCGCCCCCACGAGAGAAGTATAAAAGTTAAAGATGGAGAAGCGAGAAGCATACCCGGACGGCCGCTCGCGACTCCAAGAACGCATTATTACAATGCTTAAGAGCGTCGGCCTCGACTTGGAACTTGGCCTGGACGTCCAGGATCGCCCGGTTCAGAGGGCCCGTCCCGCCTACCCGCACCCAACTAGCCGGCGCGGCGCTGGTCGCCTCGGCGTCCGAGATCGAAGAGCTCGCGGTGCCGACTTCCTGCGGGCGTGGTGCCGAGGCCGCCTTCGTAGGCCGGCGGTGCGTTGGTATGCGAACCTCGGGAGTCGGGCCTGTCCCCACCTCGCCTTCGGTTGGCGGCGCTGGCGGGTCAGCCAGCCGCGTGTCCCGCGCTCCCCCTGACGACGATGATGGAGGCACGACCATGTCCGGCATGACGACATCGCCGCCCTCCCTCTCCATGATCGGGTGCTCATCGCCGGCATCCCCTGTCGGTGCCACGTACTCTGGTGGTGGTGGCGCGGAGCTCAGGGGGACGACGAATAACGCCGACTGGCGGCGCGCGGCCTCTTCGACCCGATCCTTCGCCGCCGCGGCAGCCTCGGCTTCCGCCTTGTCCGCCCCCGCCTTCTCCCTGCGGGCGGCCTCCAGCTCCTCGCGCGCCTCCCACGCGTTCCGATCCTGCGCCTCCCGGAGGTCGGCGGCCGGATCGATTCACCGGGTGGTGGTGGAAGTCTCCGCCGACCCAATGACGGACGCGGCGTCAGACCGCTCGAGAGAAAGCGGAGATCTACGTTGCGCAAGACAAAGAGAAATTAGAAGAATATTGGCATAAAGGAAGGGAAAAGTACGTGAGGAAGTCGGTACTCACGCGGAAACCATCCGCGGCTCCTTCACCGCCTTGCGGAAGCGGACGGCCTTCACGGCCGCCTCGTCCCGCTTGGTCACCGCTGCCGAGCCCTTGGGCCTCTTCGGCCGGCTGCCGAACTGGCTCGGCGCGGCCCGGCGCTTCTGCACACCGCCTCGGGCAACCGGCGTGGCAGACGAGCTCGCACCCTACTGATTGGGCCCTGGCTGGCGGCGCGGGGCGACCTCTTCCGCGTCGTCGTCCGGCCAGTCCTCGAGGCCGGCCCTGAGCCCCGAGCCGCCTGCCTCGCCGCCCCCTCCCAGGGTGTCGTCGTCCAAGGCGGCCGCCCCCAAGTCGGGGTCGTCCACATCGCTCTCCGCCCGGTCGGGGAGAAATCGACGCTCCGGCCCTGCTGCGCCGCCCGCCGGCTGGAGGAGGGGGCTCTGTTCGAAAAGCCGATTGATCGAGTCGGCCAAACAAGACTCGGCAACGGAAAAAGAGAAGGGGAGGAAACTTACCATAGGCGGGGGGTCGGCGCGTGAGTACGGCTCCTTGCCGAACCGCCACTCCTCCGTGAGCTTGCAGTTCGCAAGATAGTTCACCATATGAGCCACCTCAGCGTGAGGCATCTCCTTGGTGCACAGCCGGCTTGGGTCCCGATGCCCACTCATCTGACAGATCATATGAGGGCGGCCCTGGAGCGGGAGCACCCGCCATGCCACAAAGGCGGCCAACAAGTCGGGCCCGGTCAGGCCCTTCGACTGTGTCAGCACCCGGAGCCGCGCGATGGCGGCGGCTCCAGAGGGCGACAGCGTCCTGGCCCGATACGACCAGGTGGGCCGCCTCCTCGCCGGTGGGCCGGCTACGTAAGCCGGCAGGTTGACCCAGTCGCCCTCCGCGAAGATGCCCTTCACGTAGAAGTACGACCGCTGCCACATCTTCACCGACTGGATCAGCGTGATGGAAGGAAATGGATTGTCGGCTGCCGGTCTCCGCACCGCGATGAAGGCGCCGCATTGAGCCGGCACACCCGCGGTGACGATGACGAGCTTGGTGTAGAAGAATTCCCCCCAGAGCTCGATGGTGGGGAGCACGCCGAGGAAACCTTTGCACAGAGTGACGAAGGCAGACAGCAGCACCACCGTGTTCGGGGTGAGGTGGTGCGGCTGGAGGTCATAGAATTCGAGGAAGGCCCGGAAAAAGCCGCTCGCCGGCAGGCCGAGGCCGCGCAGGTAGTGCGAGCGGAAGACGACCCGCTCGCCCTCCTCCGGCGCCGGCGAGATCTCCCGCTCCGGCGCGAGGCGGACCTTCACGTAATCCTTGCTGGGCAGCCGCCGCGTCTGGCGGAGGAACTCGATGTGATCTTCGTGGACGATGGAGCCATCCCAGGCACCGGAGCGCGCCATGGAGGTGAGGTTGATAGAGAAAGCGCGGCAACGAGCTACGGCGGCGCCTCGGCTGGGCGTGGAGATGCAGCAGCAGCAGAGGAGGGAGAAGATGAAAATGGGGGAGAAGGGCGCGCGTGCTCTGCCGCTCCCCCTCCTCCCCCTACTTATAACCCCCGGGCCACGAAGCCGAGGGGGCGTGGCATGGGGTCATGGGATTAACTGCGCCCGCAACCCACGACCCCGCGTTTATTTCGCAAAGTTACTGCGCTGTAACTCCCTCGGGAATCGTAACCGCTCGCCTCGGCCGCGGCGGATCCGCCTGCGCGCCGAGGCCTGGTAGTGGCGGGCCCGGCCTGCTGTCACGTCCCATCGTGAGCGTGGGCTGGCAGGCAGGCCCAGCTCGCTAGCGCCACGTGGCGTACTTGCAGCGGGCGGCGGGCCTAGAAGCTTGACAAGCACGCCACTTTGTTCCCGCCCTGATGTTTCAAAATCATCACCCATAGCCGCCCAGGCGCGTCCGACCCCCCGACAAGGCGGCGCGCCGGGGGTCGGATTCAAGAAGAGCACTCTGAGAAGGAAACTGCTGAGGCTTCTCGACTAATCGGCCGCGACGCCTCATCAGCTTCGGGGACTACTGTCGGAGTAATGGGCCACGGGTAGCCTAACCCGAGTCCCTGAGCTGTTCAAGACATTGGGCCGGCTACGCCCACGAACGTCCAAGATGAAGCGCCGCCTTCTGACGGCCGGCTGGCCCGAGCAGTCGGCTGCCCGAAGACGGCCGAGCTCCAGAAGACGGCATCAAGACAGGCCGACTCCTCCCAGGCGGCCTCTAGAGAGGCCGGCTCCTGGCGGTTGGCCCACGGCGCCCTCAGAGTTTGCGCCTCCATTAAAAGAGACGAGACAGGGTGAGGCTACAGTGAAGCCCATCCCCCCTTTATCCAGGGCAGGACATGGCCACGATGCTCCATACGGGCGGAGATCTCCGCCCGGCGCGGCACTGTTGCCACTCCGCCCTTGACGTCACCCCTGACAGGCAGAACTCTGTTTCCACGATGGCCTGTCAGTACGGCCTGCAGGCGGCGGGCCCTACCAGACAGTGAGAGCCCAGAGGACGGCGGGAGTCTGACCAGTCGGACCTGAGGGAGGCCGGCCTCAAGCAGGCGGCCATCTCCTTCCTCGGGGTCCGCACGCCATTAACCAGATGGGACACGGAGTGGCTACAGTGATCTCCCGCCAGCGGATGCGACGGTATCCACGCTCCCCTGACCAAGCCTGCGTCACCAACGTCACGGCCACGTACCAGACCAGTCGGCGGGGTCCACCCGGCGGCGGGCCCCAGCAACCGGCGGAGAAGCCGGCGGCCAGAGACACTGACGGCCGGGCCCTACGCCCGACCAGATTACCATTATACCCCTGGGGGGGTAAGCCTATATAAGCCCCCCCGGGGCACCCATGCAAGGGGTTCAAAAACTAGTTAGACCTAGACTCACTCAGAGGGAGGAGAGAGCTGGCCCTGCTTTCTTCTACCTCTGGCATACAGCTCGAGGAGCACCATTGTACTCACTAGTGCCTTAGTGATCATGCGGAGACCCCGCAGAGCAGGACTAGGGGTGTTATCTCCCCGGAGAGCCCCGAACCTGGGTAAAGCGCGCTGGCGATCGTGTCTACGCCACATCCCGTTTCCAGGCACCGGCGACGTTCTACTAGCTCCCACCATGATAAGCCATCCCTTGGCATATGTCGCACCCAACACCCGACAGTTTTCCTGATCATGGGCATGACTGTGCCGGCAACTTTGGGGACACAATGTTAGTAGAACACTTGTGGTTGAATCGACCTGTTTGATGTTATGCTATGAGATACCTTCATCACAAGTTAATGGTTAATAACACAGAGGAAGTTGATGTTTGCATAATTCCTTAGACCATGAGAGTATCGAGTTTCTTCATGCTTGCTTCATGAACTTTGGGGTTTGTTAAACGTCATCCGTAAATGGGTGGCTATTATGGCGGCTTATGGGTTCATGGAAAAGCATGTCAAGTAACTTGATAGCTCAAGATTGGGATTTGCTGCTCTGTCGATGGAGAGATATCTCTGGGCCCTCTTGGTGTTACGGTATCCATCATCGTCTGGCCAGATCACAGGGATGCCGGAACACAGGAACGAGAAAAGAGAACAATACCGGTAACGAGGTAACTGGCATAGTGGACAAAGTTGTTGATCCACGGGGATGACAATACATCTCACCTCGGGTATTTGTAACATATCGCGAAGCAACAGGAATAGCACACGGCAACTGGAGGTTTACTCGAATATTCATTCGTGTGGGTATAGGGGTCAATATGGGTGTCCACGGCTCCGATGTTGATCATTGATCGGAAAGTGTTTCGGTCATGTTTATACTTCATTGAACCTATAGGGTCACACGCTTAAGGGTCATCTATCTGCTGAATACTAGACAGGGAGTTTGAGAGAAATTCTCCGGAAGAGTTTCGGAGACAACGGAAAAGTTCCGGAGAGAGAACACCAGAATAGTTTCGGTAAAACCGAAAGTTGTTTCGGGGTATACCATTAAGTCAAAATGGTTTCGAGACACGCCTGATAATGTTTGGAGGGTGCCAGAATCATTCTGGAAACTTTTGAGAATTTTCCGGGATAAAAACCGGAAATGTTCCGGAGCTGCCGGAACCAGTTTTGCTGCTTTTCGCAGATGAAAATCACTAATCCGAAATTGTTTCGGAACACATTGAAAATTATTTTAGTGGGTGCTGGAAATGTTCTAAGCCCACATAAATATTTTCAGTTCGAACCAACGCTGAAAAATGTCATCATGAATAGTGAAATCAGCTTTATGGTTACTTTTTGGAAAGCCACCTTTTTGGGCTTTTGCTCCAAAATATCTTGGGGATGACATGGATGGATGTGGCTGAAATTTCAACCCCTCCATCCCTCCTTCTCCTATAAATAGAGGTGGAGGGTGCTGCCCAAACTCGCTTTTTCTTAACATACACAAGCCATGCATGATCTGGCCTTCTCTCTCCCTCCCAGCGAAATAGTTTCGCTGACCCGAAAGGCTGTCTGGGTTCCGGTGGGAACTAGTTCTAGACGGCGAAGCCCTGCCGGATAGATGACACTGTATGTGTGCAACTCTGTAGAGAGATCGTAGTTTCGGTCTTAGTTCGAGAGTGCCTCCCGTAGGGCTGTCCGAGTGATCGTCCGAGTTTTGAGGGTCCTCTCGAAGGGCTGTCCGTGAGGCCTCCTGGAGGGCTGTCCGAGGATCTGTCCGGTGGGACTATCCGCTGGACTGTACAGAGGCCTCCCGGAGGGCTGTCCGAGGATCCGTCCTATGGGACTATCCGAGCGACTGTCCAGAGGCCTCCCGAAGGGCTGTCCGAGGATCCGTCCGGTGGGACTATCTGAGGGACTGTCCCGAGGCCTCCCGAAGGGCTGCCCAGAGATCCGTCCGGTGAGCTGACGAGGGAGTACATCCTCGCGGTTGGGAGGTTGTAAATCCTAGCTGCGGGGATCTGCACCGCCGATCATCATCGACTCTACTTCCGCTGCGCTATGAGTCGGTAACGAAATAGATCAAACCTTGTATGCAGTCTTCATAGTGGTCCTGGGCTGGTGCGTAGGTCAATTTTTTTTTGTTTTCTGCTGTGGTCCCCTACAACAACGGGCTTATTCTTATCTTTTTCATCGGGTTTAGCAATTCTAGTGGCTTCATCACAGAAATAAATAACATGCCCATCAATATTATCGACCAAGAGATCTTTAACCATAGCAACATTAGGTTCAACTTTAATTTTTCAGAGGGTCTAGGTGCTCTAATATTACTTTTGTTTACCATGGTTGAAACCTTAGCATGTTCCCTTATCCTAACAGGGAAAGGTGGTTTCTCAATGTAAGCAGTAGGCCCAACTTGTTCAACATTATAAATGATAGTTTCATCTTTAACTACGACTAGCTCCTCAATCTTTTCTTAATAGGAGGATGACATTTAAACCATTTCTCCTTAGGGAGATCAACATGAGTAGCAAATGATTCACAAAAAGAAGCTACTATCTCAGAGTCAAGTCCATATTTAGTGCTAAACTTGTGAAAAGCATCGGTATCCATAAAAGATTTCACACAATCGAACTTAAGTGTCATACCTAACTCATTACCTTTGTTGAGTTCCCAATCTTCAGAGTTGTGTTTAATTCTTTATAGAAGGTTCCATCTGAATTCAATAGTTTTCTTCATAAAAGAGCCAGTAGAAGAAGAATTGAGCATGGTTTGATCATCATGAGAGAGCCGAGCATAAAAATTCTGTAAGATAATTTCTTTTGAGAGCTCATGATTGGGGCATGTATACATCATATACTTAAGCCTCCCCCAAGCTTGAGCAATACTTTCTCCTTCACGAGGCCAAAAATTATATATATAATTCCGATCACGATGAACTAGATGCATAGGATAAAACTTTTAATGAAATTCCAATTTCAATCGTTTCCAATCCCAAGCTCCAAATATCATCACATAGCCTATACCATGTCAACGCCTTTCCCCCCAAATATAAAGGGAAGACCTTCTTCTTAATTTCATCTCCGGTTAAACCTGCAAGCTTAAATAATCCACAAACTTCATCCACATAGATTAGGTGCATATGAGGATGTAGTCTTCCATCTCCTGCATAAGCATTAGCTAGTAGTTTCTCTATCATACCTGAAGGAATCTCATAATAAATATTTTCAATAGGTGCAGTAGGTTGAGGAGCAAGTCTTTGTGCCTCCGGTCGAGGTGAAGATACCACGAACAAGCCCCTCAAAGGATTGTTTTCCATAGTAACAAGTAACAGTAAATTTCAGCACATAATATAAATTTTTCCTTACCAAATTCCACTTACCACAAGCGCTTCACTCCCTAGCAACGGTGCCAGAAAAGAGTCTTGATGACCCACAAGTATAGGGGATCTATCATAGTCCTTTCGATAAATAAGAGTGTCGAACCCAACGAGGAGCAGAAGGAAATGACAAGCGGTTTTCAGCAAGGTATTTTCTGCAGGCACTGAAATTGTCGGTAACAAATAGTTTAGTAGCAAGGTAACTTATAGCAAGAAAGTAATAGTAATGGTAAAAAAAGTGCAGCAAGGTATCCCAATCCTTTTTGTAGCAAATGGCAGGCTGGAACGGTCTCTTATAATAAGCAAAGCGTTCTTGAGGACACACGGGAATTTCATCTAGTCACTTTCATCATGTTTGTTTGATTCGTGTTCGCTACTTTAATAATTTGATATGTGGGTGGACCGGTGCTTGGGTGTTGTTCTTACTTGAACAAGCCTCCCACTTATGATTAACCCCTCTCGCAAGCATCCGCAACTATGAAAGAAGAATTAAGATAAAATCTAACCATAGCATTAAACATATGGATCCAAATCAGCCCCTTACGGAATAGCGCATAAACTAGGGTTTAAGCTTCTGTCACTCTAGCAACCTATCATCTAATAACTACTCCACAATGCATTCCCTTAGGCCCAAAGATGGTGAAGTGTCATGTAGTCGACATTCACATAACACCACTAAGGGAATCACAACATACATATCGTCAAAATATCGAACGAATACCAAATTCACATGATTACTTATGACAAGACTTCTCCCATGTCCTCGAGAACAAAAGTAACTACTCACAAAACATATTCATGCTCAAGTTCAGAGGGGTATTGAATAGCATAATAGATCTGAACATATAACCTTCCACCAAATAAACCAACTAGCATCAACTACGAGATGTGCAACCCGCAGGTACCAATCTGATTGATACAAAGATTGAATACAAGAGATGAACTAGGGTTTGAGATAAGATGGTGCTAGTGAAGATGTTGATGAATATTGGCCCTCCCACGATGAGAGGGTTGTTGGTGATGACGATGGCTTCGATTTCCCCCTTCCGGAGGGAAGTATCCCCGGCGGAATCGCTCTGCCGGAAAGCAAAAGTGTTCCTGCCCAAGTTCCGCCTCGAGACGGCGGTGCTCCATCCCGATAGTCCTCCTTTTATTTTTTCTAGGTTAAAAGGGCTTATATACCAGAAGATGGGCACCGGAGGCTGGCGAGGGGCCCCACTACCCACTAGGGCGCGCCAGGGGGGTAGGCGCGCCCTGGTGCCTAGTGGGCACCTGGGTGTCCCCCTCTGGTATTTCTTTTCTCCAGTATTTTTTTATATATTCCAAAATAAATCTCCGTAAAATTTCAGCTCATTTGGAGATGTGCAGAATAGGTATCTCTGACATAGCTTTTTCAGGTCCAGAATTCCAGCTGCCAGCAATCTCCCTCTTTGTGTAAACCTTGCATATTATGAGAGAAAATGCATTAGAATTACTCCACAAAGTGTTATATTGATTAAAAACACTATAAATAACAGTAGGAAAACATGATGCAAAATGGTCGTATCAGGGGGTACTAACCTAGTCGACCCATGTTCCTTGGATTGGGCCGATGGGCCCTCATTCATCCTCAAGAAGGATTCCGGAGGCTATACGCAGGGGGCGTGATCGAGACTACATCTAACGAGGACTTGTGGTATACTCCAAGACTTCTTCTGCCGCCTTATGCCTAGATATCGACCTTGTAAACCTAGACACCCTACTTGGCGTGTATATAAGCCAAAGGGTTTAGCTCATAGAGGGGACATCAACGCAGTATCGTTCACCTAGCCCTAGAGTTAAACCACATCTTACGATCTCGAGGTATATCAACTCTGTTCTTGTTGCATCCACATCAATATGAACAAGAGCAGGACGTAGGGTTTTACCTCCATCAAGAGGGCCCGAACCTGGGTAAAACATCATCTCTCTGTTCCTGTTACCATCTGTGTGAGATCCACAACTCGGACCCCCTACCCTGAGGTCTGCCAGTTTTGACACCGACAGGGTGGTATCAACATGTACACATACCCTATGCACCCACATACCCTTCCCGCAACTTTGGAGGTCTTACTGCTCTCTGCTTGGGCAATCTTGAAGCACCCAAGCGGTAGTACCTCCCTGGGTAGTGGTAGTACCGCTTCAGCGGTACTGTCACATTCCAGTGATGCGGTCACTACCGCTTATTTAAGGGCTACTATGGTCGTTTTAGCATTTATGGTAGTAGGGCGGTAGTACCGCTCCAGCGGTACTATGACGGCTAGTACTACCCCAGTACCACACACTCTTTGTAGCCCAAAGGATTAGCGGTAGTAGGGCGGTAGTACCGCTTGAGCGATACTTTTGTTGTCTACTACCGCACTCACTTCCGCTTATCGAAGTGCTTCTGTAACCCATTTCCACAATCATGGTAGTAAATCGGTTGTAGGGCGGTAGTACCACTAGTTGCGGTACTTCCGCTCTACCCACCTTCTACCACCGCAGTTTCACTAAGTCCTGAGACACCTGGCGATAGTACAACTAGTGAGGACGGTAGTACCCCTCCGGTGGCACTACCGCTCCTATGTTCACTCACTCGCAGGCTAATCGTGGAACTACCGCACTAAGCGGTAGTACCGCTCTCCCGAGCAGTAGTACTGCTTCTGTGCGGGCTGTGGGCAGATAACGGTTGGATTTGCCTCCACTATATAAAGAGTGTCTTCTTCCCCCAAGAATTACCACCTCTTGTCCCCCCAAGCTCCATTGTTGCCCTAAAGCTCATTTTCGCCCGATCTCTCTCCCTAGCCAACAAAACTTGTTGTTGCTCTAGGGTTTGGAGGAGAAGGCCTCGATCTACACTTCCACAAAGAGATATTTGATTCCCCCCACTAATCCCTTGTGGATCTTGTTACTCTTGGGTGTTTGGGCACCCTAGACGGAAGAGGTCACCTCGGAGCCACAATTCATTGTGGTGAAGCTTCATGGTGGTGTTGGGAGCCTCCAATGAAGTTGTGGAGAGAGCCCCAACCTTATTTGTAAATGTTCGATCGCCGCCTTCAAGGGCACCACTAGTTGAATCACGGCATCTTGCATTGTGTGAGGGCGCGAGGAGAATATGGTGGCCCTAGTGGCTTCTTGGGGAGCATTGTGCCTCCACACCGCTCCAACGAAGACGTACCTCCCCCTAAAGGGAGGGAACTTCGGTAACACATCCTTGTCCTCACCGACTCCACTTGTGGTTATTTCTATCCTTTACTTTGTGCAAGCTATATTGTGTTTGTATCTTGTGCTTTCTTGTGAGCTTGTTATTGTGCTTGTCATATAGATTGTCCACCTAGTTGCATATCTAGACAACCTATTTTATTGTCAAGCCTAATTTGTTAAAAAGAGCTAAGAATTAGTAGTTGATTATTCACCCCTCCCCTCTAGTCAACCATATCGTTCCTTTCAATGCTCTTGTGAAGCAAGGTAGTACTACTTTAGTGGCTACACTCTCTATGTTTATTCTTCGAACGACTTGTCCTTGAAATACTAACGGCGGAAGCGGTATAATACAGCAGAAAACGTGATGATGGTGGCACTCCAATCCAAAGGGACACTGTTGGGAAACATCCTAGTTTGCATACTTGGGATCATCGGGGCACTCCTCTACGGCATCTCCTGCATCTAGCATGATAAGTCAGGTGAGTACTTTGAATGTACTCGCAAAGCAAGCAAGCAAGAACATGGTATTTAAGCAAGTTAAATACAACAGTTTAGCTACACGGGATACTTAGCCTATGTTTTTAACGTTCCTTGGACCAACTCTCAGTATGATCCCCGATCATTCGGTTCCCTTTCTCTTGACCATCTCGTGATCAAACCAACTTCTCTCTGATGTCTCTCAGTTCTAACCCTCACTAAGTTTACTTTGCTCATGGGGTGATCGAGTAGTGCGACTTAATACGAACGGTGTCCCAATACCAGGGAATCGATTATTCGAATAGATTTAAACACTCTCCAGAGGTTGTCTACTTTATCCAAAGTGTGGACCACAGTCCAACAAATCTCACTTACAGCATGGCCCACCTACCGTATCACCGACCTCCCGTAGGCTAGCCCCGGATAAGAGAAACTGGGTCCCTGCCACCCCATGGCACAACTCATCCACTCCAGGGTTCGATCTACTTTACGTGCACAACCTACCAACCCATGCTAACGTGACTAGATGACAATCCCCTGTCCAAGGGGATACGAACCGTCCAGCCATCCCTATTTGGTGACATGCGTAAGAGACATAACTATAAATGCAAATGTCTCTTATGAAAAAGACCCAACTCAGTGGTAGTACGAAAAAGACCCGACTCAGTGGCAAATGTGGTCGTACGAAAAAGACCCGACTCAGTGGTAGTATGAATTGACCATCCATGAAGGTTTAACTAAATGAACCCAATTCTATTTCAATTAACCCATCATGATTTTAATATAGTTACGATCAAATCATAGTCCTTTTAATTCCTAAAGTATTTCCCTGAATATGGTCATTTGTAACACTAAAGTGAGTACTCCAAGATGATAATGTCTACATTATATTCAGTACTACCTCCGTCCTAGTTTATTAGTCCCCATTGTATTTTGGGTCAAAGTTTGACCACGTATTTGACTAGCAAAATGTTGATGCGTGCCACCAAAAATTATATGTTGGATTCATATTTGAATGTAGTTTCCCGTGTACTATTTTTGTTATGTATAACTTATATTTTATTAGTTGAAATCATGGTCAAACTATGACCCAAAATACGAGGGCAACTAGTAAACCATAACGGGAGGTAGTACTTAACAGTGATCACCTCTAATGCTAAATCATTCCCAGTGGTGATCACTTCTATCACTATAGTTGGTCTCTCAGTAATCCCAATTTCATGTACCATGATCATTATTTTACCAAAGTACCGGCTTTCACTACTTAACAAACTATTCAGTGACTGCTAAAGATCAACTACTTTCAAGCATAAGCAACAAAATAAAGCAGTAAATCTAACAAAAATATAACTAAAACCACAATTCAACAATTTAATAAAATTGCAAGTTGGAACCAATGGCATTGCAATTGCATCAAGAAAATACAGGTGGTGGCTTGCCTTGCTCAAATGGAGTGTCAAGCAACTCCTCTTCTTCACCTCCTAAATTATTTCCCATTGGAAGTAATTTTTCAAGCAAATTGCAAATAACACATAAAGTAAATTTTCTATCTAGAAAATCTAGACAAGTCAAACAAATGCCAAAAACCATCTGATAAAGAATCCCAAAAGAAAAATAATACAAAAAGAATCAACTCAATACGACTTAAGGTTTAAAAGTTAGAGGTGGTCAAAGTTTGGTTAATAGATTTAACTGAAAAGATTTAAAATGCTTTAAACCGAAAAACCAGAGGCGGACACATCGGAGGTGTATTTCAGAAAAATGCGCCCCCTAACATACCACTACGGGCGTGCGTGGAGTCGCTGACGAGTTGGTCCCACTCATCAGCTTTAAAACGAGGGATCAGTGGCTCACCGACGGCGGTTCAACAACGTAAAGGTCACCTCGACGCTCGTGGGTGGGCTCGTTAGAACGGCTTGATGACGGCAACCACATTCTTACTCGTGGCTTCTCTGGAGGTGCTTGGATGGCCTCACCCCCATCTTTTCCGGTGGCGGCAGTCTTCGGGCGTTGGTGAACTCCGGCGATGCATCATGAAATCAAGCGCCTAAGCTACGGGTCATGGTTAGTGGAGTGTGGGGGCCTAGTGGTGGTGGTGGCGTGGCCTAGGATGGGCTAGATACGGCGAGTGGCGGTGGGGATCGAGCGGTAGTGAGGTGGCTCGAAAGGCGGTAGGAGACCTGCCTGGCCTTGCTTCTGGCCGTGGTAGCTCGATAGGGAGGGAAGGAAGTGAGGTGCGATGGATAGGAGGGGCAGGTGGGTCCTTTGACAGCAACTGCTGAGGCCAGTGGCTGGCCGAGCCGTCATGGATAAGCTCGAGGAGTTGGCATCATGTTGGGCGTGCGCAGGGGATGGATAGGCGTTTGTGGGGGTCCCGGGAGCTCAAGTAGGCTCGTGGGGGGGGTCTGGTGGCATGGGTGTTGGAAGATGAAAAGGTTAGAGAGTCACAGGCGGCGCGACGTCGTGCCCTCCAGTGGCCTGGGGGGCTGGTCGCGTGGGCAGTCGTGGGCGATGGAGGGGGCCATGCATGGCTACCTGCGAGGCAGGGTGATACGTCACCAATGTATCTATAATTTTTTATTTTTCCATGCTATTATATTATCTGTTTTGGATGTTTTATATGCATTAATATGCTATTTTATATTATTTTTGGGACTAACCTATTAACCTAGAGCCTAGTGTCAGTTTCTGTTTTTTCCTTGTTTTTGACTTTTACAAAAATGGAATATCAAACGGAGTCCAAACGGAATAAAACTTTATGGTGATTTTTCTTGGACCAGAAGAAACCCACGAGACTTGGAGAGGAGGCCAGAAGACCCATGAGGCGGCCACAAGCCGTGGGGGCGCGCCCCAGGGGGGGCCTGGCTTGTGGGCCCCTCGTGGACCGTCTTGACCTAATCTCTGCACTATAAATCCTCAAATATTCCCCCTATACCAGAGGGCACACCAAAAATACTTTTCCGCCGCCGCAAGCTTCTGTTCCCGTGAGATCCCATCTTGGGGCCTTTTCCGGCACTCTGCCGGAGGGGGATTCGATCACGAAGGGCCTCTACATCAACCTTGTTGCCCTTCCGATGAAGTGTGAGTAGTTTACCACAGACCTACGGGTCCATAGCTAGTAGCTAGATGGCTTTTTCTCTCTCTTTGATCTTCAATACAATGTTCTCCTCGATGTTCTTGGAGTTCTATTCTATGTAATCTTCTTTTGCAGTGCATTCGTTGAGATCCGATGAATTGTGGATTTATGATCAGATTATCTATGAATATTATTTGAGTCTTCTCTGAACACTTTTATGCATGATTAAGATATCTTTGTATTTCTCTTCGAACTATCGGTTTGGTTTGGCCAACTAGATTGGTTTTTCTTGCAATGGGAGAGGTGCTTAGTTTTGGGTTCAATCTTGCGTTGTCCTCACCCAGTGACAGAAGGGTCAGCAAGGCACGTATTGTATTGTTGCCATCAAGGATAAAAAGATGGGGTTTATATCATATTGCTTGAGTTTATCCCTCTACATCATGTCATCTTACTTAAAGCGTTGCTCTGTTCTTATGAACTTAATACTCTAGATGCAGGCATGAGTCGATCGATGTGTGGAGTAATAGTAGTAGATGCAGAATCATTTCGATCTACCTGTCACGGACGTGATGCCTATATTCATGATCATTGCCTTAGATATCGTCATAATTATGCGCTTTTCTATCAATTGCTCAACACTAATTTGTTTACCCACCGTATGCTATCTTCAAGAGAGAAGCCTCTAGTGAAACCTATGGCCCCCGGATCTATTTTCCATCATATATTTTCAGATCTATAAACCAAAAAACCAAAAAATACCTTGCTGCAATTTATTTATATTTACTTTAATTTGCTCTTTTATTTATCTTTTATACCTATCTCTATTAGATCTCACTCTTGTTCGTGACCGTGAAGGGATTGACAACCCCTTTTCGTGTTTTGTGCAAGTGTTTGTTAGTTTGTGCAGGTGCATATATTGGAGACTTGCTTGTGCCTCCTAGTGGATTGATACCTTGGTTCTTAACTCAGGGAAATACTTATCTCTACTTTGCTGCATCACCCTTTCCTCTTCAAGGGAAAAATCAACGCAAGCTCAAGAAGTAGCAGGAAGAATTTCTGGCGCCGTTGCCGGGGAGGTTCTACATCAAGCCTACCAAGTACCTATCATAAACTCTCATCTCTTGCACTTACATTATTTGCCATTTGCCTCCTGTTTTCCTCTCCCCCACTTCTAAAATGTTTTCAGAAAAACACAAAAATATTTGCCTTCTTTCCGTTTGCCTTTATGTCTTACTTGCTTTGTTTGCTTGTTCGCTTGGCATAATTGTGTGTTTATTGGAAATCAAGAACAAAAAGCTTATGGATCCTCATCCACTAGTTAATCTTTTTAAAAGATCCAACTATGATGAACCAATTGCTAGTGAGTTGAGTGCACTAGATTATCTTTATGAAGTATTGCTTGAAATTCGTGAATCTGGAAATTGTGATGAAATTTATGAAGTGATTCACGATAGCTCCTTGAATGAAAAGCATGATTGCAATGATGTTATTATAAATTCTATTAATGTCAATTGTGTTAATAATATGCAAAACCCTAAGCTTGGGGATGCTAGTTTTGCTATGTCCACTACTTATTGCAATGATCATGATTGGGGTGATAATGCTTCTTATGATCTTGAAAAATTATTTAAGCCTCATGATGAATATGATATTGATAATAGTGTTTGCAATAATATTGAAAGTGGGTTTGGAAGAGTGTCAACTCTAGGTAATAATGATCCCACTACTTTGGAGAATGATCAATCTTATGAAATTTTTGATAAAAGTGGGCTTGGAGAGGTCATGACTTTATTTGATGATAATCCCACTATTTTGGAAGAGTGTCAACTTTGCATGCATGTGGATCATGTAGAGAATAGGTTATGTGATAGCTATATTGTTGAATTTGATTATTATCCTACATGTAATTATTATGAGAGAGGAAAATATGGTTATAGAAATTTTCATGTTACTAAATTACCTCTCATTATGTTAGATTGCTATTGTTTCTTTCTTCTTCCTTGCATATGCTAGTTTTTGCTTGTCTTGATAAATATTTTCCCTATAAAATGCCTATGAATAGGAAGTATGTTAGACTTAAACTTGTTTTCACATGCTACATGATGCTCTCTTCGTGTTTCAATTGCTATTTTTCATGTGAGCATCATTACAATTATCAACGCCTAGCTAAAAGGCTTTAAAGAAAAGCGCTTGTTGGGAAACAACCCAATATTTTTATTTTCTGTTTTTATGGGTATACACATTATTACCTCTGTAGTAATTGTGTTTTGGTGTTTTAATTAGTGTTTGAGCCAAGTAAGACCTTTGGGATGGTCTATGGTGATAGTTGATTTGATCTTGCTGGAAAACATAAACTTTTGCACTCATTGCCAGAAATTTATAAAATCACAGACAGGTGATTTTGATCTGAATTTTTGACACAATATTGATATACAAATTTCCCAGGTTTTCCTAATTTTTCAGAATTTTTGGAGTTACATAAGTATACGAAATTTCCAGATTACTACAGACTGTTCTGTTTTTGACAGATTCTGTTTTCTATGTATTGTTTGCTTATTTTGATGAATCTATGGGTAGTATCGGGCGGTAAGAACCATGGAGAAGTTGGAATACAGTAGATATAACACCAATATAAATTTAGAATGAGTTCACAACAGTACCTAAAGTGGTGATTTATTTTATTATACTAACGGATCTTATGAGTTTTCTGTTGAGTTTTGTGTTGTGAAGTTTTCAAGTTTTGGGTAAAGATTTGATGGACTATGGAATAAGGAGTGGCAAGAGCCTAAGCTTGGGGATGCCCAAGGCACCCCAATGTAATATTCAAGTACAACCAAGCATCTAAGCTTGGGGATGCCCCGGATGGCATCCCCTCTTTTGTCTTCAATCCATCGGTAAATTTACTTGGGGCTATTTTTTTGTTCACCACATGATATGTGTTTTGCTTGGAGCGTCTTGTATGATATGAGTCTTTGATTTTTAGTTTGCCACAATCATCCTTTCTGTACACACCTTTTGAGAGGGACACTCTTTAATCGTGAATTTATTAGAATACTCTATGTGCTTCACTTATATCTTTTGAGCTAGGCTATTTGCTCTAGTGCTTCACTTATATCTTTTTAGAGCACGGCGGTGGTTTTATTTTATAGAAATTGATGAACTCTCATGCTTCACTTATATTATTTAGAGAGTCTTAAACAGCATGGTAATTTGCTTAGGTTATGAATTTAGTCCTAATATGATGGGCATCCAAGAGGGATATAATAAAAAAACTTTCATATAAAGAGCATTGAATATATGAGAAGTTTGATTCCTTGCATTTGTTTTGAGATATAAAGATGGTGATATTAGGGTCATGCTAGTGAGTAATTTTGGATTGGTAGAAATACTTGTGTTAAATTTATGATTCCCGTAGCATGCACGTATGGTGAACCGTTATGTGATGAAGTCGGAGCATGATTTATTCTTTGATTGTCTTCCTTATGAGTGGCGGTCGGGAACAAGCGATGGTCTTTTCCTACCAATCTATCCCCCTAGGAGCATGCGTATTAGTACTTTGTTTCGATGGATAATAGACTTTTGCAATAAGTATGTGAGTTCTTTATGACTAATGTTGAGTCCATGGATTATACGCACTCTCACCCTTCCACCATTGCTAGCCTCTCTAGTACCGCGCAACTTTTGTCGGTGCATTCAACCCACCATATACCCTTCCTCAAAACAGCCACCATACCTACCTATTATGGCATTTCCATAGCCATTCCGAGATATATTGCCATGCAACTTCCACAGTTCCGTTTATTATGACACATACCATTATTGTCATATTGCTTTGCATGATCATGTAGTTGGCATAGTATTTGTGGCAAAGCCACCGTTCATATTTTTTATACATGTCACTCTGGATCATTGCACATCCCGGTACACTGCCGGAGGCATTCATATAGAGTCATATCTTGTTCTAGTATCGAGTTGTAATTCTTGAGTTGTAAGTAAATAAAAGTGTGATGATCATCATTATTAGACCATTGTCCCATGCGAGGAAAGGATGATGGAAGCTATGATTCCCTCACAAGTTGGGATGAGTCTCCGGACTTAAAAAAATAGAAGAGGCCAAAGAAGCCCAAATAAAAAAAGAGGCCAAAGAAGCCCAAACAAAAAAATGAGAGAAAAAGAGAGAAGGGACAATGTTACTATCCTTTTCCACACTTGTGCTTTGAAATAGCACCATGTTCTTCATGATAGAGAGTCTCTTATTTTATCACTTTCGTATACTAGTGGGAATTTTTCATTATAGAACTTGGCTTGTATATTCCAATGATGGGCTTCCTCAAATTGCCCTAGGTCTTCATGAGCAAGCAAGTTGGATGCACACCCACTTAGTTTCTTTTTGAGCTTTCATACACTTATAGCTCTAGTGCATCCGTTGCATGGCAATCCCTACTCACTTGCATCGATATCAATTGATGGGCATCTTCATAGCCCATTAATTTGCCTAGTTGATGTGAGACTTTCTCCTTCCTTTTTGTCTTCTCCACAACCACCGTATTCTATTCCACCTATAGTGCTATATCCATGGCTCACGCTCATGTATTGCATGAAAGTTGAAAATGTTTGAGAACACCAAAAGTATGAAACAATTGCTTGGCTTGTCATCGGGGTTGTGCATGATGAAATACTTTACGTGATGAAGATAGAGCATAGCCAAACTATATGATTTTGTAGGGATAACTTTCATTGGCCATGATATTTTGAGAAGACATGATTGCTTCATTAGTATGCTTGAAGTATTATTGTTTTTATGTCAATATTAAACTTTTGTTTTGAATCTTATGGATCTGAATATTCTTGCCACAATAAAGAAAATTGCATTGATAAATATGTTAGGTAGCATTCCACATCAAAAATTCTGTTTTTATCATTTACCTACTCGAGGACGAGTAGGAATTAAGCTTGGGGATGCTTGATACGTCTCCAACTTATCTATAATTTTTTATTGTTCCATGCTATTATATTATCTGTTTGGATGTTTTATATGCATTAATTTGCTATTTCATATTATTTTTGGGACTAACCTATTAACCTAGAGCCCAGTGCCAGTTTCATTTTTTTTCTTGTTTTTGACTTTTACAGAAAAGGAATATCAAACGGCGTCCGAACGGAATAAAACTTTACGGTGATTTTTCTTGGACCAGAAGAAACCCACGAGACTTGGAGAGGAGGCCAAAAGACCCACGAGGCGGCCACAAGCCGTGGGGGCGCGCCCCAGGGGGGAGGGCCTGGCTTGTGGGCTCCTCGTGGACCGTCTTGACCTAATCTCTGCACTATAAATCCTCAAATATTCCTCCTATACCAGAGGGCACACCAAAAATACTTTTCCGCCACCGCAAGCTTTTGTTCCCGTGAGATCCCATCTTGGGGCCTTTTCCGGCACTCCGCCGGAGGAGGATTCGGTCTCGGAGGGCCTCTACATGAACCTTGCTGCCCTTCCGATGAAGTGTGAGTAGTTTACCACAGACCTATGGGTCCATAGCTAGTAGCTAGATGGCTTCTTCTCTCTCTTTGATCTTCAATACAATGTTCTCCTCAATGTTCTTGGAGTTCTATTCGATGTAATATTCTTTTGCGGTGCATTTGTTGAGATCCGATGAATTGTGGATTTATGACCAGATTATCTATGAATATTATTTGATTCTTCTCTGAACTCTTTTATGCATGATTAAGATATCTTTGTATTTCCCTTCGAACTATCGGTTTGTTTGGCCAACTAGATTGGTTTTTCTTGCAATCGGAGAGGTGCTTAGTTTTGGGTTCAATCTTGCGGTGTCCTCACCCAGTGACAGAAGGGGCAGCGAGGCACGCATTGTATTGTTGCCATCAAGGATAAAAAGATGGGGTTTATATCATATTGCTTGAGTTTATCCCTCTACATCATGTCATCTTACTTAAAGAGTCGCTCTGTTCTTATGAACTTAATACTCTAGATGCAGGAAGGAGTCGGTCGATGTGTGGAGTAATAGTAGTAGATGCAGAATCGTTTCGGTCTACTTGTCACGGACGTGATGCCTATATTCATGATCATTGCCTTAGATATTGTCATAATTATGCGCTTTTCTATCAATTGATCAACACTAATTTGTTTACCCACCGTATGCTATCTTCAAGAGAGAAGCCTCTAGTGAAACCTATGGCCCCCGGGTCTATTTTCCATCATATATTTTCAGATCTATAAACCAAAAAACCCAAAAATACCTTGCTGCAATTTATTTATATTTACTTTAGTTTGCTCTTTAATTTATCTTTTATACCTATCTCTAATAGATCTCACTCTTGTTCATGACCGTGAAGGGATTGACAACCCCTTTTTCGCGTTGTGTGCAAGTGTTTGTTAGTTTGTGCAGGTGCATATATTGGAGACTTGCTTGTGCCTCCTACTGGATTGATACCTTGGTTCTTAACTAAGGGAAATACTTATCTCTACTTTGCTGCATCACCCTTTCCTCTTCAAGAGAAAAATCAAAGCAAACTCAAGAAGTAGCACAGGGCGTGTCGAGGACGGCGGAAGATGACGCTACCGTCAGGTTAGTAGTGGGCTGGCACGCAGAGCGCGCGCTCTAGCATGCCAACGCCGTGGTCACCACGGTGCTGGGGGCCTGGGTGCGTTTTGGTAGTGTAGCATGTCTGGTAGCTTAGGGGTCGTGTGTAGGTAGTGTTCATGTCTTGCAAGGAATTCCAGGTTTTTTGTGTGTTGTGGTTAGATGCTAGGGTGAGTGTGTGTGCCAAGTTTCAGTCATTTGCAGCAAGTTAGAGAGTACTTGGTGTAGAAAGCTAAGGTTGGACCAGAACACACTTTGAATATGGGGGCTCAATTGAAAAGTTTCTATGGGGGTTAGTGTTGTTCTAGGGTTTATTTTGTTTAATGAAATTATGACCCTTTATTGGGAATTTTTAGAGTGGCAGACATGTTAGTTGCTTCATTACCCAAGTGCTCAAGGGTACATATTCTTTTATAAAAAGAAAATATACTTGAAAAAGTATTGGAAATGGGCAGGGTCAAAATGTTAAAGTGCTGGGGGTGGGTGACCACTAGTGAAAGTGACTCCGGTTTGGTTTTTAATTTGCTATGTCCAAGAAAGCCAATCCAAATAAGATCCAAATCAAACTCAAAATGAAACCAAATTGATTTAAAAGAAAAATGGAAAGGGACAAAAATTCAGGGTGTTACACCCCAGTGAGGCGATGGAGATGTTGCACACACTCATGTCGTCTAGGGTTTTCGTGTGGAGAATTTGAACTATCCCCTCGCCATCGCCATGGATTGGAAAGAGAAAGAGGCAGTTTGCCTTGGTCACACCCACCAGCGCGATGCGAGCGGGCCTGTGGGAGGCAGCGGCGCACTTATTAAAAACGAGGGCGGCGAACGACAAGCTGATCAGGACGCCCCAGCCCCCAACGTCCCATAGATTGACCGATCTTCTGCATTGCTCGTGCTTGACAGTGTCACCGTGATGCTTGCATGATCTGCGTGGCTTTTTTTTGTGTGGACGATCTCGTGTGTGTCTTCCCTTTTCCCTCAACTGATGGTACATGTATTAGATTCTCCATGTCCTTTTTTTCTCTTTTTTTGTTCCAACTTCGTTTTCTCTTTGTTGGTTTTGTGTGCGAGGATCGTAAGAGGAGGAAGAAACTGGGAAGTGCACTTTTATCTCTTGCAGGAGGCTGGGCGAATGAAACAACCGAAACGATTTGGTAAGTATTGATTGTTTTCTAAGAATTTGCAAGTTGTGAGAAAATTGGTAAGTGATGATGATTCGTTAATGTGGAGGCGAATGAATTAAGAGGAAAGAAACAAAAAGTGGAGACGTATCATTTAGTTGATAATTATAAGTGTTGATTGTTCTCTAAGAATTGGCAACTTATGAGAATATTGGCAAGTGTTGATTTTTTTCAACAAATTGGCAGCTTATGAGAAAATTGGTAAAGAACTGATAACGTGGAGGCGAACAAATTAAGAGGAAAATGCCAAAAAGTGGAAACTTATGGGGAGAATGATTGAGAAAAAAAAAAGAAAACCCAGCATAAGGAAGACTGAAGGAGGAGGTGGGGCGATACTACCAACTCCTCTTTAATATTAGTGATGATGATGATACACTGAACTTTTCTAATACAGACTAATTTTTTTAAGCACGTAGTGAACATTTTTTAATAAATTGTGTTTTTTAAACATTTCCTATTTTAATAGATTCTTATATATTTATAAAGTCTTTTAAAAAATCACACAGCCGAGTTTTGGAGCAAAATCGACTAATAAACCGAACAAACAAAAAAACTGCTCAATAGAACGCGCCATGTATTGCCAGAGTGGGCTGGCAGCCCATTACGCCATATAGCCACCTATCGCTAGAGTGGCATTCTTATTGGGCCTGGACGCGTAAATTTTAAGCCTTCCCAAAACCCCAAAACAAAAGGTTTCTGGGGCTCCAAGCCCGCGATGACTATTTATCGCATTAAGCGAGATGAAAAGTTTCTCTCGGTGAAGCATCTGCAGCTATCGGGGTCTGCCCATTCATGTTTTTTTACGAAATAGTGTAAAAAAGGGGGAGTACTCGCGCGGGGGATCGATCGTAGCCCATTCATGTTTTCTTATGAAATAGTGTAAAAAAGGGGTGATACGTCTCCGTCGTATCTACTTTTCCTAACGCTTTTGCTCTTGTTTTGGACTCTAATTTGTATGATTTGAATGAAACCACCCCAGACTGACGATGTTTTCAGCAGAAATACCATGGTGTTGTTTTTGTGCAGAAATAAAAAGTTCTCGTAATTGAACAAAACTTTTTGGAGAATTATTTCAGAATATATAAAAAATATTGGAACCAAGAACCACCGGAGAGGGTGCCCTGTTTGGGCACGATACACCAGGGCGCCCCCCCCCCCTCTGGCGCGTCCTGGTGGGTTGTGGTCCCCTCGTGGCCCCCCTAACCCTAATTCCAACTCCATAAATACCTATTTTCGGAGAGAAAAATAGGAGAGGAAGTTTCATCGTGTTTCACGATACGGAGCCGCCCCCACCTCCTGTTCTTCATCGGGAGGCCAGATCTAGAGCCCGTTCGGGGCTTCGGAGAGGGGAATCTTCGGTCTTCGTCATCACCAACCCTCCTTCATCATCAATTCCATGATGCTCCCCACCGGGAGTGAATAATTCCTTCGTAGACTCGCTGATCGGTGAGGAGTTGGATGAGATTCATCATGTAATCGAGTTAGTTTTGTTAGGGTTTGATCCCTAGTATCCACTATGTTCTGAGATTGATATTGTTATGACTTTACTATGCTTAATGCTTGTCACTTAGGGCCCGAGTGCCATGATTTCAGATCTGAACCGTTTATGTTTTCACCATTATATCTATGTTCTAGATCCGATCTTGCAAGTCATATTCACCTATTACGTGTTATGATCTGTAAACCCCAGTGTGACAGTAATAGGGATACTTTCCGGTGATGACCGTAGTTTGAGGAGTTCATGTATTCACTATGTGTTAATGCTTTGTTCCGGTTCTCTATTAAAAGGAGTTTCCTTATGGACCCCGCTGCCACGGGAGAGTGGGACAAAAGATGTCATGCAAGTTCTTTTCCATAAGCACGTATAACTATTTATGAAATACATGCCTACATTATATTTATAAACTGGAGCTAGTTTTGTATCACCCTAGGTTATGACTGTTATATGATGAATATCATCCAACGAATTCGCCGATCCAATGCTTACGAATTTTCCATATATTATTCTTGCTAAGTTACTACTGCTGCTGTTACTGTTACACTTGCTACAAAACCATTGCTATCACTATTACTGTTACCACTGATATCGAAACTATCTTATTACTGTGCTACTGATCACTTTGCTGGAGATATTTAATATCCAGGTGTGGTTAAATTGACAACTCAACTGCTAATACTTACAAATATTCTTTGGCTCCCCTTGTGTCGAATCTATAAATTTGGGTTGAATACTCTACCCTCGAAAACTGTTGCGATCCCATATACTTGTGGGTTATCAAGGGGGAGTACTCGCGCGGGGGAACGATCCTACGATCTGCTGATTGCTACGCAGCAGTGTTGCCATTGAGCTAACAACAGGTTCATGTTGAATAAGCGAGCCGCGACATACTAGAAGGAGAATAACAGGTTTTTTTTTGCTTTTCTTTTCTTTTTCTCTGTTTATTTTATTTGGTTTTCTTATTTCTTCTTCGGATTCCTTTTTTCGTTGTTATACTTTGGTTTTTTCTTGTTTTTTGTTTTGGTTTCTCTTCTTTTTTCATTGTTTTTATCCATATTTCTTTTCTTTCTCCTTTTTCTTTGGTTTTCTGTTTTCTTTCTCCTTTTTCTCCGTTTCTCTTTGTTTTCTTTCTCTTTTTTTGTTTTCTCTTCTGAATTTGTTTCTTCGGGTTTTTTTTTTCTCAAGTTTTTTTTTATTTCTATTGTTCACGTAGTATATAAAAATGTTAATCAAGCATTTGAGAAATGTTTAAATGTGTATAGAAAAAAATATTCATCATGTATTAAAATAAATGATGACAATTTTTTGTTAATGTATATAAAAATCTTAATCAAGCCTTTCAAAGTTAACAAGTGTTTTGAAAAATTTAATCAACATTTTGGAAAATTGTAAAATGTGTATACAAATGTTGACCATGTTAAAAAAACTTTTAATCTTTTTATTTGAAAACCATTAGTCAAGCATCTAAAAAAAAAAAAATGTTTAAAAACTTATACAAAATGTGTTGACCATGTATTAGAAGTTTTAAAAAATATGCAGGGAAAAATGTTGACCATTTTCAGAAAAATGTATAGTAAATAAAAAAAAAAAACTTGAGAAAAAAAAAAAAACCCGAATAAACAGCGGACTTCCTGAATAGAAACCAAAAAATATAAATCACCGCCCCATCATCCACTTATACCAAGTTATACTATAACCCACCCCAAGCCAAATAGAAATGATTCCTCTAATTGCCCACTACCTATTTTCTTCACCTCAATTCCTTCTCACTACATCTACGCCGAGTGGCCTTCCACGTCCTTCTAACAGCCTCATTCGGCCGACGCGTGTCTGGCTCGCGCCTTCCTTCGCGGAGGATGGTAGGTCTTGTAGTGCCCTGCCCCCACTGTCATCCGGTCTAGCTCCGTCCGCGTTCTTGGGGTGGGCTCCACCCGTCGCCCTTTCCTCTCCTACTCGGCGGTGGCGTACTCCCCCATTTCCGCGCTCCAACTAGCCTAGCATCCGGGGGTGCACATAAAACCAGCACCTTTTTTCGCTGTTAAGGGGGGGTTCTCGTCTGGGAGGTACTGGGTGCTCGGTCGAGGAGGGAGGGGGTGGGGTGGGATATTTAGCGGTGTTTTGCTCTAGCCAAGCCTTGGCATGTGTGGGGAAGGTGGGGGGTAGTGGGGATGTCGGGTATGGTGGGTCTCTCTTGCGGATCGGGATGCGTCTTTCGAAGATAGTCGTTGTATGGTTGGTAGTTTGTATGCATGGGCTTTAGGTGTCCTCCCTGTTGTCTTCGGGCTGGTTTTGTTTGGGTGTGATGTTCCGGTGGGGGGTGGGATCTGGGGTTTGAGTTGTATTGGTTGTTTTGTTTGGTGGGTTCCTCTTTCCTCCCGCAGCGATGATTTTTTCTTCGTTCTCCCTGCTTCGGGACTAACTGCTGATCGCTTTGTGACTGTGAAAGTACTGTGGTCTTGGTCGGCGGTCCTTCTCCCCCGCGCGGTACTCCCCCTTGATAACCCACAAGTATATGGGATCGCAACAGTTTTCGAGGGTAGAGTATTCAACCCAAATTTATAGATTCCAAAGGGAGCCAAAGAATATTTTGTAAGTATTAGCATTGAGTTGTCAATTTAACCACACCTGGATATTAATATCTCCAGCAAAAGTGATCAGTAGCACAGTAATAAGAAGTTTCGATATCAGTGGTAACCGTAATAGTGATAGCAATGGTTTTGTAGCAAGTGTAACAGTAACAGCAGCAGTAGTAACTTAGCAAGAATAATATATGGAAAATTCGTAAGCATTGGATCGGCGAATTCGTTGGATGATATTCATCATATAACAGTCATAACCTAGGTGATACAAAACTAGCTCCAGTTTATAAATATATGTAGGCATGTATTTCATAAATAGTTATACGTGCTTATGGAAAAGAACTTGCATGACATCTTTTGTCCCACTCTCCCGTGGCAGCGGGGTCCATAAGGAAACTCCTTTTAATAGAGAACCGAACAAAGCATTAACACATAGTGAATACATGAACTCCTCAACTACGGTCATCACCGGAAAGTATCCCTATTACTGTCACACTGGGGTTTACAGATCAAAACACGTAATAGGTGATATGACTTGCAAGATCGGATCTAGAACATAGATATAATGGTGAAAACATAACGGTTCAGATCTGAAATCATGGCACTCGGGCCCTAAGTGACAAGCATTAAGCATAGTAAAGTCATAACAATATCATCTCAGAACATAGTGATACTAGGGATCAAACCCTAACAAAACTAACTCGATTACATGATGAATCTCATCCAACTCCTCACCGATCAGCGAGTCTACGAAGGAATTATTCCTCCCGGTGGGAGCACATGGATTGATGATGAAGGAGGGTTGGTGATGACGAGACCGAAGATTTCCCCTCTCCGAAGCCCCGACGGGCTCTAGATCTGGCCTCCCGATGAAGAACAGGAGGTGGGGGCGGCTCCGTATCGTGAAACACGATGAAACTTCCTCTCCTATTTTTCTCTCCGAAAATAGGTATTTAGGAGTTGGAATTAGGGTTAGGGGGGCCACGAGGGGACCACAACCCACCAGGACGCGCCAGAGGGGGGGGGGCCGCCCTGGTGTATCGTGCCCAAACAGGGCACCCTCCCGGTGGTTCTTGGTTCCAATTTTTTTATATATTCTGAAATAATTCTCCAAAAAGTTTTGTTCAATTACGAGAACTTTTTATTTCTGCACAAAACAACACCATGGTATTTCTGCTGAAAACATCGTCAGTCTGGGGTGGTTTCATTCAAATCATACAAATTAGATTCCAAACACAAGAGCAAAAGCGTTAGGAAAAGTAGATACGACGGAGACGTATCACCCCTTTTTTACACTATTTCATAAAAAACATGATGGGCACATCGATCCCCCGCGCGAGTACTCCCCCTTTTTTACACTATTTCGTAAAAACATGAATGGGCAGACCCCGATAGCTGCAGATGCTTCACCGAGAGAAACTTTTCATCTCGCTTAATGCGAAAAATAGTCATCGCGGGCTTGGAGCCCCAGAAACCTTTTGTTTTGGGGTTTTGGAAGGCTTAAAATTTACGCGTCCAGGCCCATAAGAATGCCACTCTAGCGATAGGTGGCTATATGGCGTATTGGGCTGCCAGCCCACTCTGGCAATACATGGCGCGTTCTATTGAGCAGTTTTTTTGTTTGTTCGGTTTATTAGTCGATTTTGCTCCAAACTCGGCTGTGTGATTTTTTAAAAGACTTTATAAATATATAAGAATCTATTAAAATAGGAAATGTTTAAAAAACAATTTATTAAAAAATGTTCACTACGTGCTTAAAAAATTAGTCTGTATTAGAAAAGTTCAGTGTCATCATCATCACTAATATTAAAGGAGTTGGTAGTATCGCCCCACCTCCTCCTTCAGTCTTCCTTATGCTGGGTTTTCTTTTTTTTTCTTCAATCATTCTCCCCATAAGTTTCCACTTTTTGGCATTTTCCTCTAATTTGTTCGCCTCCACGTTATCAGTTCTTTACCAATTTTCTCATAAGCTGCCAATTTGTTGAAAAAATCAACACTTGCCAATATTCTCATAAGTTGCCAATTCTTAGAGAACAATCAACACTTATAATTATCAACTAAATGATACGTCTCCACTTTTTGTTTCTTTCCTCTTAATTCATTCGCCTCCACATTAACGAATCATCATCACTTACCAATTTTCTCACAACTTGCAAATTCTTAGAAAACAATCAATACTTACAAAATCGTTTCGGTTGTTTCATTCGCCCAGCCTCCTGCAAGAGATAAAAGTGCACTTCCCAGTTTCTTCCTCCTCTTACGATCCTCGCACACAAAACCACAAAGAGAAAACGAAGTTGGAAAAAAAAGAGAAAAAAAGGACATGGAGAATCTAATACTTGTACCATCAGTTGAGGAAAAGGGAGACACACACGAGATCGTCCACACAAAAAAAAGCCACGCAGATCATGCAAGCATCACGGTGACACTGTCAAGCACGAGCAATGCAGAAGATCGGTCAATCTATGGACGTTGGGGCTGGGCGTCCTGATCAGCTTGTCGTTCGCCCCCTCGTTTTATAAGTGCGCCGCTGCCTCCCACAGGCCCGCTCGCATCGCGCTGGTGGGTGTGACCAAGGCAAACTGCCTCTTTCTCTTTCCAATCCATGGCGATGGCGAGGGGATAGTTCAAATTCTCCACACGAAACCCTAGACGACATGATGTGTGCACACATCTCCATCGCCTCACTGGGGTGTAACACCCTGATTTTTTGTCCCTTTCCATTTTTCTTTTAAATCAATTTGGTTTCATTTTGAGTTTGATTTGGATCTTATTTGGATTGGCTTTCTTGGACATAGCAAATTAAAAACCAAACCGAGTCCCTTTCACTAGTGGTCACCCACCCCCAGCACTTAAACATTTTGACCCTGCCCATTTCCAATACTTTTTCAAGTATATTTTTTCTTTTTATAAAAGAATATGTACCCTTGAGCACTTGGGTAATGAAGCAACTAACATGTCTGCCACTCTAAAAATTCCCAATAAAGGGTCATAATTTCATTAAACAAAATAACCCTAGAACAACACTAACCCCCATAGAAACTTTTCATTTAGCCCCCATATTCAAAGTGTGTTCTGGTCCAACCTTAGCTTTCTACACCAAGTACTCTCTAACTTGCTGCAAATGACTGAACTTGGCACACCACTCACCCTAGCATCTAACCACAACAACAAAAAACCTGGAATTCCTGCAAGACTGAACACTACCTACACACGACCCCTAAGCTACCGACATGCTACACTACCAAAACGCACCCGGCCCCCAGCACCGTGGTGACCACGGCGTTGGCATGCTAGAGCGCGCGCTCTGCGTGCCAGCCCACTACTACCCTGACGGTACGTCATCTCCCCGTCCTCGACACGCCCTGTGCTACTTCTTGAGTTTGCTTTGATTTTTCTCTTGAAGAGGAAGGGTGATGCAGCAAAGTAGAGATAATTTTTCCCTTAGTTAAGAACCAAGGTATCAATCCAGTAGGAGGCACAAGCAAGTCTCCAATATATGCACCTGCACAAACTACAACACTTGCACACAACGCGAAAAGGGGTTGTCAATCCTCACGGTCATGAACAAGATGAGATCTATTAGAGATAGGTATAAAGATAAATTAAAGAGCAAACTAAAGTAAATATAAATAAATTGCAGCAAGGTATTTTTGGGTTTTTTGGTTTATAGATCTGAAAATATATGATGGAAAATAGACCCGGGGCCATAGGTTTCACTAGAGGCTTCTCTCTTAAGATAGCATACGGTGGGTAACAAATTAGTGTTGATCAATTGATAGAAAAGCGCATAATTATGACAATATCTAAGGCAATGATCATGAATATAGGCATCACGTCCGTGACAAGTAGACCGAAACGATTCTGCATCTACTACTATATACTCTCCACATCGACCGACTCCTTCCTGCATCTAGAGTATTAAGTTCATAAGAACAAGCGACTCTTTAAGTAAGATGACATGATGTAGAGGGATAAACTCAAGCAATATGATATAAACCCCTCTTTTTATCCTTGATGGCAACAATACAATGCGTGCCTCGCTGCCCCTTCTGTCACTGGGTGAGGACACCGCAAGATTGAACCCAAACTAAGCACCTCTCCGATTGCAAGAAAAACCAATCTAGTTGGCCAAACAAACCGATAGTTCGAAGGGAAATACAAAGATATCTTAATCATGCATAAAAGAGTTCAAAAGAATCAAATAATATTCATAGATAATCTGGTCATAAATCCACAATTCATCGGATCTCAACAAATGCACCGCAAAGAATATTACATCGAATAGAACTCCAAAACATTGAGGAGAACATTGTATTGAAGATCAAGAGAGAGAAGAAGCCATCTAGCTACTAGCTATGGACCCATAGGTCTGTGGTAAACTACTCACACTTCATCGGAAGGGCAGCAAGGTTCATGTAGAGGCCCTCCGAGACCGAATCCTCCTCCGGCGGAGTGCCGGAAAAGGCCCCAAGATGGGATCTCACGGGAACAAAGCTTGCGGGGGCGGAAAAGTATTTTTGGTGTGCCCTCTGGTATAGGAGGAATATTTGAGGATTTATGTGCAAGATTAGGTCAAGACGGTCCACGAGGAGCCCACAAGCCAGGCCCTCCCCCTGGGCGCGCCCCCACGGCTTGTGGCCGCCTCGTGGGTCTTTTGGCCTCCTCTCCAAGTCTCGTGGGTTTCTTCTGGTCCAAGAAAAATCACCGTAATTTTTATTCCGTTCGGACGCCGTTTGATATTCCTTTTCTGTAAAGTCAAAAACAAGAAAAAAATGAAACTGGCACTGGGCTCTAGGTTAATAGGTTAGTCCCAAAATAATATGAAATAGCAAATTAATGCTATAAAACATCCAAACAGATAAATTAATAGCATGGAACAATAAAAATTATAGATAAGTTGGAGACGTATCAAGCATCCCCAAGCTTAATTCCCTACTCGTCCTCGAGTAGGTAAATGATAAAAACGAATTTTTGATGTGGAATGCTACCTAACATATTTATCAATGCAATTTCTTTATTTGGCAAGAATATTCAATCCATAAGATTCAAAACAAAGTTTAATATGACATAAAAACAATAATACTTCAAGCATACTAATGAAGCAATCATGTCTTCTCAAAATATCATGGCCAATGAAAGTTATCCCTACAAAATCATATAGTTTGGCTATGCTCTATCTTCATCACGTAAATTATTTCATCATGCACAACCCCGATGACAAGCCAAGCAATTGTTTCATACTTTGGTGTCTCCAAACATTTTCAACTTTCATGCAATACATGAGCGTGAGCCATGGATATAGCACTATAGGTGGAATAGAAATACGGTGGTTGTGGAGAAGACAAAAAGGAAGAGAAAGTCTCACATCAACTAGCAAATTAATGGGCTATGAAGATGCCCATCAATTGATATCGATCGCAAGTGAGTAGGGATTGCCATGCAACGGATGCACTAGAGCTATAAGTGTATGAAAGCTCAAAAAGAAACTAAGTGGGTGTGCATCCAACTTGCTTGCTCATGAAGACCTAGGGCAATTTGAGGAAGCCCATCATTGGAATATACAAGCCATTTCTATAATGAAAAATTCCCACTAGTATACGAAAGTGATAAAATAAGAGACTCTCTATCATGAAGAACATGGTGCTATTTCAAAGCACAAGTGTGGAAAAGGATAGTAACATTGTCCCTTCTCTCTTTTTCTCTCATTTTTTTGTTTGGGCTTCTTTGGCCTCTTTTTTTATTTGGGCTTCTTTGGCTCTTCTATTTTTTAAGTCCGGAGACTCATCCCAACTTGTGAGGGAATCATAGCTTCCATCATCCTTTCCTCGCATGGGACAATGGTCTAATAATGATGATCATCACCTTTTATTTACTTACAACTCAAGAATTACAACTCGATACTAGAACAAGATATGACTCTAATGAATGCCTCCGGCAGTGT